>OY757928.1:13395164-13522664 GCA_963585895.1 Sepioteuthis lessoniana | reverse complement strand
GATTGATGCATTAAGAGAAAATATCGATATACGTGGTGCCTTCTGTAAGTTTCCAGACTTTTTTGTACAGGCATTTAGAATTGTTGTAGACTCTTGAAAATTTAGTAAGTTATTGCTATCAATCTTATAAGATGACTGATCAATTTTTATGAGTTCAGGTACAAAGGAACAGCTACCAGAGGAATTGGAATACATCCTACTAAAGCCTGATTGTCACAGGTGGTGAATTTCAAAAATGCAATTTGGACATGACACTTCAGAAGAACGATATGCAATAAGATTCTAATTTAAAGTTGGAAAAAGGGCAACAGAAACGGATGGAATGCTTCAGGATGCTTTTGGAGGATCTTGCATGAATCGAGCATCAGTTTTTGAGAGGCATAAGAGATTAAAGGAAGGCAGGGAGTCTGTGAGGGATGATGAGAGGTGTAGGAGGAGTAAGGAAGTCAATACACCAGAGTTGATTGGCCAAAGGGTTAGGGTTAGGGTTACTATGTTGAGGTTTTAAGAGAGCTCAGGAAGAGATCCATAGGGAAGAGGCCAGTATTCTTCAAATCGGATATGAGGCATTTCCACCAGGACGATGCACCAGTCCTCAACTCCATCTTTGTCAAAGACTATTTGACCAAGATGGAAATAAAGACAGTCCCTCAGCCTCCCTATAGTCCAGAGGTTGTTCCCTGTGACTTTTGGTTATTCCCAAAGCTCAGATGCTGTCATTAGTCGACAATTGAGGAGATGAAATAGGCTGCTACAGAGGTCATTGACACGCTCACACGAGAGGATTTCCATGAGGTCTTCCATAACCGGTGCATGTTCAAAGGTTTCTGTCATTTTGATCGAAATAGCAAATCCCACTCTTCCTACTGAACGTTTTCCTTCCAGTTTCCCAAACCAGAACAATGAAAAGTTTCCTCAATTTTGCTCTAATGTTAGAAACGGTGTTTGATAGAGGATAGATATATCTATATTAAGTCATTTAAGTAATTTATTTCGCCGGTTGTCCTTCTCTCGGGTCATTTTATTTCCTATATTGAATAAGGTTCTGACATTTCAGCACAATATTTTGTCTAATTGATTATTTTTTGCATATATTTGGTTCCTTTCCTGCATTCAACACACCACCGTTCGGTGCTGTAAACTGACCAACAAAAAATGGACAAGTAATTTTTACTTCACCTATTCTAGTACCTTCCAGGCTCAACTGGGTGAGCGCTCACCTTAATAGATCTTTTCAGATAGATATACCAGATGCATAAGATTATAAAGTCTTAAGATATTTTATACCGTTATATTATTGTAATATATTATGCTGGGGCTACTTAGCCCTAGCCAAGTGATATTTGTTGCAAGATAACAAATATTCATACTGCAGGTTTTCTTTCAGAGTACCTTCTCTTTGACTTTCCCTGTTAAGTCAGCAGATGGATCAAAAGTGGAACTTCCTTCTCCAGTTTTAATTTTGGAATAAGTTTTCCAAGGAGATTGGTTGAATGGTTGGTTTATGTTGTATCCTTAAAAGGGATACAATCAGACAAGGTGGTACTTGAATTCCAAAGAAACAGTCAACACGTTCGTAGAATAAAGAAAGGGGTTTATTGCAAGAAAGATACAAGACAGACAAGGAATAGCGATGTAGTCTACTAATCCCCGAATCAAGGAAAGGTATAATTCCGCCCTCAATATATATATAATCGTTTCACATGACTGCGAGGGGATGTGGAATATTCCATTACAACAGTTTTCAATTGTATAGCAACCTTTGTGGGTTATTTTATGCCAAAGCTATCCGTCTGTTAGAAAAGCAGTGATGCTATTTAACCCATAGCTGAGGGAGACTTTATAACTTTTCCAAGGATGTTTGTCCAAAAGTGAAAATTATAATGTGACTAAAGTTCGAATTCGCTTAGTTCGAAGTCGCTGTCCAGTTCCTTAGGAATTATGCCAAGACGACCCCCTTCTCCTAGAAGGGTTGCCTTCACGATGGCTTTGTTATTAGAATGGAGTTCCTTCTACTCGATGAACTGGAACACCCTCTCGGCTGCACAAGCAATATGCTTGTGGAAGCAGAATCTTACCTTTGGAACTAGCTTAACTGCAATAATTGTCGGAAGGATGTCAATGTTAACAGCCTTAAGGCGTGAACGCCGAAAATTTTCTGTTCGAATTTACTTTCAAACCCCGTTCATATCTGCTTGTGGTAACAAGACAGCAGAAATTGAAAGAGTTACTGCATAACCGTTGACATGAAGAAGGATTATTTTGCACTTGAAAAAATATCTTGTTTTTAATTCTGCCCGGTGTCAAGTCACACTCCACATCTGGTCAACATGGTAGGGGAGCTATTAACTCAAATTCTCCGTAGGAGCAGGATGCGAGACATGAGCGATTTCTAAATGGGGTCTAAGTGGTTTGAATTTTCCTTCTCCCATACCAGTTACTATATCAAATTCAAAGACCCCAGCCTTTCTTTACTCACTGCCGGAAGAAGAATAGCACTAGGTTATCAGTAAAACATGAAATGCAAACAGCGTCGTCCAGGGTCTTAACTCTCTTCATCTTGGCTTACGAAAATAATCACTACAGCATAAAAATATCCCATTAAATACGGAAGACATATGGTTAATTTTGGCCAAAGAAAATTATCTTCTAATTGTAGAATATTGGTTAGCTCAAGTAGATTAGCTTTCCAAAACTTCTCTGAGTAATTTGGTTGAGAATAAGTAGAAAAATGGACACCACTCATGCAAATGTGTTGGGTAGGTCCATTCTTGTAAAGTGAACCAATCCACATGCTGCTCATGCACTCTTGAATAAAAGAGGTGGCTATTTTTCCAAGGAGGCAGCCATGTTACTTTTGGCCTGTACAGGTGAGTGCTGTTTATTATAATTCTATATCTCCCCCTTCTCCCATGGGCAATGGCCTTTCGGGGTGGGATAAGTTCCTTCAATCCTGGTTTGTTATGTGGGAGCTCGAGCGGGCCTTGCCTGCGTTATCACTGCTGGCTGGTTGGTACTGCTTGGTGGTAGGGGTGGCTGTGGTGCTGTTTCACTGTTTGTGGTTTGCAATGCCGGTGCTTTGCTTTCATCATTCCCTTTTAGTATTGGTGTTCCATTAGAAGGACTTAGAGTTGGACGTGGGGTTACCGGGGTTTCGAGTTTCCTGAGGAATCCGCGGTTCCGCAAGGTTATCCTCCCTGATTCGTCGACTCTGATCCGGTATTGGTTGTGAGGGAGAGTTTCAATGTCCTGGCCTGTTGTACTCCACCGACTATTTGCCCCTTTAAGAGTGGGCGTAGTGTGTGGGCGGTGCGGTTGTATTTTTCTATGAGCCGGGCGTTGTGTCGAGACAGGCTTTTTTCACGGTTTCGAGCTGCGGCTATACATTCTGCGTGTGGCTTGTATAATGTTGGGTGGGACGGCACAAAGTCACGCAGTCGGCACTGGAGCAACAGTTGAGCCGGAGACAAACCGATATTTTGGATGGGCGTATTTCGATATTGCAGAACGGCTCTTGCTGCCCTATCATTGTCCAAGGACCCTTAAGCTCTCGTGTTACCAATTATTATTCTCTTGGCCGTTTTGACAGCCAGTTCTGCCCGACAATTTGACCGGGTGTCGGCAGCAGACGACAGTCTGTGCTTTACAGCACAGTCCTTCAGGAACAGTGTGAACGTACATGGCTTGAAGGGTGGTCCACCATCGCTGCTTAATTCTTTAGGGACTCCGTATGTCTGGAAGATGTCTCGGCAGATGGAAGTTAGCCTCAATGGCTTGAGCTGGCCCGTGATTCAAGTGGTGTATAATGAGCCAGCCAGTTAGACTGTCAGCACATGCAAGGTATGTTTGACCCCCCACATGGAATAGATCCAACACTATTTGTTGAAACGGCCAATCGGGTGATACCGTTAAGGTAATGGGCTCCCTTGATTGACTAGGGGCGATTTTTGAGCATCCTGTGCAGTTGGCTCTGGTAGTACGAATTGAGGCATTCATTCCAGGCCAGAAGACAGATTCATTTGCACGAGCCTTCATGCTGACCTCACCCTGATGGGCTGAATGTAGGCTGCGCAGGATCTTTGTGCGTTGTGAAGTGGGGATTATAATTCTTTGATCCAACAGTGCTAGGTCGTTGTCAGCACTGAGGCGGTGCCTCACTTCGCAGTATTCGCGGACTTCTGGTACTGCGAGACTGCGTGTCGTCGGGAATCCTCTTTGTATTGTCTTAATGAGTTTGATGTATTGTGGGTCACTGTGTCCAGCCGCACGAATGAGGTCTGGTGAGGTCAGAGCAGTGTTGCTGTTTGCTCCAAATCTTGCCATGTTTGTTGTCGATGCGACCCAATCATCCATGTCATCAGATTCTATCACGTCTGATTGTGTTGGTTTAGCGGGCAATACATCAAGCAGTGATTTCAATACGCTCGTTGGGTTATGGGAAACAGCATCAGAAGCTCTGTGTCATTTCCATGACAGTGCTTGATCGTGAACCTGTACCTTAATGTTTTTTTCTTTCAGCCTAAACAATCTGGGATATTGAATTTTGCTCAGGTTCCTATCCCCAAATAGTCCTTTTAGGGTTCATGGTCTGTGACCACTATGAGGTTAGGGCAGCCCATGACGAATATACGGCATTTCTCTAACGCCCATGCAATTGCTGCTGCTTCACCTTCGATTGGTGTATATCTTCTTTCAGCATCAATACAGTATCTGCTGTCAGCAAATATCAGGTGCCACCCATCAGGGCAACAGACGGGGGCTCTGTCAGCCGCACATGAACAATGCTTTTGTAACCGAAGGAAGCCCATTCCTACTTTGCTCCAATCCGGAGCAGGACAGGTGAGGCGATTATTTTCAAACGTGGCAATCCCATTCCGAACTAGATCAACTATAACCTGTTTGGAATGTTGGAATGCAGCTTCGAGGCCTTGGTCCCAAGCAAAATGTGAATCCCGTTTAACAAGATCGCGGAAGGAGAGCATGACTGGACCAAGTGAGTACGCCAAAGCAACCTGATTGACCAGTCCGAAACATGATCTTGCGTCAGTTAGTGTCTTTGGGAAAGGGAAGTTTAGTATTGCTTCCAGCATGGGCTTAGAAGGGGTTACTCCAGAGGGTGTTATCTGGTGTTATCTGGAGCCCTCCGAACTGTACCGTGTCCTGGCAAAACTGGAATTTGTCCTAGTTGAGCACGATTCCATTTTTGGCACAGTGTAGCAAGGAGTCAAAGTTGTGGTAGAAGGATTCTTTGATGCTGGGATCATAGAGCAGGGTGTCGTCCACGATTTTAACCTTGCGGGGGATATCCTTTATTATTTCATCGTACCACCGAGTGTTAGCATCTCCGGATGCGAGGTAGCCCTTTGGCATCCTGCGGTACATGAATCTACCCCATTCGGTGATAAATGTTGTCAGTGGCTGTGATTCTTTGTCTAGGGGAACAGAATGATATCCATCAACTGCGTCTAGGACTGTTTTGTTTTTTGTTTTTTTTGTTTAGGTGGCACTTGTAGTGCCAATTGTAATGGTGACCCTGTATGGTTTATCTCTTGTTTGCATTGAGAATTAAGGTGTTGGTAGTCAATGGTCCTTCGTGGTTGGCCGTTTTTTTGTGGTTATCACCATCGTGCTGCACCAATCGGTAGGCATGCCAACATGCACAGGGGTTATGATTCCCCTTCGTACGTCTTCCCAAAGAGCCTGCTTTACTGGTTCCTTGAAATGGAAGGGTACGGGGATTGGGTTATGTCTGGCTTTCGGGGTTGCTCCCTCTTTCAGGTGTATGTAGGCGGGTAGGCCAGACATTGGTGGAAATGCTCCATTGTTCTTGAATTCCGTGTTGGCAAATTGTTCTAGGAGCCAGTTTTTGAGCCTATCGACATTGTTTTATGTTGGAGGAAAGGGGATTTTGTGGGGGCGATCTGGTAGCTGGTCCCTGCTTGTATCGGGTTTGGTTATGTCATCTATACCTGCAATATAGGTTGGTGATATCACGATGGGGTTTGGAAAATTCACAGGCAGTATTCCTACATCAATACAACCTGCTTTGCAGAAGTACAGACGCTGTTTTATTGTGAATTCGACTGGCAGCCAACCTTGGCATGTCAATGTGAAGCCTCCTGCGGCTCGGACAATCTTCCGTGATGGAATGGGGTTGTTAAGTGAGAGTCCTATTTTCTCCAGGTGTTTGGGTCCCCCAAGGCATATGGCGGCACTACTGTCGGAGAAGATCATAGCTTTGATGCTCTGATTCTTTGGGGTACCCTTATTAATGTACATATCTGAGAGGTCATGTTCACATGCAGGGCACATATAATTACAGTCTAAGGCCGTTGCTCTGAGGCGGGCTAGGTAGCTCTGTATGGGTTCATATTCACCCTGTAACATAGAGGCAAAAGTGAGACGATGAACGATTTGGGTTTGACCTTCGTGTCACCAGTGTTTTTAGCATCCCGAGCAGCTTGCTGGGGTCTGTGCAGAAAAAATCAGGGTGGGTGCTGATGATGGCATTTTGCGCTTCCTTGTTGGCGCAATTATAGAGGTGGTTGTTAGTCTTTTATTCAGGTGTATTTTTTTATCTTAACAAAGACCTCCCAACTAATTTGTAATTCTCTGAACTGTTGGGGAGTCATCTCCAGGTTGAGTTGGGGGAGCTTAGCTGTTGGCGCCTTCACATATGTTGCTTGAGGGGCAGCCTCTTTGGCTTGTTTCAGAATGCATAGGGCTTCTCCCATTGATGTGACCCCCACCTCCCTCAGCATAGTTCTATCCAACATCTATAATGTCCCAATTGTTAATTTTTCGTTGCGAACACTACTGCATGGGTTTTAGCCGAGCATGAGGAGATTCCTGCTTCAATGAAGTATTGCTTCCAGTCTTCAGGTTCCATTACTTTTGTCTGCAGCGCCGTGTAGAATATTGGTTAGCTCAAGTATATTAGCTTCCCAAAACTTCTCTGAGTAATTTGGTTGAGAATAAGTGGATGAATGGACACCACTCATGTTGGGTAGGTTCATTCTTGTAGAGTGAACCAATCCACATGCTGCTCATGCACTCTTCAATAAAAGAGGTGAGCTTTAGCTGGCTAGCTTTTTCAAGGAGGCAGCCATGTTACTTTTGGCTTGTACAGGTGAGTGCTGTTTATTATTATTCTATACTAATCTTTTTTAAAATATTCAAAGAATTACATCAGATAAAGAAAGTTAAAGTAGCTTTCAATGGAGAGCTTACCGAAAGGGTTGCAGTCGCTAATGGAGTAAAGCAGGGTGTTATACCGGCAACAACGCTATTTACAATGTACAAGCAAGTCATGTTGATGTTGTAGTCGAGCGCAACCCGAAGGCTCCCTTTTCAAGAGCTACTACACCGATGAGTAGGTGAGGGCGCTACTCCTTTCCTTGGATTGCTCAATTTTACCCTCGACCCGTGCCTAATAATGCTGAGTCTTAAGCATGACGGTATCAAGTACCACCTGGGATTGAACCCCAGTCTCCCAAACACTTAGCGAACACTCAACCCACGCTTTCAGTGCACACCTAAGAATATTTTCATGATAATATATTTTCTTATTCCAAGTATCCCAAAAAGAGAATTTTCCGGAACATGTCACCTGTACGCGTAACAGTTCGCAGACAAAAATCATTTTTGTATCGAAAAACATCGACCTGTCGATGTTGATACATAAAGGTAAAAAGTAAAAGTCAAACTCTAGCGATTAAAGATTAAGGATTAAGGTATTTCAAGATGAGGTCCTGCCGTTAACCAATAGGAAGATTACGCACAAACGACAGAGGATAAATTTGAGCTCTATACCTCAATTGTGAAAGGGTTCATATTTCTTTCATGGCCAACTTGCAATTCATCAAAGACTTTCTTTCATTATCTTAAGTGAAGTAGCTATCACCTATTACGGGTATTTGAAAATTATCATTAATCAATTCGCTACATTTAGACGTGGATACAAGAGAATGACTTTAGATAAATATTGAAGATATTGTTGCTGTATTAGATTGAGGACTAATAAAATTGATGACGATTCATTGAAGTTCACAGGACATACTTCTATCCACACCTGATAAATAGATGTGAAGAAATGTGTTGAAAGAAACATTAAAGAGGAGCGAACACAAAATATTACAAATTTATCTCGTGTAAGTCGACTGCAAGTTAAAGTAGTGTGAATGGTATCTGAACAATTTGATCATGTTCATTCATAAAATAAGGAGACCTATTTACGTTTGGATGGTGAGGATGTGGTTTGAGATTCTACTTTTGAATACGCGGATCTTGATATGTCAGCTTGGAGAAGGAACGCAAGAAATTAGATCAGGAAATATGTTCGTGGAAGTAATAGAAAAGAAGAAAAAGCACGGTGGATAAAGACGTAGAGAAGCCACTAAATAGAAATACTAAAGACTATAGAAATTGGTTAGAGTCACATAAAAAATAAGGAAATATAAACATACTTAAATGTGTTTTTCAGTAATAAATAATTTACTTAAAATGATCCGCAAACTGAAATTTATTTATCAATATATATTTTTCTATATTATTTGTTATGATCTAAACGAAAAAAGAACACACACACAAAAAAATAACTTATTGAATAAATATGCACTAGCAGAAGAAAGTACGCTTGTCTAACAAAATAACTTTATTTACACAATTTATACATTAAATTTTGGAGGCGTGCTCAATGTAAGTCACAAGAAATGGAGTCGGTTATTCGAGTTCAAGTCCTGGATGAGTTTGTTTACACTTCATCTAAAGCAAATCCCAAGGGAATGGTATGGATGGATCTTTTTTAGCTATGGATAAATAATAGGACAGACTAGGTTCTTTAACCTTGATTCTGCAAATAGTCATGAAAAAGAGAAATTCTGAATTCGAACCCGTGATTCTAAGAATTTTGTGTCTACATTTTTGATAAAAAGTTTTAAAGAGTTATTTCCTTTTTGTACTCGTTTGAATAAAATATGAATAATTTTTAAACATATATACCTTACTAACAGGTGCAAACACTCTTGGCCCGTGGACCTGGGAGTATAAAGAAAAACTTAATACTTCCAGATCACCAAAACTGGAGCCTCATTTTTTGTTAGAGTTTTAGAGATTACTTTATTGAAGAGAATTCTTTTAATGTGTTTTATGTCCTGCTGACAAGGGAAGAAGTGTTAAAATAACCTCTTAATTGATAATTGGATTTTGCTTTATCCAAAATTCATGTTTTAATAATTTTATTATCAGCAAATATTTAATATATTTCCACTGCATCTTGACAAACAATGAAGAAGGGGAATATACAAAAATATAATCCTATATTTTTATTATCCGACTGGGATGCTTGTGTGGAGCAGGGGAACATTCTGAGAGAGTTCACACACAAAAAGGAGTTATCTGGAGTCAGAACAACCAGCGTGAACTGACTTCAGGCAACATTCGAGACCTTATTTATATTTAAAACTCCTACGTGACTCACATGGTAACGCCTTTTCACCCACGCAATGTTTGTTCTCCATTGGTCGCAGCTTACATCCACGCAATGCTTGTTTTCCATTACACCCGGCTTACACCCATGCATGGCTTGTTCTCCATTAGTCACGGCTTACACGCACTCATTTCTACTTTTGTAGTAGTGACTTTGTTGATTTTATCTACGACCGGATGTATCTGTCAACTACATCCACCTGGTTCATCGCCGGTCAATGCAATATGTTATATTTGAACTTGCATGAGAATCTCTCGGGCTGAATCCCACACGAAGAATAATTCATATGCTCGATATTTTTCTGTCAACTTAAACAATTCTTAGCATTTTTGGTAACATAACGTTTTGGCCGATACGTTTTCAGCCATTTTGCGGATAAATATACACGAAACAAAACAGGGAAAATCGTTTACTGAAAAACTTATTTTACAGTGAAATTCTGACATCAAGATTATGACGTTCAGTGTCCGATTGATTGATTGTAATGCCATTTCAACGCGTATGGTGTTTATTTCACACCGAAAGGTTAGGGAATTACGTACATTGTAGGTTCATATCTACACATTTGCCTAGTTTCTTTAGAGATTTTGCATACAGTTTTATGATATCAAGTATTCAAAACTAATACAAATAATTTTCAAATAGTTCTATAGTTTCAAGTATTCCTATCTAATACTAATTTTATATCGTTTCAAGTAAATATTTCTATTTAATAATATTAGTTATTTGTTTGCATATAATAATAATAATAATAATAATAATGATAATAATGATCTTGAGTAAACAATTTTAGCTTCAAGTAATAATTTTTCGTACAAATAATTTTCATTTATATTGCATCAAGTGCACTTATCGAATGCAAATAAATTTAAACAGTTCTATAATTACAAGAATTCCTATCTAATACTATTTCTTACATCGTTTCAAAAACATTTCTGTTTGATAATATACATTTTTTTGCATACTGTTTTATGATTTCAAAGACATAATAATAATATTGGTTTGTTCTGTTTATTTTTTTGTTTATTTTTATGCCATATGAACCATTGTAGGTTATTTAATAGCAAATCCATTTTGTACATACATATAAAATACATGATTTCTAATCACACTTTGTAGATAACATTTTTAAACGAGCCTGAGCTCATTTTTTGCAACCACTTAAATGGTCCCACTTATTTATTTCTAATACGAATAATTCAATTCACTATTATTTATTTGTTTGCACACAGTTTAATGTTTTCAAGTATTACTATCTATCACTAACAATTCAATTAAACATTTCCCATTTGTTTACACAGAGTTAATTGTAAAGACAAAAACAGTTGTATTTCAAAAAAATTAATCCTGCATAAGTACATCGATTAAATGTTAAACAGGTCTATTTAACCCATAGAAAGCTCCCTATCAGGTGCTACCACTCTAGGCCAGAGTGGACCTGGGAACAATGGCAATGAATGGATACTCTCCGTTCCCCAAAGATCCAGACTTGCTGAACCCTGACCATCTGATTGTTTAGTGTCATATCCAGGATACGTTTTGGGGGAGCCTCACCTTTTTGAAGAGATGCAGTCATTGTATTCTATAGCCACATCAGACGAGGCCACAAATAATCATATCAATATTTATTAAACAATTTTTCGAACAAATAAATGTCATTATTAAGGGTTTACAGACTATTGTCTTCATCTTTATTGTTATTTCTACAACGTTTCGGCCGATATGTCCTCCGGCCTTCTTCAGGTGTTTGTCGAACTCGGGAAACTTCACGGAACTTCGAACTACGTCCTTTATTGAATCTCCGGGGGTCACCTCTTCTGATTCCGTTTGCCATAACCGGGTACAAGTGTTAAGTATTCCTTTATTGTTACTCGCCTGCAGTCAAGATTAAACCTGCAACTTCCAGACGATTGTCAACTTATAACGCCTATCATCATCATCATCATCATATCGTGCTGGCAGCACGGATATCCCTGACCCTCTTTCGCCACTCCTCCCTATCGTTCATCGCCCTAGGTAGGTCTTCAGGACAACAACCTGTATCCTCACATAGCTGCTGAATGTACGTTCGTGCTGGTCGTCCTGCTTTTGCGCGGCCGTGTGTGGGGATCCATAAGAGTACATCTCTTATGAGTTCATCTCTGCTTCTCCAGCAATGTCCTGCATGTCTGGTTCGCCTAACTTGAATAGTTTTCGTGATAGGGGGCAGGTGGCCGTACAGTTGGTGTCTTGTTGGGTGTTGCCGCCAGGACTTGTTGAGGATTGCACGCAGCATTCTTGTGTAATTGCCATCTAGTTTCTTCTCCAGCCGTTTTGTTAGCGTCCATGTAGTGCATCCATATAGCAGTATCGATGTGACCGCTGCCTGGAAGAAACTGCGTTTCATTTTATCGGTTAGGTCTGATTTCCATATAGTCGATAGCCTATTGATAGCTGTCCATGCTTTCGTTAACCTCGTTTCGATGTCCTTTTCGGTTGATTCGACGCTGCTTCCTAGGTACGTGAATTTGTCTACTAGTTTAAGAGGGGTTCCTTCTAGAGTGGAGATGTCCCCCGTTTGGTTATAGCACATATATTCCGTTTTATGTGCATTAACATGGAGGCCTATGCTTGCTGCTGTTCGTTCCAAACTATGCAGAAGTGTTTCGGCTTGGTCAGGTGTATTTGCCAGTATCGCTATGTCATCGGCGTAGTCGGCGTCGGTAATTGTTGTTGCGGGGTATCTTCTGCTTCTTTTCTTCGTCAGTTCGAAGCCATTCTCTTTGATTTTGTCAATCGATGTTCTAAGTACGTAGTCTAGACAAATGATAAAGAGATACGGAGCCAGCGTGTCTCCTTGTAGTACTCCTGCTACTATGTCGAAGTATTCTGTGTCTCCATCTGGTGATCGTACTTTTACTTTAGTGTTTCTATAGAGAATCGTTATTGCCGCTACGGTTTCTTTAGGTATGCCGTACGCTAGTAGGATTTGTTCCATCTTTCCTCTGTGAATGGAGTCGAAAGCCTTGGTAAAGTCGACAAATATTAATGTCGCTTGTAGGTTCTTTGCTCGTACACCTTCAAGGATTCTGCGGATGGTTAATATTTGTGAGGTCGTAGATCTATTTCTTCGGAACGCCTATAACGCCTATAATTGTTACGCTATATATCCTGTTGGACAGTTCAGAGTGAATTTTTGGGACTTATAAACTTAATGTTCATACTTGACTGGGATTACTACAACTATGTATGATTTTTACCTATGCTATGAATTTTTGGGACTTAGTAGCAATTGAAAAGGGAGCCTTCTGCTTGCCCTCGACTATGGTCGCCAATTTTACTTTTATATTATGTACAACTGAATTTTTGGGACTTATAAACTTAATGTTCTTACTTGACTGGGATTACTACAACAATGTATGATTTTTACCTATGCTATGAATTTTTGGGACTTAGTAGCTATTGAAAAGGGAGCCTTCTGCTTGCCCTCGACTGTGGTCGCCAATTTTACTTTTATATTATGCACAACTGAATTTTTGGGACTTATAAACTTAATGTTCTTACTTGACTGGGATTACTACAACTATGTATGATTTTTACCTATGCTATGAATTTTTGGGACTTAGTAGCTATTGAAAAGGGAGCCTTTTGCTTGCCCTCGACTATGGTCGCCAATTTTACTTTTATATTATGTACAACTGAATTTTTGGGACTTATAAACTTAATGTTCTTACTTGACTGGGATTACTACAACTATGTATGATTTTTTACCTATGCTCATATTCATATCTCTCTTCTTTATCTAGCCTTTTTAATATTCGGTTTCCATATTGTTTTCAACTCAATACTTGGTCAACTCAGTAGGTCACTGAACCCAATATGTGCTGATTCCTTAAGGCGTCTAATCCTTCAATGTTCAGCCCTATCAATTATTTTAACTAAATAATTTTCAATTATACTGCATTAGATAGTCTTATCGAATACGAATATTTCTAAACATCGACTCATAGGCCTAGTGGGTTGAATGTTCGCTAATCGGATTCAATCCCAAGTCGCGTCATACCAAAGACACTAAAAATGGTACTTGATACCTCCTTGATTAACACTCAGCAATATAAGGTACGTATCAAAGGTAAAGTGGAGCAATTCAGGGAAAGGAGTAGCGCCCTCCCCTACACTTCAGTGTAGTAGCTATTGAAAAGGGAGCCTTCTGGTTGCCCTCGACTATGGTCGCCAATTTTACTTTTATATTATGTACAACTGAAATCCTAAGAGGTACTTCCACTCTTGTTAAGAAAAAACTTGGAAGTCATGTCAATGAAGAATTACCTAACACTCCACATATTTCCAGAACTGTAGCCTCACCAAAAAATACAGTTTAGTGACATTCACATGACACCTTTTTAATGGGAAGCGTCTAATTCAGACTATTCTAAACCTTAATGATTTGACATTTTATTTTCCGACATTTCTGTAAGATTATTTTTATGTCAACAATGAAAAGTTTGTGCAGTGCGTAAAATACAAAAATTGCTATTATCTTAAAAAAAAAAGAAAAAAGAAAAAAGCTAGTTTGCAATCTGAGGTCACGTTTCGCGACAAATAATCTGTTAAAACTAATGATCTATTGGTTTGTCTGGCATTTTGGAGACCTTAATAAAGTTCTTGTTTCTAATTCTTGGTTGTTCTCTTCGGCTACATCTCACTGGACGACGGCAGTAAACCGTCAGAATACACAATTAAATAAGTAATCAACACAGTGCTCTCACACAAATGAAACGATCGACACGTGAAACTAATAAAATCAGCTCTGAGACGTTTGTTACATTTCATTGACGTATTCTCATAATTGGATTCTGTCACGAGCATCTGCAAATTTGCTAGTTTCTTTGGTTCGTAGATGGCGGCAACACAACACATCTCTTAACTCGTATTTACTCTCCATTTCCCCCAACATGTCTCTTTCACTTAGAATTTGTATTCCTTACGCCAATCTCACTAGTTCTCTTTCTCTTTCTCTTTCTCACACACACTCATTTTCTCTGTCTGTCTCTGTCTCTGTCTGTATCTGTCTCTTTCTTTCTGTCTGTCGCTGTCTGTCTGTCTGTCTGTCTGTCTCTCTCTCTCTCTCTCTCACACACACACACGCACGCACGCACGCACGCACGCACTCGTTCTGTCTATTGTTCTCTAATCATTTTTTCTTTCTATCGCAACTAGCGTTGCCTTTTCTCTCTCTCTCTCTCTCTTTCTCCTCTCTCTCTCTTTCTCATCTCTCTCTGTCTCTATCTCTTTCTTTCTTATCCTCTCTATCTCTCTCATTCTCATTCTCTCTCTCTCTGTCTCTGTCTCTCTGTCTCTCTCTCTCTCTCACACACACACACACACTCATTCACATTCTTTTTTATCCTTTCCCATCAAAAGCGATTTTTTATTAGTCTTCTTCTTCTTCTTCTTCTTCTTCTTCTTCTTCACTATATCTCTCTCTCTCTTACATTCACTCTCCCCACTCTCTCTCTCTCTCTCTCTCTCTCTCTCTCACACACACACACACACACACAGACGCACCGAGAAGATCTCTTGCTTTATCTATTATTCACTTAATACATTTTATTTTCCTTATATTTAAATTTTTACTCGTATTGTCTCAATCAGTCTCTCTCGCTTACTTTCTACCCCCACTCTCTCTCTCACTCTCTCTCTCTCTCACTCGCTAACCTCTCTTCATTTCAAATCACTGCAAATTTTCATTTGTTTATATATTTATTTGTTGTATATCATGCAAAAGCTTTGTCTTGCATTTCGACGTATTTTCAAATGATAGTATTTGTCATAATATTTATTTATGCCAATTCTATTTTTTCTTCCTATTTATTCATATCTACGCTAGCTTAATCTTTCTTTCTTTCTTTCTTTCTTTCTTTCTTTCTTTCTCAGTCTCCCTATCGTTTATTTATTTTTTATATCTATTTATTTTCCTCGTTTCTCAAATTATCCTGCCATCCTCTGTATTTTTTTTTCATTTACTTTCATTGATTAATTCCTCAGTTTTAAACTTATTTCTTTCTGATTTAATGACTTTCTTGATTTCTTACTGCCTCCTTTTTTCCTTTGTTTTTTCTTTTTATTTCTTTGCTAATCCCTTCTTACTTTTTCTTCTTGCTTTTCTTTTTACTCACGTGTATAATTTCCCAATTCTTTCTTTCTGGTTTACTCTTTATTCCTTACATCTCGTCGTTTTTCTTTCTTCCTTTCTTTCTTTCTTTTATAAAATTGTCTTTTTTCATGCAAGATGATTTTTATTCTAAGCTTATAACATCCAACACTGTCACATTTTTAAATCCACAAGAAAATCTAAGTCCTTAAAAGTTATAATACCGTAAAATAAGATATCTGATCTCAAGTATTTCTTCTTGGTGACTATTCAAAAGATATTTATATCGGGGAAAAATGAGTGTGATGAACAGTATAGATATTTTGGGTTTTCCTTTCTTTGTCCATTTTCTAATACTTAAGAAAACACGTGCAAAACTTATTAGGGAATACAGCTCTGAGTTAAATTTAACACCAACAGATAAGCGGGTAATTAGCCAATTAGGCCAAAGTTTTTGGTCATGAAATGCATAATTAATTTTAACTCGAATGTAATAACTCAGATGAAAGTATGAATCTTAAACTCCGATTCAAAGCAGAAAATGGGGAAACAGAAATTTGAATCCTTGGCAGAAATGGCTTTTTTACACAAATAAACCCCTTATTGTTAAGAAATAAGAAAAAGGTCCAGTCGATAAATAGTTTACAAAATATGTGACATCTGGATTTAAAAGAAAACCTAATAACACTCCGTTAAAATAAAATATCTACACTAGCAATTACACTGTCGTGTTTGTTACAGCACAAATCTTATAAAAACAGATTTCATTAATAAAAAAGGTTTATTGAAGACATATACAAAAGATCAATTGAAGATGATTTACTGTCAATAAATTGATAAGCTACATCACTCGTACACAGACTAAAAACACAAGCACAACTTATATATATATATATATATATATATATATATATATATATTTACCAATCCCTCCACTCGTGCAGGATATGACAGAAGGTCAATTTTTGAGTGGAGTTTAACAGGTTTGAATTCAGAGTTTTCCTTCTCCAAGACTAGTTGCCTCACCAAGGCTGAAGAACCCAGTCTGCCATATATACCATCATTATCATCATGTCGTGCTGGTAGCACGGATATCCCTGACCCTCTCTCGCCACTTTTCCCTATCGTTCATCGCCTCAGGCAGGTTAGTTGTTTCAACGAAGGTTGTGTCTTAAACTAAACATTTTCTTATTGATATGCATCAGTGCCGCTACCAATGGCTTTTGCTCGATGCTGTAGGAAACAAACGATTCCTTTCTTGAAATTATATGGATGGCAGGTGTTGAAATTGATGTACTTTCTAGTGAAGGTAGACTTAAAATATGCAGATGACGTGAATCATTGCTCTGTGACTGTTACTAATACATCGAGGAAGTATAATTAATCATCTTGTTCTTTCTCTATATTGAACTGTATCAATTGACGGACTGATTTTACGTAATCAAGTAATGTTGTTGCATCTTCCTGATGTGGCTAGATAATAATTGCGTCATCAACATATCTAAACCACGTAGATGGCTTTAATAATGTAAATTCTAATGTTATTTCTTCGAAGTATTCCATGTATACGTTGTCCAATCCTGGTGACAACGGCATGATTAGGAACATTAAGTTTATTAGTACTAAAAAATCACTCTGAACTGTCCCACATAACACATAACGTAACAGTTTTAGGCATTGGTTCCTTAACTCTTTCAGTGACCATCATCTGGAGGTTGCAGGTTTAATCCTGACTACAGGCGAGTAACAATATAGAAATACTTAACACTTGTACCCGGTTAATTTAACGTAATCAAAGCAACTGATCCCTGGGGATGAAATAAAGGACCAAGCTTCAAGTTATGTGAAGGCTCCTTCGACCAGAAACACCTGAAGAACGCTGGAGGTAATATCGGCGAAAACGCTTTATATATAAAAATAATGACAATAGTCCGAAAACTTTGAATGTTAAAAATTATTCAATTTGATTTATCAATTTTTACTCCTTTGAATCTAAAGTGTTTTAAGAAAAACGTACTTCGTTATTTTTTCGTTTAAATATCTTACGTAATAACGGCATATAAAGTGACTGATTATAAACACTAAACTTGTCGCTTTTACTTCATGAATAGCTGAAGTTAGTTGAAAATAAATGCTACGAGAAACGGACTTGTGTCTATAAATCTAATATTTTTAGGTTTAGAGTTTCTCTACTATAAAGCATTTATTAGTCTTTTAATAGAACTTTTCTTAGAATTTGTAACTTTGTAATTTGATTTCCACCTTATTTTTATTTTTATTTCTATTATTTTTATTTTTATCTTTATTTTCTGATTTTTTAATTTCATTTTTTAATTACCTTATTTTATCTTCTGAATACGAACTGTAACTTCATATTCGCTACTCTGCTACAGGAGAGAGCATGTAAAAGAGTCATCTGATGTGACGGAGAATATACAAATAATATTCTCCGCCGAAATAAATTTATGACGACTTAACCGAGTTTGAGTCTCCATTTAATTGTACTATATATTTATGGATCTTTATTTGCTTTCAAAAATGCAAAATGTAAGCACTCTATTGAATTATATTCCCTTGAAACACGACTATAAAGAAAAAATAACGAAAAATTTAAAAGAATACAAAAGAAATAATTACAAACATAATGAAACTTTTTTTTTTAGTTAGAAAAACAATGACCATTTAAAAATATCTTCAGGTTAGCAATTTTAACTGGATTAAAAAAATAGTTCACCAGTTTTGATTCATCACCAATCATTCTGTATCTCAAAGAATAATCAGATCTAATGAGAATATTACCGTTTATCAAATTTTACTCAGTTCTCAGAAATTGCCACGTGACTGGAACTGGCCCACATCTTCCAAGTCCACACAAAAATTTATTGTTAATTAAAAATATTTGCAGTCAAAATTTTTTCACTTGGTAAATGATTGTGTTGAATTGTTGTGAATTTTCGCAAAGAATTAGATCTAATGTCCAATGTTGGTTTAATTACTTGGTCGATGGTTGTTTAATGTCTGATCAACCCTTGAAGATTATTTAAAGAAAGAAACATTGTTATATATATATATATATATATATATATATATATATATATATTTCCTAATCTAATATCTACCAGCATTCACGGTTACCAGAAAAAAAAAGAAAGAAAACGCCAGGAACAAGAGATAAAATATCTCGAATCTCCGCCCGCGGGAAAAAGAAAAAAATTTATAGAACAAAAAGAAAGAAAATGCAAACCCCGTCACACCACTTGAAAAAAATCAAGAGATATGCATTCAGTTGGTCAAAAGAAAACTAAAACCCTCCGTAAACACTGCAATGCTAAAAATTACAAGAGTGCTCAACACGAGTGGAGCTAATTATAAAATTAACTTAAATCGCGAGTCGGAAATCTTCTACTAAAGTTTCACCTTAACCGATCACCAGGAAGTCTAAAACCGATATATATATATATATATATATGCTTTGTCAGCGAATGTTTTATTCGTAATATTTTTTTTTATTTCAAACGAAATTGCAATTTTGTGACTCACTTGATTAAACACTCGGGTTGCAATAATCTAAAATCATCCAGTTTAAATGAATCCTGAATGGTCGATCTAAACTAAGTTTTCAAACATCTACTTTTCAACCATGATTGCCCATCGGAAAAATAAGCCTTTTATTGTTCCTATTGAATTTATTGTCCTTAGTTGAACATATTTAGCTGCAAAATTGCATATGCGTGTAAGGGTATGTCTTTATATTGGCGTTTGTGTGCGTATAAGTGCAACGAGTATATATATTTTTGCATCTCGTTGCAAGCACACCTGTATCATTATACTGGTGTCGTCGTTTGGTTAAATGTTTGCACTGTCGGCTAGGGATGTAGAATAAACTGAGTGCACCTCTACAGAGGAGTAAGCCCCAACAAATAGATGCCAGGATATGACACTAAACAATCTGATGGGGAAATTCCAGTAATGCCGGCACTTTGGAGAATGTACCCCTCCATTGTTATCGCTCCCAGGTCAGCTCTGGTCCGAAGTGGTTGCACCTGATAGGGTCTTATCTATGGATCAAATATAATTAAACTGTGTACTTCTGCTAAACTGGATTGTTTGAAATAGAACAGTTTTGACATTTAACTGTTTGTAAATAATAATAAAAAACAACTATATTTATAGTACTTCTGCATAGTTTGGAACGAGCAGCAGCAAACATAGGCCTCCATGTTAATGCACACAAAACGGAATATATGTGCTATAATCAAACGGGGGACATCTCCGCTCTAGAAGGAACCCCACTTAAACTAGTAGACAAATTCACGTACCTAGGAAGCAGCGTCGAATCAACCGAAAAGGACATCGAAACGAGGTTAACGAAAGCATGGACAGCTATCAATAGGCTATCGATTATATGGAAATCAGACCTAACCGATAAAATGAAACGCAGTTTCTTCCAGGCAGCGGTCACATCGATACTGCTATATGGCTGCACTACATGGACGCTAACAAAAAGGCTGGAGAAGAAACTAGATGGCAATTACACAAGAATGCTGCGAGCAATCCTGAACAAGTCCTGGCGGCAACACCCCACAAGACACCAACTGTACGGCCACCTGCCCCCTATCACGAAAACTATTCAAGTTAGACGAACCAGACATGCAGGACACTGCTGGAGAAGCAGAGATGAACTCATAAGAGATGTACTCTTATGGATCCCCACACATGGCCGCGCTAAAGCAGGACGACCAGCTCGAACGTACATTCAGCAGCTATGTGAGGATACAGGTTGTTGTCCTGAAGACCTACCTAGGGCGATGAACGATAGGGAGGAGTGGCGAGAGAGGGTCAGGGATATCCGTGCTGCCAGCACGATATGATGATGATGATGATAATTGTTTTAAAATTTAATTCGGCGTTAAATGACCCGAAAAACATTGATACGCTGTAAAAAAATAACCAATCAACCATATTTGTATGTATGTAGGTATGCGTATGTACATATCTGCATATTTATAAAAGCTTCTTTTTTGAAAAAAAAAAAAAGATAGACGGCAATTACACAAAAATACTGCGAGCGATATTGAACAAGTCATGAAGGCAACACCCCACAAAGCACCAACGATACAGCCACTTGATTCCCATCACGAAAACTATCCTAGTTAGACGGACCAGACATACTGGACACTGCTGGAGAAGCAGGAACGAGTTCGTAAGTGACATACTCCTATTGACCCCCACATATGGCCGAACAAAAGCAGGATACGGTATGTAGCTCTGAAGACCCGCCAGAAGCGATGAACGATAGGGAAGAGTGACGAGAGAGGGTCAGGTATATCCGTGCTGGCGGCACGACATGATGATCATGATGATGATAGATTAAAAGAGGTACCAAAATAACATATAGGGTTTCGGGTCATTTAACGCCGAATTAAATTTTAAAACAATTCAATTTACTATAAATATAGTTGTTTTTTAATTATTATTTACAAACAGTTAAATGTCAAAACTGTTCTATTTCAAACAATCCAGTTTAGCATAAGTACACAGTTTAATTATATTTGATCCATAGATAAGACCCTATCAGGAGGTGCACGTGGAGTAATGGTTATCGTCGTAGGAATTGTACACGAGGACACGACTTCAAAACCTGGACGAGACTGATTGCATTTCACATAGCACTAATACCCTTGGGAAAGGTATGAATCCAATTATTCTCCCTCCAGCTATGGGTAAATAGTAAGACAGACTAGGTTCTTCAGCTTTGGTGAGGCAACTAGTCTAGGAGAAGCAAAACTCTGAATTCAAACCTGTTGAACTTCGCTTAAAAATTGACCTTGTGTCATATCCTGCCCGAGCGGAGGGGTTGGTAAATAGGACCAAAATAACATATAGGTGTCGGCAAATTAGATAGAACGAAAAATAGAAAGAGAGGCTTTTATAGTTTTGAATGAAAGGGATATTTTTTGATGCCCTTCGTAAACCAAAGTCTTCAGGAATCGTACCAATCAGAGCTCACTGGATTTTAATTCTTTATGTATTTTAACACTGGATGGTCAATATAGGAAAAGCTTTTTTTTAATTTCCGGAAGTCAATGCTCTATAAATTGAAGAGTTAATGTCTGCAGTGATAGTTTGTGCAGTGTCTGTCTGCGAGAGTGGCAGTTATTTAGTTGTTGTACGCTG
Organism: Sepioteuthis lessoniana; assembly: GCA_963585895.1. Classification (NCBI taxonomy): domain Eukaryota; kingdom Metazoa; phylum Mollusca; class Cephalopoda; order Myopsida; family Loliginidae; genus Sepioteuthis; species Sepioteuthis lessoniana. The sequence continues at coordinate 13,500,867 of OY757928.1, read as the reverse complement.
GGATAGAGAGTTGCATAGCAGAGCTTGGTTTGTTTCCCTTCTGATTACCGGCGATAGTTGGTTGCAAGAAGAGATAAAGCCTTATTGCAGTCTTATATATAGATAGACATTTGAAAGACGTGATAGGAAATGACCAGCGCTTAATTTTTTTTCTCCATCATCCATATCAAGATTATTTAGATTTAGTGGACTTAAGTAAAAGGACGAAGTATCACATGCACCGTCCACCCACTGGGATTGTTCAAAGATAAAATAAAGGTGAGACTATGTGTGTAAAGAGAATCTCACGATTGATAAAAAAAGCAGTAGCCTCTCAGACCTTCTCGGTTGACCGTATTCTCTTTGCACAATTTTGCTGGGAAATAGTTAAAATTTTGATATATCTGATAAAATGTTGCAAGATCAGTCCTTGGGCAATCGAGCAATAGATTTTTTCTGTAAATCATATTACGAAACTAAGTCTTTCAAAATTGCTCAAATAATTATGAATAGTAATCAAACATGATTTACGACTTCAATGAACGAACGAAACACTTCTTTATAAAAATGTCTCTCGTTTTATTCTCGAAAAGGGCCCGCTGTTTGTTGTTGTTTTAGAGATAGATGAGGTGACATATACTTGGAGAGAGAACTTCTTCCCATATCTTCTTCCGGGAGCCAGGAGATGCCAACGCTTGCACCCGCTTGCAAGCTCGTCAGAGAGGCCTCTGATTGGCTTCGTGTCCCTAGCTCGACTGTGATTCTCTGCACCCTGTCCAAATCTGATCGTGTGGTTTTCATCACGTGATCTCCTTCCGGTTACACACCTGTTGTACTCGACAGCTCCGATCGTGCTGTGATATCCCTGTTTACTCATCACAGCGTGACAGCTTGTCAAAGCACTCGAGGTCACTAGGAACGACCCGAAAATCCATGTTATATGTTATGTAACAATCAGAGGTTTCTCAAGGATAACATCTCACAGAGCAATCCTCGCCCCATTGCTACACTGAAAGCAGCTATCTTTGAGAAGATGAAAACGATCACCCATGCGCACAAGTTAACAAAAAAGTTGTACGCCGCATTCAACATTGCCTTCAACTGAACGACTGGTGCATGTACTATTGAACCCCACTTAATATTTTTAGTTCACGTCTGAGATTTAACAGTTGCAAATCCTAAAATAAAAATCTTTTGATCTTTTGATATATGTAATTTTTATTATTCTATCATTTGTGGTCCGTGATTTCTGACCGATTATTTTATTTCTAAAATTGTAAAACCACGTTTCATCGTCTGGTTTCTTTTTCTTTGTGTTTCTTTATGAAGAGTTGCTTATTCAGTTTCGATCAAAACTGACTGCCGACATCCCTTTATATAAGTAAACACATCGTGGGTGGCTGACGTCAATTTGTCTGCAGAATTGGACGGATCACGGATCGATACTGTCACGTCATTACGTTATCGACCAACTTCCTATCAATCGCAAAATGGCTGATAATGTGTCCATGATATTAATTTAGTACAAAATCTAGCATTATGTATGAAAAAAAAAGACTACAAATTCAATCCATGTATTATGAATTGGAGTAATCCTAAACTCCACTGTCATTCGTAGCGTCCAAAAACTTCGTAATATATTGGTGCTAGTTGATTATAATCGTCATTAGTTACTTGAAACAATATAACTGATTGCAAATCATTGGTGTTAGATAGGAATACTAGAAACCGCATCATCATCATCTTGTTGTGCCATCGGCACGGATATCCCTGACCCTTTCTCGCCACCACTCCCTATAGTTCATCGCTTCCGGCAGGTCCTCAGGTCTACAACCCGCATCCTCACAGAGGTACTGTATGTAGGTTCGAGCTGGTCGCCCTGCTTTTGCTCGGCCATGTGAAGGGATCCATAGGAGTATATCACTAATGAGCTCGTCCCCACTTCTCCAGCAGTGTCCTGCATGTCTGGTTTGTAAACCGAATAACAGTATAAAAACAAATGATTACAATTAAATGAGAATGATTACGTTAAACGATATTATAAGATATTATTAATGCTATCATAAGATAAGAATCCTTGATTATATTCAACTCTGAGCAAACAAATGATTAGAAACAAATAAAAAACAGAAATTCCATTTACATTGATTTTATATTCATGATTACAATGAAATATTTACAAATCAAAGCAAATTTTGGCTTTAAATAACCCATAGAGAGTCGTTATGCCGTTAAAATTAATCAAACCTTACATAATTAAACTTACTGAACAAAATCAGGAAAATCTCTGTCACAAAATCCCATCTCTATAAATATTTGATTTTAACCCTTTCTTGTGAAGCATCTTATGATAAAATGTTTGTCCGTTAAGTGATAACTATGCGATAAATATTGAATTATAAGCCTTTTACAGTTACGAATATAAATTATTTTTTCGGAATTGAATTGATGCATACATTTAGAATATGAAAAAGAAAATCATTAATAAACTCCTCAGTGTTTCAATATTAGCTTTTGATCTTATATAGAAATCTAATTTAATTCCTGGTCCAGTCGGCTGGGGCTGCAGAATACACCGACGGCGTCTCTGCAGAGAGGTAAGACTACCCAAATCAGTGTCCTAGATATGACACTAAACAATCTGATGGTGAGGTTCCAGTAATGCTGGAGTTTTGGGGAATGCAGAGTACCTCTTTATGGTCATTGCTCCCAGGTCCACTCTGAGTCAGAGTGGTAGCACCTGATAGGGTCCTATTTATGGGAAAATACAGGTAAACAGTGTATTTATGCTAAACTGAATCGTTTGAAATAGATCTGTTTTTGAAATTTTATCTCTGAATTAATACTAAACTGAATTGTTTGAAATAGAAGTGTTTATATTTACAAAAATGAATTTGGCATTTGATAACCTACAATGATGGTTTGGTTTGGTTTGTTGGGTTTTATGGCATATCAACGTTTGTAGCTTATTTAACGCCAAATCCATTTTTATGAAAATAATCTGTTCTATTTAAAAGAATTCAGTTTAGCATAAGTACACAGTTTATTTGTCAAAAACATTTCTATTTCAAACTATTTAAGCAGTTAAATGTAACAATTCAGTTAAGTGTAAATCCAGCTTTAATGTCGAAAAACAGTTCTATTTAAAATAATTCAGTTAAGCATAAGCACGCAGTTTAAATGTAAGTACAGTTTATTGTCAAAAACATTTCTATTTCAAGCTATTTAGTTTACTCAAACAATTCAGTTTAGCATAAGTATACTGTTAGTTCTATTTAATCCATAGATAGGGCCCTATCATGTGCTACGACCCCGAGCGAGAGTGGACCTGGGAGCGATGGCAATAAGGGGGGTATTCCACACTTCCCAAAGCTCCAGCACTGCTGGAACCTCATCATCAGATTGTTTAGTGTCATATGCAGGACACTCGTTAGGAGGGGTCTTACCCCTCTGAAGAGTGTATTCTACAGCTCCAGCCGACTGGACAACCGAGAGTGATGTTGATACCGTAAAAAAAAACAAAAAAAACAACCAACCAACCAACCAACCAAAGTAAACAAATTGCATTGATTTTTCGCACAAAATGTTTTGAAAAATATCCTTATCGATATATTTCACAGTGTTCCGAAAAATGTATTATGCTGGCAATCTTAACTTGACCAAACCCAAGACAAAATTTTTCATTCTTCCTAAATTAATAATCAACTTACTCCTAATAGCGACCTCTTTCATACTATCACCACCATCACCAGGAATAATAATAATAATAATAATAATAATAATAATAATAATAATAATCTTATCAAAGGGATAAGCACCTGGGCGGTCTCCTTAGTAAAATAATCAGGACTATTGAAGTAGACGAGGGAAGAGTTTCAGCAGATGGACCAGAAAACAAAAAAAAAAAAAAAAGGATCATGCATACGGCTTCTCATTCCTTTGATGATGTAGAAAAAGTATATATGTTGGGAAAAAAGGGAGGAAGAGGACTACACAGCATTGAATATTGCGTTGATGCATAGATACGTCTCGAACAAAAGAGCTCAGGAAGACTGGTTACAATAACTAGAAACAACAGAAAGATAAATAAAGCACCAATAACAAGAAAACAAAAAATGGCAAGAAAAAACAACTGTATGGATATTGCAAGCGACAGACAAGTTACATCTCAAATGAAAAGACATGGGCATGGCTAAGAAAGGGAAACCTTAAGAGAGAAACCGAATCTCTTCTAATAGCAGCAGTGGTGATACAGACTAAACAATCAATCACATAATAAGCGAATGCAGCAAACTGGTGCAAAATTCTAGATACGCCTAGGTCGGGGAGGTGATCAACCGAGAATTGTGCAAAAAGTTTAAATTTGACCATACAAACAAGTGGTATATAAAAAATCCAGAATCTGTCCTGCAGAATGAAATGCATAAACATATCTAGGATTTTGTGATATAAACGGATCATCTAGTCTCGGGCAGTCAACAAAAAAAAAAAAAAAAGAGTAAAAGCCTGCTGAATAGAGGACTTTACCGTTCCGAGAGAGCATAAAGTAAAGTTGAAAAGAAGCGAAACGAGAGATTAGATCCTAACCTTGCTAGAGAACTAAAAAAATACTTGGAAATAAAAGGACAAATGGAGACAATCCAAAGAACAATATTGATAAGACCGTCCAGAAAAGTGAAAATCAAAATTATCATTTAGACTCGAAGAGACTTGCAGTCACACAAATTCAAATGGAAGACTATAAGCTAATGCTGGTGTAAAAAACTTTCAAAATAGTATTATATATATATTTATATACATATATATAGTCATCCACAGACAGACTGTTTCGTTGTATCAAAGTATTCAGCTTAAAGCTGGGATCAAAAACTACCTAACTTTACGTTAGACATAGTATCTGCCCGCTCGGCCAACAAGCGTACCACGTCAGCTAGAGAATTATGAGTTATTAAGTAGTAGCATTCGTTTGTCTACATTTTATACCTTACCGGACACCAGAGTGCTCAATTCGTTCGAAGAGCTTTGCATGAAAGAAATGAAAACAAATCTGAGGGTATATAAATGTAAGAATATGAAAAGAAATATTTAGAGGATGAATTTATTTATATATCATAATGTGCGCACGTTTCTGTCTTTTGCTGAACCATATATGACTTATTTCTTATCAAAATATCTTCTAATCAGTCAGTACTCGTCTGTACATTCGTCGGAGTCCCCAGGAAAACCTCACAAATGATTTCTTCTCTGCTTCTGCGGTCGTGCTAAGCATCTCTTGATTGTCTTACCCTGAAATTTCATGACATTGGAGGGAAGTGAACCAGCAGTTAATCTTTCCCTGTTTGTTGTTTCCGTTATTTGTTCGAAATATCTCGCAACTCTCTTGTGTTGTATTCAGCAAACTTTTTTCTCCGAGCATTTCGTTAATGGAGTGCAACATAGCTATAGTACTGACACGACCACTCCTTGGAAGAATTTACACTTTATTTTATGAGAGAGATCCATGATATAATTAACCCGTTAGTGGCAGTCAGTGCCGTTTCTAATTCGTAAGTTGACATCGTTTTCTGTGGACGAGGTATTGATATTTAAAAAGTTATAATTCTTCTAGATATATTGTTTGCAATACAAATCCCAGGATCGTACCAATCTCCCTATCTTATTAAGAAATAAGGAAGTAAATAAATAAAAACATACATGTAATATATCTGAGAATGAATCTCCAAATCAACCAAAAATAATTTTAAAACTTCAAGTATTCTTAAACACCTGTCCGTTTACAAATTTATCTTCTGAGAATACATGTTGCAGATTCACCCAACAAAATTCGTTTTCTTTCAATAAGGATTCGAAAAATCGATTTTTCCTAATAAAACTCGTATCTTCATGTATTTCTTCAATGTAACACGGAAAAGGTGTTAATTATTTACCAAAAATTTTTACTAGTCATAATTCATAATTTGTTTTCTTTCTCTCATTCCCTCAAAATAATTAATTCAAATACTCTAATCTTACTCACTTGTACTTGTATCGGCTTTCACCCTGGTCAGGTTAAACCGGCTTCCTCCCGAGCAAGTAATATGTTGCTCATTGAAGAAGATACCTTTGTATTTGATTGAGGGAAAAGAACCCAAGTCCTACCCGGAAAAACGCCCTGTTTGCCGCAGATTTTCCACTGACACATTGAAAGAGCGACCCGAGGCCGCAGGTTGCCGGAACAGGCACCTCCTGGATTTTAACCAGAGCCTCTTTAGCCGCCTTGCGGCCCTAATACTGTTGGGTGTTAGTCCAATCTTCCTTGGGTGGTACTACCTGGAACCAAAGTTCCTGACGGTATAGCTCTGGTACTACCCGTTGCCACCGTCCTGCCACGTAATTCTATTTAGGCTTTTTTGAAAGGAAATTTTCTATCTACCAAGAAATTTGTCTCATTAGCAATCTTTCAACAAATTTCATCTTAATTAGTTGGAAATATTATTTACAGTACCCATATTATTCTTTTGCATTCATTTTTGGATGGCACAAATAAGAATGACCGAAGAACGAATACGTTGTATGACTATAATAGCACAATAGAGTAATTTTTACAATTCAGGGTTTCTGGACTATTTCTTTATCTTTATTGTTATATTCACTACGTCCGATATGTCCACCGGCCTTCCTCAGGTGTATCGGAAGCCTGCACTGAACTTAGAACCATGTCTTTTATTTAATCCAAGAGGGTTTCTTGCTCTGATTCTGTTAAGCATAAATGGGTTAAAGTGTTAAGTATTCCTGTATTCTTAATCGCCTCCAGTCAGGATTGAAACTGCAACCAGATCATTTTTACCAACCCCTCCGCTCGGGCAGGATATGACACAAGGTCAATTTTTTCCTTCTCCTAGACTAGTTGCCTCACCAAGGCTGAAGAACCTAGTCAGCCCAACTATTTATCCATAGCCGGAGGGAGAATATTTGGAGTCATACCTATCCCGAGGGTATTAGTGCTATGTGAAATGCAATCAGTCTCATCTAGGATTTGAACTCGTATCGCCGTGTTCATTTCCTACGACGATAACCATTACACCACAGGCACCTCCAACCTGCAACCCCCAGATGATTGTTTCGTAGCAGGAGATATCATGTAACGGTTATAGGCATTGTTTTTCTGAGCCTCACAGAACATTACCAATTAAGGCATACTCATGAAAGAGGCCGAAAAGAACAACGATCAAAATAGTCTTCAGCTCTGTAGGAGGTGCCCGTGGTGTAATGGTTATCGTCACAGGATATGGACATGGCGATACGAGTTCAATTCCTGTACAAGACTGATTGCATTTCACATAGCACTAATACCCTTGGGAAAGGTATGAATCCAATTATTCTCCCTCCAGCTATGGGTAAATAGTAGGGAAGACTTGGTTCTTCAGCCCTTGGTAAGGCAACTAGTATAGGAGAAGGAAAACTCTGAATTCAAACCTGTTAAACTCCGCTTAAAAAATTGACCTTGTGTCATATCCTGCCCGAGCGGAGGGGTCGGGTAAATAGGATCAAAATAGTCTTCAGCAAGGGGGCAAATCTAAGTGTATCAATAAATATATTTGCCTAACCCCTCATCCACAAGAAAGATGTAACATAATGTCTTTGAATACAGTTTCCTTTCTCTTAAATGTGGTACTATGACAATCTGAAGGACCTAGTCTGCCATTTTATTTACCAGAGTGCGAGGAGATGGATTCATATATTTTCCAAGGGGCATTCGCACGAATATCATCAATTAATAAGCACACATTTAACAATATTTATTTTATCTTAAAGGAAAAATACTAGGATATTATATCTAACTGATCATTGTAAATCAAAATGGTCATTATTATGCATTATTTTTACCAAACTCTACACCATGGAAACAAGAATATATAGCAGTCTAAAATCAGTTCACAACTCAAAAAAATTTCCTCACTTTGTATATTTTCAAAACAAATTTGATTTTGATTTGCAATGCTATAGAATTCGGTAATGAACAATGTCTAATGATATCTGTTTTGATTTTATTACATTCCACTGGTAATGATAAAAATGTGTTTCTTTAAAAAATAAAAGTACATTCTTATCGAAAATAAAATTTGGTAGGGTTTTGGTTATATATACGCGATACTGTATATTAATGACTAGTTTATAATTTTAGAACAAACATGTGACAAGATATTTTTCAAATTTGATTTCATATACTTATCCTAGAATCGTCTTGGGAATAAAATCTTGCAGATACACTTCTTAGACACCGAGTCTCCATTTATCTCTGAGGATTTTAAGTAGGTGGAACGAAAATCGACTACAAGAGAGAATCACTCGATCATCCTATCAAGCCAAAAGTTAGACAGTAGACCCACATACACCCAAACCTTCTCTACTCCATTCCACCATCACTATCGTTTCTAAGATAGTCACTCTCAGAATAGGGGTGTACGTATGCAACTGAAATGTCCCACGGGTCTTTTCGGTGAACGTGCAGATCTCTTTGGGGAAATCGCCGAGGAATTCTGGTTCACGCTGTGTCGACATTTCTTGGACTTATATCAAAGATAAGGACAGAGGCCAACTCTGATGGACAAGCTCGTGTTAGACGGGACATCAGCGATGAAGGCAATTTGGAATCGGCAATGAGAAATTGACTCTTTAGAAAGAAAGGAAGAACTCGACTTAAGACGGACTTTGACATTTGCTTTTGGCTTCATTCAGACCGGACCTATTCTCTCTCGCGGGATGACGTTGAAGTTCAAGTGAAAAGGCCAACGTTGTGGGTTCTAGGGGTCAGAAATACAGGTCGTTCTTGGTTTAGAAAGAAGGAGAGGGGGGGAGTGAGAGAAGGAAAAAAATATCAATTTCAAGAAAACTGCAGTAGTTAAGTAATCATTAGAATGCAGGGTAATGCATTTTAGCATTGAATTAGACAGAGAGCTGTCAGAATCTTTGTTTCAATCCTTGGCCGTTAAAGAAGGAAATATAAAACAATCGCCAATAAAAAAAATGTGATGTATTTTTTAAAGATGTTTCATTGGCGTCACGCATTTTAACAAAATAACATTGGTGTTGTTTTAATGTTTTCTTTACAAAGATATATATCGGGGGAAAAAAACAACAAATTACAAAAGTATGAAAAAAAAAGCAAAAACGATTATTGACAAATATTTAAAAAATGGCAAAAACGAAGACGACGCTAAGGTAATGCTGGGTTACCGAAGATAATAGGTGTTATTTCGTCCCCAAATAGAGCCACTAGAAACAATGGTGCCAATAATAATAATAATAATAATAATAATAATAAATCAGTGCATATAGCTGTTAGCACATTTTGAATTTTTTCCCACAATTCATGCAAAACGCGTAATTATAATATTAAAAGAGGAAATTAAGGATAATAAAAGTTTAGATATTGCAGAAACTTTTCCAAACTGATAACAAAAGAGTTAAAATCTCTCTCTCTCTCTCTCTCTCTTTCTTTCTCTCTCTCTCTCTATCTATCTATTTATCTATCTATCTATCTTATTCCTTTTTATTTACCTATCGCTCTCTGTCTATTCATTTAACTATCGATCTATGTATCAATTTATCTATCTCAGCCCGTTCACTTTTATATATATATATATATATATATATATATATATATATATATATATGTGTGTGTGTGTGTGTGTGTGTGTGTGTGTGTGTGTGTGTGTGTGTGTGTGTGTGCCGATTTATCTATCAATCTGACGAGACTTGCTATCACTTAGGCTGAACAGAAAAGCCAGCAGTTAACGCAAATATGAAAAAGTTTGTGCAAAAATAAGACTGGAGGATATTAGAATCGGATATTATGGAGAGTGAGACGAAAAAAAAAAAAAGAATCAGAATGCCATAATTAAGAACAAGAGAAAATTCTTGAAATGAAACTCTACATCTGACATCTAACCCCACAAAATAAATACCGGTGGTTTTCCTGTGAAGTTACTTTCGACCCTTTTAAAAATGGACAAACTAGGGATCTCAGAAATAAAGAACATAGATAAAACTACACAAAGCCTTAAACTCGACGCGTAGGAAGTTAGACATATAAATTATAAACCAAGTAAATTTATCATCATAGATTCAACCTAGAAAAACATTATGTGATAAAAAAAAGAAAAAAAAGGAAGAGGACTCGGGACCATTAAGAACTGTGTGAATCCAGCAATTCCGAGACTAAGAAATATATAAACAAGAGCAAAGAGAGATTTATTACAGCAGTTAATAATGGCTGTGACAGGAAACAATATAAAAACGAAAAAACAAAAAGGAGGAAATCAACAAAGATAATTCGAAGGCTAAATTGAAGAATTTGCGCACGAGATAACTTGGTTATTGTTTCGAAAAGTAAGACTGGAGGCAGAAACCATATCTCTATTTATAGCACCTCAACATTATGTTAAAGGACTAATCATATGAATGCAAAAAATTATTATATACAAGAATAATTTAAGTCTTGGCTCTGTGATGAAAGAGATGAAACGGCTGATGACATGATAAGTGAACGCATCAAACTAGTGTATAAGGAATACAAAATCAGGCACAACAGATGGAGAAAGGTTATTCATTGGTTATTGCGAAAAAACTGATATTTATCAATACATAAACCAGACTCTCATCTTAGAAAGTGAAACTAATAGAAATCTTAGTCTTCCAAATACAAATGTATCACACAATCTGGTACACATAACCAGTTTTACTGTTAATTAACGAAAAGAAAAATACAATGACGTCCAGATTTTCAGAGCAAACAAACCACAGATTGAATGATGAAGAAAACAAAGATATAAACCATTGTTTGGACTTTATGAAATAACTGAAAAAATGTAGAAAATGAAGGTGATAAGGAGACCAGTCGAAGTCTTAAAAGAGTCCCCAAGCACCTGTAAAAGGGACTAGAGAACAGAAGATCAGAGAAAGAATCTAAATATCCAAGTCTCAGCACTGTAAATCGGCTAGGATACTTAGAAGATTTCTGGAGATGTAAGTGTATTGGTATTCTCTCAGACTTCAGCGAATAAAAGCACTTAAAGCTTGTGAGAAAGTACATTGAAGTAATAAATCTACGCCCGAAGAGCATACTAATAACAAGAAAAAAAGCGCCAATCATATAACGAATTCTCTTATGACAGCAGACCACAAGGTGAAAATGAAAGTAGGCAAACGACTGGTGCAAGCCAAATAACTGTAAATTCTGTAGGAAATGAAATTGAAAGTGAAAAAATCGTAGTCAGGACCATTGCATGAGCTGCGAAAGAACAGGTTTATAGATGAGATTAATTTGAGATTAGGAGAAGAATTGAAACTGTGACAGTTCACTACAAAAGTAAAGTCAACAAGGATATTCAAAGTAGTTCAAGAAGCATGGATACACTAGCTGTCATTCAAACAACAAAAGTAAACCACAAGAAAGAACTAAAAAAAAGAAAAAAATATTATACAAAACAAAATAGCAAATGTAAGTTATATGGTGATAGAGACGAAGCCATCAATCATAATATAAGCGAATGCAGTAAATTAGCACAGAAGGAGTATAAAAGTAGACACGACTGGGTTGGCAAGGTGATCAACTGGGTGATGTGCAACAAATTTAAATGTGACCATACGAACAAATCCTATATGCACAATACAGCAGCTGTCCTAGAGAATGACACACAAAAAATCCTATGGGACTTTGACATACAAACGGATCACATAATCTCGGCCAGAAGACAACCTTATAGTAATCAACAACAAAAAAAAGAGAACTTGCAAAATTGTAGACTTTGCTATCCCGGCTGGCACAGATTAAAACTGATAGAATTTCAAAAGAAGGATAAGTACCTTGACCTTTCTAGGGAATTAAAAAAAAATATGGAATATGAAGGTGACGATCATATCATTCGTGATTGATGCATTCGGTTCAGTAACTAAAGGACAATTAAAGGGACTGGGGTACTTGGAAGCTGGAGAACGAGTGGAGAACATCCAAACTACAGCATTGTTGAGAACAGCCAGAATACTGAGAATGGTCCTGGAAACATGAGGAGACCTGCTGTCACTTAAAGTCCAGTGAGAGACCATCAGCTTACGCTGATGGGAAAAAACTCTAAAGGAGTAAAAATAATGATAATATTAGGACAAAATATGTGAAAGCAAAAATAGACTATATGCAACTGAATAATAATTGTAAGTTATGCTTTGATAGACATTAAACGATGTATCCCGTAAGATAATACAGCTATCTATAACAAAAAGATTACAAGATGAGACACGACAAACTTGGAAAGTTGATCCACTGGAACTTGTACTGGAAGTTGAAATTTGAACATACTAGCAAATTCACAAAACAGAATCCGTCATAGAGAATGAGTCACTCAAAATTATCTAAGATTTTCAGTTACAAACAGATTACCTAATCTCAGCAAGAACACCAAAGCTAGAAATAATTAACAAGAAAGCCAACCAAATAATGGATGTTGCCGTTGCAGTGGTTCACAGAAGGAAAATCAAAGAAGACTAATAGAGTGACACATATTTGGACTTTGCCAGGGAAATAAAAAAAAAACTATGACTCATGAACGTGACGGTGATACCAATTATAACCGGTGAACTTGGAACGATTCCCAAAGGCTAGCTAAAGCGGTTGGAGGAGATGGAAATCGGAGAACGTCTTGCAATCATCCAAACTACTGGATAGTTTAGATCTGCAAGAATAATGAGAAGAGTCAGGGACACGTAAGGAGACTTGCTGTCACTGATACTCCTGCGAAAGATCATCAGCTAATGCTGGAGCGAAAAACTATATATTATAGAATACGTGGATACGTCTCAGAAAAGGAAACTCCAAGATAAAATGGAATCAGCAAAAAATAATGGCATAAATACAAATGATATCAAAGCAAATATTGATAAGGAACAGAATAGTAAGGGTTGATTCTATGGAGACAGAGATAAACGATTAATCACATGATCGGTGAAAGAAACAAACTTGCTCAAAAGGAATACAAGCGTTTTACAAGACTAGTGTGGTACTATAAGTGAATGTCGATGTGCTAGCAACTTATAGGTCGAAGATTCTGGTGTATCTGCCTGTCACGATTTCCGTGTCAACGTTGTGTTGTTTGATCCACAGGAAAGTAAGGGAAAAGCTGATTCGGACGTCTTTTGGTTCAGTCTGAGTCGGAAGACAGCCATCTTTACCGGTGCTGTTGGCTGGTCAACTAATTCAATACGTCAGGTACGCTGGTTAACAGTTGTAAATAACATTTATTTATTATACAATGATAAAAAAGAATAATGTACAACAATAACAACAACATGGGCCTTTTGTTCGGTGATAAGTGGACTACAGCTAACAGCTAGCCCCAAATCCGTTTTGAGCAAACTAATGCTGCTAGGGACGGTCAAGTGGAGGACTCAGGCTAAAGCGGCAGTGGTGACGAAGAGGGTGGCCAGGGCATTTTGTCTTCGGTCTGCGGAACCAGCTTTCAATCTCTCTATTCCCTTTTCGGAATCTTCTTAACTCTATCTTAATGTAACACTATTTTAGTGTTACACTAGCCTGGACTGGGTTAGTATTTTGATATACTTGGAAACGTGCGAGATATTGAAATTTGACCATACAATAAATGGCATATACATAACGCTGAATTCACCCGAGAAAATGAGACGCATAAATTCCCCAGGATTCTGAGATACAAACGGATCATCTAATCCCGTCTGTAGGTATGACTTCCTATCACTCAGATTCAATGAAAGATCATGCTTGAGGGAAAACCTCACATGCAGTGGAATAATAATAATAATAATAATAAGCGGTAATGAAAGAAAAAATTCAGAAAGAATATCTCAGGAGAACTAGAAAACTACTCGAGACAAAACTCAATAGCAGAAATTTTATCAAAGGAATAAATAGCTGGGCTGTCCCTCTCGTTAGATATTCCGGACCCTTTCTGAAATGGACCAGAGACGAACTTAAACAAATGGACCAAAGAACAAGAAAACTAATGACAATGCATAAGGTATTACATCCCAGAGACGACGTTGACAGACAATATGTTTTAAGAAAAGAGGGAGAAAGAGGACTTGCCTGCATTGAAGACAGTATTGACGCATCGATACAACGACTAAAAGACTATATACACAAACACGAACGAGGACTCATTACAGCCACCAGAAACGAAACTGAGAACACGATGAACAACAAAATGACAATAACTAGGACACAAAAAGGGGGAGGAAAACAACTCTATGGGCGGTTTAAATGACTAATGAACAATATCTCACACAACAAAACTTGGACATGGCTAAGAAAAGGAAACTTTAAGAGGGAAATAGAATCTCTCCTAATAGCAGCACAGGACAGCGCCATAAGAACCAATCATATCAAAGTGAGAATAGATAAGACTCAACAAAATAGCAAATGCAGGCTATGTGGTGGCAGAGATGAAACCATCAATCATATAATAAGCGAATGCAGCAAATTAGCACAGCGGGAGCATAAGGCGAGACACGACTGGGTCGGTAAGGTGATTCACTGGGAAATGTGTAAGAAATTGAAATTCAGCCATACTAACAAATGGTATATGCACAACTCAGCACCTGTCCTAGAAAATGCCACCCATAAACTCCTATGGGACTTTAACATACAAACGGATCACCTAATCCCGGACAGAAGACCGGACTTAATAATGATCAACAAAAGAAAGAGAACTTGCAAAATAGTCGACTTTGCTGTCCTGGCTGACCACAGAATAAAACTGAAACAATGTGAAAAGAAGGATAAATACCTCGACCTTGCCAGGGAACTGAAAAAACTATGGAACATGCCGGTGACAATTATACTAATTGTAATTGGCACGTTTGGAACAGTAACTAAAGGATTACTAAAAAGACTAGAGGACTTGGAAGTTGGCGGACGAGTGGATACCATCCAAAAAACAGCATTATTGAGAACGGCTAGAATACTAAGAAGAGTCCTGGAGACTTGTGGAGACTTGCTGTCACTCAGACTCCAGTGAAAAACCATCGGCTAACGCTGATGGGAAAAACTCTAATGAGTGAATAATAATAATAATAATAATAATGTCCCGCCAGCAGTACGGATCTCTCTGGCCTCCTCTTGCCACCTGTCTCTATTGCCCATTGCTCCTGGCGGGTCTTCAAGTCTACATCTTGTATTGGCACAAAGCTCTTGCATATAGGTTCTAGCTGGTCGTCCTGCTTTTGCTTGTCCATGTGAAGGGACCCTCAGTTGCTTATGAGTACGTCCGCACTTCACCATCAGTGTCCCACATGTCTGGTTCGTCTAACTTGGATAGTTTTCATGATGGGTGGTAGGTGACCTTATATTTGCTGTTTTGTCAAGGACTCGTTCAATATTGCTCCCAGTATTCTTGTGTAATTGCCGTAAAGCTTTCTCTCCGTACGTTTAGTTAGCAACCATGTAGCAGTGTAGACACAAGCGCTACTTGTAAAAAACTGCGTTTTATTTTATCAGTCAGGTCTGAATCCCCTATGACCGATAGCATATCGATAGCTGTCCTTGCCTTTCATAGTCACGTGTCAACCTCTGTCTTTGTTGATGAGACAGTGCTTCCTTGGTAGGTGAACGTTTTCACTAGATTCAGAGAACTACCATTTAGTGTGGAGATGTCGCCTCTTTGATTATAGCGCATATATTCCGTCTTTTCTATGCCAGTAGCTTCGCGTTTCAGATCATGTAGGACGATTCCAGTTTGGGTGGGTGTATTTGCCAGAAGAGCTATGTCATCGGGGTAGTCCACATCCATAATTGTTTGTGCGGGGTATCATCTGCTCCTTTCCTTTGCCAGCTTGACGCCAGTATCTTTCATTTTATCAATAGACTTTCTAAGCATGTAGTCTAGGCAGATGATAAACAGGTATAGTGCTAATGTGTTTTCTTGCAGCACACCTGCAACAATGTCTATGTCTCCATCAAGGGGAGCAGACTTTTACATTCATGTTTTTATATAGTATCATTATGGCTTCGATAGTTTCTTTGGGTAGGCCATAGGTGAGTAGTATTTGCTCCATCTTCCCTCTGTGTATGGAGTCAAAGACCTGGGGGAATCAACATATAATATTGTAGTCTCTAAGTTTTTTGCACGTACTCATAGAACTAAACGGAGAGTCAAAATTTGTGAGGTCTTGGATCGATTTCTCCGAAAGCCATTTTGGTTGTTCTTAAGTAACTTCTCAATTTTGCGTTCTATGCGGTTACCTAGTAGACCATTGTAGATCTTAATAATAATAATAATAATAATAATAATAATAATAAAGAAACAGCACAAAAGACACAAGTATCAACAGAACAACAATCACTAGGAAATAAAATGGGAAGAAAAATAACTGTATGGATATTTCAAGCGACAATCAAGCAAATCTCACACCAGAAGACTTAGATATGTAACAGCAAAAATAGATAAGACGTAAAAAAATAGCAAATGTAGGGATCGTGGTGATAGAGATAAAACGATCAATCACCTAAGAAGGGAAATGTAGCAAACTGGCGTAAAAAGAGCATAAGACTTGAAACCTCCGGGTGGGCAAGGTGATCAACAGGGAATTGTTCAAGAAATTTAAATTTGACCATATGAACAAATGGTGTTAGCACGTCCAAGAGAATGAGATTCATAAAATGCTTTGGGATGTTGAGATTGAAACGGATCACCTAATCTCGACCAGAGAACAAGACCTAGTGATAATCAACAAAAAAAAAAAAAAAAAAAAAAAAGAAAAGACAATATGTCGAAAACTGACTTTGCCATACTGACGGTCCACAGACGAAAATTAAAGAAAACAGAAGAGAGACACGTACTTGGACTTGGCGAAATAAAGGGAAAAGATGCTATGAAATTTGAATACTAGCAAATGCACAAAACAGAATCCGTCATAGAGAATGAGTCACTCAAAATTATCTAAGATTTTCAGTTACAAACAGATTACCTAATCTCGGCAAGAACACCAAAGATAGAGATAATTAACAAGAAAGCCAACCAAATAATGGATGTTGCCGTTGCAGTGGTCCACAAAATGAAAATCAAAGAAGACTAAAAGAGTGACACATATTTGGACATTGCTAGGGAAATAAAAAGCTATGAATCATAATCAGTGAACTTGGAACGGTTTTCCAAAGGCTTGCAAAGGATGTTGGAGGAGATGGAAATCGGAGAACGTCTTGTAATCATCCAAACTACTGGGTAGTTTAGATCGGTAAGAATACTGAGAAGAGTCCTGGACACGTGAAGAGACTTGCTCTCACTGATACTCAAGCGAAAGATCATCTGCTAATGCTGGAGCGAAAAACTATATATTATAAAATATGTTACAGTGATACTAATTATAATTGTCGAGCTTGGAATAATCCCCAAAGGCTTAGTAAAGGTACTGGAAGAATTCAAAATTAGAGGACTAGTGTAGACTACAGCATAACCAAGATAGGCCAGAATACTGAGAAAATTCCTGTAGACTTAAGGAGACTTGCTGTTACTAAAACTTCAATGGAAAAGTATCGGCTTACAGTGGTGTGAAGAACTCTCAAATGAGTAAAAAAAAATAATAATTATAAACTATGAAACATGAAAGGGACGGCGATGCCAACTATATTTTGTGAAATTGGAACAGTTTACAAAGGTTTGGTACATGGCGTGGAATGTTAGAAATAAGGGGACGCGTGGAAACCATCCAAGCTGCAGTATTGGTGAGGTTGGCCAGAATACTGTTAAAAGTCCTGGAGACTTGAGGAGACTTGCTGTCACTCTGACTCGAGTGAAAAACCATCAGCTAACAATGTTGTGAAAAAACTGACAAAACGAAAGGAATTGAACAATTAAATCAAGACCCAATCAAAGCGTTCGAAGAAAAGGAAACCTTCAAATATTCAGAAATATTGGAAGAGGAAACCATTAAATACGTGAAGATGAAAGAAAAAAATTTACAAATAACCTCAAAAGAACGAATAACTACTCGAAACTAAATTACATAGTGTTACCGCATCAAAGGGATAATTGTCTTGTAAGATACTTAGGACTATTCTAAAAGTTGGCCAAAAAAGAACCCCAACTAATGAACAAGAGAATGAGAAAACTCATGTCGATGCATAAGACCTTACATCCCAGAGATAACGTAAACAGACTGTATGTGTCAAGAAAAGAAAGCAGTAGAGGACTTACCAGCATTTAAGGTAGCATCCATGCATCGATACAACGACTAGGATACAACATAAAATACCGCGAAGGAAGACTGATTACTGCTACCTGAAATAATATAGACCACACAAACATCAACTGAATAAAAAAAAAAAACAGAAAATAAAAATGGGAACAGAAACAACTGTATGTCTATTTAAAGCAACAAACAAGCGAAATCTCACTCTGACGTGGCTATGAAAGGGTAACCTCAAGAGAGAAATTAAATATCTTCTGACAGCAGCAGAAACAACGCCATTAGAACTAGCTATATCAAAGCAAAAATAGACAAGAAGCTACAAAATAGCAGATATAGACTTTGTAATGACGGAAACAAAAAGATCAATCACAAAATAAGTGAATGCAGAAAATTTGCACAAAAAAGAGTATAAGACTAGACACGACTGTGTGGGGAAGATGATTAACTGGGAATCGTGCAAAAAGTTTTTTTTTTTGGCCATACCAACAAATAGTAAATGCACGACCCAGAATCTGTCCTAGAGAATGAGACGCACCTCTCGACTAGAGGACTTTGCCTTTCAGCCTTACCACAAGGTAAACTGAAGGAAACTGAAAAGAGATAAGTATCAAGACCTTGCAAGATTATTGAAAAAAAACTGTGGAACATGAAAGAGACGATGTATCGCCCGATATGCCCTCCGGCTTTTTTCAGGTGTTTGTCGAACTCTGGAACCTTCACGGAACTTCGAACTACGTCCTATTTTGTGGTTTCAATAAAGGACGTAGTTCGAAGTTCCGTGAAGGTTCCTGAGTTCGATAAACACCTGAAGAAGGCTAGAGGACATATCAGCCGAAACGTTGTGGAAATAACAATAAAGATGAAGACAATAATCCGAAAACCCTTAATGATAAAAATCAACAAGCTTCGTCTCAGAAATTTAGACAACTAATGAAAGAGACGGTAACACCAATTATAGTTGTGCCTCTCGGTAAAGACACCAAAGGAGTCTGGAGGTCTTGGAAATGAGAGGACAATTTTGAGAATATCCAAACTATTTATTGTTTGAGATCAGCCAAAATACTTAGAAGAGTACTGGAGACTTGTGATGACTTGCTGTCACTCTGATTCCTGTGGACAACCATCAGCTAATACTGGTGTAAAAACTCTCAGATGAGAAAAATAATGATAAGGATAATTGCTTTATTTTCAGAAAGTATGATGTAGATACAAATAAACATAGTCAAGAACATGGCGTGTATTTTGAGCGGAATGCTTACTTATGAATACAAAAATTCAATATGAGAAAACATCTTTCTGCTAAAGTCTCAAAGTAACTTGTGAGGCTGCACTTTCATATGTTCATTCTATTTTGGTATAGTTTGTGAAATCCTACATGATTCCTTATTGATTATTTCCTTGCTTATAATTTGGCAGTATCTGAAAAATGTTAGTAACAATGCATAGGCGAGAAACAAAGTATTCGAATGAGAAATAAAAAGGTGAGGCATAGAAGTTTCTTGTAGTACATTCCATGAGAAAGAAAGTAGCAGTAATTTTTATTTAAAAAAAAATACCATAGTAGGACATCCTGTGTCACATCAACGAACAAACTTTACCGTTTTGGGAATATTGTACTCATGTTTTTTTTTCTGAAAACTCCAAAACAGTCGATCAACATTCCTATTCGGTTGACGAAAACAAGTAATGAAGCTTGTTATAAGTTGATATTTTCTCAATTTTCATCATCATCATCATCATCATCATCATTATTTAGTTGTGCCGACACTGCTGAATCCTTTGAATCTCTCCCACCATCTGTTCCTATCTGTCACCACTTTTGGTAAACCTCTAGAAGACACATAGTGTCTGTACAGAGATCATAAATGTAATTTTTTACTGCTTGCCCTGATGCAGTATTTTCATGTGAAAGAGTTCATTGCAGAATATCGATTATGTGTACGCCCTACGTTCTCCAGCAATATCTAGCATATCCTCTTCGTCTAATTGGAATAGTTTTGGTGATTGGAGGTAGGTGGTCATACAACTCACATTTTTTCGGGAGCTACTGCCTGTATATGTTCAAAACAATAAGCAGTATCTTTGTAGGTATATATATATGTATATATATATATATATATATATATATATATTACAATAGTATATTGTCACTATCTCTCTTCGTGGGTTTGTGGCAGATTAAACGTGGTATACTTTGGAGAGTGCTTTTAATAATCAACAAAAAAAGGAAATTTGCAAAATTGCCGAATTTGCTGTCCTTGATGACCACAGAATAAAACTGAAACAATGTGAAAAGAAGGATAAATACCTCGACCTTGCTAGAGAATTGAAAAAACTATGGATCATGAAGGTGATAATTATACCAATTGTGATTGGTATAACAAAATTTTTGATAAGGGCCAGAATACTTAGAAGAGTCCTGGAGACTTGAGGAGATTTGCTGTCACTCAATCTCCAGAGAAAGACCATCAGCTTACGCTGATGTGAAAAACTCTAAAGGAGTAAATGATAATGAATGAATACACCTTATTTTTTTTATATGTATTTAATTGCATGGAAGCTTATCTGCAACTACAGATTTCATGCCGTCTTTATACGACAATCATCTGGCTGAGAAAGAAAGATT
This sequence comes from Sepioteuthis lessoniana, assembly GCA_963585895.1. Classification (NCBI taxonomy): domain Eukaryota; kingdom Metazoa; phylum Mollusca; class Cephalopoda; order Myopsida; family Loliginidae; genus Sepioteuthis; species Sepioteuthis lessoniana. The sequence continues at coordinate 13,480,067 of OY757928.1, read as the reverse complement.
TGGGAAAAATCGAAAAACTCGAAAAATGCAATAAAAAGAATGTTTAAGTTAGAATTGCGTCTAACTCTTTGTGCGTGTGCGCGTATGTATGTAGATTATATTTGTGTATTGTTGTTTGTGGTCGTATATGCGATTGTTAGTATTTGCGTTGTTATGATGTTAAATACGCTGCTTGGAAGATTTGTGTTAGCCACCTGAATTTGTGTTCCAATGTGTAGCGGAAGGCATGAGATGGTTAGGGATTTGGCCGAATAAAAATAAACGTAGTGCGTAGTAAGGATTTTAACTAAGGAACACATTTAACATCATCATTGCATTGTAAAGAACATTTTTTTTTTATTTGAAATGTGAATGTCATCATCATCATCATGTTGTGCTGGTAGCACGGATATCGCTGACCCTCTCTCGCCACTTCTCCCTATCGTTCATCGCCCTAGGCAGGTTTTCAGGACAACATCCCGTATCCTCACATATTTGCTGAATGTATGTTCGTGCTGGTCGTCCTGCTTTTGCACGGCCATGTGTGGGGGTCCATAAGAGTACATCTCTTATGAGTTCGTCCCTGCTTCTCCAGCAGTGTCCTGCATGTCTGGTTCGTCTAACTTGAATAGTTTTCGTGATAGGAGGCAGGTGGCCGTACAGTTGGTGTCTTGTGGGGTGTTGCCACCAAGACGTGTTTAAGATTGCTCGCAGCATTCTTGTGTAATTGCCGTCTAGCTTTTCCTCCAGCCGTTTTGTTAGAGTCCATGTGGTGCACTCATATAGCAGTATCGATGTGACCGCTGCCTGGAAGAAACTGCGTTTAAAATGTAAGAATAATAAGCGAGGCGGGAATATCATAGTGTTAAGTGACATGGTGTATTGCTATACAATGGTGTATTATAAAATATTTGTGTCAGTATGTTGGAATATCTTGTGTGTTAAATTGTGATATGTACGTTTTAATATTTCGTATTAGTTGTCTATGTTGTTATATTACGAATACGTTATTGTAATACATGATGTACGTAAGGAATATGGTCAATATTTTGTATGAAGACGACATTCTAGCAATCATAAAATGCTTATAAAGGTTCAGTGGAGGAAAATGGTACTTACGATGCGTCGTGTGTGTTGTGGGGTTATTCGTGAGGGAGTGTGGGAGGTTTTAGTATTAGAGGTAGTAATTGTATGGTACTATTTACCAACCCCTCCGCTCGGGCAGGATATGACACAAGGTCAATTTTTAAGCGGAGTTTAACAGGTTTGAAATCAGAGTTTTCCTTCTCCTAGACTAGTTGCCTAACCAAGGCTGAAGAACCTAGTCTGTCCTACTATTTACCCATAGCTGGAGGGAGAATGATTGGATTCATACCTTTCCCAAGGGTATTAGTGCAATGTGAAATGCAATCAGTCTCGTCCAGGATTTGAACTCGTATCGCCGTGTTCATTTCCTACGGCGATGACGACTACACCACGGGCACTTCCAATTGTAATTGTATGGTGGATTGTCGTGGTAAGGATAGATTATGCGTATGGGTCGAAATGTGAAAGTAGATATTTGTTCTCAAGTCGCTGTTTGGATAACATTTCTGATTTTTTTGTTTAGCATGGTGTTTTAAGATGAGAGGTAAGAGGCTGAGCAGTTGGTCTTTTGTGAGGTGTTCCTTCAGCATGTTCTTAACAGCATCCTTGTGTAGCTTCTGTGTAGCTTCTCTCTCGACCGTTTTGTTTAATTAGATTTCCATAGGGTGGTTATCAATTTGTTTAAAACAGCCCGCAGTATCCTTGTTTATATATATATATGTATATATATATACACAAAGATCATTAAATAAGTTTCCAGACTTTTTTCGTGTGGGCACTTTTATTGATAGTACACACATGAAACTCTAGTCCCCTTCGAGGTAATCTCCTGCGCCTGCAATGCACTTGTTGTACCGTTCCAACAACTTCTTCAAGGTCCCATGGAAAAGCTCTTCTGTGAGCATGTCAATGACCTTCGTCACAGCCTCTTTCATCTCCTCAATTGTATCATAACAACAACCTGTGAGCTTAGGGAATAACCAAAAGTCTCAGGAAACATGATCTAGACTTTAGGGAGGCTGAGAAACTGTCTTGATGCCAATCTTCGTCAAATAGTCTGTTACAAGAATGGAGTTGTGGACTGGTGCATTATCCTGGTGGAAAAGCCACGGACGGGATTTGAAGAGTGCTGGCCTCTTTGGACGGAATCTATTTCTGAACTCCCTTAAAACCTCAACATAGTAACCCTAGCCCAAACCTTTTTGTCAATCAACTCTGGTGTATTGACTTCCTTACTCGTCCCACACTACTCATCATCCCTCACAGACCCCCTGCCTTCCTGGAATCTCTTATACCACTCAAAAACTGATGTTCGATTCATGCAAGATGGTCGAAAAGCAGTCTGAACCATTCCATACGTTTTCTGTGGCATCATTTTTTCCAAGTTTAAAACAGAATTTTATGGCATATCGTTCTTCCTCACGTCCAAATTGCATTTTTGAAATACACCAGCTGTGACAATCAGGTTTTAGTAGGACGTATTCCTATATATATATATATATATATATATATATATATATATATATATATATATACGTGTGTGTGTGTGTGTGTGTGTACTAATGTTAGATTTTCCTCAAAATGCCAAAGTATAAATTGTAAAAGACTGCTGGGATAATCATTTTAAATGCAGAGAGGTTACTTGTACCAGGACTCATCACTTGAACTCGAGTCTTCTGATTTAAACGAGAACAGTGATTAGTGGAGCTGATACAAAGAACGTAACCTATCTCTGTCATAATTCCGTCTTTTCCATTTTTCAATCAAGGTAAATATTCTATCAAGTTCTGGCATTGATCCAGCGCCAATACACAGCCAAAACTCATTTAGAAAAAGACATCTAGGTAAGAAGATTGGATCCTTCATTTCTTTTCTTCGTCTTTTCAGCGCGATTTTCCACAAAGATTCAATGGTGTTTAATAAAATGGGTCCAGTTAGTGCATTCTTTATACCTTGGTTAGAATTCCTTCAAGTGGCGTCGTTTTTCTTCAATCGAATAACAGAGAATGGGAAAAAACTTGCTTAGAGCTTTGTTGTCAATAAAGACTTATTTTCCTAATATATTTTCTGTCTAGATCTATCATACGCATTTTATCTTGTACTTTAAAAGCTTAGGTGCTTTTAAGTTTTACATTTGTAAATAGGCTTTGAACAGTGACTCAATTACACCAAATGGACCATTATGCTACAGCATACAATGATACTAATGACTGATGCCACACTAATGATAATAAAGATACTGTTGGTGGTGTTAAACGTGATTATATTTACAATCTCAGAAAGATTGTAAAAAATTCTCTATAGTGGCCACTTCAATATGCATGAAATATTTATTTCTTGGTTGATTAATTATAATTGCATATCACAGTGGTATTTTTATGCCTAGGGGTTAGGAAATCACATTCATTGTATATTTGAATTTACAGTTTTCATGTTATTTCGTAAGAGATGTTTATGCACTCATTTATGATATAAAGGATTCTTACCCGATAAAAAAAATATTTCTGTTTGGTTTAGAAGGCTTGCTATCACTTGGTATGAACATATAGCATAAGAAACCGTGATTTAAAGCAGGTTGTCATAACACTTGAAAATGTAACGCATTGTTTTTTGTTTTTTTTCGAAGTTGAAAATAGGTATGACACATAAAATGAAATAACTTCTTGTAAAATCATATCAGATCATCAAATGTTATCCACAAGAGTTGAAAAAAACCCAAAGAAAACCAACTTTTATATAGTTGCAAGTTTCATATTATACATTGATAATTTAGTTTGGTTCTTTGTTTAATGGCATATAAACCTTTCTATGTTATTTAATACCAAAACCGTTCTCCTAGAAGAACAGTAGTGGTACTATTTAACCCATAGCTAAGAGGATATGGGGGTTCATGCCTTTCCCAATGGTATTTGCCTGAAAGTGAACGTAATAGCGTGGCTGGAGTACGAACTCTCTTATTACAATTTTGCAGTCCATCACTTTAATCATTACACCACGTAGACACATCCAGTATAAATTTGTAAATTTTATGAAAAACTGATTTTTTTTATCGTACCGAATGAAACAAGAGATATTTTTGAAATGTTAACAATGTTTGAGTTTGAAGTGCATCTTGCTCTAAGAAGTTTCTATTGGATTTATAATTTCTGTATCTAGCGGCTTTATTAAGATATTTAAAGTTGAAGAGAGAATCATAATTTCCTTATTTGTTGGTTACGTAGAGTGTCAATTTCATCCACCGGATTTCTGTTTCGTTATCCAAATGATTTGATGTTTCGATCTGAGATTCAGTCAATAGAAGAATGTTTTATCTGTACCGTTAAATTGAATTCTATTTCTTAAAATATCTGATCATCTGATTAAAATATCGAAATGTTTTGTGAATTTTTAATGTTATGTCAGATAATTGGACAAGTGTTGAGGTTGCGATAAATGTTAATCACTGAAACAAATACTCAAATACATGGACACACAGACACCCCCATATATGTATATATATATGCGTGTTTCTGTGTGTGTGTGTGTGTGTGTGTGGGCAGCATTTCGTCACTGATACTTACGTGATTGCCCATTATAGACATCTTTGTCTACATTTTTTTGTTACTCCTTTCGAGTTGCTGTATGATGTTATGATATCCGGCAGGGAATTGGTTGATAAATCTTCAGTAATTAATTATTTTCCATGTACATTCTGCCCACTCATAGGAAATTATCAAGGAAGAGTGTATTACAAAAAGATGTAACTCTTGTTACTACTTTGTGTGAATGAGCGTTTGTAATGGTGTATTGTTTAGTGTTTATTTAAAAAAAATGTTTCTATAGATTGCGTCAGTAGCTGAAGATTTTTAAGTACATTAGCAATGGATTCAAAATTAATTCTATGAAGTCTGTGTTGTATATTTCTAATATGCAACGCTTCTAGAATCTGTAGTTTTTGCTTGTTTTTTGTTGTTTTAATTTTGTTTTGTCTTTGGTAAAAATTTTCCGAAATCACTTGTCGTACAAACACACACACACACACACACAAATATATATATATATATATATATATATATATATATATAAAGTGTCTGCAACAGTGTTCATGATATCTATAAATAAGTAAAGTTAACGATCTTAGTCAAGGGTGACCCGAAGGCTCGTTTTTCAATAGCTACTATACCGGGTGTAGGGGAGGTTGCTACTCCATTCCCTGAATCGCTCCACTTTACCCTTGATCCTAGCCTTATAATGCTGAGTGTTAAGCAAGACGGCATAAAGTACTATCTTTGAGTATTTGGTATGACTCGACCTGGAATTGAACCCCGGTCTATCGGTCCATTGGCAAACACTCTACTTTTTTTGACAATGCTCCGCTTGATATCTAAAAATATTAAACCCCTAGATAATTTAATAAACAAAATTGGATCCTTGGATCTCTTAAATATTTTGTAAAATATTTGCTTAAATAAATGGGTGGGATTTTCAGTAATGAACACAAAGATGAACACAAAACACATTCTTCCCGAATTCTTGTTTAATCGTAAATTCTGCATCTCTGATGTAACGCGTTCTTCGTGTATGATAAGGAAGACCAGAATGCCGTAGTAAATCGACCCCTAGTTGTGCAACCCTAGTTTATTCTCTGTTCTAGGCTCACCGCTCTAGGCTCACTGCCCTCTCGCTGCTTACCGCTCACTAGGTCATCTGTTCACTCGCTAACTCCGGTGAACGCTCACTCCCAGCTTACTAGCTCACTTGTCGACCATGGTAACTTTCTACCTTATATTGTGGGTAGACATGTCTAGCCCAACATTATCAAATATTAATTATCCTCCCTTAGTGTTTAACGAACAGAAATGAAATTGTACCGAGCAATACTCGATAAAATTCGGAAAATGTCCCGTTTGAGAAAATAGAATAAAGAAACCATTTTGAAGATATTGGTATAAAAGAGAGGAAATGAATTGTTAGCACCTCTTGTCTCTTTTGCAACCAGATATTTACGAAAGACGTTTTTTATATATCACAATTTTTCTAAAAGACTTGCAATTATCATGTCAATGTCCCATACAGTCAAAAATGTGTGACCTTGACATTTTTTATTGAGACATCCAAAGGATATCGTGTTTAATCAGACATCGAAAAATGGACACAACTGAAAAAGATTTCGATTGCTTTTTACTTCGGTTCAATTAATCGATTAACGATATGGATTTTTCTGCTTCAAAGACCCGTTTCTTAGATAAAAATCTAATGCGCTTTCATCTGAACCGTAGTCGGTAGAGGTCACTGACTTTTTGAACCACAAAATTAACCTCATTTTATTATCAATTTCAAAATCAAATCTTGAACAAAGAAAGGTAGATGAGTGCAAAAGCGCCTTTAACAGGATTTTAAGTTGTTGTTCAAAGCCGCGTACCCGAAGAAAAAGGAGCTACGAGTTCGAATTTCACTGAAGGTTTATTGTGCATTATATTTCCGATTTGGTTTGAGTAGAATCGTGTTACTTGATAAGTGTTATATCGTGGTAAGGAAACAATACACAGTGAAACAGTTAATCATTCATTAACTCAAGTGGTACAATCCGACTAATATTATAAGTCTCTCGTTGTAGGTGTTACGTCTGAAATTGGTATTACAACAGACGGACGTCATTCAGAGCTCTTCTGCCTCTCCTTATGATTCCGTCTCTGCCGGCCATGCTTGAGAGACATAGCGTCTTTTTATACTTCTTCTACCCCGGAAGTAACGTGGTACGAGCTAGTATGCAAAAGTAAGCAAATATTACCGGGCTACAAAAAGCGAAGTTATAAAAAAAAATCAGCCCTCGAAAAAGACTTATTGACAAAGTTTTATATCCCTCTGACTCCACACAGAGTAAGAATTGACATGAAGTCCCTTTATAGTGAGGGACCGGCAGGAATTGTAACGCATGCATTACCGTCAAAGGCATGCTTAGCTCTTTCGGCATTCGCCCTCGGGGGTTACTCCAGCACCAAACAATAAACTCGGCCCAACCACTTTTAGGTATTTAATGCAGGTGCTGCTTAGGGTCACTGTGACCAGGCAACTAGCCTTAAATAAAACTACTAACCAGGCATGAATGCCAGATGGTCCCCTGAAGACAAGTTTACTGAGTATAAAATATCTTTCAATAAATGGGGTAATCAAGATACACATAATAAGATATATGTTACAAGTTATACTTGATCTAGCATGCAAGGGCAGGTATCTTAGTGGTGATCATGACTATGTCAACGATTCGAAGCAGAATTGAGGCTGAGTAATATATATATATATATATATATAGTGTCATCCACATACATAGTGTTTCATTGTATCACAACACTTCTGTGTGAATAGACACAGATGTTTCAAGCTGAGATTGAAAACCAACTGGTGTAAAGAAGACGTATATCTTACCCCAGAGCCATATTCGTTCTCTGCATTAGAGAAGGGATTTTGTAAATTCACGTTATCGGCTAACGAGAGTGCTCACTTCACAAGAAGATAGATAGATAGATAGATAGATAGATAGATAGATTTCGTGATTTTTCTCTTTTTCTCTTTTAGTTACTGGAGTTCAAGGAGACCGATGATCACACGAATAGAAAATAACTAACAAATCAAAGAAACGAGTAAGAACGTTTGATTAAAAAAATGAAGAATCTTGCCCGTACAAAATGTCATTAATGCATTTCTTCTAGTTTTTACGGCCTCAGAGAATGGAAAAATAAAGCAAAGAAGATCTTAACGCTGAAGTGGTTGTTTTTTCCCCTTCCAATTGACCCTTTGACATTGCTGACATAACAATCTTCGGGGACAACGCTACACCATGAAAATATAACACCACAATTGAATACTGATGAAACAGCTACAAAATAACTGATTAAAGTAAATCAATTTCAAAATTAAAGATAAAAAAGTGCTCATTTTTTTTTAATCCTATCAATATTATCCAATAACACATCCCATAAATATTGGTGAGCGGGGGGTCTTCAGAAACCCTAACCTCTCTCTGTGCACCAATTCAAATATTTTTCTAAATCACAAAGATAATAGATGGTGATAATAAAATGATGGTGATAATAAAATGATGGGTTTGATTTGTTGGTTTTAACGGCATCTCAACCGGTGTAGGATTATTGTATGTTTATTGCATGTTGAAGTTTACATATTTTTGTGCAGTTTATTCGTAATTTTTTGTTCAGTGCAACCTAATCGGAATTAAGCTTAAAAAATCGACTCTAACAGGTATTACAGCACTGATCAGTGCGAACCTGGGAGTAAAGGCAATAAAGAAGTATTCCACATTCCCCAGATCTCCCAACTTGGAGCCTCACCATCGGATGAAGTTTAGGATCATATGCAAGACAATGAGCTTTTTTTTAGTGGGGCGTCTTACATCTGTGCAGAGAATGCAGACTGTTTATTACAAATGTCACCAACAAGTTGAGATGACGGTTGATAATCTCATAATGAACTTTTTTTAACACTGTCATGAAAATAGATCGAAAAATGCAGAATTTGAATCTAATCAGTGTCTGAATCAACTGAAGGAGTTTCAAATATAATATACTTGAAAGGATTAAATTATGACCAATGAACGCGGGTCATTCAAAAAGTTCTTCGTCTAGACAGCTTGAGATTAATATTACAGCAAAAGTGTCATATAGCCATAAAGATTCAATAACAACATTAATAACAACATTGATACAAATACAGGAGGATTCTGTCGTTTCAAATACGAACGGGTTTATTAATTTCTGGCTTCGGTCCTTGGCGATGCGAGGAGAGAGACACAGTTCTTAAAAGCCTATGTCAACCATACGATACTGACACCACCACGAAGGTGTGTCGTGTCTTGTGGTGTTTTAGATCTCAATTCATCTCTACCGGTCAAGATCCGAAAATTACAGTAACAAGAACAACAATTAAAAAATTCAGGATCAGTAAACAACATCAACATGAAGGCAGAAAATGCCAGATTTGGCAGTCCTTGCTGGTTCACCAGTGGCTCTGTCCAACAAAAGGAGACTTGCGGCCGTAATGATCCTGATTTCGATTGGGCCATCTTCGGGTGGGCTAAATACATCATAGTCACCAGGGCACAAGACTTGGCACGTGTCCGACCTCCCTTCCCTCTAATCTCCCTTTTAATCGACCTTCGGGTCATTGACTTTGTGTCAAGTACTGTCTGGTAAGTGGCAGTGAAAAAAGAGATGGAAAATTGGATAAACTCAAACACTGACAACGAATTCAAAAATGATATCTCGTCTTTATTTCTGATGAAGTTCTTTAGAAATTAAAACGGAATATAATTTTTTAATCTGTCGCCAGGGTTTCGGTTTATTCACTTTTCAACTTATTTTTTTCTTTCACACACATACGCCCCCCACACGCGCGCACGCACGCACACACGTGCACACACACACACCTATATATATATATATATATATATATTCTAACTGCTGCTGGAAATATTGCGTAATCCCCATGTAGCTTCTCCATGCGTTTCCCGGGCGTCTAAGTGGCAAATCCCTAGAATTGTACTGACACAGTCACAATTAATAGAAATCCGATTTTATCTTATCAGAAAAAACAATTTCTTTACAATCGATAACCTGTCAATAGCAATCTATGTCTTGGCTTAGCGTATGTCAACATCACTATCAGTAGACGTGATATTTCAGCCGATGTACGTGATCTGGTCCACTATTGCCACTTAAAGGTGAAATTGTTCCATCAGGGCATTGCTAAAGAAGTTAGAACGAATTGATAAACGATTCTTCTAATTGACTCCCTACACTTGGATGCGCCAGTTTTGGCTGACCAGCTAGGACTTACATACATCAATTTTGTCTGGACTCTTGATGCAATCTAGAAGACTTGTAAAGAGCTAAGGATAAAAGGCATTGATGTTCAAAATGAGTCAGGCAGATCCATACTATCAACATGACTTAATAATGATCCCAGATATATACATATACATATATATATAGATATGTAGTAATTCAGTTGATATATATATATATATATATATATAAAGAGTGAAAGAGAAGAAGGGAAAAAGGGAGGGAGCTAGATAAACAGACAGACAGACAGACAAAGATAGACAGAAAGAACGGAAAAAGTGAAAGAGGAGGTTTTTATAGATATATAGATAGAATAAGATTAAATAAATTTTAAATTCTAAACTAGCCACGGAAAACGATTGGCATGTTTAATTGAGCGTGCCAGGTGTGACTTTTACAGTGGGCAGATGAATGGATAGTCTTAATGAACAAGAAATTATGTTGAAAGAATATTATATAAAAGTATTTGAAACTATCGGTAAAAAGACAGGGTTCTAGAATCTATGAAATATACATATAAAATGAATAAAAATCTCAAAAAGTATTTTTTTTTTACATTAAATAGGATAGGTTTGTTCTGAAAATGCAAATACAGAAGAGTAATGGACTACACCTAAAAAAAAGACAGGGTACTAGAATCTATGAAATATACATATAAAATTAATAAAAAACTCAAAAAGTAGGGGTTTTTTTTTATATTAAATAGGATAGGTTTGTTCTGAAAATGCAAAAACAGAAGAGTAATGGACTACATCTCAGACTCAAGATGTGGTCTTCTGATTGGTTCCTTTGTTTAATGGCATAACCTTTGTTGGTTATTTAATGCCAAAGCCATTCTCCTAGAAGAACAGTAGTGGTACTATTTAACCCATAGCTGGGAGGATAAGGGGGTTTATACCTTTCCCAAGGGTATTTGCCCGAAAAGGAACATAATAGCACGACTGTAGTTCGAACTCGCTTACCACGATTTCGTAGTCCATCGCTTTAACCATTACACCACGAGCGCCCCGCCTGGTCTTCTGAAGCGCATGAAGATCTGTGTAACTTTGTGAGTGTATGCATATAAAATTAATATTTAGTTTGCTAGTTACTGAAGAAAAATATGGTCATATTCTCTTTCGTACATACCAAATATATATATATATATATATATATATATATATGGGTTGAGCACTCTGGCGAAGGAATTGTCGGCAGCCGCTCGCATAATGCAAAGCTCTTCGAAAGAATTGCGCACTCTGGTAGCCGATAGGGTAAAAAAAATGTGAACAAACGGCTGCTGCTGCTGTTAAAATAAATACCTTAAAAATTCCCTTAGCCAGTGTCCGCTTGGTGGCCGATAGGTCTGAGACTTAATCTAATGTAAAGTTGGACGGGTTTCGATCCCGGCTTCGAGCGTCCTGCGTGTCTAGCCACACTGAAGAGTTCTGATAGAACGAAACAGTCTGTCTGTGGATGACAATATATATATATATATATATATATATATATATATAAAAGCACTATAATACGGAAGCGTTTAAAATTCATTCGCTTACGCTAGATTCTTCGTAGCTGTGCGGTAGAAACATACTTTAGCGTGTGATTCGGCCGAGTTTCGATCCCAGTTTCGGGAATCTTGCGTACCTACCCACACTAAAGTGTTGTGGTGCGGCGAAACTGTCTTATTAATTAATTTTTTAAACCCACACACACACACACACATATATATATATATATATATATGTATTAGACATTTAATAAATAAGAGGAATTGATTGGAAATAATATAAAATCATATTTTTTCCATGAATGTAAATTCTGCATCGTTTGAAATATGTTTATAGCAAGCATCATTTTTTATAAATCATGAAAAAAAATTGCTTCTGGGCTATTCAAAACGATAGCAATCAAAGAGAATTCTCCAAACTTAAAACTTTTGATGTCTGAGAAGTGCAAATAATTTCAAATTTACAGAAGAATGTTTAGTGCATATAGATAACCAGGTTTTCGTCACATGTAATTACAAATGTACTTAACAAAAGTTTGAAACTAAATACCTATATCAGAAAGGCAATCCATGCGTGGAAATACATAGACTATTCAGTAAAGAAAATTCTTCGAGCATAGCGGTCAGTAAAGACGGTCATTATGACAGTCTTCAGAAACATGAATGGGCCTATCATATTTGATTTCCTGGCCAAATCTTTTGATTAAACTTCTAATATTGTATTACCTTCGTAATTAGGTAAAGCTTCTGACCGATGTCCAGGGCGACCAGAAGCCTCTTTTTCAATAGCTACTACACAGAGATATAGGGGAGGACACTACAGTTTTTCTTTGTATTGCTCCACTTACCTTTGATTCGTACCATATACTGGTGTTAAGTAAGATTGCATCAAGTAACTTTTTTTTTTTAGTCTTTGATATGACTGGTCCAGGAACTGAATCCCGGTCTCTCGGGCAATAGGCGAACACTCTACACACTAACTAACGGGCCGGTTATATATATATATATGTGTGTGTGTGTGTGTGTGTGTGTGTGTGTGTGTGTGTGTGTGTGTGTGTGTGTGTGTTGTGTTGAAATGTAGGTTCGACCTATGCGTCGTAAAAATGTGTTATCTATTTGGCCAATGTAAAATACGATGCAAATAACTCAATGAAAATGTTGAAAAGAAATATTATTTACTTATTCTATGTCCGTTGGAATTTAAGAGTTTACAAATAAATGTGTTGTATTTTGTTTTTCTAGTTCTGTATTATTTCGCGGAAATTAGTGTGATATCATTGATAGAAAGTATGTCCAAGTTGAGTTGATGAATCTGTTGGTTTATTGGTTGTTTGTTTTTTATGGCATATCAACCTTTGTAGGTTATTTAATACCAAATCCATTTTTATACAAATAGTCATTTCCATTTCAAACAATTCAGTTTAGTATTAGTTTAGCCTACTTGTCAAAAATATTTCTATTTCAAATTATTCAGTGAAGTCAAACAGTTCTAATTTAAGCAATTTAATTTCGAATAAGTATAGATTTTGTCCACACACAGTTGAACGTCAAAACAGTTCTATTTTAATCAATTCAGTTTCGTGTAAGTACAGTTTCAATTTCAAAAACAGTTCTATTTCAAACAATTCAGTTTAGCTTAAGTATGCAGTTTAGATGTCAAAACAGTACTTTTTTTCAGGCATTTCCGTATAGTCAAACAGTTCTAATTCAAACTATTCAGTTTAGCATAAATACGCAATTTGATTCTTTTTAACCCATAGATAGACCCCTATTAGGAGCTGCCACTCAGAGATAGAGTAGACCTGAGAGCGATGGAAATGAAGGGTACCCTGCATTCCCCAAAGCTCTAGCATTACTGGAAACTTACAATCAGATTGTTCAGTGTCATATACAGGACACTCGTTGGTGGGAGTCTTATTCCTCTGAAGAGATGCAGTCTCTGTATTGTATAGCCCCAGCCGACTGATAAAGTTGAATTTGTGGTTAAAAAGGTGTTGTATCTAAGATGCTGATCAGTATCTTTTTCTCTTTGATTTGAATTTCAAAAAATGTAGCATCTCAATTTGACGTCTAAGTAAACTAGAGATGTTCATAACTGAAGTATTTGCATCTCATTAAAGAAATACTGTCTGTCTATTTGGATATTATTTCAATGTTTATATGGGTCTCATTTTTCAAGTCCACATTGTTTATTTACTTGGGTAATTGGGAATGTATTACTCGATGGGTATTCCGTAGTTTACCATGATAAAATATTGATACCCCTTTAAACATCCCACGTACGAATTATGTCCATATTTATAGGGGTGTAATTTGTGCTTAATACGTGTGTTTACAGAATAGAACCCTGAGTCGTTTACTACACATTTGTAAGTTACAATTTTTCTTCCATAATACAACTGTCACTACACAGGCGTGACGGGGATATATAATTACCAAATACCTCCGCCACCAAGAAGATGTCGTGTTTTACTTAAAGTGGTACTAGTGCATATAAAGGCGGTACCCAATGCATCTCGAACTCACTCGTGTAGGTTTACTGATCGAGCTAGCTAATCATTACAACAGCGGATGCACCGTCAGCAGTAAAAATAATTTGGTAATTTACTAAGCTTTTTTTGCTTAGATGTGGCACATGTGCATATGAAAGAGGTGCCCAATGAGACTCGAACTCGCTCGTGTAGGTTTGCTAGTCGAGTAAGCTAACCATAACAACACCAAAGCTGCCTTCATCACTGAAAATATGTAGTAATTACCAAAGATTTTTGCTTAGAGTGGCACAAGTGCATATGAAAGTGGCATCTAATATGACTCGAACTCACACGTGTTGGTTTGGTAGTTAGACCTATTAACCATTACACCACCGGAGGCTCCCTCAACACCAAAAAGATATGCCACAATGTTAATTTATTGATTAGCGAAAAGATTCTTAGTACTCATCCTTTTCTTTTGATTTAGCCTGTGGTTCCTCTCTTTTACTCATAGTTAGGGTAACAAATAGATTCATGCCTTTGCCAAGGTCATTAGCACGAACTCAAACTGAACCAGCCTTGTCCTTGTTTTGATCTTGGGTCGCTGATTTCATTTCTTACAATGATACGTGGTAAGCCAAGAGCATAGTATATGTGCATGTTGTCATTAGCAATATCTATGCCTTTCCAGCCGACACCTTTTGAATGATTCAGTCGTTAAGATTAATCGTGGGAATACAAAATATTGACACAGAACAGAAAAGTTGTTCGGTTTTGGCCAACACTTGTGAAATCATCTGCATCAGGTGTTTAACGTAATAACTTAAAAAAGACCAAAATATCAATGAGTGCTGAGTTAGGAAGTGATAGAAAAAAAACAATTATAGTGGAGTTGTAAGATAAGACAAATGTCATGTAAATACAAAATGGGAAGGATAAATACGGTACCCACGAGCTGGAGACAATGCATTCATATACAGACCAGTCGATTAAAGGACCGTAATGAAACACAACGATACAGGATAAGAATACATTCTCATCGGGAATAAAACGAACATTTAACAGCAACTTCATCTTGCCTAATGTTATTAAAATCTGCTAATGCCTATGAAAGTCCTGCTTCTGAAAATAACAAGAGAATTATGTAGAATGATATAGAATTAGCAGTTAACGGCAATTTTGTTTTGTTTAATGTCATTAATGACTGAATTTCCATACGGAAGATCAGCCTCCGAAATGATAATAGAATTCTATAGAATTCTAAAGAAATAGCTAGTTACTGTAATTTTGTCTTAACCAATATCATTAAAAACTGCAGATCCGTACGGAGGAACAGCCTCCAAAAATAACTATAGGATTCTATAGAATTCTAAAGAAATAGCTAGTTACTGTAATTTTGTCTTGACCAATATCATTAAAAACTGCAGATCCGTACGGAGGAACAGCCTCCAAAAATAACTATAGGATTCTATAGAATTCTAAAGAAATAGCTAGTTTCTGTAATTTTGTCTTGACCAATATCATTAAAAACTGAAGATCCGTACGGAGGAACAGCCTCCAAAAATAACTATAGGATTCTATAGAATTCTAAAGAAATAGCTAGTTTCTGTAATTTTGTCTTGACCAATATCATTAAAAACTGAAGATCCGTACGGAGGAACAGCCTCCAAAAATAACTATAGGATTCTATAGAATTCTAAAGAAATAGCTAGTTTCTGTAATTTTGTCTTGACCAATATCATTAAAAACTGAAGATCCGTACGGAGGAACAGCCTCCAAAAATAACTATAGGATTCTATAGAATTCTAAAGAAATAGCTAGTTTCTGTAATTTTGTCTTGACCAATATCATTAAAAACTGAAGATCCGTACGGAGGAACAGCCTCCAAAAATAACTATAGGATTCTATAGAATTCTAAAGAAATAGCTAGTTACTGTAATTTTGTCTTGACCAATATCATTAAAAACTGCAGATCCGTACGGAGGAACAGCCTCCAAAAATAACTATAGGATTCTATAGAATTCTAAAGAAATAGCTAGTTTCTGTAATTTTGTCTTGACCAATATCATTAAAAACTGAAGATCCGTACGGAGGAACAGCCTCCAAAAATAACTATAGGATTCTATAGAATTCTAAAGAAATAGCTAGTTTCTGTAATTTTGTCTTGACCAATATCATTAAAAACTGAAGATCCGTACGGAGGAACAGCCTCCAAAAATAACTATAGGATTCTATAGAATTCTAAAGAAATAGCTAGTTTCTGTAATTTTGTCTTGACCAATATCATTAAAAACTGAAGATCCGTACGGAGGAACAGCCTCCAAAAATAACTATAGGATTCTATAGAATTCTAAAGAAATAGCTAGTTTCTGTAATTTTGTCTTGACCAATATCATTAAAAACTGAAGATCCGTACGGAGGAACAGCCTCCAAAAATAACTATAGGATTCTATAGAATTCTAAAGAAATAGCTAGTTACTGTAATTTCGTCTTGACCAATATCATTAAAAACTGAAGATCCGTACGGAGGAACAGCCTCCAAAAATAACTATAGGATTCTATAGAATTCTAAAGAAATAGCTAGTTTCTGTAATTTTGTCTTGACCAATATCATTAAAAACTGAAGATCCGTACGGAGGAACAGCCTCCAAAAATAACTATAGGATTCTATAGAATTCTAAAGAAATAGCTAGTTACTGTAATTTCGTCTTGACCAATATCATTAAAAACTGAAGATCCGTACGGAGGAACAGCCTCCAAAAATAACTATAGGATTCTATAGAATTCTAAAGAAATAGCTAGTTTCTGTAATTTTGTCTTGACCAATATCATTAAAAACTGAAGATCCGTACGGAGGAACAGCCTCCAAAAATAACTATAGGATTCTATAGAATTCTAAAGAAATAGCTAGTTTCTGTAATTTTGTCTTGACCAATATCATTAAAAACTGAAGATCCGTACGGAGGAACAGCCTCCAAAAATAACTATAGGATTCTATAGAATTCTAAAGAAATAGCTAGTTACTGTAATTTCGTCTTGACCAATATCATTAAAAACTGAAGATCCGTACGGAGGAACAGCCTCCAAAAATAACTATAGGATTCTATAGAATTCTAAAGAAATAGCTAGTTTCTGTAATTTTGTCTTGACCAATATCATTAAAAACTGAAGATCCGTACGGAGGAACAGCCTCCAAAAATAACTATAGGATTCTATAGAATTCTAAAGAAATAGCTAGTTACTGTAATTTCGTCTTGACCAATATCATTAAAAACTGAAGATCCGTACGGAGGAACAGCCTCCAAAAATAACTATAGGATTCTATAGAATTCTAAAGAAATAGCTAGTTTCTGTAATTTTGTCTTGACCAATATCATTAAAAACTGAAGATCCGTACGGAGGAACAGCCTCCAAAAATAACTATAGGATTCTATAGAATTCTAAAGAAATAGCTAGTTACTGTAATTTTGTCTTGACCAATATCATTAAAAACTGAAGATCCGTACAGAGGAACAGCCTCCAAAATTAATTACCGAATTGTAGAAAATTATGTAAATTTACCTGTCAACAGTTTTATCTTGTCCAATGCCATTAAAAACAGCTGATCGGTATAGAAGTCCCGACTCAAAAAATAATTATAATATTTTAGAGACTTATTCAGAATTAGTAGTAAATAGCAGTTTTGTTTTTTCCAATGTCATTAAAAGCAGTGGATCCGTACGGAAGTCCTGCCTCCAAAAAATAATTATAGAATTATAAAGAATTCTATAGAATATGCTGTTAACCGCAATCTTATCTTGCCCACTACCATAAAGAATTGCTGATTCGTACGGAAGTCCAGCCATCAAAAATAATTTAAAATTCAGTTTCGATTTGGTATCACTGGCACTATACTACTAGGAAGTGATCATTTATCAGCACAAGAAGATTCTCTCTGTTGATATAATCGATTCGGACAACGCAACAACGTTACGCTAATGACCATGGTAAATATATGAATCCATCTGATCACCTCATTAATTATTAGTAAGTAGAAAAGAAAACTAGGCTCTTTAACGTTAGTTTAGTAACGAGAAGGAATACTCTGAATTCAAATCAGCTTTACTCCACTTAAGAATTAGCATTGTATACCCTAGTGCTCGTGGTGGTTGTGTTTGGATAGATACAAATTACAGAGAATTAAAAAAAATCTAGTTATTCAAATTTAGAAATTGAAGATTAATCTTCTAAATTTTGAGATACACTCTTCGTAGTTATACAGTTATATATAGTATCTTAGAGATATTATATTTTGTTGATTTTTAGTAGATTTTAAATGTTGTTACGACTCGCTAACCTTAAAAATACGCTTGGCAATCTTTGATTTCTTTCAACATTCTCTGGGGCTAATCAGCAGTGCAAATCAATTTAATTATCGGGCTGATCCGATTTATATGAACAAATGGGTAATTTTTCGGTATTTTTAACGTTTTATTACGAGTCGATTTACCTGCACATATTAAAGAATCATAGATAATCGAAAATCACATCTAAAGAACCCCCAGTAAGGACTGACGGTATTGTAATAGCTTACGAAACCAGAAAAGTTTTGCGTCTAAGCTGTTATTAGTTCATTTACAGCCAAAAGAATTAATTGTGCTAATTCCATAGTTTTGACCAAATGTGACAGTCTTTCCTAGCAGGTAAATTAAGTTGGCGACCGTAATCGAGGGTGACCAAAGGCCCCCTTTTCATTAGCTACTACACTGAGGTGTAGGCGAGGGCGCAACTCCATTCGCTGGATTGCTCCACTTTATCATCGATCCTTACCTTATAATGCTTAGTGTTAAGAAAGTTGGCAATAAATACAATTTTTTGAGTCTTTGGTATGACTCGACCTGGGATGGACCCTGGTCCCCCGGACCATTGGCGAACTCTCTACTCATTAAGCCAAAGTTCTTCCGATTATTGTTTAATTTTCAGCCTAAAAGTAGTAATCATCTACACCATAATTATCAAGGCGTACCGACAGTATACGAGCCTCTCTCTCTCTCTGTCTCTCTGTCTCTATCATCTCTCACTCTGGTTTAGTCCTCTAGACGGCACCCACTGTTCGTACAGAGCAGTTTCATGCTAGTTTTGTCGGCCAACCAACACATATGTGTCCATGTGAAGGTGTTTCATTGGAAAACGTCACTTATAAGTTTATCATTATTTCTCTTGCAATGCTTAGTGTCTTGTTCATCTCACTGGAATGGTTAGCAAGATGGGAAGTAAGTGGCTGTACATCAGATTTTTTGTAAGCTTCTACTTCAAGGATTCGTTCATAACAACTCACCATATTCTTGAATACGTGCCATCTATTTTATTTTTCCCAACCTTTTGTCAGAGTCCAAGTGGTGCAAACATACAGTAGTACTGACACGGCTACAGTTTGGGAGAATTCCCGTTTTATTTTATCACAGAGATCAGATTTTATAGTCGTTAACCTGTCAATAACAGTCCATACTTTACCAATGAGTTTATTGACATTGCTTTCAGTGACTGAGATACTGCTACCTAGGTATATGAACAGGTTTACTGATTTCAGTGGCTTAAACAAGAGATTGCACCGTCTTTGGTCAAACACAGGAATCCTGCTTTATTTGAGCTCATGAAGAAAATAAAGCATTTAGCTCTTATTTTTCAAAAATATTTAGCTCTCAGATTTCGACATTTACACGAATATACACGGGGAGTAGTTTTATTGATATATCTGTGTATGTAATGGTAAGGTTACTAAGTTTTTTGTTTGAGTTGTTATCGATAATTCTGTATCAATGTGAATGAATTAGCCGAGTATGTATCTTTTGGCTGCATGCCGCCTCATGATGTGTATGTATTTGCGTTGTCGGATACGTTCATTTATTTGTGTGTCTATGTATGGAGAATACATATATGTTTCTGATTCTTTCAATAAGATCATCGCATAATGCTTACTGTAATTCTGATGGCTGACATGACTCCATATTCATCCAGGAATTTTAAATACAAGTTACTGGGTGGTTGCTCGAAGGCATTCTTGCCACAGGCCTTTCCTGATTTTGGAAACAAGAAATATCGATAAAGGTGGAGAAGAAAATGAAACGAAATGATTCCTTGGCCAGTGGGTTTCGAAATTAGGTTTAGGGAGGCATAAACTTTGACCTTTGGCGAAGACTAGAGAAAGGGTCGCAGTTTTCGATTGTTCGTAGGAGTTGAACTGGTTGACCTGTACTTTTTAGGTTATCCACTTTGATTTCTGCGTCGCCATTGTTATATTCTCTCTTGATGTTATATCTCTTTTGTTCTCATCTCCTTGTGAGCCCATTGTTTCATTTATTTCTTCAGTCAACATCCCCCTTCACCCTTCAAATATCGGTAAGGTAGCGGTGTGAGGTGTCGTAACAAAATCTAATCGGCGAAGAGAGTTCGAATTGCATTTGTGCCTGGTCACTTTGCTGTAATGCCTTTGGGAAAAGTATAAATCTATTTTTGTATGCCCAGCTCCATTGTTAGAAGTTTTCAAAAAGAAAATGATCTTCGCTCCGCTATGCTAAATTACCTGAGAGATAGATCCGAAGTGGGGTGGGGAGTGTCCCCGTGGAGTAGTGGCTAAAATGCTGGTCATCGTAAAAAGCGAGTTCGAATTCCAGTCAAGTAACTAAATTCATTTTCAGTGTAATACACTTGGAAAAGTATTAAAACCCCTTATACCCCTAGTTAGGGGTGAAATAATTTCACTACTTTTCTTCTACACGGCTGGCTTTGCTATTAGATAAACCACGAAGGTTGATATGTCAATGAAGAAAGTACAAAAGCAAACCTTAATTGTAGATTCCGAATAGAATTAGTCCATCTTTGCATTTCAATTCTCTCAAAGATCATTGTTCATGACATGTGATATTGTATTTTGATTAAAAATAAACGGCGGTAAAACTAATTTTCGAGTGAATGTAATACTTATAATAAACTTACTGAAAGCAAAAAAGAAAAAAAAAAGTTGATAAACATAAAAAATAATTAAAAGAGAATGGTCGGTTGTTTCTATGTTTGTTTCGTTGGCTTTGCTTTGTTTGTTTTTATGGCACATCAACTGTTGTAGGTAATTCAATGCCAGATCTATTTTTATACACATAAAGAGTACTATTTCAAACGATTCAGTTTAGAAGTAGAGTTTTTTTTTTTGTTTTCACTCAGTTATATTCCAAGACAATTCTTTTTCAAACAATTCAATTGAGCATAAGAACGGGGTATACATGTAAAATAGTTCTATTTCCAACAATTCAGTTTTCCTTAAGTACAATTTTTTTACATACAGTTAAATGTAAAAACAGCTCTATTTCAAACAATTCAGTTTAGCATAAGTATAATATTTAGTTCTATTTAACCCATCGAAAGGATTCTAGCAGGTGCTACCACTCCGGGAGCGATGGCAATAAAGGGGTACTCTGCGTTCGCCAAACTCCTGCATTATTGCACCATCACCATCAGATTGTTTAGTGTTATATCGAGGACAATCATAAGGAGAGTCTTATCCATCTGCAGAGATACAGTCGGTGTGAACTACGGCCCCAGCTGACTGAGCTATTTGTTGGTTGATTTTACGGTTTTATCTATCCTGAAGTTAGTTTAATAACTATGATGGCAAATCACATATGGTACAAAAGATCTACCGTAACACTCATTTTAAACATGGAAACAGTTCCTTATCTCAGGCAGATTTTTATGAACTATACATGGCATCATATGTAATAATATTACTGTATATCAGAGTGAGTCTTTGAAAAAGGCAACATAAACGACTCAATATTTTCTAAATATCCATAAGAAGAGCCCAACCAGTGAATGACGTTTTAGTGTCAAACCATGTAACTTTTCTTTGTAGTTTATGAAGAGTAATCAGCGAATTCTAAATACCGGAAACAAGACGAGAGATTAAAGATCCGGGAGACCTGGGTTCAATCCCAGGTCGCGTCATACCAAAGACTTTAAAAATGGTACTTGATACATCCTTGCTTAACACTCGGCAATATAAGGTATGTATCAAGGGTAAAGTGGAGCAATTCTGGGAAAGGAATAGCGCCCTCCCCTACACCTCCGTATTGTAGCTATTGAAAAGGGAGCCTTCTAGTTGCACTCGACTAAGGTCGCCAACATTTTACTCTGAGAGCAAACTACGCTCGCGAACCTATCAATGATTTGTTCATGGCGGATCAAATACCCTGTAAGTTTGTTAAATAACAGATGAAACCATTTTATAAAGAAAAAAGATATGAAAATAAAACGACCCTGGCCAAAATTCTGGTTGTCTCATGCAACGATTGGTTCTGCGCATGGAATGATAATAACCAAGCTAGACCAATAGATGGGAATTAGAGAGCTTAGGTCTTATTTATGGCTGTGTCGTAAATTATGATAAGTTTTGTAAATGATAATGTGATTATGATACACGTTATTCTTATTTGTTTTAGAGTAATCCTTTTTTTTTTATTCCTATCATGGTTTTACTGAAACCATATTTGTTGAAACAGTCTTAATTCTTAGAATCCTAAGCTCATACAATCATGGCCTCTCCACTTAGGCCATCGGGCAGAATAATAAATGACATTATAAAATGTATAATGTAATCAATTAAAAAAACTTAAATAACGATATAGACATTTGGAATTCTATCGACAGGTTATGGACCATAAGGATATCTGATCTCTTTTATAAAAAAAAAAAAAAAAAAGAATTCTTCCCATAAATAGCCCTGTCAGTACTAATTTATGGCTGCACCACCTGGCCTTTAAGAAAGCACTAGGAGTAACAGCTGGATAGGAACAACACAAAAACACTGTGTGTTGTTTTGAAAAAATCCTCGGAATAGAGCTCCATAAGAAAAGCAGTTGTACGACCACTTGCCTCCTATCTCAAAAGCCATCCATAAGAAGAGCAAGGCATGCTGAGCTTTTCAGAAGAAGAAGAGATAAAGTCATCGATTGCGTTCTCTAGAAAAGTCATGCATTCATTAATTCCGTGCAATCTCTGCGTGCCATCTACAGAACTCAGCAAGAATGATATTCGATAGCAACAATAGAATTAAGGGAATGCGTGCTGTTAGGATGACTTGATGAAAATAACGATGATGATCTAGTTATATTAATATAGGCCGCTTCATTATCTGAACTGTATAAATATCAGCGACATGATTATAGATACTTCTAGGTAAAAACATAAATATTAGCTACTCATTTTCTAAGAGTTAAAATAATACTAATAAAAACATTGATGATAAAAAAAATGCTATCGTCTGCATCAGTGGTTTGCAAACTTTGGTCCTAGTGTTCTATAAAGTCATCAGCAGGAGTCGAGAGAGGATGCGAGGTTTTCTTGAAAATGTAATTTATCTGATTAGCAAGAACTGCAGATAAGTAATTCTAGTTACAAGCAGAAACTTATGAATATTTAATTTAGATTTGGTGGGTAGTTCCTGTGGCGTAAAAGTTGAATTGCGGGACTGCGGCTTCAAATTAAAAGAGTGTGAACTGAAGTCTCTCTATTACGTTCACTTTCAGAGTGATACCTTGAGAAAGATATAAACCCTCTTATCCTTCCCAACTATGGGCGAAATAGTATCACTGCTGTTCTTCTAAAAGGTTGGCTTTGGCATTAAATAACCAACGAAGGCTGATATATCATTTGAGTAAACTAAACAAAAACGTTGGCTTTATTTGGTTTCTGGGTAATATTTTTTTTGTCTCAAAACTTGGTCAAAATGCTACAACTTCTTATAACAACATACTTATGCAAATAGGGAAATAAAATATGCAAAAATAAACAGTAAAAAAGAAAAATATCGATAACTTGAAAAAGTCATCAATCCCACCAAAAACTAAAACAAAATAAATAAAGACCATAAACGACTAAAGCTAAAACTTAAAAAGTTTAAAGGCAATTATTTTTTCTCAGACCAGGGAAACTCACATTATCGAAACGCCACCGGCCTAGCACCAGGGGTGTATGAATTGGCGACAATAAAACTAGAGAAGTAAATCTTCTCAATAATTATCCTGGTGGAGAGTAATACAGGACTTTACAAGTGTACTGAAATGAAAACCATGGGAAGCAGCATAGTGGATGAGAAGTGAGATAGACGAATCCAAACGTTGGTCAACTGCGTGTTTCACCTGATTCTTTACGAAGGAAACTCACAGGTCATTGGTAAGGATAAAACAGTTCAGAAAGGAAACTCCAGCTACAAATCTATAACAGTGGCCATTATTAATGAGAAAAATAACGCCAGAAATATTACCATGATTCTTATTCCAATCATAATTCAAAATAACATTGCTTTTATGCAGGTAAACAAGAAGCGTGTTCTACTGAGGTTAAAGGTCTGGCTCTAGTGTTTGAAAATCCGCTACAGAGCCCAAATAAAATATGCTCAGTTGTAAATATATTGTCAACCTGCTGGCATTTAACATTAGGACATAAAGTACAACAAATCAAGTACCTGAGCATACAGCGTCTGGAGTTGAGCAGAATATAGACATAATTTGTGTTCAGGAACACAGATATTAACGTAGATAACTAGAACGAAAATACCATTATCCTGGTAATGTTATATAATTGCGGAAGGATTTTTTTTATATTATCATTTTTCGTTGGTTATATCTTATCATTCGTGTTATTTGGGCTTAGAACTATTCGGCTTAGTGCACGTGCAGGTGCACACATTGAATGCTGGTGTTCACGCTCGCCCGCGGAGGATGTGACAATCGCAAATGTCATGATAAAACCCTAGATAGAAAATGAAACTGGAGTGCGAATGACGTCATGCCCGGAAGCGATGGGCTGAGATCTTAAGACATACACAAAAAAGCATTCAAATCCAAAGCAATAAAACCAAACTCAGTAAAAATCATGCTATAGCGATTCGCGCAGCTGACGGTAAAGGAAGTTTGTGGAAGGAAAATTACCTTTTGAGCAAAAATGCAATCTGACAGCCAAGAAGAAAGGCACTAGAAGTGAAAAAAATAACTCAAGAATTTGCATGGAAACCATTAAATCACTAATAATGATAAACTTTCCTAAAAAATCATTTATAACCATCAAAGCATAAAATTAGGGCAGTTTACTGAGAAAAAAACTTGATTCAGTACAGGAAAAAATAAAAGGAGTAAATATACCGGCCTCGACCAAATAACTCATGAAATATGGAAAACAAAACAAAAAATTACTACATGCTTCTTCAATTATGCTCACTGTGTATTAACAAAAACAACAAAAAAATAGATGAATGGTTGTATCCTCTTCTTCCCCCATAAAAGACACCTGTGAATGAGTAAAAACTACTAAAGTATAACACTTACTCCTAAAGATTCCAAAATTTATAAAGCCCTGTTTTTCAATCGTATCCTCCTTGATGTTGAGAAAATTGTTTGGAAATATCACATAGGTTTTCGTGAAATCGATCCCCGACTTCCCTGATTCTGATAGTATATTAACATATCGAAGGAAGTATATGCAAAAAAATTCGATGCAACACTGCTGTTCGAAGATTTTTTCCAAAGCATTTAATTCCATACAAAGAGTGAAGATGGAGTAAATACAGCTTGGATAGAGTTTCCTCAGAGTTCAATTTTACCACGATAATTTTGCCTTATAAAAACAAAATCGATGGTTCGTTCACACGATGGGCACACATATATATTAGATATTGTACTGGAGTCTTGCGTGAGATACATTAGCAGATCATAAGCTTGGATAGTGTACTACAAACGTCAATAGATCAAATAATTTTGAACAGCAGAAAAAGACAGCAAAGCGGAAATGATTAGGTGTTTATTCAAAAATATAATCTACTTTTTTCCCCCTTTTATTACCCAAAATGTACGTATATGTAGAATAAGAGACAGTCGAAGACGGCTGAGCTTGCACACAGGGGCGGACTGTACGGATCTTCTACAAAACTTTTCTGCATTTCTTTTTCGGTCTTTACTTTCGCTAGACTATAACAGCATTACCTCAAGGAATCGAATCATAGTTGATTCTCCTCGCTTTTCTACTTAGCGACTCACGTACAGAGCCATCTTAAAGCATTGAACCATTTTAGTTTTTCTTCACTTGTCAACTTTCACGAGTCTCGTATTGTACGATATTCGCAATTAACACTATGTGCGAAATGGACATACAATGTTCATAATGATAGAACATAGGAATCTCGGAATTCGAAAACACGTAACGACTTCTTGTTCAGGTACGAAACCTTTTTATCAACTTTGACTTAAAGGTTTCGACGTAAGGAGGAGAGACACAATCTTCTAGGCTGTCTTATTCATTTGGTCCCCGTCTCGAGGCAAGTTCGCCTCGTGCCTGCGAGCTCCAAAATCGATCCTTCTCGTTTGGCGTCTAGTACTCGACTGTTACTTTCTTCAAATCTCACACAAACCTCCGCGCGCTTCCGGTGCGTGACGTCACCCGCACACTGTCACCGCGTTTCGTCTCAGACTAATATGACATCTGAGTGACACCTCGATCCACCCGCGTGCCCGCGTTGAAACCTGCCTCAATGTTGCACCCAACTCACCCATGTGCTGAGCCGAAAGGTTCTCAGCCTAACTAAACTCAAAGGCATGGACCGAAATCCCTCAGCTATTATATAACAGTACTAAGCCATCTCTAGGTATTGAATTATCCAAGATTCTCCTCATTTCTCAACTCTGGGCAGTCTAGCCCAAGGCCTGAGCCCAGAGTAACGTGAAATCTAGTGGTTGCTTTTCGTGGGTGTTTTTCTACTCGTCTCTGCTGGTTTAATTATATTCCGGACACCCATGCAAATCCTCGCGGTCATACCACCAATCTAGCGCACGTGGAAACGTCTCCTATCATACCATCCAGGTGATTTACGTAGAACTTCTTCTAGGTAGCAACATGCTTCTTGTTTAATTTGGAAATTGGTATAACTCTTGTTATGCCATATATGCAACTTATAGGGTATTTCCGCCGGGGTGTTTGTATCCTGTTTACTTTAGGCTGCGGATGCATTACTTGTCATTCCCCTCACGCAATTTACACGTCATGTCAAAGGGATATTCAAGTCAATATCTAACAATGACAAAAGATGGTTTCACATAGAAAAAGATAAAAAACAAAAGATATCCTGCAGAAAGTAAGATAAATCGGACAATGCAGGTAAACTACTTCTCTCAAATACACCCGCCGGAGCTAAATCCCTCATGTCAGCCTGAAGTAAACCGCATGAGGTATTGGTCCAAACGAGAAAGCCATTAAAATAGTGTTCATATATTTTAAACTGGAAGAAACCATCTCCATTTTCCAGGCTCTAGCTGTCAGGGGTATTTCTGTATGGTAGATGCAACATTTGAAAGTAATGGAAAACAGGTGCATCCTAGTAAATAATATGTGCAGTTCTGAACAAAATTTGGTATCATACATCTACAAAACAAAAGTTTTACGGCCGCTTACCTCCAATCTCACAAATCATTGGAGCGATGGGCAATAGTGATGAATAGTTAATTAGAGTCAGCGACCCCGGTTCTGTTAGTATCACTTGGTGATTTTGTTATATTTATCAACCTCCTTGTTCCTTCCTTTTTATCTACCTCCCTATATATCTATGCATATGTATCAATAAATGTCTTCCTTCCTTCTTTCCTTTCTTTCTTCGTTCATTCTTATTTATCAATCTATCTACTCGTTTCTTTTTATCTCTCATCTATTTTTACCATTTCCTTCTCTGTGTATATCTCTCAGATCTCTGGTTATTGATAATTATCTATTTTTATTTGTACTCTATAGTCGTTTATTTCTCACAATTGTCGCAAAGATTTCTTTAACTCTTTATAAGATTTATTCCCTTTTCTCTTCAAAGATTGATCTTTAACTCTAGCTTGTCTCCCCTCTATCTCTGTTTTATTTTATGCCTCTTTTTTTCTTTCTTTTTTCGTATCCTTCTTTCATTTATTTTATTCTTATTTTTTTCTCTTTGGAAAGGAGATTCAAATAAAATGAAAGAAAACCGGGGATTTCTTTATTATTTCTAAGTACCTTTTTTCTTCTCCTCTTTTCAGTTGCCTTTCCTTTTCATCCTGTAATTAACTTAGAGAGCCTAAAAGTTCAAATCCTTGTCGAAATGTTTTTCGCCCTTCAGGGTAAAATAAAGACAAGCAAAATTGGCCAGTAGATCACTGCACACAACTGACTTGAATCAAATAAGTAAAAACTGACTCATTGTTTGGCGCCGAAGTATTAACGACTAAACATTCACTTGTTAGCTTTCACTGCAGAGGAGTCTGTGTAATAGGATTTAGTGGCAACTGGAAAGTTGGCATTATTTCTAAAGATATTTCAGACAAAATTTATTGCGGAAAACACTATTTAAATACTACTATTATTATATACTCCTTCAGAGTTTTTTTTCGCTGGAGTTTGAGTGACGACAAGTCTCCTCAAGTCTCCAGGACTCTTCTCAGAATCCTGGCCGTTCTCAATAATGCTGTCGTTTTGATAGTCGCCACTCGTCCGCCAACTTCCAAATCATCCAGGTCATTTATTAATCCTTTAATTACTGTACCAAAAGCACCAATCAAATTTGTATAATCGTCACCTTCTGGTTCCATAGCTTTTTCGATTCTCTAGCAAGGTCGAGGTACTTATCATTCTTTTCACATTCTTTCTTTTTATTCTGTGGTCAGCCGAGAGAGCAAAGTCAACAATATTGTTATTATTTACTCATTAGAGTTTTTCACATCAGCTAACGCTGATGGTCTTTCACTGGAGTTTGAGTGACAGCAACTTTCCTCAAGTCTCCAGGACTGTTCTCAGTATTCTGGCCATCTTCAATAATGCTGTCATTTGGATGGTTTCCCCTCGTCCGCCATCTTCCTAGTCCTCCAGACCCTTTAATAATCCTTTAGCTTCTATGCCAAAAGCACCAATCACAATTGGTACAATCGTCAATTATTATTATTATTATTATTATTGTTGTATTAAAAAAGCACTGAACCTTTTAAAGAAATAATGAATTTGGTTTCATATTGTGATCATCATTAATCTTGCCGACAGCTCAGATACTTGACTCTTTTCCTCTCACATTCCGTCCCTATCTAGCCTCTCTCTTAGCGAATACACTAGATGACATCCAGTATCCGGCAACCCTAGTGTGCCTGTGTGTTGGAGACCATTGGATAAACATCGTTTATGATTTAGTCCTTAATTCTCTAGCAATTCCCAGGCTGTCTTACGAGTTTTACTAAAATGTTCTGTCAAAATCAAGAAAAGTAGCCGAACAGCTGACGTTTTGTCAAGTGCAATTTCAGGAATTATTCCAAACAATACTCACCATATTTGTGCAGTCCTCATCTGCGGGAGTTTAGTTATGCTCAAAGGTGGTGAACTAATAGTTCTGACTAAGCTGTAGCATAGAAGGATTCCAATTTCATCATTTCAGTGAGATCAAATTTCTCTTTGGACATTAACCTATAAGTACCCGTCTAGATCTTACTTACATGAGGTTATATTCAGCGATTCGTTTTTACAAAATTGATTAATGGCAAAAGATTTTAGCGAAAATGTATTGATGGACTAACACACACACACACACAAATACGCAGGTGTATATATATATATATATATATACATGCATAAATGCACACACTTATATATATATATATATATATATATATATATATATATTGTGACTTGCTAAGGTATGAACTGCTAGCGATAGGTTATCGATCATATGGAAGTCTGATTTATCGGATAAAATAAAAATAAATTTTCTAAAAGTAGCGGTCGAGTCATTTCTACTATATGGATGCACCACATTGATGGTGAATGATCGTATAAAGAAAAAAAGCTATATAGAAATTGCACGAACCAGACATGCAGGACACTGCTGGAGAAGCAGGGAAAAACTCATAAGAGATGTACTCTTATGGACCCCCACACATGGCCGTACAAAAGCAGGACGACCAGCACGAACATACATTCAGCAGCTATGCGAGGATACGGGATGTTGTCCTGAAGACCTACCTAGTGCGATGAACGATAGGGAGGAGTGGCGAGAGAGGGTCAAGGATATCCGTGCTACTAGCGCGATATGATGATGATGATGATATTGAAAAAATCCTGGAAGCACCATCCCCCAAAACAGCAACTGCACGGTCACCTACCACATCTCTAAAATCATTCAAATAAGACGAAAAAAACATGCAGGACAGTGATGGGGATGTAAGAAGGATATTGTAAGTGACGATTTCCAATAGACCCCTTTAGACGGGCGTGAAAGAGTTGGATGACCAACAAGAACTTATAAACACTAACTCTCTACAGACACAGAGTGTACTCTACAAGACCTGCCGGAAGCGAAGGCTGATGGAGACGAATGAGAGAGAGAGAGAGAGAGAGAGAGAGAGAGAGGTGAGGAGGGGAAATCCGTGCTAGCTGCATGACATGATGATTATTATATCATGCTCCATAATTTTCAGTTCTCTTGAAACGATCATGTATATATATATATATATATATATATATATATATATATATCGGGATTGGGTACCCTGATGAGCCGCTTAGGCGAAACTGTAGTAGGTTAGTTCCTGACTCACGAAAAGGATTTATCATTATTTTACTCAACTTTGTATTGAACACTTTTTGCACTTGTAGCTTAGCACCAATTACGGTGTTTTTTTTTTCTTTTGACCAATCTATTGCGTATCAATTGATGTTTTTTTCAATTGGTATGACATGGTTGGCCTTTTCTTTTTTTTTTTCCAATATATATTTTTCCCCCTAGACAGTAATTCGTTGTATATTTTTTATCTTCGAATTACTTGCGGGTTTTTTTCCTTTACAGTAAGTGCTATTATTCAATAAGTGATTATATATATATATATATATATATATATATAATCAAGTCATGCTGGCAGCACGGTGTTCCTTGACTCTCTTTCGTTATCGGTACCAATAATCAACTGCTCTGGGAGAAGGTCTTCTAGCCTGCATCTTTTATCCCCACAGAGCAGAAGTTAGGGAACCTTTACTGGTCTAACAAAAGTGACGCATTCATTTGCAGGTGTCCATAAAAGAACATGGAGTATGAGTTCTCCCTTCCCACTCAAACAGTTGTACGGTTATCTTCCTTTTCTTGCTTGAACGTTTTGTGAGTTCCGTGATAAGTGGCCGTAAACTCTTGTTTTGCATGGTGTTAAACCGGCTAAAACATGTCAGTTATACAAATTACAGCTATAGCGTTGCTTTATAGTGTGAATTGTTACTTGGAACTCTGCATTCTTAAGAAACTGCGTCCTCTTTTTAAGTTTATTTGAATATTGATCATGAAATTCATCATTATCAAATAAGTTTCTTAATAATAATTTGCAATTACATTAATTCTTAAATACAACTTACTTAACTTTTAAAAAGAATTTGCAGTATATTTTAGCATTATCCATTCGATCTATATTAAAAGATAATAGAAATAGCAAGATTAAGTTTCCCTACTAAACGCATAATGTTTCATGCAATTATCAGTTGAGATAAAAAGCAGAATACATTTTTAAAAATGAATGAAACTTTTAAAAAGTTATGATATATATATGCTCCTCCCTACAGGGTTTGAGGACTCTGGGATAGGAATTTACGGCTGCCGCTCGCATATTGCAAAGCGTTTTGAATGAATTGAGTACTCTGGTATCTGGTAAGGAAAAATGTAAAAAAACGAAAGCTACTACATAATGCCTTATAATTCCCAAGCTGACGTGGTTCGCTTGTGGGTTTAGCGGTGATAAACTAAGTCTAACGTAATGTTGGGCGGGTTTTGATCCCAGCTTCAAACGTCCAATGTGTCTAACCACATTGAAGAGTTGTGATACAACGAAACAGTCTGTCTACGGAGGACTAAATATACATATATTATAAGGAACTGGACCTTTCTAAAGAACTGAAGAAATTAGAATACATGAAGGTGACAATAATGCCAATCATAGTTCCAGCATTTGGAACTGTCCTAAAGGAACTAGAAAAGAAAGATGTGTGAAGCGGAACGTGGGGTAGAAATTAAATTCCTCTGATTAGAGCTCAGCTAAAATCGATTAAGAAAAACCCTAGATAGCGAATGGGACTTGCTGTCACCAAGCCTCTATTGAAAGCCTACAGTTGATATTGCTATGAAAAACCCGCGAGAGAATATTAATTATGAGATGACTTAGTCATGTTTGAGTAGGTGGAACCAGCAGAGAGTGACTTGATCTTAACTAAGAGCAACACTAAATTTTATTTCTTCTCAGTCTCGGCACCGGACAAGTACGGCACAAGGTCTTTTAAAAGTTGGTCTGGACGCAGGGCCACAGCCCAAACGCATCCGGCAAGCTCCAAAAATGCTTTCGGCCCCGTCGGCATTCCCCCAATCGGGGTTCCTCAGACGCCAGGAAATAAAAAACAACAACCAACTGGTAAAACGCTAAATAATGTCGTAACGACTAATTATATTGAAGCAAAATTTTATGTGTAAATGAATAACAATTAACGTTATGTGATGACGTAACTGAAAATTAAGTCATATAATATGCAGCAAACTATTAAAAAAAATCCAAACACAGACATGACTGGGCATGATAGGGAAAACAATGGAAATTGTGCAAGAGATTTGAAATGCCCATGCTGACGATTGGTACATTTACAAAGCAGACATTTTTAGTGAAAATTAAAAGCATAAAATTCTCATGGGAATTTGAGATCCAAACGTTTTGGTTATCGAAACGTTATGGCACATCAATCATTGTAGGTTTTTCAATGTCATATCTATTTTTATGCATATAAAGAGTTCTATTTCAAACAATTCAGTTTAGCATATCATCATCATCATCATGTCGTGCCGCTAGCACGGATGTCCTTGACCATCTCTCGCCACTTTTCCCTATCGTTCATCGCCTCCGGCAGGTCTTCTGGGTTACATCCTGTGTCCTCACATAGCTGCTGTATGTAAGTTCGGGCTGGTCGTCCTGCTTTTGCTTGGCCATATGTGGGGGTCCATAGTAGTACGTCACTTACGAGCTCGTCTTTGCTTCTTCAGCAGTGTCCGGCGTGTCTGGCTCGTCTGACCTGTATAGTTTTCGTGATGGGAGGCAGGTGGCCGTACAGTTGGCGTCTCGTGGGGTTTTGTCGCCAGGACTTGTTCAATATTGCTCTCAATATTCTTGTGTAGTTGCCGTCAAGTTTCTTCTCCAGCCGTTTGGTTAGCGTCCATGTAGTGCATCCATATAGCAGTATCGATACAAACGCTGCGTGGAAGAAACTGCGCTTCATTTCATCTGTCAGGTCTGATTTCCATATTATTGAGAGCCTATCTATAGCCGTCCATGCTTTCGTCAGCCGTGTGTCGATGTCGTTTTCTGTTGATGAGACGCTACTTCCTAGGTAGGTGAATTTGTCCACTAGCCTCAGGGAGGCTCCGTCTAGAGTGGTAATGTTGCCCGTTTGGTTGTAACACATATATTCAGTTTTGTGTGCATTGACATGGAGGCCAATGCCTGCTGCAGCTCGTTCCAACCTATGCAGTAGCGTCTCTGCTTGATTAGGCGTATTCGCCAGTAACGCTAAAGCATCAGCGTAGTCGGCGTCTGTGATTGTTTTTGCGGGGTACCTTTTGCTTCTTTTCTTAGTCAGCTCGAAGCCATTTTCTCTGATTTTGTCGATCGAAGCTCTAAGCACGTAGTCTAGACAGATATAAATGCAGTTTAAACGTCAAAAGCAGGTCTATTTCAAACAAATCAGTTTATTCAACAACTTTAAATAGTTCCAAGTATTGCTATGTATTACAAACTATTCAATTAAACCTCAGTCATTTATTTACACACAATTTAATGTCAAAACAGTTTTATTTCAAACAATTCAGTTTAGCGGACGTTCTTGATTTATTTCTATTTGATCCATAAGTAGGACCCCATCAGGTGTTACCCCTCCCGGCCAGAGTAGACCTTGCAGCGATGGCAATAAATAGTTACCCCACATTCTCCAAAACTCCATAATTATTTGAGCCTCACCATCAGATTATTTAATGTTATATCAGGACACTCGTTGTGGGAGCCTTACCCTCCTGCAGAGATGTAGTCGGTGAATTCTGCAGCTCCAGTCGGCTAAGCCAATATCCAAACGGCTCATCCAATCCAGGAAGCCACAGTTAGTGATGATTAACAAGAAAATAAGAAAATGTTATACAGCGGATTTTACCGTTCAATGGACTGTGGAGTGAACTTAAAAAAAGCGAAATGATTGACACATACTTGCCACAGAGATAAAAAAAAAAAAAACAAGACAAAAAAAAAACATGCTTTTAAAAATGAAAATGACTGTACTACAAATTGTATTTGGTGCCCTTGGAACGGTATCCAATGTTCTGAAACGAGTCTGAGGGATCTGTAAATAAGAAGATATGAAATTACCAAAAGCATTGTTAATATCATCTAGAAATCTTAGAAGAGTTCTTTAGATTTGAGAGTCCTAAAACTGCAGACAACAGCCATCCGTAATAACGAGTGTGAAAACGCGTGAAGTAGAAAATCATAATAATAATAAAAAGTCAAAAATTTTCTTTGGCGATTCAAACAACCGTATTTGACGCCATATTTTTAGCAGAGCAAATCAAGCAAAAAAACAAAAAAAAAAAAATGAAGTACTTATTGAACTTAATGAAATTAATTTAATGAATATTACCAATGATAACATTTTTACTTAGCGTCATCATCATCATAATGTAACGTAGCCAAGATAGGAACACGTGAAATGTGTTGTATACTCACATAATAAATATGCTTATATACACATATACATGTTCATGCAGCATCATAACGACACCATAATTACGACGCAGTGACAAAGACGCACGCAAGATAAGACGCAATGATAAACGACGCAGGAAAGAAGACGCAGGAAGTCTTCTTAAACAATATTTTACCTCTCACTTTATTGCGAGGGTTCGAAAGGGTTGTTCAAGGTTTGCATGTGAGAGGGAGCTGGAGACCGAACATAAACTGTTATATCTTGACCCCACTGTTATGACCGTCACGTTGTGTCATTCTTGTTCTCCTGATGCTGGGGTCCACTCCATCGGGGTTCCCGAGAGCCCCCTCGGTCGGGTGTGGCTTTCCCTACCACATCTGGTCTCTAGCTGTCTGGAATTCTACTGGCAACTGCTAACTTGGACACGAACTCAATTGAGTTAAATAATAATTCAACGCCCATTCGATCGCCCACTGGATCTTTGAAATCGAATGTTTAATCGTCATCAAGCGGAAATAACTGTCATGCAGTTCAAAGATCACTCTCTTCCGGTGCATCAGTCTGTATTGGCACAGTGGGACCTTCACCTTGTCCCATATTATAAGCCTTGATCCGCCCGTGCAATCTCTTTCGATTACTGGCCATTGGAATGTGTCACTTCCTTTCGGTGCATTACCTTGGAATAGCATTTTTTGGGCCGGGTTGAAGGTCAAAACATAACAAATGTACATATGTTCATACGGACACGGAAAACGTTCACTATGTTCATAGAATGTTCATACGCATATAGGAATCCGAAATATTTCGAAATTGGTTCAGTTACGAAATTTTTTATAACCTTTTTGAGTTTAAGGTTTTTCGACATGAGAGAGAAACACATTTTCTTTCTACGCTGACTTTTCCATCTGATCCCCACCACGTGCGGCACCCCCGCTGCAAACTACTGGTCTGGCCTCGACAAACTCCGAAAATCGACTTTCTTCGTCCAAGACCAAATCTCAATTAACTGCTTTTTTTTTCGAATCCCTAAAATCCTCAACGCTTCCGGGCATGACGTCATTCACGTCTTCGGTCTCATTTTCTATCTGGCGTTTTTATTGAGACATCTCTGATTGTCACATCCACCCCGCGCGCGCGTGAACAACTGCGCTCAATGTGTGCACCTAACTAACCCATGCACTAAGCGAAAGGTTCTCAGCCTAACTATACCGAAAGGTAAGATTTTGAAAACGAAATCCCTCCACAATTATATTACAATAATCATCATTGCTCTCGGCTAGTCTTACATTCTCCATCCTGTATCAGTACGGAGCTGGTGGAGATAGGTTCAAGCTGATCGCCCGAACCATGCCCGTCCATGTAAATAAGGTCCACATGAATACATTGGTTATGAGCTTCGCTTTACTTCTCCAGCAGTGTCCCGCATGTCTTCATCGTCTAGTTTGGATGATTTTCTAGATGGGTGGTAGGTGTCTATACAGCTGCAGCTTTGTTGGATGCTGCCGCCAGGACTAGTTCAAGAGAGCTTGCAGTATTCTTGTGCAATTGCCGTCAAACTTTCTCTTCATACGCTTATTAAAAATAGCCTTTTATTTAATGCAAATAGGTATATAAAAGTTACTCAAAGGTTTAAGCTCATAGGATTTGCCGACTAACGCGAATTTAAACTAACCACATGGCATACAAAACCAGAGAAATTTAAAAATATATTTTTAGTCTAAAAAAAGTGCACCTTATATGTTGTCAAATACGGTAATTAGATTCTCAAACTCACGATTTTTTTTAAGAAAACAAAAATCAAAACAAAACAAAAAATACAAAAAACACTTAATTCAAATTTTAAAAGGGAGAGTTTACTGGCACATTTTAATTCAATGTTGATTAATTCCCCTAAGCAGCTAGGATTGGAAAAGACAAATAACCAGAAACGTCGAATTGTTCTAACTTTTTTAACATCAGAATTGGGTGGAGGGTTTAATGTGAATGTTAATTTTAAAAAAAGATTAAATGTGTACAGTTGCAGGTTTTCATTGGTGAAAATCGAAAAAAAAAAAAACGGTAAATAAATTTAAAAATCAAGAAAATAAAATACAAAAATTATTTTTGCGGTGAACATGAACGGATACAGGTGTAGAATAATAGGAGTTTCATTATAACGGAGAATATATTTTTATATTTTCATCATACAGTGTGTGAAAGCACGTGCGATACCCTGTCCTCATCAGCCGTCAACCAGGAGTGATAACACAGTTTCGGTAGCTCAATGCGTTACTGCCACTCCTGACACTACCAAGCAGCTTTTGCCCCCGTACAGAGTATTAAGAGAATTATATATATATATATATATATATATATATATATACGCCATATGAATTAAGAGTAGAGACTACATTGGACGTTAATCTTCATTTTTAGTGCGCTGTTAGTGATTAAAAACGAACGCGTTTACTTTCGGCCTTTGATGTTATTACTATCTGTGAGTCAGTCTCTCACCAGATTACGTCACCTGTGACGTCACAAAACCTTAGTCAATTAAGTCGCATTTTCGACGATTATAATGTTGTTAAAATCACCATTATTATTAAAATTTGACATTATTAATCTTCATCATGATCATGTCACGCTGCCAGCACGGATCTCCCTGACCCTCTCTTGCAAACCATTTTTATCGTCCATCGCTCGCAGTAGGTCTTCAAGGCTACATCCTGTATCGGCACAGAGATTTTGTATATGAATTCAAACTGGTCATCCTGCCTTTGCTTGTCCATGTGAAGGGGTCCTCTTGAGTATGTTGCTTATAAGTTCGTCCCCACTTCTCCAGCAGTGTTGCACATGTCTGGTTCGTCTAAGTGATAGGAGGCTGTACAAACCATGCTTTATCGGGTGCTGCCTCCCCGACTTGTTCAATACAGCTTTCAGTATTCTAGTTTAATTGACGTCAAGCTTTTTCTCCATACATTTAATAAGTGTCCATGTAGTGCATCCATATAACAGTATTGACCCGATCACCGCTTGGAAAAAATAACTGTTTTATTTTATCGGTCAGTTCTGACTTCCATATGACCGATGGCATATCGATAGCTGTACATACCTTTGTTAGTCACATGTTGACGTCTGTCTCAAATGAAGAGACACTGCTTCTGAGGTAGGTGAACTTGTCGACTAGTTTCAGAGAACTACCATTTAGTGTGGAGATATCACCTCCTTGATTAAAGCACATGAATTCCGTCTTGTCTACGTTGACATGGATGCCTATGTCAGCAGCTTCTCGTTCCTGACTATATAGCAGGGTTTCGGCTTGGGCGGGTGTATTAGCCAGAACTGCTCACTCATCGGCTTATTCTTCGTCCGTAATTGTTTTTGCGGGGTATCTTCTGCTTCTTTCCTTTGCTAGCTAGAAACCGTTTTCTTTCAGTTTATCGATAGTTGTTCTAAGCATGTAGTCTAGGGAGATGAAAAACAGGTATGGGGATAATGTGTCTCCATATAACACACCTGTTACAATGTCGAAGTAGTCTGTGTCTTCATCCGGGGGTGGACTTTTGCTTTCGTATTTTGATATAGCATCATAATGGCTACGACGGTTTTATTGGGTAGGCCGTCGGTCAGAAATATTTGCTCCATCTTCCTTCTGTGTATGAAGTCAAAGGCCTTGGAGGAGTCGACGAATAATATTGTAACCTCTAGTTTTTTTGCACGTACACCGACTAGAATTCGTCTGAAATTCAAAATTTGCGATGTTGTGGATCGATTTCTCTGAAAGCCATTTTTGTTCTTCCTAAGTATCTTCTCAATTTTGGGTTCAATGAGGTTGCGTAGTAGAACATTGTAGATCTGAGCCACTATAGCTGTAAGATTGGCGAACGTAGTCGGGGCTCATTAGCCTAGTGGATAGAGTGTTCGAGAATAGTCCGGGAGACCTGGGTTCAATCCCAGATCACCTCATACCAGAGACTTTAAAAATGGTACTTGATACCTCCTTGCTCAACAATCATCAATATAAAGAACGTACCAAGGCTAAAGTGGAGCAACCCAGGGAAAGGAGTGGCGCCCTCTCCTAGACCTCGGTGTAGTAGCTATTGAAAAGGGAGCCTTCTGGTCGCCCTCGACAACGGTCGCCAACTTTACATTTTTTTACTATGGCTGCAAGGGTTATACTTATGTACTTCTTGTCAATTCCGATGTCACCCTTCTTTGGGAAGGGGATGATGTACCCCTTTGTCCATCTGGCTATTGTGTTTTGGTTATTTACGGCATTACAGTGTATGAGCAGTATTTTTTCGAATATCCTGGTTTTCCATACTTTTGGGGCTATTTCATCAATATCATTAATACTGTTTATCCTATCTCCTTACAAATAATATGCATTAGAATTTTTTTAATATAAAGCAATTAGGGGTTTATCGTGTGAAATGGAAGACTAATTTCCATATTGCAATTATTCATTTTTATTCTTTTACATAATTGCTTGGTTTTGTCAATTTCTAATTATTTAGTTTTATTTTAAAGAATATGAGCAAAAATTCTGTCGATAAATCTTCAAAGACATCCATTAAGAAATAACTGTAATTTTATTCTTCAGTGTCTTAATTTACTTAAATTGATAAATTAGGAAAATCTAGCAATGAAAGGAAGGATTGATTATTCTACACCTTCTGTTTCAAATAAGTTTAATGCAATAATTAATAATTAATCATATCAAGAGAAATCACTTAAAATAAAATAAAAATAAGTGTAAATCTTAATGCATTCTTATTTAGTTACATTAAACTAATTTAATAAATATTACATTAAGAATTAAATACTTGCGCTCAAATGTCTCATATTTTTGCTGCTACAACTACAATTATTACGACTACTACCACTACTACCACTACTACTAAAGAAAAAGAAAGCATGACTTTAGAAGGGAACATTCCAGAACGTCACATGACCTCTATTTCTTAGAATAAATTTAAAAAATTCTCCCCTCAATAGTAGATAATAGAAATCGAACTCTTAAGGCAGACGAACGAATCTTTGCAGTTTGGTCTTCAAAGAAAATCGGATCATTACAATTTGTCTCTTATTTAAGAAAAATATTTTTTCCATTATTCGAAAATCTTTTGGTGAACTTTTGTATTATAAATGAAGATGTTTTAATTCCCAAAATTATTTTCCGCTAAACTATTTCGAAATCACGAAATAGATTTGTTTAAATTTACCGCGTTAAACTCTATATGACTTACGTGTTACTGCTATGAAAGGTGTGTTTGAAAATTAGGAAGAATATGGAGGAAAAAGAGTGAAAAAATGAACAAACCAAAAAAATTAATGGCTTTAGAATGGAACATTCTAGAATGTCACGTCACCTATATTTCTTTGAATATGTGATAAAAAATCCTCCCCCACAATAGTTAGATGACAGAATTCGAACTATTAAGTCAGAATGTTTGCTGTGTGTTTCTCGAAGAAAATCGGGTCAATGACTTTAATTAAAAAAACCAAAAAAAACCATTGATTTTTCTCTCACTAACAAAATCTTTTCGTGAACATTTGTATTTCAAATAAAGAATATTTACTTCCCATAATTATTTTCAGCTTAACTATTTCGAAATAAGGAAATAAATTTGTTTAAATTTATCGTGCTAAACTCTGACTCTTCTATGACTTCTCTCAATGGATGAAAAAATACGTACCTGATATAGTCTGAAAGCGTTAAGAACACTTACCGTCCTCAATACAAGCAGAATGACATCAGGAGCCTTATCTTTATTAAAATATGAACAGCCGTAACGGAAATACGTCTAAAAATAGAGCAGTAAATATAAACCATAAAGGTGATACAGGAAAACCTGAAGCTAGTTCAGGTACTTAGTTTGAGGAATTGGAGAGTAACGGACTTATAGTGTTTTTTGTGACTCGCTGTTCATGAACAGTTACTGTGATTGTTCTCGGTTGCATTTGTGTCAGGCGTGCAGATAATAAACAACTCCTAGATCAGGTATAGCCACAATATACTACCCACGATAAAAACGTTGATTAAAAGTAAGACCCAACGTGGGGCCCAGGCAACGGCTTGGGTATCATGATCGGCAGGTGCTCTCCTGATAGCCTATATGGTAGAACGGGCTGGCATCCTGCGAATGTTGGCAATCCTTTTTTTCCGGTAAACGAATGACTATTTAAGGAACCATATCAACCAGAGACATAAACACAAAGCATGGACTTGGGAAGACAACTAACTTGCACTAAACTGCTATTTTGGGAGCAACTCTACACAACGAGGGTATAGGAAAAGAACAATAATGATCAGGCAAGAATGTGCTAGTTTTCAGTTAACATCTCGCCGATCAAGTCAGAACAATAATAAAGAAAGGTTGGCTTTCCGGCTTTGAAATACTGAAAATACGCCAGAAAACAAATAATGAACACTATTGTTATACAGTACCAGATACATCGCGATTTAACAAACAAAAATAGCCAAACAGAAATAGACCGCCAACTTCGGAAAATAGGAACACTACACAACCAAACAACACACAACCTAAGAACCCTGAAAAAACACTAACACAAGAATAAAATATAAATTTAGAAAATTTAAATAGAATTATGAACGTGAAAAGACTACCTTACCATCATTAAGAACCATAGAATGGAGAACAGTTAAGACGGAAACGAATAAAATAAATCAAGTTCTACCTTATATATCAACGAATAATATCACCGAATTAAATGAACTAATCTATGCATGGGCGAAAGTAGTTTGAGAGAAAATTGTGATCCCCTCAAAAAACACGACGAAAAAATCAAAATATGGATGGGAATTTCGACTAGAAACACG
Source organism: Sepioteuthis lessoniana (assembly GCA_963585895.1). Taxonomy (NCBI): domain Eukaryota; kingdom Metazoa; phylum Mollusca; class Cephalopoda; order Myopsida; family Loliginidae; genus Sepioteuthis; species Sepioteuthis lessoniana. Next base: position 13,438,598 of record OY757928.1, on the reverse strand, counting down.
AATAAAAATTCTACCAAAAAAGGCCAAAATCATTAAAAAAAAAATGACGCTGGAACATGGAGAGATAAAAAAAGAAAAGGCAAAACAAGAAAAAATAACAACACAACTTGAAATAAACCAGAAAGTGCTGGTGAAAGAATGACGATTAAAGAGATACCGGCAAAGGGTAAAACAAAACAGAAAAAAACTGAACATTCCAAAACAATGAAAGAAAATTCTACGAACAACTGGCAGGATTTTGACACGAAAACATACCAACAACCGGATGTAAGAGAAACCGAACAATTTTGGACTAAAATATGACGACAAAAAAATGTCCGAAAGCGGAAATATACATCGATTTACTCAAAGCAACACAAAAAAATATCAAACTGGAAAACACCAGGTACTATTTACCAACCCCTCAGCTCTAGCAGGATATGACACAAGGTCAATTTTTAAGCGGAGTGTTACAGGTTTTGAATTCAGAGTTTTCCTTCTCCTAGACTAGTTGCTTCCCTAGTCCGTCCTACTATTTACCCATAGCTGGAGGGAGAATAAGGGGGTTCATACCTTTCCCAAGGGTATTTGCCCGAAAGTGAACGTAATAGCGAGACTGGAGTACGAACTCGCGTACTACGATTCCGCAGCTCATCGCTTTAACCATTACACCACGAGGACACCCCTGGAAAACACCATGTGATGATGAAATACATAGTTTCTGGTTCAAAAAGTTCACCTCTATTCAAGACAGATTAGCTCTAGAAATGAACAGAGGCCTACAAAGAGCAAACGTACCTGAATGGGTGACCAAGGAAAGACCAAATTAATCCTAAAGGACCCAAACAACAAGAAACTCATAACCTGCCTACCGATGATGTACAAAGTATTAACAGCCCAAATAAAGGAAGAGATTTACTACTCGCTAACAAGCCGTTGATCGTTCCCTGAGGAACAAAAATGATGCTGCAAAGGATCCAGAGGGACAGCAGAATTACTTTACATAGATCAACACATCCTAAACGAGAGCAAGACCAGAAGGAAAAAAATAACTAGGGCCTGGATTGATTAAAAAAGCATATGATATGGTCCCGAAAAGCTAGATAATAAACTACCTCAGAATGTAAAAATTATCAAATGAAGTCATAAACTTTACCGGGAAAACCATAAAAATCTAAAGGGTGGAATAGACAGCAGGAGGAAGACGCTAAGCTGAAACAAATATCCGAACAGTTATATTTCAAGGAGATTCACTATCACCGTTACTATTCATAATTGCCATGATGCCACATAACCACATACTCAAAAAATGTACAGCCAGATAGAAACTTAGTACATCGCAAGAAAAGATCAACCCCCTAATTTACATGGATGACCTCAAACTATTTCCAAAAGTGAAAAAGAACGGTAAAATATCATACATGCATTTAAAATATAGTCAGGACAAAAGAATGGAATATGGCATAGAAAAATGTGCCATGCTAGTAATGAAAAGCGGCGAACAACATCTAACTGACGGAATGGAACTACCGAATCAAGACAAGATTAGAACGCGCGGAGAAAAGGAAATATACAAATACTTGGGCATGTTCGAGCCGGACTACATCAAACAAGTGGAGATGAAAAAAATTAAGAATATCTCAAGAGAACTAGAAAGGTTTTTGAGACAAAACTATCTAGCAGAAACCTTATCATAGGAATAAATACCCGGGCTGTACTCCTCGTTAGATATTCGGGTCCCTTTTTGAAGTGGGCCAGAGAAGAACTTAAGCAAATGGACCAAAGAACAAGAAAACTAATGACCATTCATAAGGCATTATATCCAAGAAATGACGTTGAGAGACTATATGTATCAAGAATGAAGGAAGGAAGAGGACTTGCAAGTATTGAAGACAGCGTTGACACATCGACACAACGACTCGAGGACTACATAAAAAGCACGATAGAAGACTGATTACAGCCATCAGGAATGATACTGACCATAACTAGGACACAAAATGGGAAGAAAAACAACACTATGGGCGTTTTAAACGACTAATAAACAACATCTCACGAGAAAACTTGAACGTGGCTAAGAAAAGAAACTTTAAAAGAGAAGCAGAATATCTCCAAAAAGCAGCACAAACCAACGCCGTAAGAACCAATCATATCAAAGCGAGAACAGATAAGACGCAACCAAATAGCAAATTTAGATTATGTGGTGACAGAGATGAAACCACAACCACATAATAAGTGAATGCAGCAAATTAGTACAGAAGGAGTATAAGACTAGATATGACTGGGTGGGCAAAGGTGACCCCCTGGGAGATGTACAACAAAATTTCAATTTGACCATACGAACAAATGGTATATACACAACAAATCATCTCTCAACATTGGACTACTTATCCAGAATAATCTTTTCAGAGTAAAATCAATGATAACGTACAAAAATTATATAGAAATTTAATTATTTTATTTGCCATCCTGTTTAATGTACATTTCACTCATTTGGTTTTTCTCTTTTACTAAATAATTCAATCACAAATTATGTAGAGTTCAAATCTTGCAGAAGGCTGTTTCCATTCAGCTCGTGCTAATTCTTTAAACAAAGGCATGAATACATCTATTCCCATTTCCAGCTATGCGTGAATAGTAAGGCAAACTGTATTATTAAGCACTTGTTTGGCAACCAGTCTAGTTGAACGAAAACTCTAAATTCTAACCAAATTTACTCCAAGTAAAATTGCCTTTGTGTAACATTCTGCACGTTCGGATATATATATATATATATATATATATATATATATATATATATATATCATCATCATCATGTCGTGCCGCTAGCAAGGATATCCCTGACTCTCTCTCATCACTTCTCCCTATCATTCATCGCTTTTAGCAGGTCTTCAGGTCTATATCCCGTACCCTCACATAGCTGCTGTGTGTATGTTCGAGCTGGTCGACCTGCTTTTGCTTGGCCATATATGGAAGTCCATAGGATTACATCACTGAATATATATATATATATATAAATTGAAAACATTTAGTTAAGTCAGTATTTAATTAAACAAAATTATATATATATATATATATAAATTGAAAACATTTAGTTAAGTCAGTATTTAATTAAACAAAAACTCATTGACCTTCTCTTTATCTGAAAGTTGCGACCACAAACTTCTGTCAATGTTCTTTCCCTCTTTAATTATTACCCTTAAGGTGAATTGTTTGTTTAGAAAACAAAAAAAACAATCACGCACAGCTCGGTCTTAATATTACCCTTAAGGTGAATTCTTAGTTTAGAAAAGAAGAAAAAAATCGAGCCCAGCTAGGTCTAAATATTAATTTAAGGTGAAGTTTTAGTTTAGAAAAAAAATCGCGCACACCTAGGTCTAAATATTACTATTTTGGTGAATTCTTAGTTTAGAAACCAAAAAAAAAAAAATCGCGCGCAGCTAGGTCTAAATATTACCATTAAGGTGAATTTTTTGTTTAGAAAAAAAAATCGCGCACAGCTAGCTCTAAGGTGAATTCTTAGTTTAGAAAACAAAAAAAAATCGCGCGCAGCTAGGTCTAAATATTACCATTAAGGTGAATTTTTTGTTTAGAAAAAAAAATCGCGCACAGCTAGCTCTAAGGTGAATTCTTAGTTTAGAAAACAAAAAAAAAAAAATCTCGCACACCAAGGTCTAAATATTACCATTAAGGTGAATTCTTAGTTTAGAAAACAAAAACAAAAAATCGCGCACAGCTAGGTCTAAATATATGTTTTGCCCAAAACTGTTGATAAAACCTTTTCAAGTATTGGCACTGACTCGTCAAGTGAGGACTTCCCATGACGTGCCAAAACCAGCTTTGTAGTAGATTACAAATGGTATTATATAAACGTTATATAGGGATTGGGGATAAAGTTGTTCATGGGTTTCCCGAGGGTTTTATTTCAAAACTGGGATCAATAGCCCAACTGGAATTTCAACTTGCTTACTACGATAACCATCATGCTTCAGTAACTCCTCCTGAGTCACTGGTATGTTTAACTGAGTGAATACATAACTAACAATACATAGAGTATTCTTGAGTATAAGGGTTTGCAAGCTAGGCTAGAAAATCTTCACAAGTGACTTTGATTCTCATCGGGCGCGACATCAATGTGACCTTGGGCTATACATAAGCAAAAACTTAGTAAATTACTTCATTGTGCCTTTGTGAGCTAAGTTAGATAAGTTATAACTGCCCCGCAACTAATTGATGCAAACGTCATGTTAACCGTTTTTCTTTCTTTTTTTTGCTGGATGTTTTTGAGATTGCGTTCATTGTGTATTGATATTTTGTTTTTTTGTTGTTTTCTTTCTTATGGGTGGGTTGTCTTGCTATTCTGTGGAAGATACACTCAGATTGTACTGAGCCTTAACGACAAGACGATAACTGGTATCTGAGTATAAAAAAATTCTACTGGTATACGTATCTGTTTCCTCTAAATAGTTTGCTTTTATTATTTTACAATAGTGTCTTAGGTACCACGGTTGCCTCTCTTCTAAAAATGTATTAAAGATACCAACTATTTTGGCAGAATTTGTTTGACATTCTTTCAAATAGTTATCCTATAGATTGCTCTGCCATGCTCCCACTAACAATTTCAGTTTTTCTCTGAATTTTGAAAACAAACTAAAAAGCTTGCTGAACTGGAATCGGACAAATAATAGAAGCGATGAACCCGAAATATGTAAGTGGGACGTATGAAAAAAGCCATCTCTACTCAACCACTCTGGCCGGACGGGTGGTAGACTGTCATTGTGTAACTTTGAGGCCACTCACAACAAAGCAGACACGTTCTTTAGAAGCTGTCGTCAGATTATATTTGCTTGAACAACGATCAGAAATAGAAGCTTGAATAAGATGCACAGAGAAAGATATGAAGGGTAAATTCAAGAAGATTCAGTGTATAAATGAAATATACTTTGCGAGAGAAATTAAAAGTAGACAAAGAGTGCAGGGCTAAGCATTTTGAATAACTGACGTCTTGAGAAAAGGTTGTGAGGCCTAAACATTACTTATAAGTTCAACAGAAAATACATTTCAACGGACTCTTTAATGGACCTGGGCCTGCCAGTTTATTCAGTCGAATATGGGACGCTTCTGGTGTGATTAGGAATTGAATGATTCTCGCATTTACGCTAAAGTCTTATATTGGTGCATTGGAGAAACATAGGGTAACACACACCCTGTAGGGTTGCATGTGATTCCAGCATTAACTTAAATTAAATCTCACTCTTTTAATTCAAAGGTTAATATTTTAAAGATGCAGTTCTGTAATAAATAATTCGCAATGCATTTCTAGATTAATATATTTAAAAATTTTCCCCGCAGAAATACATAAATACATAATGCATTGTATTATCAATCTCTTGATCTCTCAGTAAGGACATCGACACTCGACTGACGAAAGCATGGACAGCTATCGATAGGCTCTCGATCATATGGAAGTCGGACCTAACTGATAAAATGAAACGCAGTTTCTTCCAGGCAGCGGTTGTGTCGATACTGCTATATGGATGCACCACATGGACGCTTACGAAGCGGCTGGAGAGGAGGCTGGACGGAAATTACACAAGAATGTTGAGAGCAGTATTAAACAAGTCCTGGCGACAGCACCCCACGAGACTCCAACTATACGGACACTTGCCCCCCATCACGAAAACTATACAAGTTCGACGAACCAGACACGCAGGACACTGCTGGAGAAGCAAGGACGAGCCCATAAGCGATGTACACCTGTGGACCCCCACATATGGATGCGCAAGAGTGGGACGACCAGCACGAACATACATACAGCAACTATGTGAGGACACAGGATGTAACCCTGAAGACCTGCCGGAGGCGATGAATGATAGGGAGAAATGGCGAGAGAGGGTCAAGGATATCCGCGCTGGCGGCGCGACATGATGATGATGATGATATATATATATATATATATATATACGAAGATCATAAATTAAGTTTCCAGAATTTTTTTGTATGGGCTCGCTTATTGATAGTACACACATGAAACTCTAGTTCCCTTCGAAGTAATCTCCTCCGGCTGCAATGCCTTTGTACCGTTCCAACAACTTCTGAAAGGCCCCACGGAAGTCCTCTTGTGTGAGCGTGTCAATGACCTTCGTCACAGCCTCTTTCATCTCCTCAGTTGTTTCATAACGATAACCTCTAAGCTTAGGGAATTAGCAAAAGTCACAGAGAGCAAGGTCTCAACTATAGAGAGGGCGAAGAATTGTCTTGATGCCCATCTTGGTCAAATAGTCTGTGACAAAGATAGAGATGTGAACTGGTGCATTGTCCTGGTTGAAATGCCACTGATCCGATTTGAAGAATGCTGGCCTCTGCCGACCGAATCTCTTCCTGAACTTCTTTAAGACCCCGGTATAGTAACCCTAACCCTAACTCTAAGCCTTTGGCCTATCAACTCTAGTATATTGACTTCCGTACTCCTCCCACACCTCTCATCATCCCTCACGGACTCCCTGCCTTCCTTGAATCTCTTATGCTACGCAAAAACTGGTGCTCGATTCATGCGAGATGGTCGAAAAGCAGTCTGAACCATTCCATACGTTTCTGTGGCATTTTTCCAAGTTTGAAACAGAATTTTATTGCATATCGTTCTTTTTCACATCCAGATTGAATTTTTGAAATTCACCAGGTATGACAATCAGGCTTTAGTAAGGTGTATACCAATTGCTGCTGTAGCTGTTCATTTAAATCTGAAATCTTAAAAATTAGTCAGTCAACTCATAAGATGTATAGCAATAAAATACTGAACTTTCAAGAGTCTCCGACTATTTTACATGCCTGTACAAAAAGAAGTCTGGAAACTCATTAAATGCCCTACGTATATATATATATATATATATAGTAAATAAATTAAATATTTGCTTTAATTTTAATATATCTAATACTGTACCTTTACTTGAATTTTTTATTTAAAGTTTAAATCTTAGTCAATAAAAAACCTGTAAGTTAGGTCTAAATATAAATTTTTAAAAAACCTTTTAAAAAAACAATATTTACTACACTGCTAACCGAAAGTTAAATTTAAAACGGAAGTGGGCTTAATGAAGAGGTAAATCCTCACCCCTCTTCGACTCCCCCCACCTCTTCGACTCCCTCATACTATCTCCTTCCACGACCATGTGTCTATTCAATTTTTTTTATCCAAAATGATCTGAAGAAGTCCTGTTATTTTTTTCGTGTTTTTGAAAACGTCAAAAATGCGTAACAGGATTGAAATAAATTTATAATCCTATGTGACCGGTTTCGTTGTTTTTCTTCAAGAAAGTATATATGCATATATATATATATATATATATATATTGCAAGCATTTATATATATATATATATATATATATATATATAAAATATTTAAATTTTAACAAAGGAGTTTTATCTCCTTTATGCCCTCTCATCGCCCCGGAAAGTGAATTTCGTATAATTCATTTTCTTTCTTGAAAAATCTTACATTAGAATACGTACTTTGTTTTCATATGTCTTACATGAAAACTAGATTTATCTGCACTTTCAAAGGGACTCTGCTCTGTGTTATAAAACTAATTCGGGGTTGAGCTTAAACATAATTTAAAGATGGGGAAATTTTAGAAATCAACTTTAATTATTGACCAGCAGTAATGCTTTTATTTTCATTGGAATAGGAGGTATTCAAGCTTTTACCAACTTCGTTTTTACTCTTTAACCCCCCCCCGCCCAATCGAACTGGACGGTAAATTTCATATTGCTCATTGACTTTCTCTTAAAATTTTACGAAAGATTACAAACTTTGTTTTTAAGTATCCTCTAATCCTTTTTGTCCTACATATGTCCTACATAGGTACAGCCACACACAGATATGCAGGCACCTACATAAGCACATATATATATATATATATATATATATATATGGGACGTTGGATGCAAGAAGATATACCTCTACGATGTCCCTGATTTTTTATCCGGAACATTTTTTTGTTTAATATCCAAAAATTAGGCCCATGCTGTTGCAACTTTTTTATCAAATTTTTGTGGGTGAATATCATTGGTATAAAGGCAAAAGTTCTGGGCTGCGGCTCCAAGTTAAACGAGTTCGAACCCTAGTCGCGCTATTACAATAATTTTTCGGACGAATATCGGGGGGAAAATTATTAAACCTCATAACACCCAGGTAGAGGTTACATAGTATCAATGATGTTCTCCCGGAAAGATAGCTTTGTCAGAACTCGTGAATGGAGTCACACGCCGGCCGAGTTCTATCTGCACAGATAGGTTCATATGTCTTGGTCACGTGGTTTTGTATTGCAATTGTCGGTCAAAATCGCCTGAAACAGGTGCTGAGGAAGCCTAGCATTTATGCTTTGTGTGTGACCAATATTTCTTCAAACCTCAGGAGGTTTGCCTCAAAGCTCTAACCTCCCCAGAGGGACTATGTTAGTCGTCTGGTGCACGAGGCAACCCATTTCTATGAGAATGTCGACGGGGCTCTAGAAATTTTTGGGAAAGTCAGAGGTGTCTGGGCTACGGCCCTGCACCTGGGCCCAACTTAAAAAAGCCTTCAGCCACACTTACACGTTTGGTAAGGCTTTTGCATTAAATAGCCCACGGTGTATGATATGCCATTAAGTAAATAAACCAAAACTAAGAAAACAAACAATTTGGTTTAAATTGTTAAAAGGATATTCCTGATTTTCATTGAATTTATTTGGTATTTCCACGAGGATGATGTTGACGCTGTCTGAAAGTAAATACGCAGGAATAAGTGAGGCAGTTGATTACTGGGAAAAAATAACAACGTGTGAAGCTATATATAAAGTAGGACATTGTAATATTTTGGTTGAGCATGCAATATTTTAATGGGGCTTGTTTAGAGACAAAATTAATGGTCGTTTAATGTCTCTTTATCTGAATTGCTGTAGAATTTTGAATACGTAAGAAGTAAATATTACAGGGGACCATCAGACATTTTGAAAAACAAAAATGGTGCATTCTCTCAAATCGGTTGGGAACCACTGATGTAGAGACATTCAAACCACATTGTTATGTAGAAAGTTATTTTTAAATTTTATCTGAGCTACCGTTTATCAAAGTTGAAAAAACTATCCTTACTGATTATTTTACTTCTTACAACTTTTTTAAATAGGTTCTCACGCATGATTTTCACTGGAGATCTGAGTGACATCAAGTCTTCTCCTATCTCTGGGTTCTTCTGAAAACTGTAGTTGATCTCTGTTGTCCTCATATCCTGGCTAGCCATACTTTTTTCCAGGTTCTATGGGACGGTTTCAAGGAGACCTGCTAATATTGGTATAAGTGTCAACTTTATTTTTCATAATTTTTTTCAACCCTCAGGTGTGTTTATATCTAGTTTTATTTCTCATTTATTTTTTCAAACCATAGTATACTAGTTGACAATTTCTCCTCTTTAAAACCAAAAAGGGTGTCTGGCCTCCTGACAAGGATTTGGTGATCCATTTATATCTCAAAGTTCCTGAGAATTTTATGCTGCAGGGCGTAGGGAAAAACCAGGGTGGAGCTTCTTGATTATCCATTTTCTCTCTCCTTGGTAGTATCCTTTCTTAATGTGCCATTTTTTTTACTTTCTGACAGTCCATTCAATAACTATACAGTCATCCTCTCTTTAGGACTCACACCAAATTAAAGGTGGTGGGAGGAGTACTTAAGTGAGTTATCGAAGGTCTTTTTTCCCCTCCAGGGAAAATTCCTAGATAATACACATTGTACAAGAAACCGTTGACGCCTCCCTTCCACAGCCAGTTACCCAGCCGCCATGTGCGTTAGTCTCCGGCGCCGATGTTGTATCTTTTCTGCTATGGGGCCTTTTAGTGTCAAAAGCTTTCAGTGTGTTTTGCTCTCAGTATAAGGAATGACGGGGATTGGGGCAAAGTGAGAGAAGAAGCTCAGTCCAAAAGAATCGACATCTTACGCATTGCTCAGGGCAATACAAGTTTTTCAAATGCCGAACCCTGCATTGGATATGACCGCACCCCCACTGGACACTGTCTCACCTGCATCCTCTGTTTCATTAGCGCAGCCCCTGTCTTTAGACTAAATGAAGCGTGCCGTTGAACATTTGTGGGGTGTATAATCGGGTTGGTGAGCTAGTTATTGACTTAGGAAGGTGGATGGTAAGAATATCACAAATTCTTTTCTCTACACCTTGCAGGAAATTGTAAACGGCTGGACAAAAATGAGGTTCTAGTGCAGTGTTCGAGTCTGAGATTCACTGGTTTGGTTTTGTGGAGTTTCTTTGTTTAATGACACATCAATCTTCAAGAATCATTTAACGCCAAATCCATCATTGTAGAAGAACAGTGGTGATACTATTCAATCCATATATGGAGGATAAAATGGTTCATATTTTTCCTTAGGGTATTTGCCGAAAAATTAGCTTAACAGACCGACTGGAGTTGGAACTCATTGACTAGGATCTCATAGTCAAGCAATTTAGTCACTACGGCCCAGGAATTTTCCTTAGGTCACAAGGCTTTCATGATTAAATTACTCTTGCAAACATGGTAAGTTCGACAGTAAACATTTTTCCTATATTTATTTCTGTTTAGTTTTGATTCTTTGTTTCATGGCTTTTCAGACTTCGTGGTTTAATCGTAGCCAAATCCATCCTTGTCGAAGACCAAAACACGTACAATCTAATTTATTGTTTAGGGATAAGGAGTTTCTTTGTTTGTTTATTTTGGTCTCATGGCATATAATTTTTTTTTAGGTTATTTTATGCCAAATCTAATTTAATACAAATGAACAATCCTATTTCAAAGAATTCATTCTCGCAAAAGTTCACAGTTTAAAAGTCAAAAAAATTATATTTCAAGCTCTTCAGTTTAGTCAAACCGTTTTAATTCAAACAATTCGGTTTAGCATTCGTATAGTTTTTGTTTACACACAGTTAAATGTCAAAACAGTTCTATTTCAAACAATTCCGTAAATCATATAAAGCAGTTCTATTTCAAGCACTTCAGTTTAAAGTAAGTACGCAGTTCACTTCTATTAGACCCATAGATAGGACTCTACCAGGTGCTACAACCCTGGACCAGTGTGGACCTGGGAGCGATGGTAATGAAGGGGTACTCCACATTCCCCAAAACTCCAGGATTACTGGAACCTTTCCATGATATTGTTTAGTGTCATATCTAGGACACTCACTGGGGGAGTCTTACCCATCTACAGAGATACATTCAGTGTATTCTACGGCTTCATCCGTTTGGGCAAGGGGATAAGTAGGATCAAAACTTCCCCAAGAGTGAACGTAATAGTGCGACTGAATTTCCAACTCGTTTACGTCGAGGTCGCGGTCCAGCACGTTTGTTTTTATATCACGGAAACTCCCTTCCCCATTACATTTCTTTGATTAATTGATTGATTTTAATCACATATCAAACAGGCTAGGGTTATTTTATTCTTAGATGATAGGGTATAAAGTGCATTATATCTTTGATGTCAACGTCTTTTTTAGAGATTATTTCTACAGATTTGTTCTTTTATTGGCAAAGTATTTTTTTGCTTTCTCTTAATGTGCAATATATGCAAACAGAAAAAAAGTTCATATGAAATCAACAGCGATACATTAACTCTATGTATGACAATGTGAAGAATATCAGCTGTAATACTATAGAAGTTAAGCATCAATGAGCTAGGTCAGTACTTTTATAATTAACCAGTATGCAAGCAGACTAACTTCTGGTATCCAGACTGAGCCTAGCTTTTAAGAATTAAGGAAAACAACTCCACTCACCTGATTCTTTGGATCTTGAATTTTAAAGACGTATAATTTAAACATGGATCAGTAAATGATCTGACAAATTGATTTTAAGGCAATTTCACCCTGTAGAGAGTTATCTTATGCTTAGAGGATTGTTTGTTTGTTTGTTTGTTTGTTTGCTTGGTTGGTTGGTTGGTTGGTAGTTTTTGTGGCATATCAACATTTGTAGGTTGTTTAACGCCGAATCCATTTTATGTAAATAATTAGTTCTATTTAAAACAATTCAGTTTAGCATGAGTACAAAGTTTAATTGTCAAAAACAGTTATATTTCAAACTATTCAGTTTATTTAAACAGTTATATATAACACTTCAGTTTAGTGTAAGTACAGTTTGTGTGTCAAAAGCAGTTCAATTTCAATCAATTCAGTTTAGCATAAGCAAGCAATTTCAATGTAAGTACAGTTTAATTGTGAAAAACATTTTTATTTCGAGCTATTCAGTTTAGTCAAGCAGTTCCAATTCAGTTAATTCAGTACAGGTTTTGTTTATACACAGTTAAATGTCAAAACAGTTCTATGTTAAATAATTCAGTTTACTGTAAATACAGTTTCAATGTCAAAAAAAGCTCTGTTTCAAATAATTCAGTTTAGTATAAGCACGCAATTTAAATGTAAGCACGGTTTAATTGTTAAAAGCATTTCTATTTCAAACAGTACAGTTTAGCATAAGTATGCCGTTTGTTCTATTTAAACCATAGCAAGGACCCCATCAGGGGCTACCATGCCATGCCAGAGTGGACCTAGGAGTAATGGCAATGGAGGGGTGCTCTGCATTCCCAAAGCCCCAGCATTACCTTACCATCAGGTTCTTTAGTGTCATATCCAGGACACTCAGAGTGCAGACAGTGTATTCTACAGCCACAGCCGACAGGGCTATACACAGATTTAAATGTCAAACAGTTTTATTTCAGAGAATTCAGTTTTGTTTAAGTACACAGTTTGTCAAAACAGTTCTATTTTAAACAATTCAGTTTCGCATAAATACGCAGTTTAAATGCAAAAATCAGTATAGTGAAGGAAGCACGGTTTAGTTCAATTTAACCCAGAGATAGGACCCTTATCAGATACTACCACTCCCGGCCATAGTGGACCCGAGAGCGATGGCAATCAAAGTGTACTCTGCATTCCCAAAGCTCCAGCATAGCTGGAACCTCACCATAAAATTGTTTAGTGTCATATCGGGACACTGTTAAGTGGGAGGGTCTTACCCTCTGGAGATAAGCAGTCGGTGTATTCTACAGTCCCAGCCGACTGGGTAATTAGAGGTTTTGGAATTGCATTTATTGTTCACACAGTATTTACATTCTCAATGAAATTGTTTTTTAAATTATTTTGCATGCACATAGTCCTTTTGAATATGAATGATTTTGAATAAGCCTATTTTACAACAGTAATAGCAATTAGGTGTTTTCTACACATCCCTTGAGATCCAGATGCCGTGTATTGTCATACGACAAATACTGCTTTTTCTGGGAGGGTGGTTCTAACTCCTCTGCCGCAGATAGAATAAGCCTATTCTACGCCCCACTCCGACAAGGCAAAATATTTCTTTTTTAAGTCTTGATCAAATTTTTCTTTTATCTTAGAACTGGTAATAATTAAGCATACATTTAACTTAATCCTCAAGGATATATAAACTTACTTCACTCAATATAGAATGACTTCATATATTTTTTCATCTGAATCGTTTTCTGGAATGGAATCAAATCCGATGGAATCAAATAGATATGCAGCAATTAAGAGTAAAATACATTGAGACGTTACATGAAGTAAAATCATACACGATTATTGTGGGTAACATTTATTACAATTCTTTCGTTTATTGTGATTTACTTTGCTGAACGAAAAAATTGATGACATAAATCTTTGTCATATATATATATATTATATATATATATATATATATAATATATATATATATATATATATATATATATATATATTGTTGGCAAATGATCAGGGAAAACGGATTCAATACCAGGTCGAGTCATACCAAAGACTCAAAAATTGGTATTGATGTCACCTTGCTTACCTCTCAGTATTATAAGGTAAAGATCAAAGTGAAGCGATCCAGAGAATGGAGTAGGACCCTCCCCTACACATTGGTGTAGTAGCTACCGAAAAGGAAGCCTTTGATCACTCTCGATTACGGTCGGCAACTTTACTTTACGTACTGGGAAAGACTGCAACACTTGGTCAAAATCATGACGTAAGGTCAGCATGGTTTCGATCCCACCTTGAAGCATCTTGTCGGTCTAGCCACGTTGAAGTGCTATGATACAACGAAATAGTATGTCTGTAGATGATTATATATATGTATATATATAACTGTGTACGGTATCATAACTTACATCTCTCCCTTTCTGTTTCTTTCTCTCTCAATATATATATATATATATATATATATATATATATATATATATATATATATATATATATATAATGTAAATTCTATATTTATGGATAATGATGGCTTAATATCAGTGATAGATGTAGGTTAGAATAGCTTTTTAATGTCAGTTTGTTCCATACGCGATCATCAGGCATGAAACTGTTCAAATCCTGGCCGAGACTGATTGCATTTCACATAGCACTAATACCCTTGGGGAAGGTATGAATCAAATTATTTTCCCCCCAGCTATGGGTAAATAGTAGGACAGACTGATTTCTTCAGCCTTGGTGAGGCAACTAGTCTAGGAGAAGGAAAACTCTGAATTCAAACCTGTTAAACTCCGCTTAAAAATTGACCTTGTGACATATCCTGCCCGAGCGGAGGGGTTGGTAAATAGTATCAGGCATGAAACTGACTTTCAGAAATACCATTGACTCAGTGTGTACGCTCACATGATTTAGTTCTCTCTCTCTCTCTCTCTCTCTCTCTCTCTCTCTCTCTCTCTCTCTCTCTCTCTCTCTCTGTGTGTGTGTGTGTATCCATCTATCGTTTTCTCTTTTACTCTGTCTCTGTCTTTGTCTCTATCTTTGTCTCTGACTCTCAGTCCGTCTCTGTCTGTCTATACGTCTCTCTCTCTGTCTTTCTCTCTCTCTCTCTCACTCACTATCTCTCTCTCTCTCTCTCTCTCTATATATATATATATATATATATATATATATATCAGAAAAGCAATAAGATAGGTTGTGGTTTGTTCAGCAACATTATTTTTATCAAATATATCGAGGAATCTTTTCATTTCTGGTCAATCCTATGTTTCTAAATATATCCTTTTGGCAATGTAAAAATGGTTGGTAAGTTAATTAATTGGTGCAACACTATCTTTATTTATCTCAAGTATTCCAGTGTTATAACAAGCAAATAACAACTTATCAACGCATCAAAACTTATAAATGTAAATTTGTTGAAATTAATTGGAAAATTTCGCCTCTATTATTAAAATTTAGTTTCTGAAAGAAAATGAACGTGGCAAATTATATGAATGTCTAAATGGTTATTTATATATTAAAGATGGCCATTTCTCTTTTGCAAAGTACAAGCAAAAAGAAAATGAGAATTGTATTGAAAACATCAAAAAACATGACAAACAATGAAATACATTACATATATCACAATCTTTAGAAATAAATATAAAATTGAGTCTTTCTGATTGAAAAGATTCGAAGAATTTATGAATAAACACGGAATATTGACAGTGTTTTCAGCAGTCTTTTCAATGAAATATTGTTTTCAATACAAGAAGCCTCAATTTTTAAACTTTCTTATTTCTTCTTTTTTAAAATATTAATTATTTTGGACATGTAACTCTTTTAACGATGAAATGGAGTTAATTATGTTCTAATGAAATTGAAGATCGATGTTGATTTTTTTTTATATTATAAAGAGCAGTTTTCAATTCACTGTGATCCTTTTGCTCCATGTTAAGCAACGCCTGGATGAATAGTCGTGATGGAATCGTTAGAAAAGTCATTTTACCAACAATTATTATTTTGTAGTGAGTTGAGATGCTCCTGGAGAAGCCCGTGGAGAAGCTCGTGGAGAAACGGTTATTGTTGAATGAAATGTATTCAGTTATCCCCCTTCAAAACTTGGACAGTGATATTGGCATTTCGTGTAGCTTTAGTACCTCCTGTTATTTTCCCTCCAGCAATGGGTAAAATAGTTCGGGATCCTTTACTTTTTAACCTTAGTATGGTAATCAGTCTAGGAAAAGGAAAACTGTGAAATCGAACCCGTTGTAAGCCTGCAAAGGAATTGGCTCTACCGGGCTATATGTGTAGCGCTAGGGTAGGGAAGTAATGAAGAAGTGTGTTCGATCCTGACTAAATGCCCTCTCTACGTGACCACTGAAATATCTCAGCTGAGTTATGAATAGTTTTGTGTATTTATCTATAAAGTAATTTTTCTTTTTTGCACACTGTTTTATGGGTGTCTAAGCAATTCGGCACAGAAATATTTAGTACCGGACAATTTTGTCCTGGACAATTTAGTTCGAGGACAATTTGGTACAAGAATAATTCGGTACTAGAACAATTCTATATTCGGACGTCTTGATACTTGGACGATTCAGTGTGCATTTGAATAAGGCTTACAATAATGAAACATAGTTGTTTATTGAGGTTATTCCATATTTAAATTATTAAAATATAATTCGTTAGAATAAGGCTTATAGTAATAAACTGTTGATTTCGGACAACAAACATTTTTAAAGAAGTTATTCGGTATTCTAAAGTAAATAACTGTTATTCCATTACTTATGACTATCAGAAGCAGACGGATCATTCGAAGCAGCAGACTTTTTTGTCACGTTATTCCTTATTCAAAATATCCACTTGTTATTCCAATCGGTATTTGTTTTCATTACCATAAAAATAGCTTTAACAAAGACAATCTTTGAATTTTTATTTTAATATTATTCATATCAGTTTGAGAATGGCCCCTAACATGTTTGTAGATTCGAAAAATGGAAATTACTCGATAAAAAAGATTCCTACAATTACCATAAATATAAAGGGAGGAAATGCTT
This sequence comes from Sepioteuthis lessoniana, assembly GCA_963585895.1. Classification (NCBI taxonomy): domain Eukaryota; kingdom Metazoa; phylum Mollusca; class Cephalopoda; order Myopsida; family Loliginidae; genus Sepioteuthis; species Sepioteuthis lessoniana. The sequence goes on along the minus strand of OY757928.1, from coordinate 13,421,828 downwards.
TAAAAGAAAGTACTGAGATTGCAATATGCGTATCTTATATTTGGTACAGAACAATGATCCCCCCCGCCTAAAAAAAGAATGGATTTTTAAAGATTAATTGCTCCAAATATCAAGCTTTAAACTAATTTTAGTATTATGTTCCAAATTAAAAACTAAAACTGATTTCGTCAATTTAATTAATTAAATATGACATTTACGTATTCAAAATTTTTTGAGGATAAATTGTGAAGATGTTTTAATCAACTACTTTTTCTTAATTCTCTTTTTTTAATATCTCATCATTTTAATCTATTTATAACAAAATAACTGTCTAGAACCAAATTATCTGGTAGCGAATTATCCGAGTGTCATTATAAGATATCAAACATTACTTATACGACTAGTTTGAACGTGATTGCATGGTTTCAAGGATTCCTACCTAATCTTAATCCATGCACAATCTCTTGGTTATAAGTAATTCTTTCTATTTTTAAAAAATAGCTTGTTTGCAAACAGTTAAAAAAATTTGGCGACCGTAGTCGAGGGTGACCCCAAGTCTCCCTTTTCGAGAGCTACTACACTAAGGTAGGGCGCTACTTCTTTCACTGTATAAGCTCCACTTTACCTTTAATCCGTATCTTATAATGCTGTGTGTTAAACAAGGAGGCATCAAGTACGATTTTTTGAGTCTTTGGTATGAATCGACCTGGGGATTGAACCCAGGTCTCCCGGGCCATTAGGCGAACACTAAACATTATACCAATGTTTCAATTAACTCATATTAATCATCCTCAGCAAAAAGTAAAGGATTTAAGTAAGTATTCTTGATGAAGATAATCAAGTTATATGGCATAAATATTATTCTAACACTAATAATATTGGTGATACTGGTATTTTGCCCATAGAAGTGACTTTGGCAGAGTGGATTCGGGAGTAAAAGCAATGATAGGTTACTCCACATTCCTTATAGGAGTCAAATCATCAGATATTATGCATAAGATACTCTGTTTTTTAAGTTTTTTTTTTCTTCGGTGAGGGTTTTACAACACTGTTGGGGATACAGGATCACATTCCACGCCTCGTCTGCAGAAAAAACTGAAATTATTGTCGTTTAATGCGGAATATGGTCAATTTTTAACAGGACAAGTCTCCTGATTTTAGCAATATTATTAGCAAGACAATGATAAGGGAATTAAATCTTCACTTAGTTGTGGCCTTGTATTATATCTAAATCTAAATCTTATCGAGCCTTAATAAATTTATATGTGTTCAAATGGAGTGGGAGGATTCGTCTTATTTAATGGGTAATGATATGAGCAAGAATACAATTATTAATCGTTCCTTTTACTTCTATTTAAAAGGAGTCTATCTTATGCTTCTAATGAAAACCCAAAAATATTACATTTAGTTAATAAAATGTGTGTCTATACGTTTTTTGTATTTTGTATTTTTTCAATGTTTAAATCTGGGAGAGTTTTGCGATGCAGTAAACTTAAAATGCAAAATCTGATGTCTTTATATTTATATATTTATTTATTTTTTGTCTTGGTTCCGATTCATATTAACTGGCACGAAAGTTATTACTTTTAAAAAGACCTCACTAATGTTAAATAAAAATCATAATCCGCTAAGGAAAATTCATATTTCCCAAAAAGAATCCACATGCATATAGACATCAGTACTCCGGCTTGCACACGAAAGCACATACTTATACACACCTACTAGCCCGTACACACACAATTACAATATTTCTCTATCGATCTTTCATTTCCTCCAGCTCAAATGATTAAAATTAAAGAAAGTGACCCGATCAAATATGAAAAGCACTTAGCTTTAAGCATACCAAGAAATTTATTTAAATCTAAATCTCAAAACTTTTTTTTTGTATGGGAAGAGTATTACAAAATCGGCTACATATGAAAGAACATGCAGCTTTCCATCTACCCACGAAAAAAGGATATTGGATGAGAATACAAACATAAAATCTAATGTTATATAATAGCCGAGGGATTTCGGTTCATGCCTTTGAGTTTAGTTAGGCTGAGAACCTTTTGGCTCAGCAGATGGGTTAGTTAGGTGCAACATTGAGGCAAGGTGTTAACGCGGGCGCGCACGGGCAGATGGAGGTGTCACTCAGATGTCACAATACTTCGAGATAAAACGGGTGACGGAGTGCGAGTGACATCACGCACCGGAAGCGCGCAGAGGTTTGTGTGAGATTTGATGAAAGTTAGGGAGTTGAGTACTAGACGCCAAACGAGAAGAATCGACTTTTGGAGCTCGCAGACGCGAGGCGAACATGCGCCCTGTGAGGGCCGCACGAGATGGAGGCCAAATGAATAAGACATCATAGAAGATTGTGTCTCTCCTCCTTACGTCGAAACCTTTAACTCAAAGTTAATAAAAAGGTTTCGTACCAGAACAAGAAGTCGTCACGTGTTTTCGAATTTCGAGATTCCTATGTTCTATCGTTATGAACATTATATGTCCATTTCGCACATAGCGTTAATTGTGAATATGGTACACTAACATGGAAATATTAAAATATGACTATTCAACCTAGGGTGGTGTAATGGTTAACAAGGTTAAATATCAGATATTTGTTAGTAGTTCGAATGTTACTTGGGGCCCATAATTTCCGGCTTTATATCACAAATAAGATAAGCATTGTAAATTACCATAACATGAGGACAAAAAATTGAACGATGCAGAATGAGAGAAAAATCTTAATTATATTCAGATGATTTATCCATTTATTTCGTTTCAATATTATATAAGTATATATTTTGCGTTTCGATAAACATTCAAGAATATCTCTGCTACTAAATGTTTACTTTTTATGTATTTATTAGTGATGATTCTTTTATTAGAGATATGTCTTTATTTATTTTTTTTTTTTTGATCAGACATCATCGTACAAATGATTATTTCATCTCATGGTGGCATAGCTACTTACTCCGATCTTTACTTTATGAAATCATTCTAAAATATATTTTGATTATGCTTGGCTTTATGCAGCAGAGAGCAGTGTAATATTTTCTTCCTTTTTTTCATGAAAAGGGAATACTTTTGGCGCTATATTTATAATCATAGTTATATAACTTGAATTTTAAAATACTCACTACAGTTCAAAACCATCAAAAATATTTTCCCGTGGAGCAAGCCTCGACAATTCTGAATAACCGTTGGATAATCTTGCAGAGCTCCACGTGAAAAAAATATACGAAGATGCTGGCCTCTTGTAAATGCTTTCAAATTTTAGTTTTTACTGTTTCTGTTTTGAAACAAAGCGCTCTGTTTATATATATATATATATATATATATATATATGTTTATATATATATATGTTTATATATATATACATATATATATACGCGTGTGTGTGTGTGTGTGTGTGTGTGTGTGTGTAACTATATATATATATGCCAATATTAATGAGATAAAAAACTGCTCTCTCTTTTTTTCTCTCTCTCTCTATATATATATGTGATAAACATAAGGTGAAAAGTGGATAAAACAAAAATTCACAATGGGTTTAGTAGTAATATTTCGTATATTATTCAAGGAAGAACTTCTTCAGTCTAAAAAAAATGACTTTTTCTATAGAGGAAATAGATAAGATTATGTTCAAAATGTAAAGAGATATAAAGAGAAGAAAGAGTCTAGTTACAAGAGACGGACAAGGAAAGAAAAGGGAGGGAAATAGATGTAGGTTTGAGTGATGGTGCTAGGGGTTTATTGGTTTTGACTGTGACCATCTGGGTAGATGATCAATGCTAGGTGACATCAAGTGTATTAAATTTCATCAAAGATTTTACCAGACAAGTGGATTAATTTCAGTGAGAAAGAGAGAAATATGATGCGGGGAGAGGTTTTAAGAAAGAGAAAATGGAAAAGAAGATGAGGGGAGCATGGTATAGGTGTATATACTTTCATCAAATACATTGACTGTAATGGTCTATCTAAATGGAAAAAGAAAGATAATCATCCTATCATTGAAGTAATATTGAGTAAAAATATGGTCTTAGATTTTGCTAAAATAATTCATCCATTCTCTATTTTTATATTGTTTTCCTGTCACATGATGTCCACCAAGTCGGTTGAAACATGGAAGAAGCAAAATCTTGGCTTAATGTTTTTAATTTTGGAAATGACTGCTGATTCTAATAAACTCTGGGATTTATACAATGTATTGGTTTAATTGGGAAAAATTAAAAGTGTGTTTGAGATCTAATATGTAAGAAAAAAGGCATTTCAGTGGTCATTTAGTTTAATTGATCATTTGTGTTCGTAGATTCTTTTTAGTAGACTGCGTTGGGTTTAGCCAATATAATGTTTGTCAAAAAATAATTAACAGAACTTCTTCAGATCTTATGGATAAGATCTGAAGAAGGACTGTTAATTTTTTTTTCGTGTTATTTGATTTTATCAAAAACACATATCAGGATGGAAATAAATTTATAATCCTTATGTGACCGGTTTGTTGTTTTTTCTTAATGAAATTATTGCTCTGTAATGTTTGTTACATTGAGCTCTTTACCAGGAAAATTTGAATGTTCAATCTTGAATAGTTTTCTTGTCTTGATGTAATTACTCCCAACTCTGGTTTAACTGGACCAAATAATACACACACACACATATATATATATATATATATATGTGTGTGTGTGTGTGTGTGTGTGTGTGTATTTATATAGTATATCGATTTCAATTCTCTACAGGAGTTGTTAGTTCAGAAGTTATACTTCAATGTTGAAACATGACAATCTTAATTTCTGTATAGTTTCCGTGTTCTCATACAATTGGATTTGATTCCAAATGCGCCAACACAAACACGCACACTCACATCCCTCCTCCAACACACATGCTCTTTTGTGCAATATACACAAATAAATTTAACTGCTTCTGTCTCCTTAATCGTAAAGATTCACTTGCAGAAAGTCAATTTTTGGTTAATTCTAATTGACTCATCGACATAGAAAACATCGCAGGTTCTCTTTGTCAATTTCAGAAAAAAACAACAATTGCTCTGCTTTACCAAGTCGACCTGAACAAGCTGTCATAGTTTTCCTCCTGTCATAGTGAATTAAACGAGATAGTAGGCTACATTCCAGTATGACGTCTTAAATCTCTCTATCATTTGATGAGACCTAGATATATTTCTAATTACTCAATACTATATACTTCCATTAGAAATCGGAAAATTCCTCTTATATGGCCGCGTTCCAACGTCCGTACACTTGGTTACTGACTGTGTAACCAGCGACAAAAGGTAATTCTCGTGAATACATGCAAAAGTGCAAGAAACAATTCCCAATGTAAGGTGAGGATTTTGAAAAGGGTCAATCAATAAATGAACGACTGACAGAGTAACATGTAACGACCAGAATCTTGGAACTATCACAACCCCCACATTGGTGCTGGCCTACGGATTGTTAAACAATAGATCACTCTTGAAACCTGTCCGGAGGAAAGTTAGGAGATTGATAATAGAAGAAAAGGTAATTTTCTGCAATCACATGTCTTATTTCTATTCCTGATATGAACTCATCTTCATCTTTTCATCTTGAACTTGTTTTTGCAAACAACAATAGCGGCCATAAGTTGAGGAACGAAACAAAAACAAATATTTAAATGATTTTTTCCTGACAAAATGAGCATGTACTTATATGAGATTTTCACAATTAATTTTTGCATTGGACTACTTCATTGCAACTTTGACCACATGAGCAAATTAACTTCTTACAAAGGTCGGTGGTGATACTTTCCCATTCTTCATTAAGAAAACCCCATAAATCATTAATATTTTGAGGATTTCTGTTCTGAACATTTTCTCCTTTGATTTTCCATACATTCTCTGTAAGATTTATAACTGGGCTTTGTAGTGGCCGCTTCATAACTGCTATTTCTCCCTACTTAAGAAAACTTAACTCAGTTAAGCGTTGTAGCAAGACACGTTTTCTTGCATAAATATTGGAGTTTTGACTGTCCCTTTGCGCAAATGAGGAGGAACATGGTGTCGAAGAAGTTTTTATAAATACTGGCATTATTATTACCGTGAAAACAAACAATAGACCCAACTCCCGTTGAAGAAATCATCCCCCATACCATTACACTCCCCCTAACAAATTTCACAGTTTTCTTAAGGCATTGAGGAGATAAACATTCCCAATGTTTACGTCTTACAAACATCTTACCATCAGATCCAAACAAGTTTAATACAGATCCATCACTAAAGTAAACTATATTCGATTGTTCCTCGGTCCACACGACATGCTCTGTGGTGAAGTCAAGACAAACCTTTGATTTTGCTTTGAAATCATAGGTTTGTTACATGGAATCTGAGCCACTAATTTTTCCTTATTTAACTGACGAGTTTTTCAAGAGATCGGCTTTCCTGATTGCTCACCAAATGCACGATAAATAGACGCTGCTGTATGGAAATGATCTTTTAAATATATTTTAACAATCATCCAATCTTCCTGTTTGGTAGTCATAGGAAGCCTGCCAGTTCTCGGTTTTGGTTCAAGTGTCTTCTTAGCTTTTTGACCTTCGTAAGATGCCAGCAATTTCAGAAAACGATTTGCCTTCTTCTTGATTTGTGAAAATGAGCTATATTTTTTCTTCTAGAGATAAATCATTATGTGTTTTCGCCTTCATCTTGCTTAAAAATAGTTCAAACGATGTATGACAGTTGACTATTAATCAAAATTCGCAATCAAGTTGTATAAAACTTACCTAAATTAATATAATTCAAAAGCGTTTCTTAACTTTTCAGCATGACCAAATGTATATTTTTGTTTTTTTAGTTCACTATTAATTTACTTAAAAGTAAAATTTAGACAACTTTATATATAATAAATACATATATGTTCCAAGGATATTTGGGGAAATTTTCGTAAACATATAACCAATTTTTTTTCCGGTAAAAATCATTTAAATATTTGTTGTTATTCTGTTCCTTAACTTATGGCCGCTATTGTAACTTGAAGTCCCCGCAGTGCCACATTACGAAAAAATATCAAGGGATAATTTTTGTTCGATGAAAAAATTGATAAATTTTTAATTTATTTCTAACAAAAATAAGATATTTTTGTTAATATAATCTATAGGGATATATTTGCTCTTTCTCTTTCTCTATCTCTCAATATATATATATATATATATATATATATATATATATATATATATATATAAAGATAGAGAGAGGGATTAATAGTTTAGTGTGTTCGTATGTGAACTTATTCTATCTTATTCTTTTTACTATCTTGCACTCCCGCATATCTATTATTTTTTATGCAAAAAGATTCTTGTGAAATTTAAGGATATGGATTCACTGATAGTAAAACTGATTTATAAATCAATACACTTAAAAGGCCGAGTCATTATTAAGATACAAAAATCCGGTTAAATGAATTTGCCCAATTCATTTAAGCAGATTATTTTATCTTTATGGTGACTTTCAATGAAAGACTTAAAATACTGCATTCACCACTAAACCAAAAGAAATCATTTTGAATGAGAACATGAATATAAATAAAGAATAAACAATGCTGCTTAATTTTAGTTTCGTGCCATTGCCATTAAAAATTCATGGTTCCCTCTTCCCATCGCCGCAGCATGTGTAAATTGTAGGGCTAAATGAACTCTTCAAATTTGGTAGCGCAACTGGTCGAAACGAAAGAAAACTTTGAATTAAAACCGTCTGCTCTCTACTTAAAAATTGATAAAGTCGCATCCTGAAAGAAGACTTGGGGGAGTATATACCAAATGTTTTGTTTTTCTTTTTAAAGAAAAGAAATAAAAAGAAAATTTAATTATAAGGAGCAAAGAATTTTCGCGGAATTAAGTTTAAGGCAACGAATTAGGTTCGAGTCGCCCAGTAAAAACCGATTCCTAAACGATCGTTCTTGTAAAGCAGGGATCAAAATATTAATAAATAAGAGTAATAGAATGAACATTAAGAAACATGAAGACTGTATTCCAGTCGAAGAATATCTTAGTAAATGTAGGGAACCATATTTACTGTTTACTACATTGTTTTGCAGGCCATTATCAACGAGATCGATTCGATTTGGGTGTATCTTAATTCTGGATTTATACCAAACTAATCTAAGCAAATATAAAAAAGGTTCTCTTTCTTTCCTTACTGACATATCAAACTTCGTGAATTATTTAGAGCCTAATCAATCCTTGTAGAAATGCAGAGCTACTATTTAACCAATAATTGATTAAAAGATGGATTAACCTTTCCCTAAGGTATTAGTTCGAAAATGAAAATATTAGTGTGACTGGAGTTCGATCTCACTTACTGCGATGTCACAGTCCAGCAAGATAGTCACTACATCACGAGGAGTGCTCTCTAGCAAATAACAAGTTTTTATTACAAATGAGCTAGTTTTTAACTGAGTGTCTCATGCTAACGTCAGTTAATGACAATCCTTTTGGCAACAAAATATGTTGTAACATTCGAATTAGTGCAAGATGTATTTACCAATTCAACTTCTAAAGTCACGCGTTAGATTCATTAGATTATCCCAGAATAAATTTGGAACCAATAGATTGTTTAAAAGGACCAAGTTGTGTTCATATTTCTGATCTGAATTGTGTATGAATGTCATAAAATGTGAAATGATAAAAGATAAATTTCCGAAATGTACTTTTCACCACACATCATAAATTTGTTCAATAGATCTCATGAGCAAGTTTTTAAAATGATTTTTAAACGAGTGGATATCTCATAAAAGAAGCGATGAAAATTATATATATATATATATATATATATATATATATATATATATATATATATATATAATTTTCATCGCTTCTTTTATGAGATATCCATTCGTAACAGCCCTATCTAAGCATTTTTGAAGTTTGAAAAATAAAGGTTTGACCCCTGAGATTGAATGGTCCATATTGAAAAGTCGAATACTCCAAAATGCTTTGATGGTAGATGTAATCTGTGCCTAGAAGAAAAAATACAAATAATAATATACCCAGACAGCGATGTGAATTAATAGCTACATGTAGACATATGAATAAGTTTAAACTATAGACAAATTATCATAGATAATGTTTAATTAACCAAAACATACGATTGATTTGAGATTTGAGGTGAAAAGTATAAAATAGAATAAAATAAAAGATGAGACGATACCATGTGATGTGTACGTACTTTTCAATGGAAAGGTAATTGAATTAATTGGCACAAATATAAATTTTGAATTTAAAATTTAAAATTTAAATTCTGAATTTAATTTAAGATAAGTATTACTGTATCCTTACGTAAGGTTATGAAGGAATGTTGTACTTCCCTAAATTATAATTAAATCTGGAGTTTTAAGTTGAAATGTATTTAGAATTTAAAAATTTAAAAATGAGTAATTTACTATAATTCCAACCGGTAATAAAAACTTAAAACCGGAAGTGGGCGAAATGGGGAGGAAACTCTTCACCCACTCTTCTACCCCATCCCACCCTTCCTTCTTGCGTATATTTTGAGTTATTTTATCAATTATATCTGAAAAAGTCCTCTTATTTTTGGTGTAATTGATTCATATCAATACCCATAACATGATAGAAATAAATTTATAATCCTAATGTGACCGGTTTTTGTTTTTCTAAAAGAAAAATATATATAAATATAAATAAAGTCTTTTAAGAGGAACGATCCATTTAAAATATATAGAATTTAAAATATATAGAACTGATATATTCAAATAGATGTAAATGTAGTAAACATATAAATATATATATAGACATATATATTAGAAAACCTAAGTCCAGTGTCAATAATTTTAATATATATACATATATATATATATATATGTGTGTGTGTGTGTGTGTGTGCGTGTGTGTGTATATATATATATATATATATATATGTGTGTGTGTGTGTGTGTGTGTGTGTGTTGGTCGGTTGGTTGGTTGTTTTGTTTAATGGCATATCAACCCTTTTTGGTTCATTTAATGCCGAAATAAAGTTCAAACAATTCAGTTTAGTATAAATATATATTTTTGTTCACAAACGTTTAAATGCCACAACAGTTTCATTTCAAACAATTCAGCTTAACATAACAATACAGTTTTAACGTCAAAAACAGTCCGATTTAAAGCAATTCAGTTTAGCAAAATTCTGACATTTATATTGCAAATAGTTCAGTTTAGCACAAGTATACAGTTTCAATTCAAAAACAGTTCTTTTTCAAACAGTTCAGTTTAGAATTGGTATTCAGTTTAGTTCTATTTGACCCACAGATAGCAACCTATCAGATGCAACCACTCCAGCCCAGAGTGCACCTGGAAGCGATGGGAATGAAGGGATGCTCCATATTCCCAAAAGCTCTAGTATTACTGGAACCTTACCATCAGATTGTTTAGTGTCATATCCAGGACACAAGTTGGGGAATCTAATCCATCTGAAGAGAAGCAGTCTGCATTTTCTACAGCCCCAGCCGACTAGGCAGTGTGTGTGTGTGTGTGTGTGTGTGTGTGTTTAAATGTATCCGCCTCTTTTATTGATAAAATTCGATTTTTTTACACGTTATTCCGAATACAGTTTTGGAAAACCTGCCTGCCAGGTTGGTTTCGTTGGTTGGTTTCTTTGTTTAATGGCATATCAACTCTTTTTAGGTTATTTGATGCCAAAGCCATTCTCCTAGAAGAACAGTAGTGGAACTATTTAACCCATAGCTGAGAGGATAAGGGGGTTCATACCTTTCCCAAGGGTATTTGCCCGAAAGTGAATGTAATAGCGCGACTGGAGTACGAACTCGCGTACTACGATTCCGCAGTCCATCGCTTTAACCATTACACCACGAGGACACCCCCTGCCTGCCAGGAACATTTAAAACATATATACTTATGCAAGATGAATATCATATTATACTTTGTGCGAGATACTGGGGCATTCTGATCCATACATGTAAATTTTGTAGTTTATAAAAGATTGTTATCCCCTCTCCCAAAAATTAATCCTGTCCATTTAGGTATTATTTATGTTCACGCATGTACACGCCAACATGGAATAAACTATTTCTAATACAAGTACTGCCATGTTTCTATCAAATTCCTGTTGGCTAAGAAAATCATTCACTTCACCAGAATTAGCTGTTCAAATAAAGAACAAGTGACGTTACTCCCAAACTTTGTCACCATAGTTTCAAAGAGTCGACAAAAATGCGAAGAAAATTTGAAGAAGTGCGGCGAAAGAGATTGAAATGAAATTTGGGAAATCGAATTTTGCTGGCAAATTCTTTGGAATCAGTCGCCGATAATTCTTGAAAGAATCTCCTCGTTTGTTGTTTGATGCAGAGATAATACTACACTAAGTAAGTTATTCTATCACGTGTCTCTTTGTCGATAACTCGTTAACTAGGCGAACCATTTTCTTCTAATCATTCCCTCTATCATTCTTTTTATTTTTCTTTCTTTTCCCTTCTTTTGAATGTCCTTTATAGAATTTTCTTTCATTCAGCAGCCATCTTTTGTTACCTTTTTAGTTCTCCCAACTCGAACTAAACTCAAAGAGATTTCGATGCAAGAAAGAGACGCAAGCGGAATAAAAGATTATTGATAATGTCCAATTTATCTAGATTTTTCTTTCTTAACAATTCTGGTTGATTTGATTTTAAGACATTTTTTAAAACTCTGAAGGTGACAAAGACAAGAAAATGTAACAAGCATCCATCTCTCTTCAAAGTAATGTTTTAACCCTTTCGCAACCAGATAATTTTTTTAAATCCTAATAGAATGGACGAATTATTCTCAGAAAATTTACCAAATAGAGTGTAAGTTTAAACAAGTCAATTAATTTAAAAACAAAACAAAAAAGATGATAACTTGATCAGCAATCATATGTCATAGTATAATAGTGGGAAAACAATAAAGCACTCATTTTTAATTATGATATTTTTTCAAAACAAGTTCAATCAATTCTGGACCACAATGAAGCTCCTTAGCCATGTTTATATATATTAACTTTAAATTGTGCATTGATTACCTGGTATGAAAATGCCTTACGTTGAGATATCACTGAAATGGAAAACTGTAACATATTGACCCCGGTCAAGCTGTCAAAATAGGAAATGCACATGTGTAAATAACAGGTGCATCTGGTCGAGGAATATCAAGATATAACCTTGACCGTGGATGGGTTGAATGAGTGCGATTTGTGACGCCCACAAGAAGAAGGTGGGTGTCGAACAATAATATAACTCGGTGCACAGGAAGTTCAATCAGTTGGAGATTAGACCAGTTGGAGAGAAGATGCTGGAATGAGAACCATGTCCTAGAGAGGCTGGGCACCCAGCCCCCCGATTGAGCAGCCTAGAAGAACGGGAAAGAAACGCTGTTATGGCCATCAGAGTGGGGGTCAATATGTTGCAGCCTCCAACACTGTAAAACCTTTAGTAACCCTTTCGAACCCTTTAAAATAAAGTGAGAGGTGTATTTTTCTAAAAGAAGTGTCTTTGCTCGTCCTTCATTGTGTCTTTATGATTCTGTGTTCATCTGCATATGAGTATGCAACAAAAAGTCCTTCTGCCTGTGCCCTATTGGCAACAAAAATGTCGATCTTTTTAATGTACTAAACAGTAAGAAAAAAGGACAAAAACCCTTATTTGCTACGGCTTCTCATTGTAAGTGTGATACACAAATGTAGGTTAATTTTAAATATAAGACAGACATAGGACACTGATCGTATGTTAGTTGTTACCATTCACAACTTGTTGACTTTTTTTAACTATCATTCTGGAATTTAATCCTGCGGAAGGGTAAGATTCCACCGAAAAATGCATAATTTAGAATTAGATATGAATCTACTTATGGATATATTTAATTGTCATTATCCACGCTACTCTAATTGCGAGAATTCCAAGAATTAGTGAAATGGATCTCTTTCAAAATTATTCGAATTCGATCGGACTGTGTGAAAACAAATCTTGATAACTATACAAAACATTTAAATAAAAGCACGCACTTTCCTTGGCATAAAATAACCGAAGACATGTTGATATGCTGATAAAATCAGTCATATTCTTACAAGTAATAATGGCCATTTGAACCGGTTCATTGGTCTACTGGGTAGAGTGTTCGCCAATGGTCCGGGAGGGCTGGCTTCAATCCGCGGTCGCGTCATGCCAAAGACTTTAAAATTTGGTACTTGATTGCCTAATTATCAGGAATATAAAGTACGTATCAAGGGTAAAGTGGAGCAATCCAGGGAAAGGAGTTGCGTCCTCCCCTATACCTAGGTGTAGTAGTTATTTAAAAGAGAGCCTTCTGGTCGCTCTCGACTACGGTCGCCAACTTTACTAACTTTTTATAATGGTTCTAAGCTAAGTCAAAAAAATCATCGCACCTAGCGTATGACACTAGTTAGGAATCACGTCTTTGATGTATTTCCGTAAATCGCGGATAATAATTTGCTTTTCACTTAACGGTAATATTCTTTGGAAAGGCATCTATCCATCAATCATTTTTCAGCTATCAATAAAGAGTAATATAGACTGTGTTCTTTTGCAGTGGTAATAGCAACCTAAGAGAAGAAAAAAAACCTTTTTTTTTCATACCAGCTTTATTCTGAATAAAAACAACTTTGTGTTAAATACCTCTGAGTGTAGGAAGAGTTGGGTAAATATATACCCGCAAAAAATCAGCATTTTTATCCTACTTTTAAATACGCACAACAAATGTAACGGTTATGATAGAACTATAGTCTTGGTGTAAAAAAAAATATACACACTTTCTGGATAACTAAACGAAAAAGAGAGTGGCGCGTAATTGTATATAGTTATTTTACAAAGCCTGGCAAAAATGCAAAAAATATGTGATACCCAAGGATAATCACTGAAAAAATGATGGATTTAAGTTCTAATGAATCCAGAATATGACGCAAAGGTCGATTTGATGTGGGAGAATCCAAACTGTAATGGAGTCTCGGTAAAAGTTGCTTAGTTCATTCAGCATTCAATTTCAGGAGTGCCAAAGGCGCCTAGAAATAAACTAAGCCCTTTTTAGAGGACGACACAAGTATTTTCCGGAAGATAACCACCCAGAACTTAGTAGTTATTAATTCTCACCAACCCAGCGTAAACAACAAGTAGGGATTTATTAAACTTCCCACCGAGTCAGATTTAAAATTATATTTTTATATAGTGGCAGCCATACACAAATCGAGATTTACAAAAATGCTTAGTCCCCTCCACATATTCCTTCAGGCGCACCTCGTGCAATTAACTCAGCCCAGCTCCTTTTAAACACGAGGACAGGTGCTGCCTGAAGAGATGGCAGTATCCTTTGAGACCAGGCAATAAAATCTAAACCAGCCACCCGAAGCGAACTCGATATTAGCCTCCTGGAAATCCAGGCAAATATAATAGTCATCACATGAATGACTTATCATTTATTAAGCTTACTTAAGTTTACTTACATATGGCTGCACTTGCACGGGATCGAAACCGAATCAATACAACAGTATTAATGATGTGATCCGTTTGTTGATTTGTTGATTAGTTCGTTGCTGTTGATGGTTTGCAGCCATCTAAAGGTACCTAATCTCAAACCCTGCTTATGCATGATATTTAAGGGGATATTTTCAAGGTAACTTTATTCTAAAGGAGTTGATAGAATTCGTTTCATTTTTAAATATAAACGTAATAATCCTGGTCACAAAGAATATTTTATATATGAGCCAGAGCGCCTCTCTTAGCAAACTGTGATATTATTTTAAGTATTGCTAATCTTTGTGCACAGTGATATAGCTTCCGGTATTACTCGTCTTTATTTACATACAGTTCAATGATTTTAAGTGTTGCTAATCTTTGTACACAGTGAAATAGTTTCCGGTATTACTAGTCTTTATTTACATGCAGTTCAATGATTTTAAGTATTGCTTTTTATAATCTGCAGTTAAATATAGAAAATGATTCAACAATTAAATAACGAGAGCTTCACCATCAGGTGGTTTAGTATCATATCCAGGACACTCTATGTTGAGGGGCGTCATTTTCTTCAACAATGTAAAAGTCAGCCTATTCTACATCCCCAGCCAACAAGCCTTCTGATCAGTTAGACATTAACCATATTTCTACGAAAAGCAATCCCTTCTTATATCAAATGTATGAAAACCAAGGAAAACATGTTATAGACAAATAAATAACACAAAATGGATTAAAAATAAAGCCCTTATCCTTTATTTAATGCATAAAGCTTAAATTAATTCTGTTTACTCCGCTAGCTTTGAGGTATTTTAATTACCATCAAACTTTTGACAATTTCCCCGATAAAAGAATATGTAAATATAAGTAGAAATAAACATGTAATAATACTTAAATTACACAGGAATTTTGCTTCCTTTGAAAAATTATTGGAAATTCTTCCGAGGATAATTCGTTTGAAAAGTAGCTTTAAAAGAATCCAGACAGTCACAGTAAAAATGGTAAAAAAAAAAAAAAGTTGCTGTCAAATGTTTCCTCTCAAAATTACTCGGGTGAATTGAAAAATATTTGAACTGAAGAACATAAGAAAGAAAAATAATTGATCAAATAAAGTGTTCGACATTATGCGCAGGTTTCTTTATGATTCCAAATAAATTCGCACATTTTTCTGAAATATTCAGTTATTCATGGAATTTATTGATGAAATATTTTCCCTTTCGATCGTTTTGTATAATAATTTTCGTATGGCACTTCACCAAATCGTCAGCTTCCACACACACACACACACACACACACACACACACACACACACATATATATATATATATATATATATATATATATATATATATATATATATATGAAGGATCATTCAGTGAGTAAGGGGAATTTTTGGGAGAAAAATCTAAATAACTTTTACTCAGGATTTTTCCCATAAATGTTAATACTGGATTGTTTGACATCGATTTATATCAAACATTGTTGTAATTTAACAAAATATTTGAGTTGAAGTTCTTCAAAATGGTCTCACGTCAAACGAACAGAGTTCTGTCATCAAACCTTTAATATTTGAGACGTACAAACCCCATGAAGAATGATGTGTATATTTTGATGTAGCAGTTTCCACTTTTATTTTACTTACTGTCTCATCTGAATTTTTCTTTTTTAGAAAATTATTTGAAAAACAAAAACTAAACAAACAAAAGAAAAAAAAAAGAATTCGGATGCAAAAAAGATACAATTTAACGTAAATATAAACGTACACTGAGCGCGATTACCTAACGTCTAGGCATAAAATGACGCTATATCGATTGGATATAAACCAGACATTGGCCTAATGGTTAGGGTGTTCGCCAATGGCCCCGGAGACCTGGGTTCCATCCTAGGTCGAGTCATACCAAAGGCTTAAAAAATGGTACTTGATGCTACCTTGCTTAACAAACAACATTATAGGGTAAGGATCAAGGGTAAAGTGGAGCAATCCAGAGAAAAGTGTTGCTCCCTCCAGTACACCTTGGTGTAGTAGCTATCGAAAAGGGAGCTTTCGGGTAACACTGGACTACGGTCGCTAACTTTACTTATTTATATCGGTTGGAATGTCCTCGAACTTAATCAGTCATCCAGAATAAAATTGTGCGCGTTTTTTCCATACTTAAGTACCTGTGTGTCAGTGTGTCTGTGTCTATATTGCCAATAAATTTGGTACATGCAATGTTTAAGTATATACATTTTTTATGCCCATACCTCTTATAAATATTTGCCCAGTCGGCTGGGGCTGTAGAATACACTGATTGCACCTCTGCAGAGGGGTTATACCCCGCTAATGAGTGTCCTGATATGACACTAAACAGTCTGATGGTGAGGTTCCATTAATGCTGGGGGTTTGGGGAATACGGAGAACCCCTTCGTCGCCATTGTTCCCAAGTCCACTCTGGCCCGGCGAGGTAGCACCTGATAGGGCCCTATCTATGTGTTAAATAGAATTGACAGTATACTGATGCTAAACTGAATGTTCGATTAAACTGAATACCCCGAAATAGAAATGTTTTTCACAATTAAACCGTAATTAGATTTAAACTGCGTGTTTATGCTAAACTGATTTATTTCAAATAGAACTGTTTTTTGACATTGAAACTGTATTTACACTAAACTAAATTGTTTAACATAGAACTGTTTTGACATTTAACTGTGTGTAAAAAAAATCTGAACTTATACTAAACTTAATTAGCTGAATTAGAACTGCTTGACTAAACTGAATAGCTGATAGGGTCCTATCAATGGGTTAAATAGAACTAACAGTATACTAATGCTAAACTGAATGTTCGATTAAACTGAATAGCTCGAAATAGAAATGTTTTTCACAATTAAACTGTACTTACATTTAAACTGTGTACTCATGCAAAACTGAACTGTTTTAAATAGAACTGATTATTTACATAAAAATGGATTTGGCGTTAAATAACCTACAAAGGTTGATATGCCATAAAACCAAACCAAACCAATCTTATGTATGTATTCGCTGGTCATTCAATAAATCCACTGATGTTTGCCAAACCAGTTGGAATTAAGACGCACTGTGTAGAGTTGAATCATCATAAAAAGAAAAAAAATCGCTAGCAATGAATCCACTAATGTCCTAGAGGACTGTCGGCAATTTCTTCTTTATTGGAAAAACAATTTTTCTTATATATATATATATATATATGTATCACAATAATCATCCACAGGCAGATCTATTTCGTTCTATCAGAACTCATCAATGTGGCTAGACAGTATCTTCCTGTAAGCTGGGATCGAAACCCGGTTGACTCAAACGCCAAGCCAAAGCTTCTAACAATTCAGCCACGAGGGGACATTAGCTGCGAAGTAAATTTTAAACGGTTATGAATCACAAT
Organism: Sepioteuthis lessoniana; assembly: GCA_963585895.1. Lineage (NCBI taxonomy): Eukaryota > Metazoa > Mollusca > Cephalopoda > Myopsida > Loliginidae > Sepioteuthis > Sepioteuthis lessoniana. Next base: position 13,404,013 of record OY757928.1, on the reverse strand, counting down.
TACTATTGTTTACATATATATATATATATATATATATATATATATATATATATATATATATGTCGAACGTAGTTCCTATGAGTTGCAAATAAGGAGTGCTACACATTGTTGATAGATCATACATATCTATGTTTGGAAAGCGTAGACAAAGACCAAGTCTTGGGTTGAGTGATAACCTCATAAGCACTATACATCGTTGATTCAGTATCTACGCTATCTCCGTCCCACCCCAAAATAAATATATATATATATATATATAGTAACCAAATATAGTAAGTTCAAAATTAGCCTTACATGGAATAAATCATATATACAATATATAAGTTTCAGTCTATTCCAGCAGAGTGCTCAATATATGGCTATTAATATCTCCTGAAAAAGTATCGAATTTATTTCTTATGGTCACTGTACATTAATGCTAATATCTTAATTGGTAATTGAGTACCTGTTGTCAAGCATGATTTTGAATGTTTGTTTCTTATTTCTCTGCAGATTCAGAAATACCTTTTCCTGACCAATCAGCGATCGGAATATACTCCTTCGAAAGAGAAGTATGAATCACAGGCCAGTGCACTATTTTACACTTATTTTTTATGATTTTATAATCTATCTGTGCTTGAGCGTTATTGTTGTATTGCCGTAATACATATACAACCATACGCATATATATACGAAAACATAATCAACAATAATGATGACGAACGAACACACTTTAGAAAAATATACCTCTCACTTTATTCGAAAGGGTTGCGAAAGGGTTATGTTTGAGAGGTGAGTTGGAGACTGCAACATATTGGCCCCCAGTTCCTTTGTCTTTAGCAGCACTTCTTTCTCGTTCTGCTGGGCTGCTCAATCTGGAGTCCTGAGGGCCCATCCTTCTGCTGGGTGCTGGTTCTCTCTACAGCATCTTATCTCCAAATACCTGACTCCAAACTAACTGAACTTCCTGTTGCAATGGGTTATATAATTGTTTGACATCCACCTGCTTCTTGTGTGCGTCACATCTGCCCCCAATTCAATCTGTCCACAGTGAAGTTTATACCCAGATATCTTCGACCGGGTGCACCTGATCCTTGATCCTTGGCTGTGTCGGAGGTCAATATGTTACATTATTTTTGTGGTTGTAAGTCAGTAGATTGATTTTCCTTGTTTTGGAATTCGGTGATTATGCATGAAAGCAAGTCTTCGAGTGATGTCTGTCAGATATTCACCATTTCTATTTGGCACGTTGTTGAAGCCAAATTTATAATTTTCATCTTCGCTTATGTGTGAATTGATGTCTCCACCGATGATTAGTTTGGAAGGTGTCGATCAAGGCAAGATAGCCGGTCATAAAATAATACCCGTTTAAACGCGGCAATTGGGGGACTGTAGCAAGAGACGATCACATTGTAGAGTTTGCAGTTAAATTGAGCACACATGATTCTTTGTGTACGCTAATGAGGGATTTTAAAACACGAAAACTGATAAGAATTCTTATGCTTCGTATAACATCATTGACAGAATTTTTCATCGCAGATGCAGAGACAAATGTCCAGTTTTTACCGGTATCAAGTGTGGATTCTTGTTGTAGAATTTATCTACTTGCACGCATATAATATCATTATAATGTGAAGTTGTGGTAACTGTTATAACTCGGGCAGAGTGTTTATTGCGTTAAAATTTCTAATGTTAGTTGTCACCTGGTTAACTATGGTCTGCATCTAAGTTAATTGAATTTTGACTATGTAGCCGGTTTTTCCATTGCTGGGGCCTGAGCTCCAACTTTAACAGAACGTGCTTCTTGCTTCCCCGTATGAAGGGCGATTCCGTTTGAATTTACGGTGTGAATTAGTCATGGATAGTCTTTTATTGTATATTTTTACGTTAACTTCAATAGTTGCCACTTTGAAAGATGAGTAGCAGTAATTTCCTTACTGAACAATTTGATACTAACCGTTGGCATGTGAGTTTCTTGCAGCCAGCATCTAGTGAAGCTAACCGTTGACCCAACTTGGATTCATCACCCTTATTTCACATCCACCACGCTGCTTAATATGGTTTTCATTGTTATTTATTCATGTGGCTCAAAAATTAATTATTCTCATAGAACAAACTGGGACAGGATATATTAGTGCATATAGATGGGTGTAAAAAAATGAATAAATAAATAACACTCGTTTGTTTTTCATAAGATTAAAGTACAAATATCTGCCCCCTATATATACATATATATATATCATCATCGACATCATGTCATGCCACCAGCACGGATATCTATGACCCTCTCTCGCCACTCTTCCCTATCATTCATCGCTTCTGGCAGGTCTTCAGGGCTGCATCCCGTATCCTCACAGAGCTGCTGTATGTAGCTTCGAGCTGGTCGTCCTGCGTTTGCTCGGCCATGTGAGGGTTCCATAGGAGAACATCACTTATGAACTCGTCCCTGCTTCTCCAGCAGTGTCCGGCATGTCTAGTTCGTCTAGCTTTGTTAGTTTTCGTGATGGGAGGTAGATGGCCGTACAGCTGGTGTTTTGTGTGGTGTTGTTTCCAGGACTTGTTCAAAATTGCTCGCAGCATTCTTGTGTAGTTGCCGTCAAGCTTTTTCTCCAGCCGTTTAGTTATCGTCCATGTAGTGCATCCATATAGCAGTATCGAAACGACCGCTGCTTGGAAGAAATTCCTGCACACCTACAGAGTCAAATGAAATCTTCTCAGGTTTCATCAAACGGGATCATCAGAATCACTCCGATGACCCGGTTTGATAAAACCTGGGTAGATTTCTTCTAAGTTTAAAGTCCAGATATCCCCCCCATATATATATATATATATATATATATATATATAAACCTACTGAGTCAGAAGAAATATACCCAGGTTTCATCAAACCGGATCATCAGAATCACTCTGATGATCCAGTTAGATGATACCTGGGTAGATTTCTTCTGACTCTCTAGGTGTTCGTATTTCCCTCTAACTAATATATTGAGCACTCTTACGTTTTAACTAATAGTATTCTTTCGGTGTTTTTTTTTTCTTTTGACTTGGCCGATATTATTGCTTGATTTTTTCAAGCTGTACAAATGTTTATCATCTTTTTTCTTTTTATGGAATTTTCTTTCCTGACATCAATTACTGAAATATGTTTTATTTGTAAACTGTGTGATCTGGTTTTTGTTTCACACCGTCAGAATTATAGAAAAAAATGTACACTTGGTGTATTCATAAAGATGGAATATATTAGACGATTTAGATGGCTTTATAAAGATGTGTAACAGTGACCTTAGAATATTTGATAGCAATGCACTATGTCACGTTTGTTTGAATGAACAATAAACGTTTTCAGGTAAATATATTTTTAGTGGTCGTGCCTTTCTTTTTTCTTTTCTTTTTTTTTTTAAGTAAAAAATAACAGATATTAGCAAGTTGGTTTGGATTTGATTAGTTTTTTTGTTTAATGGCATATCAACCATTGTAGGTTATTTAATGCCAAAGCTATTATCCAAGAAGAACAGTGGTGGTACTATTTAACTAATAGCTGGGAGAATAAGGGGTTTCATTCCTTTCCCAAGGGCATATGCCCGAAAGTGAACGTGATAGCTCGACTGGAGTACGAACTTGCTTCCGCAGTTCAATGTTTTAACCATTACACTACGAGGGAACCCCCCATATTAGCAAGTTGGATAAGAATGAACGACATTATATTTCCAGTTAATTCTGTTTTACTTTGGATACATCTGTCTTATGGCATCTCAAATTTCTTGGGTTATTCAATACCTAATCCGTCCTTCTAGAATAACTGTAGTCGTACTATTCATAAAATACATTTGTTTGAAAAGTACTAATATTCAATATAACTGAGTACAAAATAATATTTTATAACAACTACGGAAAAGCATAAATAGGATCGTACAATGTATGCAATTTTCTAACCTCTAGGAATATAATAACCCCAGAGGGTTTGACAATCCATTTAAATCAATTAATCAATCAATATAGACTGTCATATACCGATTTTTTAAATTCTAGAATTGAACAATGAATTATCATCATCATCATGTCGTGCCACTAGCACGGATATCCCTGACCCTCTCTCGCCACTTCTCCATATCATTCATCGCCTCTGACAGGTCATCAGGGCTCACGTATCCTCACATAGCTGCTGTATATATGTTCGAGCTTGTCGTCCTGCTTTTGTTTGGCCATATGCGGGGTCCATAGGAGTACATCACTTTTGAGATCGTACTTACTTCTCCAGCAGTGTCCTGCATCTCTGGTTTGTCTAACTTGTATAGTTTTCGTGATGGGAGGTAGGTGGCCGTATAGTTGGGCCTTATGGGGTGTTGCCGCCAGGACTAGTTCAATATTGCTTGCAACATTTTTGCCTTATTGTGATGTGTACATCTTAATGTGGAATTGTAAATACTAAAGTTTACTTCAGATCTCAACAAATAATATGCTCTCAGATTTAAAAGCAGGTATTTATATCCACTTTAAAAATAACATTTTTATGAAAGGTATTTTTTTTTATACAGAAAACTTAATTTATCACTGATTTTCGATTTCATATCCAGCTCGCTATGTTGAATTGGATAGAACTTAACTCTATTTATTAAACATCCATAGACAATAAAACATTTTTCTTTAATGGTTAAAGTTTCAGGTTCACTAAATTTCAGGTCATATAAAAAGAGGAGATTAATTAATTTTTTAATTAAACGTTTCATATGTCACGAATTCATGAGCGACGTTCTTCTATGGATCCACTCTATAGAAACACCAGCGTTGGGTGACCAGAATCAGCTCTTTGAGGACAAATTATTCCGTCTTGATTAATTCTCAGTCTGGAACAGAGAGAGAGATGTGACATGAGAAAGAGAGAGAGAGAGAGACAGAGAGACAGAGAGAGAGAGACAGAGAGATGTGAGATTAGAGGGAGAGGGAGAGAGAGAGAGAGAGAGAGAGAGAGAGAGAGAGAGAGAGAGAGTCATTACAATCGGTGCGGTCACCATGCCATCATCCTGATGATCTTATGAATTTTGGGGTTGATAACTTTTCAAACATTCGTCAGAATGTGAACGTAATGGCTCGACTGGGCTTTGAATTACTTAGCTTGATATCACAGTCCAGCTCGTAAGCAGCAACGCCATTGAAATACTCTCGTTTCTTATACGGAAATAAATTACAGATTTCTTTATATCGTACGAATAAGAATGGTTGATTAATCTGAGTGGGCAATGTATTTAGAAAAACCTCCGCTACAGGCAGGATGTGACACTGTCAACTTTAAGAGAAGTTTTACTTTTTTTCTGTGTTTTCCTTCTCTTAGACTGGTTGCCTAGAAAAACCTAAAGAACGGAGTCACACCTCCTATTTTCCCATATGTGGTAGAACATATGAAGTCATACCTTTACCAACGGTATAAACTAAAAATAAAATGTAAACAGAATTGATTAAGATTTGATTTCGTTTCCAATGATATAACCGTTATGCAAAGAACGCCTCGTGGTGTGCTGTTTACTTTTTCATATATCGTATATATATATATATATATATATATATATATATATATATATATATATATGTGTGTGTGTGTGTGTGTGTGTGTGTGTGTGTGTGTGTGTGTGTGTGTGTGTGTGTGTGTGTGTTTATTCGATTGATTAATATCGCATTAACTTTTTCTTTGAGTAGTTCATGCTGCTTGAACATAAAGTTTAATTATAAATGCAATTTCAAAATTAAATTATATTAATACCTTAGATGTAGCTATATGATGAAGTAAAGTCTACGTAGCCCAAGGCTAGTAATATGAGGTACGCTGTGATGTTATGCATTAGTCATAATACAAGATTAAAAAGGAAGCTCAATAAAGGTATATTCATGGGTATCATATTGAATTCTCTTGTTAGATGAGTACAGTAAATTTTACTTGAAGATTGAGGGTGTTTGCTAAAACTATATTTGACCGCTTCAACGCAAACTTTGGAGAATATAGAGTAAAAATCCAATTTAGAATTGTGTTTGTAAGCCGAGTGAAAAATTCTCTGTCCAACCAAGGAGAAGATGAACCTTTTTGTAAAACTTAGGACATTTTTGTAACGTTAAATAAAGATGAAAAATATTGTGCAATTTCAATTGGATTTATGAGTAATTACGCCGAAAAATCTTTATGTTCCGTAGCTGTAGATCATCCTCATCTTGTCCTGAAGGAGAATATTTGGAGTGTTGCTTCCAGGACTTGTTCAATATTGCTTTCTTGTGTATTTGACGTCTAGCTTTTTCTCCAGCCGACATTAACAGACACAAATGTGGGAATTAAAAAATACAACCTGATCAAAACAGTCACCACTACAGAAAAAAAATAAAAAAATAAAAAACAACGGAACACTCAAATGAACGATTTACTCCGTGATACGACATAAACACGTTTTAAGAAAAATAAATAACCGAAAAGCAAAAACACTATTCAAGCAGTTATATGTAATAATTCAGTTAAGTGTAAATACAGTTTTAATGTCGAAAAACAGTTCTATTTGAAATAATTCAGTTAAGCATAAGCCCGCAGTTTAAGTGTAAGTACGGTTTAATTGTCAAAAACGTTTTTATTTCAAGCTATTCAGTTTACTCAATTCAGTTTAGCATAAGTATGCTGTTAGTTTTATTTAACCCATAGATAGGGCCCTATCAGGAGCTACCACTCCGGGCCAGAGGGGATCTGGGAGCGATGGCAATGAAGGGGTACTCCGCATTCCCCAAAGCTCCAGCACTGTTTAGTGTCATATCCAGGACACTCGTTAGGTGGGGTCATACCCCTCTGCAGAGGTGCAGTCAGTGTATTCTACAGCCCCAGTTGACTGGGCCAAAACTTTTTTCCTGTATAATGAATTGTATGAGGGACATTATATAACACGATATATTGCCCCCAAAGATTTGAACCCCATACTGGAGTGTTGGGTGCGTGATCTTTTCAGTTGATCAAACATTCATCGGTTAACATGAAAAATTTTAGGAGTGATTAAGACAGGTGATTAAACTGGTTCAGAAACATTTCTTTCGAAACATTATACAATAACATTATACAATATCGTTTTGGTTTTTGTAGTTTATTCATGTCACGTATTTGTTGTCCAAACCTGCACAGACACGAAGTGCATTAAATGCCTTTACAAACAGATTTATTTGGAAGCCAAATTCTTTCTTATGAGTTAAATTGTACATAAAGAAAATTATGTTTGAATATAATCCTGAGTAAACTTGATGACCCTGTGTTGGAAATTATATATATATATATATATATTGCCTCCCATCACGAAAACTATACAAGTTAGACGGGCCAGACACGCAGGACACTGCTGGAGAAGCAAGGGCGAACTCATCGGTGATGTATTCCTATGGACCCCCGCATATGGCTAAGCAAAAGCAGGACGACCAGGTCGAACATACATACAGCAGCTATGTGAGGATACGGGATGTAGCACTGATGACCTGTCAGAGGCGATGAATGATAGGGAGAGGTGGCGAGAGAGGGTCAGGGATATCCGGGCACGACACGATGATATATATATATATATATATATATATATATATATATATATTAAACCACATGGTGTTTATCAAGCTGGTGCCAATAAGTCTTAAATTTTTTAAGCCCTCGAAACGTAATGCGCACCATGTACATTCAACTCCATGCGACTATAGATAAGTAAAACCCAACCGCCAAATGCTGCGTTAGAGATTTTAAAAATCATAATAATCTAATTATTTCATTATTTTGTAGCAATATATGTACGTGGATGTGTCTCAAGAATCTTTGCTCATTAACATACGAGACAAAGAAAATCAATGACGAGCAATTTAAATGAAATTTTTTTAAAGTTATACGGATATTTTTGAGATATCTAGATATTGATCGATAGATATCAGTAGATATCGATTAATCAGTAGATAAACAGATAGATCGATAGGTATAGTTACAAATGTGGGATGGTAAATTGTATACATATTCAATGTATTTAAAATTGTATAATTGACTATTGATGATGAGACATGGTTTACAGATATTTGCATCTATGCTGGTGATGCTCTCTCTCTCTCTCTCTCTCTCTTTCTCTCTCTCTCTCTCTATTTATTTTCTTCTATCTCCATATATATATATATATATATAGTCACCCACACACAGATCTTTTTCGTTCTATCTATATCTACCTATCTATCTATTGTTATATATATATATATATATATATATAATATATATATATATATATATAGTCTATGCTGAAAACACCTCAAGTCGACCAATTTACCCACTAATTTCACGAATAAACAAAAATTACCATGAATCTAATTGCAGAAGCAAATATATAATTCATTTACTAGAGTGTACACGCTGCTAAAAACAACATATTGGAAAGTCTGAATAGCAAGTTTACTTTAGACGAGATAACTACAGAAAGAGAATCAAATCTATGTATTGAAAATAAACCTATCTATACAGAATATTTCCGCCTCGTCTTAATTTTAACAGATACAAAAGTTCACTTTCATAAAAAGAATCGAATAAATAAAAGATAAAAAGGCATTGGACATATGGCGGCGTCTGTGTCCCTGGCTTCCATGCTTATCGCATTCATCGATCTTATGAATGCATACAGCATAATTTGGTTCACCATTAAATGAAGGAGTGAGCTAGTGATAACCATAAACTATCAAAATGCTATACATATATATATATATATATATATATATATATATATAGATAGATAGATTTATCCAAGCCAACTGCCATGAGCATACTGTGACAGGAAGTCAATGTTTTATAGGAGTACTTCTATTTTGAAATCAGACTTTACTTTTTTCCTAGATTGGTTGCC
>OY757928.1:13322664-13390164 GCA_963585895.1 Sepioteuthis lessoniana | reverse complement strand
TACTGGGCCGAAATACTTAAGGACGTATCATCTGTAATGCTCTGCAAAAAACAGCAAAGATAGGAGACCTGTCATAAAATATATGGAATAAAGAAAATACTTATCTACTTTTTTTTTAAGTAGAGGAATTATATTGGGAATTAAATTACCATGACCAGAAAATCCGTCAAAAACCTACGCACAACATACGGAAACACTGGGCAGCTGTTTCGACCTTATTAGGTCTCATCAGCAGTGTATACCGTGATCTCCACCACTGGTCATGGTATTTCAATTCACAATATAATTCCTCTAATTAAAAAAGAAAATGTAGATCTATTTTCTTTGCCCTTGAGGTCATGAAAATTATGCGGATGCATATTTCTAATCCTCTTGGGAAGACTTGGCCCTGGAGGTGACCCTGTCCTCTGTAAAAAGTACGGATGTAACTTGCAAGACACATTGTGGTTAACTGGCTACGCAATTACGATGACTAGTTAATTTGGCCTCACTTTTGTGCTATATGGACCGATGGCTTAAATGTAGAGTTTCGGCTCTGCGATGCGTGGTCGCTGGTTCGATCTCCAGGGACAGAGATCAAGGTATATACAGCTGATGAGACCTAATAAGGTCGAAACAACTGTTCAGTGTTTCCGTATGTCGTGCGTAGGTGTTAGTCTGATTTTCTGGTCAAAGAAAATACAGTTCATGACGGTTTTATCTGAGCGTTTCTTTTGACTCATGTGACATGACGATGTAACTCTGGAGGACGAATATCCGGGCCTAGTTTGCGTTGAGGATCGTTCAAACCTCTTTGTATTCTCAAGGGATAATTTCCCCCTTTCCTGAAGAATGAGCGCCACACAAAACTATGTCCTTATCTTCTTTTCCATAGTCCTGATTCAAGATTTCAAGGGTCGCCGTTGTAAATTTTCCAGGTTTTAGTATGAATTTGATGTTTGCTCTCTACGTACACTGGATATCTATCCCGGGATAGCTTATAAACCCAATTTTATAGCAGGATTCCACACGGCATGCTGATTCACAAAGGATTAACTGTCACTTCATGCATGACTGTACTGTTCTTCATTTATTCTCATGAGGGATTGCTTGAGATTTCGTTCATCGCATTATATTTTTCGATGCCAGCTTGAAGCATCCAGCGTGTCTTGCGACACTGAAGAGTTGTAATACAACAAAACAGTATCTCTGTCGATGAGAAAATATACGCCCCCCCTACGTGGGGGTTGAGCACTCTTGCGAAGAAATTAACGGCTGCCACTCGCGTTATACAAAGTTCTTTCAGCGAATTGAGCTCTCCTGCATCCGATAGCATAAAGTGTTATCGTACAAAAGTTTATTTCCGAGCTGATGTATTTTCGCTAAATAGCTTAGCCTTATATGGTCAGTCTAACGTAAATTTTGGCGGGTTTCGATCCCAGCTTGAAGCGTCTAGCGTGTCTTGCCTCACTGAAGGGTTGTCATACAACGAAGCAGTCTGTATATGGATGGCAATATATATATATATATATATATATATATATATATATATATATATATATATATATATATATATATATATTACTCGTTTTTACCACTTTCGGCCGTTTTAGCATGGATAGTGCCGGACAAAAGGGCGCTCGCAGTTTTATTTTTAAAAATTATTTCCCCCCTCTCTACTGATGATTCCCTTAATCCTTCATTTGTATAAATTTTCCTGTACCGTTAGTTTGATATACATATATATATATATATATATATATATATATATATATATATATATATATATGTGTGTGTGTGTGTGTGTGTGTGTGTGTGTGTGTGTGCATTTCATAAGGTTTGTATACATTATTTTAACAGACAGATACATAGGAGTATACAAACCTTATCAAATACACACACACACACACACATACACATATATATATATGTGTGTGTGTGTGCGTGTGTGTATGTGTGTGTGTATTTCATAAGGTTTGTATACTCCTATGTATCTGTCTGTTAAAATAATGTGTCTGACTGAAGGTATTTTAGCAGATGTCTGTATAAATAATTCACATTTAACAAGTGAAAATATTCACGTAATATAATAGACAAAGTAAGGGATGCTTTTAGTGTTATAATCTGCTAGTGAAAATAACGTTTACACGCATACACTTATACATATAGTAACGAGTAGTTGTTATGTTTTGACCTTTTGACCCGGCCAAAAATGCCATTCAAGGTGATGCACCGGAAGGAAGTGACACATTCTAATTGCAGTTATGTGAGGAAATCGCGTGGGCGGAAATTGGTTGATGAAATGGGACGAGCTAAAAACATTCCCATGGTACACTCGTAAACTGATGCACCGGAAGAGAGTGACCTGTGAACTGCATGATAGTTATTTCCGCTTGATGACGATTAAACATTCGATTTCAAAGATCGAGTGGGCGTCGAACGATTATATAATTTAGTTGAGTTCGACGAGCCAGAGGAGTTGCCAGTAGAGTTCCAGACAGTTGGAGTCGAGATCTGGTAGGGAAAGCCACACCCGACCGAGGGGGCCCTCGGGAACCCCGATGGAGTTTTGGGTTCAGAGAAGATGCTGATAAGATGCAGTAAAGAAAGCCAGCATCCAGCAGAGTGGGCCTCTAGGCCTCCGGTTGAGCAGCCCTAGAAAACAAGGACACAACGTGACGGTCATAACAGTGGAGTCAAAATATTGCAGTTATGTTCGATCTCCAGCTCCCTCTCACACGCAAACCCTAAACAACCCATTCGAACTCTTGCAATAAAGTGAGAGGTAAATATATTTGTAAAGAAGTCTTCCTACGTCGTTTATTACTGAGTCTGATTAATTTATTGGGTCAGTATGTATCCTGCATGAACATGTATATGTGTATACAAGCATATTTATTATGTGAGTATATAACACACTAAGAAAAGAAAAATACTTATGATAAATTTTAATCTACAATAAAAACAATAATACTAATAAGTAAAGTAAAGTTAGTGACCGTAGTAGAGGGCGACCCTAAGGCTCCTTTTTCAATAGCTACTACACCGAGATATCGGGAAGGGCGCTACTCCTTTCTCTGGATTCCTCCACTTTACCCTCGATACGTATCTTATATTGCTGAGTGTTAAGCAAGGAGGTATCAAGTATCATGTTTAAAGTCTTTGGTATGACTAGACCTGGGATTGAACCCTGGTCTCCCGGACCATTGGCGAACACTCTACCGACTAGGCCAATGAGTCGGTATACATATATATATCATCATCATCATCATGTCGTGTTGGTAACACGGATATCCCTGACCCTCTCTCGCCACTTTTCCGTATCGTTCATCGCCTCAGGCAGGTCTTCAGGTCAACATCCTGTATCCTCACATAGTTGCTGAATATATGTTCGTGCTGGTCGTCCTGCTTTTGCACGGCCATGTGTGTGGGTCCATAAGAGTACAATATGATATACCAAAAATATTCCAATGACATAAAACAAATGAGCAAAATAAATATCGCAATATTTTGGTTGTGATTTTTCGGACTGTTGAGCACATTTTATGGTAGTGAATTGAAACATAATGTTTCGGCCGATTTATCCTCCGGCCTTTCTCACATGTTCCTTGTTCATCTGCGCATTGACCAGGAAAATGATTTTTAAAGTTTGACTATCGAAAAATTTCTATGCCCAGATAAACATAAGACACCTAAAGAAGACCGGAGAATAGAGCGGCCAAAACGTTGCTTAAGTTCAACACAATAAAGATGAGGACAACAGTCCAAAAAATCAATACCAAAATAATAGACATCAAGCCACATTTCAAAATTAACACAGGAAATATCGTAATGTTTCATTATAAATATATTTGAAATATATATATATATATATATATATATAACACTCACAGATCCGTGTTTTACGTAATCAATATCCTGGAGAATATGTGTAACTACATCTAAATTAGAACTGAGATTCTGTTCCATATACTCACCCATTCTGAGAAGTGGTTATATGTATATATATATATATATATGTATATATTGTAACAGGGTTGATTGTCATTAATTTACTTTGTAGGTTTGTCGCGAATCGAGTACAATACAATTTGGAGAGTGCTCACTATCTGTGATAGAGCTATTATATTATAATAATAAGTAAACATATATAAGATTTTATATATTTAATGCCATGGACGTTTGTTTCTTTTCTTTCTTTGTTTTTTAATGGCATATCAATTGTGGACGTTTGGGTACGACCTTAGGTTTCATGAAGTTTTACAAACAACAATCATCAGGCAAATAACGAAAGAAAATGAAGAAATCGGAAAAATCGAAAAATACAGTCAAAAACGTTAGAACTGTGTATAAATCTTATGTGCGCTTATGAGTATGTGTGTGTGTGTGTGTGTGTGTGTGTGTGTGTGTGTGTGTGTCTGTGTGTTATAGTTTTGTATTATGTGTATGGATGTAGAAGTGGGGTTTAGTATATGTGTGTGTGAAGAGACATACGCAGTGCTATAAACTTGGTGTTGTTTCCCGGATAAGAGAACGCCGCTACGGAGCAAAGTTTGCTACATAACAAAAGAGAAAAAAAATTTATTTGTTTCTTTATACACTTGTATGCATATTTGTGGAGGTGATTTTAAGTAATTTTAACTAAGTAACTAACTTTATATATATATATATATATATATATATATATATATATATATATATATATATATAATCTAGTCGGTAGTATTTAATTGGTTACTTAGGGAGGGAGAGAGAATGCAGTATGGGGAAATTCATTTGACTGGAATTTTGGTGGGATGCTTTTTAGTGCGTACGATATTTGGTTGAAGCAGTAAAGGTTATTCCAAAGATTTCAATAAATCCTCTCACTGAACCGGAATCAAAATGTCTTTTTGGTGTCCAAGTAGATGATTCCTCTGTTGCTGACCTGAGATTTTGCTCTATCGATATTATCGTAGGCATCAATATCAGGAAGTTGCGGCCGTTGCATGAATTATAAACATAACGATGATATCCAGAAAATAACATATCTAAAAGAAAACTATCTACTTCTCAAAACCGTGGTAAAGTTCCTGTCACTGCCACAGACTTACTAGTCAGGCATTAGGATCTTATTGTGTTTACGGGTCTCGACAATAGTTTCCGGAGAGAAAGATGGGGATGAAGAAGTGAAAATCAGTAGTAAAATAGAAAGATAGATACGAAGTCGAAGAAAATTACGATGTGTTATTACGTTTCAACCTCATTAAAATCTGGAAGATGGGCAGTCGAAGAAGTAATTGCTAATCATCATCCACTCAGAAGGAAGTCACTAACACCAAAATTTACGTCGATCTTGGAACTCTACAAAATTTTCCTAATTTTTATTTGAATATTTTGCTCACCTACTGCGAAATTTCTCATGGTTAACAATTTGTTGTCAGTGACACAGCCACTGGTAGTGGTAAAGTGGCCTCTTCGAAATTGTCTCAGAAATCAATTACGATTCCTTGATCACATCATACAAAAAATCCATTAAAATATCCATATTATATCTCTATGTTCGTAATAAAATATCAACTGACAATTGAAAAAGCAAAATAAATTAAACATTTAATGTCTTTGATGTCAATTTAAATAATCAAATAACGAAAATATCTAATCCCTAAAAGTCAATTCTAAGATAAGGAGTACTGATTAATTATTAATCAGGGTGTAATTTAAAAAATATTTTTCCAAAATAGTTTTTACTTTTTATGAGTGAATCTTTTAAAAAGTGAAATTTCAGATTTTCTTAACATTCTTAGAAATATTGATGATTAATTACCTTTGTAAATTTTATATTTATAAAATTTAGGTATGCCTTTTGAAAAGTTAATCATTCAAGACAAATCACTGGTAAAGGGAGCATGAGGTCATTGATTTGTCAGCATGGTTTAAAATACGTTGAATATATCCCTTGCAGAGGGGTAAGTCCTGTCTATGACAAAATGAGTGTTTGGGACATAACAGTAGGTTGCATCATATTGAGACTCCAGTTCCAAATATATAGGAAGTGTGGAGTACCCCCACCCAATGCCACTTCTCTCAGGTCAACGCTGATCAGGAGTGGTATTAACTGTCATGGTTCTATACTTATGCCAAATAGATATGTTCAGAAATTATTTGTGTTCGACAGAACCATATCCAAAGACGCCCTCTTAGAAAGCAACAACATAAAAATTTAAACAGAGATATACAAAAATGCAATACTCTAACATTTAGACAAAGAGTAACACTAGACTGTTTGCCCCGCCATTAAAATCCCTTATTACTCCATCATTTAAAGGGTTTCACGTTGTGAAATGGTTAAAGCACTGGACAGCGGAATGGTAATTCAGACTCCAGTAGCACTTTTACGTTCACTTTTGGACGAATAGCCTTGGGAAAGGCATGAACCGTAATATCCTCCAAGTTATAGGTTATATAATACCACCACTGATCTTCTTGAAGGATAGTTTTGACTTTAAATAACCTACGAAGTTTATATGCTATTAAACAAAGAAACAAAACCAAAGCAAGTCATATTTGTTGTCATGTAATAAAATAACTTCGGCCTCGTATTCATCAGCAATGATCCCCCCATTTATACTTGAAGAATTGCAAAATAGAATATAAAAAATATCCTATATATATTTAAATACATTCAAATTAAAGGAAATGTTTAAAATAAATAAACAGAATTTCACTTGCGAAACAATTGAAAATAATGTTTCACAAGACATGTCATTAAAATATGTATAAAATTGCTTTGATAGATGACAAATTAACTCGTTATTCTTTAAAAATTAACTTCAGTTTATTATTATTATTAATAATATTATTATTATTATTATTATTATTATTATTATTATTATTATTATTATCATTATTCAAATATATGTGTGCATGTTCATTTTAACAAACATTGTAAATGAAACATATATATCTAGATTCTAAACCTGCAAAATATTTAAAATGTAAATGTAATAATTGATGAAAAAAATGCAAGAATATTTATTGAAATCCGATTATTATCTGAATTTCCACATACTTAAAATTTGTCGGTGTTTTCTATTTAAAATCTTTAGATATTGATTTTTCTCAGACAGCAAGCAACGGTTAACGGAATTTTTAGAAAATCTCTGATTCTGTATTCCATAAAAATTTCTATTATATAATTTCTTTTGTAAAATATAATTTCTTTTGTATAATATGTTTTCTTTTGTATAATATTATTTTTCTTGTATAATATAATAATTTTTGTATAATATGTCATATTTTGTGTAATATAATTTCTCTTCTATAAGAGAATTTCTTTTATATGATATATTTTCTTTTTAATGTGGCAGTATTTTTATCATGGGTACATGTCGTGCCATTCTTTTTAACTCTGTGGTTATCAGTTGAAATAATACTGATATACAGGATGTCTCAAAATAGATGAAAACTATTAATATAATAATTCATATTGCATCAAGTCATCTTTTATCTGAGTCTTAAAAACAATAGTATAATTTGAAATGTCGAACCTGATGACAAGAGCAGAAATTAATTGACTTAATCCTACAACACACGTGAAATATTAAGTTCTTGGGAAAGTCTTTGGAAGGACGATTTCAGTCTCCTTCCTAGAGAATATATCATTGCATCCATATTGTCAGGACATCTTTCACTCAACTTTTTGTGAGATCTCTGAATTTCTGTCTCCTTGATGATGTTGTTTATTGACCCTGTGACTTGAAATTTTTGTACCCAACGATAAATTTGGCTTTTCTGGGGATAATTGTTAAGTTAAACTTCCTGTGAATTTTGCTTACACAGTTTTGATTGATTTTGTCTCCAAATCAGTAGAACGCAAAATATTTTTCATCTCTTGTCCAAGGTATTGTGACTGTGGTACTATACTTGCCAAGGTACTTTATTATAACTTTGGTTCCGTGACTACTGCATGTGTTTCCGGGTAGTCGGTTTATCAATTCTCAATGAGCCAACGTTGTGTTTGAAAGATCCACCGATATGGGATGATATAAGCTATCCGGAATTTCTTCTGACGATTCGTTAGAACAAGTTGCTTAGGTTTTGGCAACTCAAAGACAAGAAGAAATCTCCGTTAACAATTAACAATTATTTATCGAAGCCCAATGGTGTAACAATGATATATACAATACACATTTTAAAATGTGTAGATCTACGAAGAGATTTGTATTTTTTTGGATTTATTTATTTATTTTGTTCTTACATATGTGTGTATTTTCAGCTTTTTGCTTTCGTCAGAGAACACACATGGCATATTGCATTTGGTAACCTTTTGTTCTGTGTTTTCTTCAAATAAAGAAGAGGTGAGTATTCTTTTAAGATTTTGGGGTTATCTCTAGCTTTTGAAGATTTTTGTTGTGCCTAGTATTTCTTTGATGTTGTCATTTTCTTTTATGTGATAGTTCTGATTTGTTTGTGTTGTAGGCTGTGGTGTACGCTTGGGTTTTCTTGTTGTGCTTTTTCGGGTTCCTTAATTCCCTTTGTGGTATTTTTTCTGTTAATTCTAATACCTTATTTATTAGTGTTGTCGGGTATCCTCACTGGGCTGTGTGTAGTTCTTTAAGTTTATTTTAGGTTTTTATCCGTGATTATTATGTGTATTCTACGTACAATATATATATATATATATATAGCGAGAGAGAGAGAGAGAGAGAGAGAGAGAGAGAGAGAGAAAGAGAGAGATAGAGAGAGAGAGAAATTGTCACTTTTGTTGTGTTCGCGAGGCAGACAATTGAAGTATTTGGCTGGTGCAGTTTTTCTCTCTTATTCAAGTTTTCCGTGAGTGATGCTTTTGCTGGAGAGGCTTTAAGACTTAGAGAAATAGCTTTTCCTATTGTCTCTTCTCCCATCTAGCCCTAAGAACCTCTATTTTTAAAGAGGATTGCCCCGGGAAGTAACCTTCTCGATTGGCTAACCAATCACAGATCATTTTCTCTATTCTTACTACTTTATGACTGGTCAGCTAAACATATCTGCTGATCTGCGTCTGTGGGACGAGTATCTCTTCCACGAATCAGATCTTGATTAGTCAGCCAATCAAACCACAATATAGGGGCTTGGTTACTTAAGGATCCAGGCCCAATCCTTGTGAAGGAGCATTTCACTTTAACCATAGAAAAATCAAAAAGCTGAGCTTTTACACATTTACCAACCCCTTCGCCCGGGCAGGATATGGCACACAATAATTTTTAAGCGGAGTTTAACAGGTTTGAATTTAGAGTTTCCCTTCTCTTAGGCTAGTTACCTCACCAATGCTGAAGAACCCAGTCTGCACTACTATTTACCCATAGCTGGAGGGAGAATAATTGGATTCATACCTTTTCCAAGGGAATTAATTCTATGTGAAATGCATTCAGTCTTGTCCAAGATTTGAGCTCGTGTCACCGTGTCCATTTCCTACGACGATAACCAATACATCACAGGCACCTCAAAAGATCTGATTTTTAACCCCAACAGGTAGGCAATAAGTATTATGTTTTAAATTGGGCCAACGCACTGACAAACACTGAAGCCTGCTAATCTTTAGTTTTGACGATCTGAAAGTTCAGTTAGTACTGACCTTTCAAATTGACTTTTCAATTTCTTTCTAAGAGTATGTTTTTTTTAAGTTGGTAAAAAAGAAAATTACAATGTCCTAAATGAATGATATATCATACTTATTTAGGTACCAGTGAATGCCTCATATCCTCATATGATCGAGGAATATTTGTTGCTAGAGTATAATATTTCCAAATCTAAAACCCAAAAGAACACATCATTATTCGTAAAGGTATTAGCAGTCACATGGATCTCATGTATATTGAAACAATCTGTATATAAAAGTGTAAATATATTTGGATAAAGGAACAGGATCAAGGATTTAAGCTGTATGTATTAAATCAACCACTTCACTACAGGCAAGATATGACACAAGGTTAATCAGTATGAGGAGAACAGTTGGTGTGAATTAAGAGTTTTCTTTTTCCTTGGCCGATTGACTTACCAAAGCATATTTGAGTTACTATTTAATCATAGTTAAGATAGGAAAATCTAAATTCTAGTGTTTCTACGTTTCAGCCAACCCCTTTATGTCGTGCTCTCGAAATCCTAAAAGCATCCAGTTCAACCCACGGTGAATGTCCCAGTGACAATTAAAAAATTTGAAGAAGACGGATCTTGTCTAAATGGGGTAACCTATTTACTTTATATTCTAAGTCTTTTTATGGCCTTGTTGGCTGGGGCTTGAAAATACACCGACTGCATCTCTGCAGAGGGGTAAGACTTTCCCAACGAGTGTCCTGTATAGGACACTAAACAATATGATGGTGAGGCCCCAGTAATGCAGGAGCTATGGGGAATCATCGCTCCCACGTTCACTCTGGCCCAGAGTGGTGGCACCTGATAGGGTCCTATCTATAGGTTAAATAAAACTAAACAGTGCACTAATGCTAACCAGAATTATTTGAAATAGAACTTTTTTTTGAGATTTAAACTATGTACTAATGTAAAATTAATTGTTTGAAATAGAACTATTTTGACATTTGAACTATGCACTTATGCTAAACTGAATTGCTTGAAATTAAACTGTTTCTATGTATAAAATGGATTTGGTATCAGATAAACGACAATGCTTGATATGTCATGAAACCAAACCAAACCAAAGCCAAAACCAACTTTTCTATTTAGATTTCAGCATAATTGAATGATTGGTAAACACATCTAATAACGTATCCTTAAGCAGTTCACTATAGTAGGCGTAGTAATATTCATTTTTTAAGCTTAGTTTAAGATTATTTTTTAGGGAATCACATTCATTGCATGTTCACTTGTATATTTTGTGTAGTTGTGACAATTTATTTTGATTTTGATTTTAAATTTTAGTTTATTTATTTTTTTAGCATGAGTTCTTATCAAATACGAAACATTTATATACAGATCTATTTCACTCAGAGATTGAATTGTAGCAGTTACAACCATTTCGAATCAGATTGAACTTGGCAGAAAAGTCAATAAAGAGCAACTCCACACTTCAAATCTCTAGAATTTGAGTCTCCTCATCAGATTTAGTTTAGTTTCATACACTGGGCACCTATTTTATAGGGAGGTGCCCGTGGTGTAATGGTTATCGTCGTAGGAAATGGACACGGTGACACGAATTCAAATCCTGGACTAGGGTAATTACATTTAACATTGCATTAATACCCTTGGGAAACGTAAGAATCCAAATATTCTCCTTCCAGATATGGGTAAATAGTAGGAAAGACTGGGTTCTTCAGCCTTGGTGAGGCAACTAGTCTAGAAGAAAAATTCTGAATTCAAACCTGTTAAATCCAAGAGGTGTCGGTTCCGGCAACCTGCGGCCTCGGGTCGTTCTGTCATTGCGTCTATGGAAAATCTGCGGCAAACAGGGCGTTTTTCCGGGTATGACTTGGAACCCTTCCCTCAATCAAATCCAAAAGTATCTTCTTCAATGAGCAACATATTACTTGCTCTGGAGGAAGCCGGTTCCAACCGACCAGAGTGAAAGCCGATAAAAGTACAAGTACAAGAAGGTACCAATTTTATAGAAGGTCTTACCACTCCGCAAGAGATGGAGTCTACGTATGCTAAGCCTTGTTTAAAGGACGATAAACTTAAAGGAATTGTCAATTTAAAAGCAATTAGCCGGTCTGTTTTTAAAATCTGGTTGACGTGAAAATACATCAGTTCTATTTCAAGAAGGTGAATGGGAACTAACAAAAAAGGTTACGGGATAACATTCCAAGTTTTCATAAATCCATATGATTTTTGGAAGATGGTTAAAGTAAATATGCTGAAAAAGATAATTCTATATTAAAGGGGGATTAATGCAGTTTATTTTCTATTAACAGTCTATAATCCTCATTTATTTTTTCTTTGTTCAGAACTTAATCTCAGCCAGACAACCAGACTAAGTGATAATCAATGAAAAAAAAAGAAAACCAGCAGAATAAGGCACTATTTCATCCCAGCAGACCAAAGATAAAAGAAAGTGAAAAAAGAGAAAAATATCTAGATCTTGCTTGAGAATTGTTTTAAAGAATACGGAAAATGACGGTGATGGTTATACCAATAGTAATTGGTGCACTTCGATCCAAATAATTGATACAGGGCCTTGAAGACTGAGAAACCAAAGGTCAAGTTGAGACTATCCAAACTACAGCATTGCTAAGATTGGCAAGAATACTATGAAGAGTCCAGGAGATTTGAGGGGACATGCTGTCCCTCAAACCCCAGTAAAAATATACAATAAGCTAACTCTGATGTAAAAAAAAACTCAAAGGAAATAATAATAATAATAATAATAATAATAATAATAATAATTAAGGGGCTGGAGTTCTTGGATGTTGGAGGACGAGAGGAGACCATCAAAACTACAGCATTATTGAGAATGGCCAGAATATTGAGAAGAGTCCTGGAGACTTGAGGAGACTTGTTGCCACTCAAACTCCAGCGAAAGACCACCAGCTAAAATTGATGTGAAAAATCATAATAAATCAACAAAAAAGAGAACTTGCAAAAATCTGTCCTGCCTGACCACAGGATAAAATTGAAAGAAAATGAAAAGAAGGATGAGTACCTCCAACTTGCTTGGGAATCGAGAAAAAAAACAATGGAACATGAATGTGAGTATTATACCAATCGTGATTGGTGATTTTGTTAGTCACCAAATGATTATTAATTTAACTGAATGACTTGAAAATAAGAGGACAAATGAAGTCCATCCAAACTACTAAATCACTGAGGATGGCCAGATTATAGAGAAGAGTCTGGGAAACATGAGGAGAATTGCTGAAAGTCTTTCAGTCAACACTGATGTGAAAAAAACTCTCAAGAAGTAAATAATCTAACGCTGGTGTGAAAAACTTGCCAAAAATTTTAATCTAGGATTACGAGAGATCCCTAAATAAAGGCCAGGTAACTAGACTTAGTGTTAATTAACAAGAAAGACCTGTTATCTTGTTAATTTTACCGAGACAGAAATTAATTATTTAATCAATTAAAGAGTGAATGAAGCCAAAAAGGATTAAACGAATAGATCGATAAAACAGGGAAATTGTGCGACGAATTAAAATTTGGCCGTGTCGATTAATGGTAAATGCACAAATCAGAATCTCTCATAGAATATGAAATGATAAAGATTCTCTCGGACTTTGCGATACAAACGGTTTCCTCAATTCCCGGTCAGAAGATCAGAAGATAATTAAATATCAGCAAAAACAATCTAATGGATTTTTCTATTCAAACTCTTATCTAATACTAATGATTTATGCACAGGTTTTCACTTTTGCATAAATATTCCACTTTACAAACAATTAGAAAATGTAAGAATGGGATCGTGATAAAAGGAAAATCCATTGTAACGTAATATATTAAGTCCAAGTTTTAAAGAGAACGAGAGGCTAATTTCAGTGAAAGGAGAGAGAGAGAGAGGGGGGGGTTGTTGGCTACCGTAGTTGAGGGCGACTCGAAGGCTCCCATTTCAATAGCAACTACTTCCAGGCATAGGGAAGAGCGCTACTCCTTTCCCGGGATTGCTCCACTTTACCTTGATACGTACCTTATATTGCTGAGTGTTAAGCAAGGAGGTATCCAGTTCCATTGTTTAAGTCTTTGGTACGATGTGACCTGGGATTGAACCTAGGTCCCCCGGACCATTGGCGAACACTCTACCCACAAGGCCAAGAAGAAGAAAAATAATAAGAAAAATCAGACATAGAGTCTACGATGATGTAAAAAGAAGGAAAAAAACCAGAGGTTCCAAATTTCCTGCGCAGTGTGAAACCAGTGGAAATAGATATGTTTCTCCCTCCGCAGTCGGGAGGATGTTAACGGACGACTCGGGTTTGTAAGAGAGTTAGCTGCCAGACGCGAAGAGGTAAAGACGCAAGTGGAACACCAGTCTCGAAGATATAAGGACAGGCGAAAATGACGGCTCCCATTTTGGGGTGGACCCAGAAAAGCGGTCTCACACCAGATGTGAACCAGTAAAGAAAAAATCAGAGAACAAACACGTTGGAAATAAAACAAAGAACCAACAGAGAAAATTCAAGGTCTTTGTCTGCCCTCAATTCGTCTCCTCATGACATGCTTCTTTTTGTCAAGCTTACCCTGACGACTCAGTTAACTTTTTTCTTTCTTTCTTTCTTTGTCCTCTAACTACTAAAAAGTGTAATAGTGAAAATATTTTTTGTTTAAGTGAACTAACACAGAGTTTTGTGTGTTTGTCAACTTTTCCCACTGCGATGTCACAACAGATACCGACTACTACTTAAGACGTAGCGATACACGCATTAACCCTTTCCAGCATGCGGTGGTATATACGTCTATTTGGTAACGGTATGGCACACTAAGAGTGGAAAGAAGAACAGATTAAAAATTACAGTAAGCCACCATAGTTGGGACGGTTAATGGTATTTTCTTCTGATGGTTGGAGAGGATTATTTCAAAGTAATGGGATATAGAATTGCTTCTGGATACACAATTCAGGTTTGTATTTTGTTAAAATGAATAAAGCTTTCAAAATGATTGCCGCAGCTCATTTGTTGATGTCTCCTGGTTGGTTGGACTGTATACGCATATGCAGGCCTGGTAGGAATTTATCTGTAAATTATATGGTGCAAGTATTTCCTACACGATACTAATAATACTTTTACATATCTATATGGTTTGGGCTCTGAAAATCACTAGCTTCTCTGATCTGAACGCGTCAGAGAATAATAGTAATGAACGGTTATTTTACACTTCTCAGAGCTCTAAAGCTGAATTCTCATCACCCTGATGTTGTTTAACTTTATATATAGGTCACCTCTTTTTCTGTAGGATGTGGCCTTAGCTGTCTGCCAATGATACAGTCAGCGTATTCTCATCCCGACTCACAAAGTGACAAGGTTTTCGTGAGTCATCATAGAAATATGAGGTCCAGCATTATAAATTTGCAGTAGACTTCTTCTTCCATTAATTAAAACGGGATATGTTTCTTCAAAGCGTAATACATTCTGTCCAGCTGTTCCCAGCAGGCGTCTGACTTAATAGCTTGACCATCTGGCACTTCTTCAAAGTGGATTCCAACAAACATTAATCATAATTTTTTTGGTCAAATTTCCCATGTTGTGCCACAGGTTATACGGATCATGCAAGATATGACAATCCACTGTGATAGTCTGTATTAGTTTTCGTATATCCAACTTTCATCTCTTCTTATTTTTTTTTTTTAAACCATGAGTGTCAAGTGGATGTTTTAGAAGAATTATTGTTAAATATCAGTCGGAAGTTTTGCTTAAATTTATCCAGTTGTATAGGGAATCTATCATCTTCTCCATTATATTAAGCACAAGTAATGCACAAAATAGGGCATTACTTGATGACTTTGTATCTTCTACAAGAAAAACATTGTAACTGTTTCTATTCTGAATTCAAATTGTTCTATTTCGGAGATATATTTCAAATGTTTGATCAAAACGTATTAAAAATGTTTTACACCTAAAGCGGTAATAAAGGCGTTAAACTTTATAAACTCACTAATGAGTGGTTTGTGTCCTGAGTCCAAAAAAAAAAAAAATGTTTTCACAATTAAGAGACAGTCACAAAACAGATCATTCCAGGTGACAAATTTCAAATCCAACGACTGATATTGGTCGGATATTTTGCATCAACAAGATTTATCTTTCCAAGAATGCAGCGTTAAATTACTGTGTATTTTAGCCAGGAAATGATCTATTTCTTAAACCAAGAGATAATATCTACTTTCATGCTATAAGTGAAATTACCTAGTTTTGCCTTAATCTTTAAGTCAATCATTTTAGGTTAAGGAAAAAAAAAGACATTTCAAATTTTTCGAGAATAATGAAATTTACATAGTTTTTATTTATCTTATCTTTATGTATTATATTTACAAACAACATGTGAGCTATTTTCTCA
Source organism: Sepioteuthis lessoniana (assembly GCA_963585895.1). Classification (NCBI taxonomy): domain Eukaryota; kingdom Metazoa; phylum Mollusca; class Cephalopoda; order Myopsida; family Loliginidae; genus Sepioteuthis; species Sepioteuthis lessoniana. The sequence continues at coordinate 13,374,231 of OY757928.1, read as the reverse complement.
CAGCTGATACCTTTTGCAATTACAATACGTCAAAAATTCTTTTAGCGAGTATATTGTAATTTTGATTCTTTTGCCTTCTCTTCACAAATTCTGTGAGGAGCTTCAGCAAATTTTAAATTAATGACTCAAAGTTGTTAGACTAGCATTATTTTTACTCACCTTTAGAACATTTAAAACAAAAGTTAGAGTTTCAGGGGATAGATAGATAGATAGATAGATCTTCAAATAGACTTTAGATGTGTACAACCAAACATAGTTACGTGCAGTCAGAAAAGGAAAAATACGATTAATTTTAATCTACAACAAAAACAATAATAATAATCATTATCATCATGTCGCGCTGGTAGCACGGATATCCCTGACCCTCTCTCGCCACTCCTCCCTATCGTTCATCGCCCTAGGCAGGTCTTCAGGACAACATCTCGTATCCTCACATAGCTGCTGAATGTACGTTCGTGCTGGTCGTCCTGATTTTGCACGGCCATGTGTGGGGGTCCATAAAAGTACATCTCCTATGAGTTCAAGTAAAGTAAAGTTGGCGACCTTACTTGTGGGCGACCAGAAGGCTCCCTTTTCAATAGCTACTACACCGAGGTATAGGAGAGGACCCTACACCTTTCTCAGAATGGCTCCAGTTTACCATTGATGCGTACCTTATATTGCTGAGTGTTAAACAAGGAGGTATCAAGTACCATTTTTAAAGTCTTCGGTATGAAGCAACCTGGTATTGAACCCAGGTCTCCCGGACCATTAGCTAACACTCTACCCACTAAGCCACTGAGCTGGTCTATAATAATCATCATTCATCATCATCATGTCATGCCGCCAGCACGGATATCCCTGACCCTCTCTGGCCACTTTTCCCAATCGTTCATCGCCTCTGGCAGGTCTTCAGGGCTACATCCCGTATCCTCACAGAGCTGCTGTACGTATGTTCGAGCTGGTCGTCCATATGTTGGGGTCCATACGAGTAGATCCCTTTTGAGCTTGTCCCTGCTTCTCCAGCAATAATAATAATAATAATCACCTAATCCCGGCCAGAAGACCAGACCTCATAATAATCCACAAAAGAAAGAGAATCTGCAAAACTGTTGACTTTGCTGTCCCGACGGACCACAGGATAAATCTGAAGGAAAGTGAAAAGAAGGATAAGTACCTCGACCTTGCTAGAGAATTGAAAAAACTGTGGAACATGAAAGTAACGATTGTGCCAATTGTGATTGGTGCGTTAGGCACAGTAACTAAAAGGTTATTAAAGGGCCTGGAGGACTTGGAAGTTAGCGGACGGGTAGAGACTATCCAAACAGCATTGCAGAGGACGGCCAGAATACTAAGACGAGTCCCGGAGACTTGAGGAGACTTGCTGTCACTCAAACTCCAGTGAAAAACCATCAGCTAATACTGATGTGAAAAACTCTAGAGGAGTAAATAATAATAATAATAATAATCGAATGTCAAAAATTCTGAAAAATAACCGATAAATCATAAACTTCATCATAAAATTGATAAGGAAATGGAAAGTGAAATTCACAACAGGAGGAAAAACCCTAGGAGAGGGGAAGATCAAAAGAGGCATCGTCCAGTGAGGCACCCGATGACTATTGCAATTTTCTTATTCCATTGCAGCCACTCAACTATTAAAGTAAGAAATGTAAGGAAAGCGACACATTCACAAAATCACAGGAAAAATTTAGATCCCATAATGTAAAAGGATGATATGAAGCAATTAGATAAAAATGAAAACCAACTAGGAACCCTGATACAAGCAATAATAATATACATCCAGGAAATAGGAATGGAATTTGGGATTGAAAAATAAACCATGCTAACAAGTAAAGGTGGGAAAATAGAAATAACGGAAAGAAGAGAAGTATAAGATCCGGAAATATCATTACGTTTGGAAAGAAGGAAAATCATAAGTTCTTGGAAATATTGGAAGGTGATACCATCAAACAAATACTGATGAGAAAAAGGACAAAAAAGTAGCAGCTCATAAGTCAAACACTTCTCACAACTAAGCTCTATAACAGAAATTTCATGTGCCCATGGTGTAATGGTTATAGTCGTAGGAATTGGACACGACGATACGAGTTCAAATCATTGACGAGACTGATTGCATTTCACATAGCACTAATACCCTTGGGAAAGGTATGAATCCAATTATTCTCCCTCCAGCTATGGGTAAATAGTAGGACAGATTAGGTTCTTCAGCCTTGGTGAGGCAACTTGTCTAGGAGAAGGAAAACTCTGAATTCAAACCTGTTAAACTCCGCTTAAAAATTGACCTTGTGTCATATCCTGCCCGAGCGGAGGGGTTGGGTAAATATGATAATAGAAATTTCATCAAATGAATAAACGCTCAGGCAGTTCCCATTGTAATATGCTCTAAACCTTTCTTTAAAAAAGGACAAAGGGGGAATGGAAACTAATGGATCAGAGGACTAAAAAATTGATGACGATGTTCAAAAGGCTTTCACTTAAGAGATCACATAGGCAGACAATATGTGTCCAGAAATAGAGGAGGATCACGACTCGTTATTACTGGGGATTGTGTTTACCCATCAACACTCGTGGAATACATTGAAAAGAACAAAGAAATAATAATTAAAGTTATAATTTAGAACAATGACAACATAAAGACAAAAAGAAAAGAGAATTTGAAAGAAAAAAATAGCTGTATGAATACGTCACGAGACAAATTGACGGTATTGCGTGCAAGATGACCTGGACATGGCTGAGAGGTAAGTTCCATAAGAGAATATGAAGTTCTTTAACAGCTGCACAAAACAATGCAATGAGCATTAATTAGGCTAAAATTCATTATACCCAACAGAATAGAAAGTGTTGGTCATGTGGTGACAGAAATGAAACGGTTAATTAAATGATAAACAAATGCAGAGAATTAGTACCGGTGGAGTACAGGACGAGATACGACTAGCCAGGAAGGGTGATCCACTGAGAATTGTGCAAGAGATTACAATTTAAACATATTGATTGGTTTGATTTCTTTGTTTAATGGCATATCCACCTTTGTAGGTTATTTAATGCCAAATTCATTCTCCTAGAAGAACAGTAGTGGTACTATTTAACCCATAGCTGGGAGGATAAGGGGGTTCATACCTTTCCCAAAGGTATTAATTTGGTTTGGTTTGATTTCTTTGTTTAATGGCATATCAACCTTTGTAGGTTATTTAATGCCAAATTCATTCTCCTAGAAGAACAGTAGTGGTACTATTTAACCCATAGCTGGGAGGATAAGGGGGTTCATACCTTTCCCAAGGGTATTTGTCTGAAAGTGAACGTAATAGCGCGACCGCAACTCACAACGATTCCGCATCTTCTCTTCTCGAAATTAATATAAACATTAATATTTCCCTTACAAAAATTCATTACATTGACATAGAACATAAAAGGTATTTATCGAACTTGACAAGAAAAGAAAATAAATAAAATAGAATAAATTTTTAAAAAAAGTTAAATTACCGTAATTATGACTGACGGAAGAATTTTGAAAATAAAATAAATAGGTAAATAAAAAGCAGTGTGTGTGTTTCAAATCTAGAAAATTAGACTGATTTATTAACCAATAAGGATATCTTTAATCTAAAACGCTCAAATTCGTTTTGCTGATTTTTTTTAAACAGTTTCACATATGAAGAGGCTCTGCCTATAGCTAAACTTGTAAATTTAATTATTACTGTGTCCTTTTTTGATACTGCAGAACTCAATTCCAAACTTTACTAATATATATATATATATATATATATAGCTTGATTTATGAAAAAAGATTTCTTATTATCACTCATACATTACACAAATCATTTAATTAGGATAGAGTGTTCGCCAATGGCCCGGGGGACCTGGGTTCAATCCCAGGTCGAGTCATACCAAAGACTTTAAAAATGGTACTTGATACCACCTTGCTTAACACTCAGCATTATAAGGTACGGTTCAAGGGTAAAGTGGAGCAATCCTGGGAATGGAGTAGCGCCCTCCCCTACACCTTGGTGTAGTAGCTATCGAAAAGGGAGCCTTCGGGTCACCCTCGACTATGGTCGCTAACTTTACTTTTTATACCCAAAGTCAACGGTATTTGGTGACTGTCAAATGTGGTCCAATAAGTACTAGCGAAAAAATAGTCATCCAGCGCTATAGGTTCTATGGGTACATTATATATATATATATATATATATATATATATATATATATATATATATATATATATATATATATATATATAATGAGTAATTGATGGTTTTTATATGTATGCATAAAAGAATCCTGGGAATTATGTTCTGCTAAATGGCGAATAGATTGGATATAACTTACATATTATTACGACATCAATGCTTTCGTGAAATTAAATTGTATTTTATTGCAAGTAAACATGGTATATTTTCTTGAAAATGTCCCATGAAACGCAATCCTGAATTCAGATGATAAAAAAGCAAAAGCCAGAATATGGTACTCAAATAATCAGGCAATATTATGTTGAAATGTGCAATTCTATTGCAACCAATAAAATTTTAATATATTTCCAATAAGTACTTTAATGATATTTTATTTTATTTTTTCTTTCTCTTTTTTATTTTTACTTTTGATTGGGACTGAATTGATCTTCCTATTTGAGGCCTGAATCAGAAATATAGTTCAAAAGACATTTAATCACTAGAAAGACATTGTTCTGAATGTATTGATTTTTAATACGGAATGAAAGCCAACTTCCTCATAGTAACTAATAATATCGTTCAATGATCATTGATCTAACGGGAGGAGCTTTCTTTTTTCATCTTTTTTTTTATCTTTCTTTTATTTATGTTTAAAGAATCTGCAAATCAAAGGAAGACAGTTCGTATATCGAAGAAAAAATCGATAGAAATGAAATACCCACTTCCTATGTTCAAGTGAGTCAAGCCGCGCGGATTTTGCAGACAAAAGTCACGTGATTCAAGTCCTTTTGTTTACGATTTTGTTCTACGCTTTCTTGAAACTGAAATAAAGATCTCCGCCAAAAGCGAATTTGAGACCAAGTACGGGTGAAGGAAGGATGGAAGGATGGAAGAAGGAAAAAAAGTATGACTAAATGACATAAAAAACAGTGGTAAGAATTATGGTATGATAGATGAAAGAAAGAGTAAGAAGGGAGGAGGAATCGAAAAAAATAAAAAAAAGATTGATAAAAGTAATGGAGAGAAGAAAGGAGGGATTCTAGAAGAAAGGATAAAGACATGAATGAAATGAAAGAACAACGAAAGAAAAGGAGGAAGGAAAAGAAATAGCAAATATGAAAAGAAATCAATGAAAGTGTAATCATCAAGTGACAGAAAGAAAAAAAAAACAATAGGTTGAAATGAAAAAAATAATGATGGAATTATAACGAAAAAGAATGAGGAAAGATCGAAGGAAAAAGAGAAGAAAAGTACGAAAGATAAAGAAAGAAATATTCTAAGATAGGAAAAAAAGAATGAAAGAAAAGAAAGAAGAGGATGGCCAATCGAATGAATGAAATATTTACAGAAGAAAGGCAAGAAAAAAAAAGGAAGAAAAACAGGACGAGATGGTAGAAGGAAAAATATGCAAATTAAGAAAGAAATCATTAAGGAAAGAAGGATCAACTAAGAGAAAGAACAAAAAAATGAACGATGAAATGATTGAAAGAAAGAAGGGGTGGATGAAAAAATTGGGAAAAACAAGAGGAAAGATGAAAAGAATAAAGGAAGGAAAAAGAGAAATAAGAATGAAGTAAAGAAAGATGAAAGTTCGGAGGGAAAGAGAGAAGGATTGAATTAAAGAAGAAAAAGAAGGATGAAAAGAATAAAGTAAATTAAGAAGGAATATTCGAAGAAAGTAATAAAAGACGGGGAAAAAAGAAAGAGGTAGAAAGGAAAGAAAGAAAAGAAACGAAAGAGAGAAAGGAGTAAATATAGAAACAAATCGATAATAGGAAAACAATCGATTAATAAAAAGAAAAACCAGTGGTAGAAGTAAATACGTGGTACATTCAATAAGTTTCCAGACATTTAAAATTGTCGTAGACGCTTAAAAATTCAATATCTCATTGTTATACATCTTAGGAGATGACTGACTAATTTTTAAGATTTCAGATTCAAATAAACAGCTACAGCAGCAATTGGAATACACCCTACTAAAGCCTGATTGTCACAGCTTGTGAATTTCAAAAATGCAATCTGGACGTGAGGACACTTTTGAAGAACGATATGCAATAAAATTATGTTTTTGAGTGGCATAAGAGATTCAAAGAAGGCAGGGAGTCTGTGGGGGATAATGAGAGGTGTGGGAGGAGTAGGGAAGTCAATACAATAGAGATGATTGGCCAAAACGTTAGGGTTAGGGTTGCTATGTTGAGGTTTTAAGGAAGTTCAGGAAGAGATTACGTCGGAAGAGGCCAACACTCTTCAAATCGAGCCAGTGGCATTTCCACCACGACAATGCACCAGTCCACAACTCAATCATTGCCTCATACTATTTGACCGAGATGGGCATCAAGACAGTTCCTCACCGTCCCTATAGTCCAGACCTTGCTCCCTGTAACTTTTGCTTATTCCCTAAGCTCACAGGCTGTCGTTATGAAATAATTGAGGAGATGAAAGAGGCTTTGACGAAGGTCATTGACATGCTCACACAAGAGGACTTCTATGGTGCCTTCCAGAGGGTGTTGGAACGGTACAAGTGCGTTGCAGCCGGAGGAGATTACTCCGAAGGGGACTAGAGTTTCATATGTGTACTATCAATAAAAGTGCCCATGAGAAAAAAGTCTGGAAACTTATTTAATGATCTTCGTAAAAAAGAATTAAAGTATGGATAGGGTCCTAAGAAGAGAAAAAGAGGCAGAACCATTAAGACAACAAAAGAATAAAAGAAGTTTTAAAAGGAAAAAAGAAAGATGGAAGGAAAGACAGAAGAATGGAATAATGGATGGAAAGAAGGCGAAAAGTAAATAAGTTAAAAAGACAAAAAAAAAAAAAAAAAAGAAATGATTAAATCTCAGAAAGAAAGAAAAACGTAAGAATTAAGTGAAGACAGATGAAAGTATCAAGAGAAAATAAAAGTAAAGGTAGAAGTAACGCTAGGAAAAAAAAAAGGATTGGTGAAGATCGACAAAAAAAAAAAAGAAGGAAAGAAAAAAAGGATTGCTCGACGAAAGGACATAATAATCAAAGGACGGATGGAGAAAAATACAGAAAGGAATAAAAAATGCAACGATAAACAACAGAAGGAAGGATAAACGTCAGTTAAGAATGGTGTAAAGAGGGTTAATAGAACAATAGAGAAAGAAAAAATAAAGATGAAAGTCATGAAGAAAAGAAAAAATAATGACGGAACAGTGAATGAAATCAAAAGACGAAAGGTTGCTTATTAGCAGAAATGAAATATAGATAAATGAAAAGAAATAATAGAAGAATGAAATAAATAAAAAGAAATAAACTAGGATCAAAGAGAGAAAAATGAGAAAACATGAAAGCAGGAGAGGAAGATGAAATATTAAAAGAAAAAGGAAGTCAAAGAAAGAAAGAACGTAATAACTAATAACGATGGAAAGAATGAGAAAATGAAGAATTGAAGAAAAGATAGGCAAGAATGAAGGATGGAAAGGAGGAAACATAGAAAAAAAACAATGATGAGAATGTAGGAGATACATAATAAAAATGGAGGATGGAAAGAAAGAAGAAACGGAAGATAAAAATCAAAGATGGATAGAAGAAAAGTTGAGGATGACCATCTCTTATTTCCTTATTATATCTTATGATTCATATAATCTATGCGCTTCTTTGGCTGAAAAGTTATATATATATATATATATATATATATATATATACATATATATATATATATATATATATATATATATATATATATATATATATATATATATATATATATATATCATACAAACACTCACACACACATATATATGTGTGCGTATATATATATATATATATATACTTTAGTTTGTTCTATTCATCAATTCATCTTATCTCCCTGACAACCAGTCAAGATTGATACATGCGTGCATAGTTTATGCACGCATATTTCAGTCTTGTGGTTTTCTTACAGACTGAGGTAGATATTGGGTTCCATTGTATGTGTCGTTTTTAAAGTCCTGGTTAAAGATGATTTTTATGATGATCTGAAAGGCTTTTACTACATAAAGCAAAAACTGGCACGGGGAAATTTCTTTTGCAGAAAGTTGATATGCATTATAAGATTTCAAATATATACGTTGTATGTGTATGTATATAAATCCTACATCATTGATAAATAATTAATGATAAATCTATAATTCACATTTTAATGTACGTTTTCTATTTCATTATCATTGTAGGAACTTGGGATTTTTTCTATTATTGCATTTATATTTGATTATATTTTTCTCACTCTGGTTTATACGACAGAATAAGCTATCTATCAGTTATATCTGCAAACAATGATATCTATCTATCTATCTATCTATCTATCTAATTGTTCCCGTTTACTTATTTATGGAGCAGCCACTTTTCATCAATGAAGGAATATTGGTATTTATATGCCTACCCCTTTGTCAAAATGGGTTAAAAGTTCCTTTTTGTGTGTGGGTACTCCGCTGGAATGGAGATACTTTCAGACTGGATAAAGAAACCCATAAGATCCTTTGTCATTCGTTTTCATGTTCACCTCTGGCACTAGGCCCTTACCCCTTTTAGACGAGGGTGCAGGGATTTCTTTAGGAAACACCTACTGATACTAAGCTGTTATTTATTTTCATCCATTCGACCCGAATTCAAGTATATATCAATGTGTGCAAATATCAAGTCAATCCTCATGTACCATAGCCATAATAAACGTCATGTGTGAAATGGACATAGCATACCGATGTGAAATATACATATATATATATATATATAACAAAGAACATAGGAATCCCGAAACACGAAAAACACTTGACGACTTCTTAGTTCAGGTAGGAAATCTTTTATTACCTTTGAGTTAAAGGTTTCGACATAAAGAAGAGAGATGCACTATCTTTCTATGATGACTTTTCCATATGCCCCCCACCCATCACATGCGACACCCGCCATTAGGCTAGTGTGAGCTAGCGAAAGTCACCTTTCTTCTTCGGACCGCTAGACTCAACTCACTGACTTTTTCAAATCTCCCCAAATCCTCCGCGCACGCTTCCGGTGCATGACGTCATTCCCATCCCCTACCTGGGATTTTTATTTTAACATCTGTGAACGACACATCCACCCCACGCACGCGCGTTAACATCTGCGCTCGAGTTTGCACCTAACTAACCCATGTGCTGAGCCGAAAGGTTCTCAGCCTAACTAAACCAAAAGGCAAGATATATAAAACGAAATCTTTCAGCCATTATATTACACTCGTAGCGTAGTAGCTAATCTGTTTGACTAGGAGTTCGGAATAAGCGAGTTTGACTTGCTGTCACGTGTTTTCCTTCAAGCCCAGTAGTTTGGGGCAGTAGAATAGCCCTACTGCATCTCTACAGAAGGGTAAGAACTCCCCAATGAGTGTTCTGAATATGACCCTAAACCATCTGGTGGAGTGACTCTAATCCTGGAACTTTGAAAAATGTGGAGTACTCCTTCGTTACTATTACTTCCAGGACCTCTCTGACCTGCCATGGTTGTGCCTGTAAGGGTCCTATCAATAATCAAATAAAGCTGATAAATGTTCAACCATTTTACTGTGAGCCAATTGGATTGTTAACGTTACATTATAAGATTTGAAACCTTTGACTCTGTATAAATAAAACTATTAGTGCAAACAATGCTTGAAAACATTTCGTTGTGTACAAACAAATGATTCATATTATATATAATTCTTATTGTTATATAGCAATATTTAAAAAAGTAAACTGCTTATTAAAGATAGTAATTCTTATGTGCAAGGAAATTAGCTCTAACTCATTTGAAAATAAGATTACTTACAATTAATTCATTTACAAATCATGTATCTATAAAAATTTAATGGTGCGCAAATAAATTATTTGAGAGTAAATTGTTACTTTTACATTGTAGTACTGTAAACTCTTTCACGGTGTGAAAACAAATGAAATATGGGTCATTCAAAAATGTCATTTAGGATTATTTGCATATAAATCATATATTCAGTAAACAAAATTTGGCTTTAAGTAACCAGCAAGAGTTGATATGCGATAAAACCCAACCAACCAATTCACTATTGCGTCTAATTTCGGACTAATACTCTTGAAAAAGTTATGAACTCCCATATTCCTCCCAACTATGGGTTAAATAGAACCATTGCTGATCATCTTTGCATTATATAGCCCTCAAAGTTATAAATTTATTCCCTGGTATTGTAATATAATTGTGGAGGGATTTCGTTTTCTATATCTTGCCTTTCGGTTTAGTTCGGCTGAGAACCTTTAGCTTGGCGCATGGGTTAATTAGGTGCAACATGAATGCAGGTTCTCACACGCACGCGGGGAGGATGTGTCAATCAGAGATGTCAAAATAAAAATCCCAGATTGGAAATAGGACCGTGGAAGGTGAATAACGTCCTGCCCGGAAGAACTGAGGATTTTGGGGATTTGAGAAAAGCAAGTCGAATTTTAGCGTCCGAAGAAGACGGTTGACTTTCGGGGTTCGCCGAAGTCTTGCGACGGGTGCCACACGTGGTTTGGGGCAGACGGAAAAGTCGTCATGGAAATAGTGTGCCTCTTTCTTCCTCATGTCGAAAAACCTTTTAACTCAAAGGTTATAAAAAAATTTCGTACCTGAACTAAGAAGCCGTAAGTGTTTTTGTGTTTCGGGATTCCTATGTTATCTATATATGAGTTATGGACATTCTATGTACATTTCACATATTCATGTATGGCTTTGTGACCATATCAAGTAGGATGGAACACAATATGAATTTTCACGGGAAGTTCAAGTGGTTTAATTCGAATTTTTTCTCCTCTGAGCCGATTGTTATACCAGGGTTAAAGAGCCCAGGTTACTCTAATATTTACAATTGGCTGGTGGGGAATTTTTAGTTCCCGAAGGTATCAGAGCAAAGGTAAAAGAAAAGAGCGATGAACAGGTTTTGATTAGGATTTAAAATACCTTTTACTGTCACATATCAATTCTTACACCTATTTTCTACTGGCTCCTTAGAAAGTAATGTTTGTCCTCATGTGTGTTACTTTATAGTACTCAGAAAAAATTGACGAGTCTATTGGAGAACAGACCTAACAAAAATATCTTCCGAAAAATTAATGTTATAATATATCAAATATTCTTTATTTTCTATGGGAATATTTTTATATTAGCGTCGCGGGGAGCGTCATAAAATATTGTTTACATGTAACGGCAATTTGATTTGATATTCTTATTTTTATAAACACCGGCATTTCATTTCATTTTATTAGTCAGTGTTGGTGATTCTCAGAGATTTCTAAGGTTAATTTGAGAAACATCAATACATAAAAGTAAAGTTTGCCAAACTTGGATTGAACCCCGATCTCCCGGGCCATTGGCGAACTCTCAACCATCCAGAATAATCAATATATACAATATCTTAAAAATCACCATTATCACAGACCCTGCTATTTCACTTTGTATCCAAAGGGCTAAAAACTCACTTCCCTTGAATGACACCTGAATCACTTTAAACAAAGGAGCCAATGGCTAGAAGAGACTATGAGATCTGATAATAGTTACACTATCAGAAGAATGGACGAATTCAAAAGAAACGTTTTCCAATGAACCCCTTTACATGGACGAGCTAGTATTGATCAACTTGCAAGAACTTACTAACCATTACTCAACTGGGAGACAGGATGCATTTTAGAAAACCTGCCGGGAGTGATGGATGATAGGGACCGATAGAAAGAAAGCGGGTGAGAATCAAGGAAATCGATGCTATCAGCGCCACTTGATGATGGTAAGAGGAAATTCAAGCATTAAAAAACAGTTTTTAGGTAAATGATATTATTCGTTGCCCTCGCGCACGCACACACACATATCAGAGCTACACACACACATATACACACACTAGCTCACAAACATATGGCTTCTACGTTTAATGGCATATCAATCATCATAGGTTAGAATTCTACACTGATCGTTTAAAAAGACGCTGGTGGTGCTATTTAACCCATTGCTCTAGGAATTAAAGGGTTTATAATATATATATATATATATATATATATATATATATGTGTGTGTGTGTGTGTGTGTGTGTAGACACTAAATTGTAGGTTCTTTTTTTATAGATAAAGGGTGTTCAACGTTTGTGACTGCGAATCTATGATTTAAAATAGTTGAGAAACATCGTTTAGTGACGGTGCTATCAACAGTCTATATTTCTATTAATAAACATATGAATATACTAGACGAGAAACGAAAGGTTTTTGACTAAAAAAAATGAAAATAAAATTAAATTCGTGAAATGTTTATTCAATTCCCCATAGTTGGTGTGATAATCATATCGAATCACACACACACACACACACATATACATACGATTATTTTAGAAACACGGCAGTATCGTAACCTAGATGACTTCTTTTTTTTTTATCTTTGCTTTGACTTAGTCTTACTCATCATGGTATTCTTGTTCATTCAGCCCCAGTTCTTGTTACTCGACCTGGATTTATATGCGATAAAGAATTATTCATTACTTTCAATAGACTTTTCTTTCATGTCTTTCGTCTTGGGAGTTAGACTGATCACTTGTTCATTAATAAGGCTGATATGAACAATCGGCCAAATTATTGCAGCAGAAATATCTCATTGATAATATATATATATATATATATATATATATATATATGTGTGTGTGTGTGTGTGTGTGTGTGTGTGTGTGTGTGTGTGTGTGTATTAAGGAAAAGGATTCAGTATAGAAATGATGTCATAAGAGTTAGATTCTAATGACGTGATCTCTCGAAAGGCAAATATCTAAATCTGATTTTTCTTACCGTCCTATTTTTTCTTCCACATTCAGATATTTCTTTCCAAAACATACCTATGATATATATATATATATATATATATATATATATATATATATATAATCCTTGGAGTAATTTCAAAGATCCAAGAAAAGAGATTGGGGGAATAGAAGATCAGCAAAAAAAAAAAATCAACACCATCCATACTACAGCACAGGAAAAACAGATAAGTTTCTAAAAAGATATAAAGAGGGTTTTAAGGTTTTTTTATCACTCAGACTTTTTCGAGTTGGCACAAGAACAGCGTAAAGAATAGAAAAATAATATAGTTGAGTCAGAGACATTCATTATGTTTTCTAATGGGAATAAGTAAGTTAGTGAAGTTGTCTCCCTTTAGTCGAGGGTGACCCGAAGACTCCCCTTTTCCATAGCTACTACACCAAGGTGTAGGAGAGGGCGCTACTCCTTTCCCTGGATTGCTCCACTTTACCCTTTATTCGTACCTTATAATGCTGAGTGTTAAGCAAGGACGCATCAAGTACCATTTTTTGAGTCTTTGGTATGACTCGACCTGGGATTGAACCCAGGTCTTCCGGGCCATTGGCGAACACTCTAACCGCTAGGCCAATGTCAGGTAGAATTGTTCTGAAAAATCATTTTTTACTCTCTGATTATATAAATATATATATATATATGTGTGTGTGTGTGTGTGTGTTCATATATATATATATATATATATATATATGTTTATTAGAGGAACACTGAAATATTTAAAAAACATATGAAAAACAATTGTGATAATTTTTTTTTTTTTTTTTGACAAATAATCGCTTATTGCTCTAATGCATATGTTGGGGTATGCCTTTGTTTTTGTTGTTGTTGTTTTGGAGAGTCCTCATTATGCGTCTCATATAACAAGTAATTTTTCATGTTACGTACTCGGCACCCAACAGGTGCTCTTTTATTTTGTTCCTTTTTCTGACTAGACTAGTCATTCTCGGTATCAAGATAGCCTATAGTCCAAAAAAGAGTTTGAAGTGAAGTCCGCTCTCTATGCGAGTGTGTGCAGCTAGATAGATAGTTAGATAGAAACAGATTGACATATATTTATTGATGGATCCTAATACATTGATATAAATATATAGTGGTAACCTGAGATGAAAAGATTGATATGAACAGACTAAGATAGATGGATAGATAGAGAGAAAGATAGATATGAATGTCCATCCATCATAATCATTCGATTTGTGAATACACGAAAACCCTCACGGGACAGATTAAAAGAAAATGGTAAACAAACTGAATATAAAAAAATAATGATGTCTTACGCATGCGCAACGTCAATGATTGATTCTTATTTTTGCAAGTGGCGAACATTTATGAAGACGCTTTTGTATTTGCAGAGTGTCTTTCGCTTTGTCCTCCGTCGATCTTTCCGGCTATTGTAAGATTGTAAGAACGCTCTTTAGAAAATGGCTTCAGTCGTTGAACTGGGAATGCAGAACAAATCATCAAGTATACGTGGAATTTTTCGAAGCAATTTATTTTTGATTTTTTCGAATAAATTTCTATTCTTTCTTCTATATTACAATTTAAAACTGGAATGTTTCTTTTGATCTTTTGAATAGAAGTCTTACATCCTGATCTATTTCAATGAAAGTCTCCTGGTGATAGGTAATACAAAAAAATGCATACATAGATACACCCGCACCTAAGCACACAAACTCACTCGCATATATATATATATATATATATATATATATATATATATATATGCATGCACGTGTGTGTGTGTATGTGTGTGCTTTCGTGTTCAAAATTGAATACATTTCTTTCTATACCTTCAGGCATGAATATATATTCATAAAAAGAAGGAAGTTGGTATGAAAAATCAGCTTAATGTGTTTCGCTGTATGACATGCGTCATCAGAATTGATTTTCTTACTTAACCGAAAACCGATTGTAAACCTAAAAAGGGAGAGAAAGTATATATATATATATATGATTTACAGTGATTGAATCATCGGTGCTAGGTAAATACAGTTTTCTTAGCAGGCGTCCGCCTGATGAACGCATCGGCTTGTAAGTGACAGTCCAAAAGTAACGTTGACTGTATGCCTACACCATCCAAACTTAGTTATTATTAATTATATCAATGATACTGGGCACTATATATATATGTGTGTGTGTGTGCGTGTGTGTGTGTATATACTAAATAAATTAGACTTACTTAGCGAGAGTTAACACTAACGTCCTAGCCGGTAAGGGGGTTCGAACTCCTGTCGTGGTCTTTCCGTAATTTTCGAAATTTTGAACGTGTCCGTTAGGTGGTGTCCGTGGTGTAATTGTTATATATATATATATATATATATATATATATATATATATATATATATATATATATATATATATATATATATATATATATATATATATATATATATATATATATATATATATATATATATATATATATATATATATACTTCGATTAAAAATAGTGTTCCATTATACTCGACTGAGGGGTTGGTAAATGCTTAATACTTTTGTGAAAAGTATAAAAAACTTTATCTACGCAGCTGATCATTATGTATAACCATCACTGTCGGCGATATTTTTTATATCAGCGTTTTTTTCATTCATTACGGAAATCATTTGAATGATTGAGGAGCTAATTCTACCCTCAGAGGTACTACTTCACGAAAAGGGTCCCTGCCACAAAGAAAGACATGTGCGAACTCTCTCTGACTGTATTCCTACTTTACACCAACGGTTCTGTCGAATAATAAAAAGATAGATCATATTTTTTATATATCTACGAGTTTTTCGATGTTTGTCCAGCAGTGCAACATGCGACACATGGACGAACTCGGGTTGGCCGACCAGGAAAGATTTACATTCATCAATTCTGGGCGCATACAGGATAAAACCGAGAAGCACGACTATTAGCAAAGGAAGATGGCAATGGATAGCGAGAGAAAGTTTGGGGATTCAGTGTTTTCAGTTTGACAATGTTTATAAAAGTAAGTACGTTACCTTAGTCGAGGACGATCAGAAGACCCCCATTTCAGTATCTAATACACCGAGGTGTAGGGGAGGGCGCTACTCCTTTCAAAGGATTGCTCCTCTTTACACTTCATGCGTACCTTAGATTGCTGAGTGTTAAGCAAAGAGGTATCAAGTACCGTTTTTAAAGTCTTTGGTATGACGCGACCTGGGATTGAACCCAGGTATAAAAAGAAAATCGATTGAAAATGTAGAATAAAGTAAATTGTTTTTTTTTTTTATAAAAACTATGATAATTCTTATTTGACCACGATTAACACGTCTGTAATCATTCGTTTCATTTATTTTTAAAACGCAAATATCCCAATATATATATATATATATATATATATAGCCATTATCTTGTAAAAAGTTCGAATTATCTAGGGAGGGTCTATCCATATGGATTAGATAAAGAGTCCAGTTTGAGGTTCTGTGGGGGCTCCGAAGTTCGATATGAAACATCTGAAGAAGGCTGAGGGACAGGTCGACCGAAACATTGTGAATATAACAATAAAGATGAAGTCAGTTGTCTGAATATTCTAAGAGATAAATATCTTCCGAGATGTTGCTAGATATCTAGTATTGCATATTATTATTATTATTATTCATTCATTCATTGAGAGTTTTTCTTAATAGTGTTAGCGGATGATATGATTTAATTCTCGAGAGTTTTTCACATCAAGTTAGCTGATGGTTTTTAACTAGAGTTTGAGTGAGAGCAAGTCTCCTCAATTATCCAGGACTCTTCTCAGTATTCTGGCCATTCTCAAAATTGATGTAGTTTGGATGTTCTTCACTTGTCCTCCAACTTCCAAGTCCTCCAGTCCTTTACTAGCCATTTATTTATTGTAACGAATGCACCAATCACGATTGGTATAATCGTCACCTTCATGTTACATTTTTTTTTCAATTCCCTAGCATTATCGTAGTATTTATCTCGCTTTTTACATTCTTTCAGTTTTATTCTTTGGTCAGTCGGGACAGCAAAGTCGACAATTTTGTCGAAATTAGGTTATCCGACTTTATGTCAATGTCCCAAAGGAGTTTATGTTTGTCATTTTCCAGGACACGTGCTGGGTTGTGCATATACTATTTCTTCGTATTATTATTATTATTATTTACTCATTGAGAGTTTTTTACATCAGCGTTAGCTGATGGTCTTTCACTGGAGTTTGAGTCAGAGCAAGTCCCCTCAAGTATCCAGAATTCTTCTAAGTATTCTGGCCGTTCTAATTAATGCTGTCGTTTGAATGGTCCCCACTTGTCCGTCAACTACCAATCCTCCAATCCCTTTTAATCATCCTTTAGTTACTGAACCCAATGCACCAATCACGATTGGTATAATTTTCAGTTCATGTTCGATAGTTTTTTCAATTCCCTGGCAAGATACTTATCATTCTTTTCACTTTCTTTCAGTTTTATTCTATGGTCAGCCGGAACAGCAAAGTCGACAATGTTGCAAGTTCTCTTTTTTTATTTATTGTTGATCACTATAAGGTATGGTCTTCTGGCCTAGATTAAGTGATCCGTTTGCATGTCAAAGTCCCGTAGGGGTTTGTGTGTATCATTTACCAGGACAGATGCTGAGTTGCGTATATACCATTTGTTCGTATGGTCGAATTTAAATTTCTTGCACATCTCTCAGTGGATCACCTTGCCCATCCAGTCGTGTCTAGTCATATACTCCTTCTTTGCTAATTTGCTGCATTCGCTTATTATATGATTGATCGTATCGTCTCTATCACCACATAGCCTACATTTGCTATTTTGTTGCATCTTTTCTATTCTCCCTATATTTGATTGTTCTTATAGCATCGTTTTGTGCTAATATTAGGAGAGATTCCGTTTCTCTTTTAAAATTTCCTTTTCAAAGCCACGGTTAAGTTTTTTCGTGGGAGATGTTGTTTATTAGTCGGTTAAATCCTCCATAGAATTGTTTTTTTTCTCCATTTTTTTCCCTAGTTTTTGCCATTCTGTTCATTATCGTCTTGCAAGTATTGTTTTTGATGGCTGTAATTAGTCCTCGTTCGTGTTGTTCCATGTAGTCATCGTATCGCTGCATTGATGCATCTACACTGTCTTTAATGGTGAGAAGTCGTCTTCTTACCTCCATTCTTGTTAAATATAGTCTGTTAGCGTTGTCTCCGAGATGTAATGCCTAATTCATGGTCATTAGTGTTCTTTTTCTTTGGTTCATTTGCTTAAGTTCTTCTTTCGTCCACTTCACGAAGTGCCCCGAATAACTAAAGAGAGGCACAGTCCAGGTATTAATTTCTTTGATAAGGTTTCTGGAAGATAGTGTTGTCTCAAGTAACTTTCTTGTTCTTCTGAGATAGTCTTTCTTGATTATGTCTTTCCCTCCACTTGTTTGATGGTTTCAGCCTCCAAGATGCCCAAATATTTATAGGTTTCCTTTTCTCGGTGCGTTCTAATCTTGTCTTGACTCGGTTGTTCCATTCTTCTGTTAGATATCGTTTTCCACTTTTCATTACAAGCATGACACATTTTTCTATGCCAAATTCCATTCGTAGTGTTATATACTCATCTACAGCATCATTACGACACAATAAATAAACAGACGCAGGAGGACTTCTTTAGAAAAAATATGTACCTCTCACTTTATTGCAAGGGTTCGAAAAGGGTAACTCAAAGTTTGCGTGTGAGAGGGAGCTAGAGACCGAACAGAAACTGTAATATTTTGACTCCATTGTTATGACCGTCAACGTTGAGTCTTTCTTGTTCTCCTGGTGCTGGGGTCCACTCTACTGGGTGCTGGCTTTCTTTTCTGCATCTTATCCGTATCTTCTCTGGACCCCAACTCATCTGGGCCCCAAGGCCCTTTCGGCCTGGTGTGGCTTTCCCTACCACATCTCGCCTCCAACTGGCTGCAACTCAACTGGCACTTGACTCCTGTCTTGACTGAGCTATATAATAGTTCAACGCCCACTCAATCACCCACTTGATCTATGAAATCGCATGTTTAATCGTCTTCAAACGGAAATAACTGTCATTGAGTTCAGAGGTCACTCTCTTACGGTGCGTCAGTCTATGAGAGTATCATGGGATTTTTTAGCTCGTCCCATTTTGTTAGCCAATTTCCACCCACGCGATTTCTTCTCCTAAGTGCCATTGGAATGTGTCACTTCCTTCCGGTGCATCACCTTAAATGGCATTTTTGGCCGGGTCGAAGGTCAAATCATAACAGCAGGTCCTGCCTATATTTTCTAACAGCATGCACTAGGGTTTCCAGTTCTTTTTCATGTTTTGCAAAAAAAATGTACATTAGTTGATTGATCTTTTCCTGCGATCTACTAAGTTTGTATTCAGCTTTGCATTTTCTTAGTATGTGGTTAAGTGGCATCATAGCAATTACCAATAGTATCGGTGAGAGTTCATCATGGCATTTATGAATAGTAATGATGATAGAGTATCTCCTTGGAAAATACCTCTTTGGGTCTTTGCTTCAGTAACGCTTCTTCCTCCAGCTGTCAATTCCACTCTCCAGGTTTTCGTGATTTTTTTCGATCAAGTTTATGACTTCATGTGATATTTTGTACATTTTGGGGCAATTTATTATGCAGCTTTACGGAACCATATCCTATGCCCTTTTGTTGTCGATGCAAGCCATAGTTAGATTTTTCTCTCATTTAGGATGTGTTGATCTATGTATAGTAAATCTGCTGTTCCTCTGGATCCCTTTGCAGCATCTTTTTTGCTCCTTAGGAAACAAGCCACGGCTTGTCAGTGAGTGGTAAATCTCTTCCCTAATTTTTGCTGTTAATATTTTCAACATCATCATAGGCAAGTTATGGGTCTGTAGTTGTTTGGGATGGTTCCTTTGCTCGGGTCCTTTTGGATCAATATGGTCTTTCCTTTTGTCATCCATAGTAGTCATCTGTTCATTTCTAGTGCTAGTCAGTAGTGAATAAAAGGGAATTTCTTGAACCAGAAACCATGTATTCCATTAATGTTGGCGTTTTCTAGTTTAATATTTTTTGTGTCGTTTTGAGTAAATCGATGTGTATTTCCCCTTCCCGGCCTTCTTCAAGCCCTTTTAATTCTTTAGTCATATTGTTTATCCATTCGGCTATTTTTTGTTTGCTATATCTAATCCAAAATCGTTCGGTTTCTCTTGCATTCGGTTGTTGGCATGTTTTGTTGCCATCTCTTCCCAGTTGTTGGTAGAGGAATTTTCTTTCATAGTTTTGGAATGTCCTGTTTTGCCTGTAATTTTTTTTATCCTTTGTCGGTATCTCTTTAATCTTGTTTCTTTCGCCGGGACCTTCTAGTTTATTTGCTCCATTTGTATTGTTATTTTTCTCTTTGTATTGCCTTTTCTGTTTTTGTCTCTACATGTTTCACCGTTTTCCTTTTGTTTTATCATTTTGGCCTTTTTCGTAGACTTGTTATCTGCGTTTCCAGTCGAATTTCCCATCCTAGTTTAGATTTTATCTTCGTGCGCTTTTAGGGGATCCCAATTTTATCACGAACCTATTTCGCCTCTATATATTAGTTCATTTAATTCGGTTTTATTATTTGTTGATATATTAGGTAGTACTTGATTTATTTTATTCGTTTCCGTCTTAACTCTTCTCCTTTCTATGTTTCTTCATGATTGTAAGGTAGTCTTTTCCCCATTCATAATTCTATTTAAATTTTGTAAATTTATCTTTTGTTCTTGTGTTAGTGGTTTTTCAGGTTTATTAGGTTTTACCTTATTTTGAGACCTTATTTCTGAAAAGGCTGGTCATATTTTACAAGATATTAGGCTCCTGGTGTCTTTCCGTTTGTATTGAGGACGGTAACTGTACTTTTAGACTAAATCAGGTGCGTATTTTTCATCGGTTGAGAGAAGTCATTAGTGCGTTAAATCTAAACAAATCTTTCGTGATTTTTGAATAGTTTAGCTGAAGATAATTTTCGGAATCAAGAAACTCTTCATTTAAAAATACATAGTTCATCAAAAGATTTTACGAGTAACGGAAAATCAATACTTTTCAAATTAGAGACATTTTTCTGGCCCGATTTTCTTCGAATACTACACAGCAAATATTCGTTAATCTACCCTAACATTTTGATTCCTGCCATTTAATTAGTGGGGGAAGGGGATTCTTTTCTAAGAATTAGACGTCACGTGATTTTCAAGAATATTCCATTCTAAAGTTATTTATTTAATTTTTTTTCCTTTTTCATTCTCCTCAATTCCCAAAACACTCTCTTCATAGTGCTAATACCTAAATCAGTTTAGCGCGGGAAATTTAAACAAATCTTTCTTGATTTCGAAATAGTTTAGCTGAAAATAATTTTGGGAATTAAAATTATCTCTATTCAAACGTACATTATTATTATTGTCTAATAACTTAATTATATTTTGTTGTCGTTTTAAAACTGAGGTTTCATTATAGTATTATGTATTATTCCTTTCTTCTGCTGAAATGCATTGGAAGAAACCTCTTACGAATTCACAGTAGTTTTTCTTGCAGTTTAAGCTATACTGGTGATATCTCCATTTGTCTTTGTTTTACCGAGGCCTTTAATTCCATTAACAGAGGGAAGATGAACCAAATCCTACTAGCATACGACGTATCAAAAGAGACCGTCGCAGACATAAAGATTCTCTATAAAAATAAAGTACGTTCTCCGGATGGAGACTCAGACTACTTCGACATTGTCGCAGGAGTACTACAAGGAGACACACTAGCCCCATTCCTCTTTATCATCTGTCTAGACTATGTGATTAGAACAACGATCGATAAAATCAAAGAAAATTGTTTCGAGCTGTCAAAGAAAAGAAGCAGAAATTACCCCGTAAAAACAATTTCCGATGCCGACTATTCTGATAACACAGCGCTTCTGGCAAATGCACCCGCCCAAGCCGAAATCATACTACATAGAATTAAACGAGCCACCGCAGGTATTAGCCTCCACATCAATGCACACAAAACAGTATATATGTGCTTTAATCGAACGGGCGACATTTCATCACTAAACGGCAGCTCTCTGAAACTAGGTGACAAGTTCACCTACCTAGGATGATGTGTCTCATCAACCGAGGCAGACGTCAACACACGACTAACAAAGGCATGGACAACCATCAATAGACTATCGGTCATATGGAAGTCAGACCTGGCCGATAAAATGAAACGCGGTTTCTTCCAAGCAGCGATCGTGTCGATACTGCTATATCGATGCAATATATGGACGCTAACTAATAGGCTGGAGAAAAATCTTGACGGCAACTACACAAGAATGCTGCGAGCAATACTGAATAAGTCCTAGAAACAATACCACACAAAGCAGCAGGTATACGGCCACCAACAACCCATCACGAAAATTATTAAAGTTAGTCCAACCAGACATGGGGGGCACTGCTTGAGATGTAGGGACGAGCTCATAAGTGATATACTCCAATAGACCCCTTCACATGGCCGAGCAAAAGCAGAGCGGCCAACTCGAACCTATATACAGCAGCTCTGTTAGGATACGGGATGTAATCCAGAGGACCTGCCGGAAGCGATGAATGATTGGGAGGGGTGGTGAGAAAGGGTCAGGGACATCTGTGCTGGCGGCACGACATGATGATGATGAATTGTCATTGAAAAATATAATCTGTAGCTGTGTGCTAAATATACCGAATTGGGACATTTTGTGTTGGACATATTGGTCATTAAGTCTGCTTTACATATTTGTGATCTAATTACTGTTAGTGCAGAAGGAGTGCAATATTTTGTAGTTATCAATTGATTTCAAGTTTGTTGATAGTGCACATCTCTAATTTTGTTTATTTGATATCGACCTTATGAGGCAGTTTAAGTCTAAGAAGATGTTCTTTTGAAATCAAATTTAAAAGCAAGGATGATTTACCATTTAAAAAATCAATTCACATTACATCGATCATATTCGTTTCGATATTAGTTAATTATGCGTCACTGCAATCTGAAAAATAAAAGTCTTAAAAATAAATCTGTCAAAATATCACGTGTGTATGTTATGATTTACACCAAAAGTCTAAAAGAAAAATTTGGTACACCCACCAATTATTAATACTAATATGGTAAATTTCAAAATGTTATGTACGAGGTGATTCAATAAGTTTGTAGACTTTTTTGTATGGGCATTTAATATTGTTGTAGACTCTTGAGAATTCAGTATGTTATTGCTATACATCTTATGAGATAACTGACCAATTTCTATGATTTCGAGTGTAAATGAATAGTTACAGCAGCAATAGGATATACACCCTACTGATGCCTGATTGTCACAGCTGGTGAATTTCAAAAATGCAATCTGGACGTGATGAAACTTTAGAAGAACGATATTCAATAAAATTCTGTTTTAAACCTGGAAAACATGCCACAAAAACGTATGGAATGCTTCAGACTGCTTTTCGACAATCTTGCATGAATAGAACATCAGATTTTGAGTGGAATAAAAGATTCAAGGAAGGCAGGGAGTCTGTGAGGGATGATAAGTGGTGTGGGAGGAGTAAAGGAATCAATAAACCAGATTTGATTTGCCAAAGGTTAGGGTTAGGGTTACTATGATGAGATTTTAAGGGAGTCCAGGAAGAGATTCCTAGGGAAGAGGCCAACACTCTTCAAATCGGGTCAGTGGCATTTCCACCAGGACACTATACCAGTACACAACTCCATCCTTGTCACAGACTATTTGACCAAGATGGGCATCAAGACCCCCCCTATAGTCCCGACCTTTCTCCCTGTGACATTTGGTTATTCCCTAAGCTCACAGGCTGTCATTATGAGACAATTGATGAGATGTTAGAGGCTGTGACGAAGGTTATTGACACGCTCACAGAAGAGGACTTCCATGGGGCCTTCCAGAAGTTGTTGGAACAGTACAACGAGTGCATTGCAGCCGGAGGAGATTACCTCGAAGGGGAATAGAGTTTCATGTGTGTACTATCAATAAAAGCGCCCATACGAAAAAAGTCTGGAAACTTATTTAATGATCCTCGTATCTCAGTAAAGTGCAATTGATTTCGTAATTCTAATTAAAATTATTCACACTATTTGAAATAAAAAAGCAGCATCATCATGGACGACATATAGGGCAGTAATCAAAAACCCATATATATATATATATATATATATATATATATATATAATAAAATTGGTACAAAATTAGAATTTTCCTTCTACTCGAATAGCTTCTGTACCATTTCTAGCAAAGAATCCAGTCAACCCAACTATTCACAAATAGTTTGGAATAGACATATCGCTTCAATCAATTTCACATTAGTTTTGATCATCATGTAGTATGATGAATGCGTGAACAGGAAATCGCTATATATTCATACATGTTTATGTTTTAAATTCGTTTTTACAGCTTATATATATATATATATATATATATATATATATATATATATATATATAACATCTTGGACAGTTTCCATTTTACATTGCACAAATAGCCTTTTCCAGAGAACTAATACCAATCTAGAAAATCTGATTCGAGTTATTGGTCGATAGTTGGAGAGGCTGAGTTTATAATTCTTCGTATGGTGACTGGTTTAAAAAGAGGAAACTCTCTTAATTCAAAACTATTAAACTTAGCTGGTAAGGAGGTG
Organism: Sepioteuthis lessoniana; assembly: GCA_963585895.1. Classification (NCBI taxonomy): domain Eukaryota; kingdom Metazoa; phylum Mollusca; class Cephalopoda; order Myopsida; family Loliginidae; genus Sepioteuthis; species Sepioteuthis lessoniana. Next base: position 13,349,677 of record OY757928.1, on the reverse strand, counting down.
TTGGTAAATATTCACTTAACATATACGCACGCACCCACACTTGTATATATATATATATATATATATATATATATATATATATATATATATATATATATATATACATTTGAATGCGAAGAGTTTTTCACGATAGTACTCTCTTCTAAATAATTTTGGTTTTGTTACTGTTATTGTAGATATGATATTTCGGCTGAACAATTCTTCAGCTCTCTTTGAGTTTAAAAATCGATGTGAAAATGTTCTTGTTTTTTTCTTACCCACGCACACGCAAACATAAACACTTACTCACACACACAGACACTCCCACTTACGCATACAAACACTAATTTTTTGTCTATTAAACAGTTTTTTTAATGGAGTTCACAATCTACACAGCGCATATATATATATATATATATATATATATATATATATTTGTTTGGCAAGATTTTCACTTCACTGCTATTGACTTTTTAGATGTCTCGAATCTTTCCATGAGGTGTAATTTTATTTGATATACCGCGATGGCCTCAATGGGACGTGAAATTCGAGTAGACCGTAATAAACAATCGTACCACGGTACAGTTTTGAAAATTAATTATATTCCGTCGGCATTTTCATTGATAAGCCATTCAGGCACCTGTCAATAAACCTACCCCTTATAACTTTTCGGTGATTAGGATGGGCTGTCAAGAGAGGAAAAATCCTTGAACTAAGCTATTAATTCTCACTCTTCCGACTCAAACACTAGGTAAGAATTCGACTTTTGCTGTAAAGAGTCAACTTGTTTCTCTGTTGAACATTATAATTTCAGTATCCGAAACTTTTTATATTGTATGCAAAAACAAGGGCACTTAAAATTCACGATCTAAAATATTGTCCAAATATTTCAAACAATTCTTATAGAATAATAATTCATTATGTAAAATATTATTTTAAGCAGCAATCAACCACATACACTGTCGCTCCCTCCTCCCCAAAAAAGAAGAAAACTTAAAACAACATTGGATTCAAAACTGTCACTAACTCTATAAAGAATAATGAAGAATTTAATTAATAATGAAAAAAACTATATCACCATCAAATCCTACTCAGAGTTTTCGATATCCCATGTTGAGATTGTAATATAATATATGGATGAAACTCCTCGTAAATTTTAAAAACTTTTTGATGAACACATTAGATATTTTTAAAAATAACGTTTGGGTTAGACATATTTATAAACTAATCAAACCATTAATTCTAAAGATACCATCTTTTTAGTTTAAAACTGTTGAATCTAATATCATTTCAAGCCAAAATACTGTTAAAGAGATACCAGGCTTTTTCAATTCATCTCATCTCAAATTAGGGCAAAAATCTAACAAAATCCCTTAAAAATGGCTTCACTGCTTTTATATACTTACATAGATTTTCTTACTTGTTATTTGCTCTTTCATTTTTGTTTTTATTTGATTATTTATTTATTATGAGGAACTTTCTTCTCGCGGAACAAATTCAATAAGGGAAATTATTAAAGTTAGCTTTGGTGTATTTGATAGCTTAATGTTGTCACAGTCTTGCTATTCTGTCGGATACAACCAACTTCTCACTTAATGAACTTATGACAGGTAGGGACATATTTAGCGTAAAGAACCAATAAAAGGCAGATAACTCTGACGCTGGAAAGTGCTTTTGGTGCTTCTTAAATATTTTTTAGCTTTATAAAATCGCTCTAAACTCCTTCTCTCTCTCTCTCAATCTCTCGGTCTCTCTCCCTCTTTATATATATATATATATATTAAAGCACATACAAGTTTAGTCTAGAATGTAAAACAACTATTTTAACAATTTAAGCCAGCAATCTATTCAGCTGATCAGTGTCGTTGGGTAAGGACAATGTGTTGTATCGCAAGGAGTTCTCATTAAATTTCCCAGTACAATGACAACAGAGGAAAGGGGGCCTACCTTCTAGTTTGACAATAATTTCTGTTTTATTGTTTGTCATTTTCCCCACCACTTAAAAAGACAGAAATCGAATTTTGGAAAACGAAAGCATTGGGAGTCATTTAGTCTTATTCGTATTCAAATTGTCGAAAATAATAACGAATCAAAGAGAAAGCGAAAATAAGGCAAACAGTCAAAACGACGAAAGGGAGTTAACAGAAGATGGAGTGAAATGGAGAGAAAGATACATTTTGGAAAATGTAGTATGGACATTATAAAAAAAGTCATCGTGTTCGAATTTTGAAAAAGAAGAGACTAGATTAGTTATAATCTTAAAGATAAGAAACAAATAAAGGAGAGAAGGTTACGAATTGGACAGATGATATAAGACGGGAAATGCAATTATGTGTCCGTTGTAACAGAATACAATAAGCATACCAAGAAAAGTGGTAAGTAAATGAACGTCTACGCCCCATATATATATATATAGTTGACAAATTCACCTACCTTGGAAGCAGTGTCTCATCAACCGAAAAAGACATCGACACGCGGCTAACGAAGGCATGGGCAGCTATCGATAAGCTATCGATCATATGGAAATCAGACCTGACAGATAAAATGAAATGTAGTTTCTTCCAGGCAGCGGGCGTGTCGATACTGCTGTATGGATGCACTTCTTGGACGCTAACAAAAAGTCTGAGAAGAAGCTAGACGGCAATTACAGAAGAATGTTGCGAGCAATATTGAATAAGTCCTGGCGGCAATATCCTACAAGTCACCAAATATACGGCCACCTGCCTCCCATCACGAAAACTATCCAAGCTAGACGAACCAGACATGCAGGGCACTGCTGAAGAAGCAGGGACGAGCTCATATGGGATGTACTCCTATGGACTCCCACATATGGCCGAGCAAATGCAGGACGACCAGCACGAATATACATACAGCAGCGATGTGAGAATACGTGATGTAGCCATGACGACCTGCCAGAGGCGATGAACGATAGGGAGAAGTGGCAAGAGAGGGTCATGGATATCTGTGCTAGCGGCTCGACATGATGATGATATATCGAGAAATAAATACAGGTAAACCAATCGGCTTGGATAGATACATGGATAAAAAAACTAATGGAAGCAGTATGATGAATTGATTCATAGATAGAAAAGAAAAAACGAAAAAGTCATAAATATATATATATATATATGCACACACACAAACACATATATTTATATATATAACCTAAGATAGATATAAAGGAAACAGTGTAATAGATAGATAGATAGATATGATGATACGATAAGCACAGTGATAGATAAATAAAAAGAAACAGATAGTGATAGATTGAATAAACACAATAAGATAGATAGATAGATAGATAGATAGATAGATAGATAGATTTCCAGCCATTATAGCAAAAAGAAGAAATATTTTGTCGATTAGAAAGAATGGAGCCGATGGTGGCATTTGAAAATCACGAAAAAGATTCAAGTAAAGAAACGAAATTAATTAAGAGCGTAGAAGAATCGGATAACCCTATCAAAGTATGGAGAGGATTGTTTTATAAAACGAAATACTCGAAGAAGGAACGAAGGAATGAAGTTCAATGGAAAAGAATGACAAACAATTTTTAATAAGGATAATTTTGAATGTAACTTCAAAAGAAAGAAAAATGTGAACACAAGAAACCTGAGGGATGAATTAGCAGAGATGGAGAGAGAGAGAGACAGACAGACAGACAGACAGATAGACAGAAAGAGACTGAGATCTGAAAGAGGAATGGAGAATCATTGTGAATTAAAGCTTGAGAGAGAGAGAGAGAGAGAGAGAGAGAGAGAGAGAGAGAGTATAAAAGGAGAGTTGAAAGAGAAGACAAAGGAGAGTGAAAATGACTTAGAGTAATTAAATTACATGAAAGTGGGCGAAAAAACAGACCATAAAAGAGAAGAGGTGATTAAGAGAAAGAGTGTGTAATAGAGGGATATAAAGGATGAGTGTGGCAACGAGTTCAGGAATTAAGGAAAGAATACAGACTTGGCTGTGAAAGAGAGGGGCTATTATAAGACAGAGTATGTGAGAGAAGGAGTGAGAGAATGAGTGTGAGTGAACGAAATGGAGAATGAAAAAGGTTTAAGAATAAAAGAAAGATTTATGGACTGAGAGATAAAAAAAAAAATTATCATGAGAGAGACAGACAGACAGACAGACAGAGACAGAAACAGAGAAGGTTGAGTCATAAACATAGGAGCCAGTGTGACCCAGACAGACAGACAGACAGAGAAGTTGTATATTTGTGAGGAAGGAAGTGGTTGTAATTAGGTAAGAAATGGTAAAATTTTAAGAAAATTCATTGAGAGAGAGAGAGAGAGGGAGAGAGAGAGAGAGTAGAGAAATACTGATTCCGTGTGAGGGACAGAAAACCTAGAAATGAAATGGAATTAAATTGTTTGAAATGTAAGCTAGGAGTAAATCAGAAATTGTGGCATTACAATGATGAGAGATGTATGTTGTAAATAATACATAATCTCATGAAAATAGAAGAAAATCGAAAATGGAATCTTGGGAATAATAATAAGAGTTAAAAAGCAATTTGCATCGAAATAGGTCTACTGCCAAAAGAAGAAAACCTATAAGAATGATCCGATTCCCAAAAGTATCTGAACATAATAGAGATTATGTGATTCTTTATTAAAGTACAAAGTAATATAATAGCTTTGAAATTAGTCTTCTTGATATCAATTATCTGTGTTTTGAATAAAATTCCAGAACACGTAAAAATACATGTTCGGTTCGGTTTCTTTGTTTAAAGGTAGATTAACTTTGTTGGACGATTTAAAGTCAAGGTCATCATCTTGAACACTAATAGTAATTTACGAAGCTCTTTGCTTCGATGTGGCACAAGGCCGAATGAATTGGGTGCCCAATGAAACTCGAACTCATTTGTGTAGGTTTGCTAGTCTAGTTTGCTTACCGTTACACCACCAGGTGGGATGAGAGGATTCTTGCCTTTCTAGAAGGTATTAGACTGAAATTAAACGTTAAAGCGGGACTGAAGTTCGAACTCACTTACTACAAAATGGCAGTTCAGCAGGCTATGGCCAAAGTTATGGAAAAGAAAGTACTCAAAATAAATGTTGCACTGCATGGAATTAAGACTTATATGCAAACATGAACATTATAAGACTTTAAAAAGAGCAAGTTACGAGGTGCATACGATAAGGTTCCAGACTTTTTTCGTATGGGCATTTAAAATTGGCGTATACTCTTGAAAATTCACTATCTTATTGCCATACATTTTATGAGATGACCGACCAGTTTTTATGATTTCAGGTTTAAATGAACAGCTACAGCAGCACTTGGAATACACCCTACTGAAGCCTGATTGTCACAGATGGTGAATTTCAAAAATGCAATCTGACACTTTAGAAGAACGATATGCAGGTGGTGTAACGGTTAGCAAGCTAGACTAGCAAACCTACACAAGTGAGTTCGAGTCTCATTGGGCGCCCTATTCATTCGGCCTTGTGCCACATCGAAGCAAAGAGCTTCGTAAATTACTAAAATCCCGTTTTAAACTTGGAAAACATGCCACAGAAACGTATGGAATGCTTCAGACTGTTTTCGAACATCTTGCTTGAATCAAGAATCAGTTTTTGAGTGGTATAAGAGATTCAAGGAAGGCATGGAGTCTTTGAGGGATGATGAGAGGTGTGGGAGGAGTAAGGAAGTCAATACATCAGAGTTGATTGGACAAGGGTTAGGGTTACGGTTACTATATTGAGGTTTTAAGAGAGTTCCCAAAGAGATTCCGTCGGAAGAGGCCAGCACTCTTCAAATCGGGTCAGTGGCATTTCCACTAGGACAATACACCAGTCCACAATTCCATCCTTGTCACAGACTATTTGACCAAGATGGGCATCAAGACAGTTTCTCAGCCTCCCTATAGTCCAGACCTTGCTCTCTGTGACATTTGGTTATTCCCTACCCTCAGAGGCTGACGTTATGAGACAATTGAGGAGATAAAAGTGGCTGTGACGAAGGTCATTAACACGCTCACACAAGAAGACTTCCATGGGGCCTTCCAGTTGTTGGAACGGTACAAGAAGTGCATTGCAGCTGGAGATTACCTAGAATTGGACAAGTGTATCATTCGTGTACTATCAATAAAAGTGCCAATGTGAAGAAAGCCTGGAAACTTATTACATGCCCCTCGTAATGGTTTGGAGCTCCATTCTTCATTACAAGTTTAAACACCGATAATCTCTATAAAAATCTAAAGCAACTGAAATGTATTAGAACTCATCAAATTCAAAAAGAATTTATATTATTATGAGGTTGAAGATCATGAAAAAGGTAAAGTTATTAGTTAATTAACTGACTGATATTAATGGCACCTTGGGCTTTTTTATACCAAGAGATTAGTGAATTACTTTGGTTATTTACTAGTATTTACGTTGTTGTGACCCTGGCGTAGTGGTTAAGATGTTTTAATGAAACATCTTAGTCAACAAGTTCGAACCCTAGTCGTGCTATCATTTTTACTTTCAGACTAATACCCTTATGAAAAGTATGAGCTCCCTTCCTTCTAGTTATTGTTTAAATAGTACCACTTGGCCTAGTCAGCTGGGGCTGCAGAATACACCGATTGCTTCTCTGCAGAGGTGTAAGACTCCCACTATGAGTGTCCTAATTATGACACTAAAAAATCTGATAGTTCGGCTCCAGAAATGCTGGAGCTATGGGAAATGCAGAGTACCCCTTTATTGCCATAGCTCTAAATAGAACTAAACTGTGTACTTATGCTTAACTGAACTGTTTGAAATAGAACTGTTTTTATATTTAAGCAATGTATTTATGCTAAACTGAATTATTTGCGTGGTCCTATAAGTGCATGTCGCGCTGCGAGCCACTTATTGGGCACCTCGGCTGGTGTAATGGTTAGCAAAGTAGCCTAGCAAACCTGCACGAGTGAGTTCGATTCTCACTGGGTGCCCCATTCATGCAGGCTTGTGCTACATCTAAGCAAACAGCTTCGTAGATTACCACTTATATGTAGAAGTTTCTGGTGGATCTGCTTGTGCAGATTTCTGCGTCCACGTTTGACAACTTCACTCCACTGATCACTGTCCTGCGCCATATATTCCTTACAATTAGAGGTGATACCAAAATATTTCATGGAGACCTTCAGTGTGTCTTTATAGCGCTTCTTCTGGCTTCCTTGAGAGCGCTTGCCTTGAGACAGTTCGTCGTGGATCAGTTTCTTTGTGAGGCGATGATCTTTCATGCTGACAACATGACCGACTCAACGAAGCTCTGATTGCATCATCATTGTGTAAATGCTGTGAAGAAAAGCCGAAGTTAAAACGTCAGTGTCAAGGCTGTGTTCTTGCTATGTGATGTCTTGAATCTTCATCAGACAGGTCGTGCGAAAGTGGTTTGAATTCTTTGTATACCGTTGATAAGTTGTCCACGTTTCACAGAACGACAGCTCGGTAAACCTTGATTTTAGTTGCCTCCTGATGCCTCTCCGATTCCACCCATTTCTGTTGAGTCAGCCAAAGACAACACTCGCTTTTGCGAGTCTGGTGTTCAGTTCGTTATCCATGACGACTGACTTATAGAAGGTGCTGAGATTGGTGAACTTTTCTATTAATTTCAGTCGTTGCCCCTTGATGATGATGTTGCGATCAACGTATGGTTTTCAAAGCACTGGTATTGTATTTTGACCTCCGACCCGACCAAACATGCCATTTCAAAGTGATGCACCGGAAGGAAGTGACACATTCCTATGACCAGTAATCGAAAGAAATCGCGTAGGCGGATTTAACTGACGAAATGGGACAAGATAAAAGCCCATGATACACTCATAGAATGATGCACCGGATGAGAGTGACCTCTGAACTGCATGACAGTTATTTCCGCTTGATGACGATCAAACATGCCATTCCAGAGATTGAGTGGCCGATTGAGTGGGCGATTGAACTATAATATAACTCGGTGAAGATGGGAAGTCAGGAGATGAAGATCAGACGAGTTAGAGACGAGATGTGGTAAGGAAAGCTACACCCAGCCGAAGGGGCCCACGGGAACACCGATGGAGTTTGGGGACCAGACCAGTTGGTGATAAGATGCAGTAGATAAAGCTAGCAGAGTGAGCCCCTGGGCCTCCGGTTGAGCAGCCCGGGAGAACGAGAAAGACACAACGCTGATGGCCATAAGAGAAGGGGTCAATATATTGCAGTTCTGTTCGGTCTCCAACTTCCTCTTACACGCAAACCTTGCAATTAAGGGAAAGGTATATTCTTTTAAAGAAGTCTTTGCTCGTCTTTATTCATTGCGTCGGTATGTATTCAGTATATATATATATTTGTATATATGTGCATGGATCCGGATATGAGTATATAACACTGGCTTGTGCATCATTTCTGTCTTTTTTGTACTGATGATTAGGCCAACATTGTGACAGGCAAGAGAATTTATTAACACTGTTTTACATGTTGACTTTGATCGTAGCGTTCAGTGCAGAGTCGTCGGTGAACAGAAACTCGTTGACGATATCAGTCTTCATTTTGGTCTTTGCTTAAAGTTTTCTGAGGTTGAAGACAGAGCTGTCAGAGTGGTATCGAATGTTTATTCCATTTTCTGAGCCATTGCATGCATTAAATAGCATTGTAGAAAACATGATGCTCTAAAGAACGGGGACCAGGACACACTCCTGCTTGACTCCATAGCCTTTTGGCTATGGAGCTTTTCCGTTGTCTTGCACCCTTGCATACATGCTGTTGTGAAATTGTCTAACAATGGAGATTAATTTGGGGTGGGCAGCCGTATTTTCCCATCATTCTTTAAAGGCCGTCCCTGCTAACAATATCAAATGCCTTGATCAGGTCAACTTAAGTCGAGTAGAGACCAGTGTTCTATTCCTGTAACTTCTCTTGCTGCTATCTTGTAGCAAACACCATGTCAACACCATCACGTTCCTTACGGAAGCCGCTTGATTCTCCAGTAAGGGTCCATGTTCGAGATGGTTGTTGAGGCGATTCAGAAGGTTTGAAGAAGCAGTACACCATTGCTGTTGCATTTCTGCTCCCCTGTTTATCAAGTACTCCTTCGCAAGGGGAGCTATCTTGTCTAAATCTTGCATTAAAGTCACCCAGAATGATAAGCCTGTCTACAGCGGGAAAAGCGGAGATAACATATTCAAAGACTTCAGAGTACTTGTCTTTTGTTTCATATGTTGATCATGGTGAGTGAATAGGTGCTTATGATGGTAAAGAACTTTTTCCCATGATGAAGTGGAAGTCTCATAGTCTTGAGGCGTTCATTCACTGCTTTTGTGAGGCAGGAACACTTGCCTACAAGTGAAGTCTTGATGGAATAGCCCGCTCCGGCTTCGCGTTTATAATCGGGTGCACGTCCGCTGCAGAAAAAAAAAAAAAGAATAGTCTGAACTTTTCTTAGTCAGCTATCTCTTGCCTGCCAGACTATTCTAACTGAGGGCGGCAATATTGATTTTGTGCATGGCAAGTTCAGAAAATATAAGAGCTGTACTACGTCTATGAGGCCTATCTGTGTCGTCCCGGTCAATAAGCATGTGGAAGTTCCACGCAGTGATGTTTAGAAGTAATTTTTTTTTTTTTTTTGCTTTCTGGATTCGACCTCATTCAGTGAAGTCGCCGCTGACTGTCGTATACCGGTCAGGGTATGGTAGAGCAGGCTTTGTTTGGGGCACCTTTTTTGTCCGTTCTTCATGTTGTGAGGATGAGCACTGCTGTCCTTGAGAGGGTTTCTAAGACGGGTTCCAAGCATTACTTCTGCTTCAGACAGTTAAGAGTGACCATATAGCCTGAGTCGTCTGCAGCGACAATTTTCAGTGTACCCATAAAGATTGTTTGATGAGTTGCACATGACTTTGTTTAATGTGAAGTAGGTTTGCGTGGCGCTAGCCTCACTCTATCGTACCAGCGGGACTGATCCAGAGGCAAGGCAAGGTCAAGGAAGCTGAAGACCAGAGGGGATGCAGGAGCTGCTGGAAAGTGACAAATACACCAGCCAACAGCCTGCGGGACTCCACTCCTGATTTTCTTTCGGGATTTACTCCTTTAGCCAGTTACTGACATACATCTTCCGGATTTGATGACATCACTTGTATACATATACATATACAACATATTACTGAACACCAGCCGTCGAAGTAAACCGATCGAAAGTAATTATTCAAAATGGAAGTAGCCAAATGGAAGTCCATTAATTATTATTATTATTATTATTATCATCATCATTATTATTATTATTATTATTATTATTATTATTATTATTTGTTAAATAATGTCTTTTTTGTCTGTTTAACTATTCCACTACCACTACTAATACTATTGATATATCAATGAGAATTTATTTTTTAATTTTGATCGGTAGACTTTCAGACGCCTACTTATGATTTCAAAAAGTCGATGACAGGTATAAGAAAATATACTTGGATTATAATCAAATAAACGTAGACTACAGTTAAAATATATTGGAACACTGAAGTTAAAAATATAATAAAATTAATTTGATGCAGTTATTGCTAGTCTATTACAAAAATAAAATGAAATAAATAGATGAATAAAATTAAATATTTATTACTTTTTTTCTTTTTTCTTCATAGATGTATAAATAAATAAATAAACAAATCCCAGTCAATTGTACCAAATTTATAATAAAGTTAAATATAATATTGTTCATTATCACTTGCTAGAGCTATACTGGGAAATATTACCGATTAGTTAATTACATTTGTTTTGTTTTTTTAGATTAGAGGAATATATGTAACAGCTTTATATCTTGAATAATCAAATATTATTAAAATATTTGTCCGAAATAAACACACACACACACACACACACACACACACGCACACACACACACACACACACATATATATATATATATATATATATATATATATATATATATATAAATGGTTGATATGTAATTTTACTTTAATAAAATACATGATGCAAAAAATAGATACATAGATTGAAAAGTAAATAAATAAAAAGTCACTACTTCCCTTATTTGCTTTAGATGTACCATTTTCGAGGAGTGACGGAAAGGACAATGTTCACGTCAACGTGAGCATTTCATAGTTGCGGAACTAGATAAGCTATGAAGGTTGATATACCAAGAAACCTAAACATTAGTTTTTATATTTTGTGCCACCGAATTTTTAAGATTTACTTTTTTGCAAACGGTCAGAGCAAATGCAAAAAAGAAAAGATTAAACATATCTATTTGACTAAGAGACAGGTTATACAACTCCTGGTCATAGTCGGCCTGGGAATAATGCTAATGAAGGTACACTCAATACTCACTATATCAGCAGAGGTGTAGTTTTGTGTCATATTGTGGCTAAGCCATTTTATGATTGATACAATCAGCCTACTTCAAGCTCCATAGACTTGTTTCGATAAAGGCAAAGTTAGTGAATATCTCGAAGGTCAATGAGGTGGCGTAAAGATTATTTCTTAGGAAATTGGAATTGGCGTTGGAAATCTAGACGAGACTGAATTTACATTCCACTGCCATATCCATATTTTCTTTCTCCGTGTATTGTGGCATTGCTGTGTCTCGGCGAATGTTGCAGAACATTGTGCATTGATGAGTCTCGGTTAATGTCTGGAGAACTCTGTGACATTGGTGTCTCGGCAAATAATTGCAGAAAACTGTGGCATTGCTGTGTCTCGATGAATTTTTGCAGAAAACTGTGTCATTGCTGTGTCTTCGTGAATGTTACAGAACATTATGGCATTGCAGCTACTCAGCAAATGTTTGTAAAACATTGTGGCATTGTTATGTCTCGGCGAATGTTTGCAGACCTTTGTGGCATTGTTGTGTCCCGGCAAATGTTTGCAGATCTTTGTGGCATTGTTGTGTCCCGGCGAATGTTTGCAGATCTTTGTGGCATTGTTGTGTCCCGGCGAATGTTTACAGAACATTGTGGCATTGTTATGTCTCGGCGAATGTTTGCAGATCTTTGTGGCATTGTTGTGTCTCGGCGAATGTTTACAGATCATTGTGGCATTGTTATTTCTCGGCGAATGTTTGCAGATCTTTGTAGCATTGTTGTGTCCCGGCGAATGTTTACAGATCATTGTGGCATTATTATTTCTCGGCGAATGTTTGCAGATCTTTGTGGCATTGTTGTGTCCCAGCGAATGTTTACAGATCATTGTGGCATTCTTATTTCTCGGCGAATGTTTGCAGATCTTTGTGGCATTGTTGTGTCCCGGCGAATGTTTGCAGATCTTTGTGGCATTGTTGTGTCCCGGCGAATGTTTACAGATCATTGTGGCATTGTTATTTCTCGGCGAATGTTTGCAGATCTTTGTGGCATTGTTGTGTCCCGGCGAATGTTTACAGAACATTGTGGCATTGTTATTTCTCGGCGAATGTTTGCAGATCTTTGTGGCATTGTTGTGTCCCGGCGAATGTTTACAGATCATTGTGGCATTGTTATTTCTCGGCGAATGTTTGCAGATCTTTGTGGCATTGTTGTGTCCCGGTGAATGTTTACAGATCATTGTGGCATTGTTATTTCTCGGCGAATGTTTGCAGATCTTTGTGGCATTGTTGTGTCCCGGCGAATGTTTACAGATAATTGTGGCATTGTTATTTCTCGGCGAATGTTTGCAGATCTTTGTGGCATTGTTGTGTCCCGGCGAATGTTTACAGATCATTGTGGCATTGTTGTGTCCCGGCGAATGTTTGCAGATCTTTGTGGCATTGTTGTGTCCCGGCGAATGTTTCCAGAACATTGTGGCATCGTTATGTCTAGGCGAATGTTTGCAGATCTTTGTAGCATTGTTGTGTCCCGGCGAATGTTTACAGAACATTGTGGCATTGTTATTTCTCGGCGAATGTTTGCAGATCTTTGTGGCATTGTTGTGTCCCGGCGAATGTTTGCAGATCTTTGTGGCATTGTTGTGTCCCGGCGAATGTTTACAGATCATTGTGGCATTGTTATTCTTCGACGAATGTTTGCAGATCTTTGTGGCATTGTTGCGTCCCGGCGAATGTTTACAGATCATTGTGGCATTGTTATTTCTCGGCGAATGTTTGCAGATCATTGTGGCATTGCTGTGTCCCGGCGAATGTTTACAGAACATTGTGGCATGGTTATTTCTCGGCGAAAGTTTGCAGATCTTTGTGGCATTGTTGTGTCTCGGCGAATGTTTACAGATCATTGTGGCATTGTTATTTCTCAGCGAATGTTTGCAGATCTTTGTGGCATTGTTGTGTCCCGGCGAATGTTTACAGATCAGTGTGGCATTGCTATTTCTTGGCGAATGTTTGCAGATCTTTGTGGCATTGTTGTGTCCCGGCGAATGTTCTCAGAACATTGTGGCATTTTTATTTCTCGGCGAATGTTTGCAGATCTTTGTGGCATTGTTGTGTCCCGGTGAATGTTTACAGATCATTGTGGCATTGTTGTGTCCCGGTGAATGTTTGCAGATCTTTGTGGCATTGTTGTGTCCCGGCGAATGTTTACAGATCATTGTGGCATTGTTATTTCTAGGCGAATGTTTGCAGATCTTTGTGGCATTGTTGTGTCCCGGCGAATATTTACAGATCATTGTAGCATTGTTATTTCTCGGTGAATGTTTACAGATCATTGTGGCATTGTTATTTCTCGGCGAATGTTTGCAGACCTTTGTGGCATTGTTGTGTCCCGGCAAATGTTTGCAGATCTTTGTGGCATTGTTGTGTCCCGGCGAATGTTTGCAGATCTTTGTGGCATTGTTGTGTCCCGGCGAATGTTTGCAGATCTTTGTGGCATTGTTGTGTCCCGGCGAATGTTTACAGATCATTGTGGCATTGTTATTTTTCGGCGAATGTTTGCAGATCTTTGTGGCATTATTGTGTCCCGGCGAATGTTTACAGATCATTGTGGTATTGTTATTTCTCGGCGAATGTTTACAGATCATTGTGGCATTGTTATTTCTCGGCGAATGTTTGCAGATCTTTGTGGCATTGTTGTGTCCCGGCGAATGTTTACAGAACATTGTGGCATTGTTATTTCTCGGCGAATGTTTACAGATCTTTGTGGCATTGTTGTGTCCCGGCGAATGTTTACAGAACATTGTGGCATTGTTATTTCTCGGCGAATGTTTGCAGATCTTTGTGGCATTGTTGTGTCCCGGCGAATGTTTACAGATCATTGTGGCATTGTTATTTCTCGGTGAATGTTTGGAGATCTTTGTGGCATTGTTGTGTCCCGGCGAATGTTTACAGATCATTGTGGCATTGTTATGTCTCGGTGAATGTTTGCAGAACGCAGTGGCCTTGCTATGTCTCGGCGAATGTTTGCAGAACATTGTGGCATTGTTGTGTCCCGGCGAATGTTTGCAAAACGCAGTGGCGTTGATATAGCTCGTTGAATGTTTGCAGAACAAAGACAATATAAAGATATAACGAGTTCACACCACGAAAAGTAAAATGTAAGTCACGTAGTCAAGAGTAAAAAATGCCACTTAATAGCAGCTGCAACCTCCTTCTGGACCAGTCTCAAATCGCGAAAATATATAACGGTATTTTCAAGTCGAAGAAAGAAACAACTATTGTAGCCCACCCTCTATGAGGCACTAATTATTTAGCTAACCACCGAAATTTAAATTGTTCCTTGTCTTTCTGCTTGTTACACACTGATTCTTTCTTAAAAATCCCTAAATATTATGTGTTTATTTCTCGAAGTTTGTGTAATAGTTGTCATCATTGATCCTTTGTTAGTCTTACAGTTAAGTACAGGGTTCATTAGGTTAGGAGTTAGCCGCTACATCTCACTATGTCTAAACTTATTGGCAGACCGGGGACTCTGCAGTTAATTAAACAGCCAGTTTAAGAGAACTTTTGGGTAATTCAAAACAAGTTGCTAAAGTCATTAAGACATTTACCTTGTCTTCAAACTCATCCTGGCGATTCTTCGGATTATGTCAGATCTTCGGAAACATACGTCGTGCGAAGCGAAACTTATAAATGAATAAACAATTGTATGTTTTCCAAATAAATTTGACAAGGCTTATACTTTGAAGCAGGTGTAAGTACTTTGTCTCCCTAGAGTAATTGATCTCTTTTTGAAGTCACACACAGTGAATCACTAATCGGAAGTAGAATTGGCAATCTGAGATCAAATGCTGGAAGAAGTTATTTGGGTTTCATTTCGTACTAATGTCCTTAGGAAAAATCATGAATCTTCTGTTTCCCCTTCCTGTTGTTAGTAAATAATGGGGCAGATCAGGTTCTTTAGCCTTGGCAAATCAAACAGAAAAGGAGAGGTATAATTATATATTCAAACCAACAGTAATCCACTTAAGAATTGGCACAAAGATCCTGAAAGTGTCAGAGGGGTGTGAAAATAAATTCTGTTGCACTTGATTACACTGACTAAAAGTATACCTGCGTGAATATATATATATATATATATATATGTGTGTGTGTGTGTGTGTGTGTGTGTGTGTGTGTGTGTGTGTGTGTGCATGCATTAGTAAATAATGGAAAAGAACCCGGCAATAAGGAGAATGGTTGGAAAACAAACGATTCCAAAGCGAAGAATTTAATGTGAAAGAAAGTCGACACATTAATGTTTCGGTTTTAATAATCCATTATCAGGACTTGGAAAAGATGATATCGAGTATCATTAGATCACCGATGAATGTTTAATGAAATACAAAAAAAAAAAAGGAAAGACATTATAGACACAGAGAAATGGGCATACTGTTTAATCAATAAATAGGCGTTCATATTTCAAAAATACCTTGTGACTGTGTAAAGCAATGATGTAAAACAAACGGAACCACAAACAGATTTAAACGAGAGAAAAAAAACAAGAAAAGAAAAAACGAAGAAGAAGAAGAAGAAGAAGAAGAAGAAGAAGAAGAAGAAGAAGAAGAAATTTATTGATTAAACAGAACACCCCCTTTCTTTCTATATATAATCTCCTACCTTGTTTTGTATTCAATTTAACATCCATCGGAGATCTAATAACACTGGATATCATCTTTTCAACGTCCAGATGATGGTTTATTGAAACCGAAATGTTATCGGTTGAAATTTCTTTTACATTGAATTCTTCATTTTCGATTACGTTTTTTTTTTTCAATTTCTCTCTCTCTCTGTCTCTATATATATATATATAGGTATATGTACTTACTACTTTACTATCTACCAGCATTCACGGTCACAAAGAAAAAGAAAAAAAAATGTCAGAATTAAAAGATAACAAATCTCGAATCACTGCCTGGGGAAAAAAGTAAAAGATTATCGGGAGAAAAAAAAGAAAAGGCCAACTTCGTCACACCAGTTGAAAAAAATCAAGAGATATGCAATCAGTTGGTCAAAAGAAAAAAACCCACCGCAAAATGCTGCAATGCTACAATTGCAAAAATTGCTCAATACTAGAGCCAATAACAAAAATTAAATCGCGAGTCGGGACTATCCTACTACAGTTTCGCCTAAAACGGCTCCTCAGGGTCCCTACGCAGTTTCTTCCAGGCAGCGGTCGTATCGATACTGCTATATGGATGCACTGCTTGGACGCTAACTAAAGAGCTGAAGAAGAAGGTAGACGGCAATTACACAAGAATGTTGCAAGCAATATTGAACAAGTCCTTGCGGCAATACCCCACAAGGTACCAACTATACGGCCACCTGCCTCCCATCACGAAAACTATCCAAGCTAGACGAACCAGACATGTAGGACACTGCTGGAGAAGCAAGGACGAACTCATCAGTGATGTACTCCTATGGACCCCCCCACATATGGCCTATCAAAAGCAGGACGACCAGCTCGAACATACATACAACAGCTATGTGAGGATACGGGATGTAGCCTTGAAGAACTGCCAGTGGCGATGAACGATAGGGAGAAGTGGCGAGAGAGGGTCAAGGATATCCGTGCTAGCGGTAAGACAAGATGATGATGATATATATGCATATATATGTACCTATCACCGACTATATATATATATATGTAAATATATATATATATATATATATATATATATATATTGGATTGGTAAGTATTACAATAAAATCATAAGGTTATCACTGCCATAATAGAAAAGCATGAAGATGAATGGATAACCCATCTTTAAATATTGTTCCCAAATGATTTTATCATAGGCTAATTTCTCCTTAAATATCGCTTTGAATTGAGATGGATTGGTAAAATTTGTCACAAAAAGCCCTAAATAAACAAATGACTAAGGTAAATATCTGACCACAACAGTTATCGCTGATTTGAATCACAAACCACTGATGTTTAACACATATTTTCAAAATAAATGGCTATGTAGCCGGTGTCTATGGTAGAAGGGATCATATAATGATGAATTTTTAAAAAATTGAAAACAAAAAATCCTCTCAAAGAATGGATATTTCACGTTAGCTATTCGGTTTTCGTCGCTTCTTTTGGTGCATATTAGGCATAAAAACTGTTAAATGCTTTCTCGAAATTTTTCTTTACAAAAACGTCTCTCTTTGATATATATATATATTGTAAGAGTGTTTGTTGTCACTAAATCACTTTGTGCGTATGTGTCGAACCAAGTAAAATATAATATGGAGAGTGCTCAATATCTAGGATAGAGCTATTTTACAATAATAATAAACATATATGAGATATATATATACATATTTAATCCATGGAAAATAGTCTGTGACCCTGGGTTTCATGGGTTTTTTTTGCAAAACAGCAATCATCAAGCAGTTAAGAAGATGGAATGAATTGAAAATCGAAAATGAGAAAAAAATACAGACAAAATCCGTTGGGATTTCGTTTATGTGTGGTTGTATGTAAGTGTATGTGGGTGTGTGCGTATGCGTGTATGTGTTGTAGTTGCGTATGGATGCGAACGTAGCGCGTTGGGTTTAGCGGAAATGAATTCAAATGTATATTAATAATTCGTTTCATCATTTATTTAGGTGACTATTGCTATGGAACAAAACATCATCACTGCATATCGAGGAGAATGAATAAGAATTTGATTTGTAAGTGTATTTAAACGGTTGTGTTATGGTAGGCTAGAATCACGGTGGGTATAATTAAGGTTATATTGTATTGTAATATGTTGGTGTAATATTTAGGGGAGGGAATTGTATAATAATAATAATGATATCAATAATAATAATAAATAAATGAAATAAAATAATAAAGGGATTATATATATATATATATATATATATGAAGCTTTCGAGATTTTTGTTTCGAGGGGATACGATTCTTCTGCCCTTTGTTTTTTTTATTTTAGACTATCATGCCTAGGGTTTGTAATAGCTATATCTATCTGGTTTTCGAGCAAACTATGGGATTTTTCCGTGTTCAGAAGGTGGTTTAAGTTAATCGCTTTAACTTTTCAGTATGTTATTATCCGTGGAGATTATCCTTAGTCTAATTTCTTGAGAGTGTTGGAGGCTTTCTTTGAGATGTTTACAGGAGAATATTCTTAATGATATAGTTGTGTGTGATTGTTGGGCTTGTGCGTCTCGTGTTGTTTGTAATTATTTCTTGTTCTTGTCAATATATACGAGAGGATGTCAAAATCCAATTGATTGCCTTGTTTTTTCTTGGTCAAATTTGATTGATTCAAATCTCATATTCAATTTAAGAAGGAACCTTTTCTTCTCTGTCTGTTTATATATGTAATGTTATGGTTATTGACGAAGCGTAGCTTAGTTGTGACACAATCTCAGAAGAATTAGGATTGCATTCAGAAGCAAACACTTATTATGATAATGATCTGCTAACCTTGCCTGTTAACCATTACACAAAGTGAGATACCCAAACCCACCGCGGGCATTGGTCTTCATGCCAATGCACACAAAACGGAATACATATGCTTTAATCAAACAGGTGACGTTTCCACACAAGGCGGTAGCTCTCTGAAAATAGTTGACAAGTTCACCTACATAGGAAGCAGTGTCTCATCAACCGAGAAAGACATCGACACGCGACTAACAAATGCATGGGCAGCTAACGATAGGCTATCGGTCATATGGAAGTCAGACCTAACCGATAAAATGAAACGCAGTTTCTTTCAAACAGCGGTCGTGTCGATGTTCCTATATGGATGCACTACATGGACGCTACCAAAAAGGCTGGAGAAAAAGCTTGACGGCAACTACACAAGAATGTCACGAGCAATGTTCAACAAGTCCTGGAGGCAAAACCCCGCAAAGCACCAGCTGTACGGCTGCCTATATCCTATCACGAAAACTATCAAAGTTAGACGATCCATAAAAATATTCTCCAATGGAGTACTTCATATGAACGAGCAAAAGCAGGACGACCAGCTCGAACCTATATACAGCACTTCTGTGAGGATACAGGATGTAGCCCTGAGGACCTACCAGGAGCGATGAGCGATAGGGCGGTGTGGTGAGAGAGGGTCAGGGATATCCATGCTGGCGGCACGACAAGATGATATATATATATATATATATATATATATATATATATATATATATATTTCTTTGTGGAGTGGACTACGCGCTATATATGTAATTATCTAAAAAAAACAAACATGAAATAGAGCTGAAAAGGATTTTTTGCCTAAGGTCTCTATTTTCTTGATTTAATTCTTTTAACCGATTAATATTATTTGCAATTCAACTTTATCCACTAAGATCTGAGTGAAAGAAAATGATTCGAAATCAAAACACCTATTATCAAAGGAATTCCGAAATTTGATGCCATATAAACTCGAAATTAACAATTCATATTTTTATCTGGTACTATTTACCAACCCCTCCGCTCGGGCAGGATATGACACAAGGTCAATTTTAAGCGGAGTTTAACAGGTTTGAATTCAGAGTTTTCCTTCTCCTAGACTAGTTGCCTAACCAAGGCTGAAGAACCTAGTCTGTCCTACTATTCACCCATAGCTGGAGGGAGAATAATTGGATTCATACCTTTCCCAAGGGTATTAGTGCTATGTGAAATGCAATCAGTCTCGTCCAGGATTTGAACTCGTATCGCCGTGTTCATTTACTACGGCGATAACGACTACACCACGGGCACCTCCATGGTTTCTATCTCTCTATGTATCTATTCACCTCCGTTTGTCCCTTTTCGATAAATGTATGTTTTTGTATGAACATCTCCATCAGCTCAAGCGATTTTCACGATCTCAATCCTCGAAAAAGAGGCTAAACTGTAAAACCTTTATGTCCACATTGTCAGTTGTTATTGTTGATCTGTGAACATGTGAAAATACCGAAGATAAAATTTCTAACAGGATGTGACACATCTTTTGCTAATAAACAATACAGGTATAGATACAAACAGTATAAACATTTCGGTTTCTTTGTTTAAATACATATCAACCTTCATGGGTTATTTAATGCCAAAGCCATCCAGGAATTCCAACTCACTGTCATTGGCTAGTTCAATACAACAGACACTATTTCACGATGACATTCTTAAGCAAATACGAACAGTGATATATTTAATGAAATATAGATGCCAATAGTGATACAGACTCGAATACTGAGACAGTAGTGTACATAATTAGATCTATACGGAGAAGAAAAGAAAGAACGAGAGAGAGAGAGAGAAAGACAGAGAGAGAGAGAGATATGGAAACAAATTTTGGTTTGGTTTACTGAAATATGAACGCATATTTTATCTAATGCCAGATTAGCATATTGGTAGAGTGTTCACCAATGATCCGGTCGCCCAGGGCTCTGTCCTTGGTCTAGTCATACCAAAGAATCAAAAATTGTACTTAATGTCACCTTTCTTTGCAAGATACAGGTCAAAGGTAAAGGGGAGCAATCTATGGAATAGAGCAGCGTCCTCCCATACATCACGGTATAGTAGCATTTAAAAAGGGATCTTTCGGGTCCCCCTCGACTATGGTTGCTAACTTTACATTTATATATATATATATATATATATATATATATATGTACGTATGTATTAAATTAGTAAGCGAATATTTTGAGGATGATATTTTTAAACGAACGAGAGTGGAATTATTTGCAATCAGTTCAATGATTTCAAGTATTTCTATCCAACCCTAATAATTCTATTTTCTATAAATTATTTGTTTGCAAACAGTTTAGATATTTTCAAGCATTGCTATCTCGGCACAGTTGACCCTCAATCACGATCATTTTAGCACTTTTACCGATAAAATAGCGTTGGGTACCTGTTTGCTAACAGAGAAGTTTGAAAAATAAGATTCGGACAATCACGTAGGTGCTAACACTTGACATGACCAACCAATTAATTGGATCGGACCTCTCCGACTGCTCGTCAAGCACAAAAGGGGATTATTGCAAATAATTTGAAAAAATTGTTTGTGGGTTCAATAATAGCTCCGACAACAGGATCTACACGTGAATAATTATGAGCTGCTATCCACGGACACTAGATTGTCTTGATGGTAGGACTCTTACATCATGGCAGAGGTGCAGTCAGCGTATTCTACAGCCCCACCTGACAGGATGGTTGAATGAAGCTTATATATATATATATATATATATATATATATAGTTATTTATTGAGCGCCACACTAACGCGAAAATATGGAACATAGCCATTTTCAAGTGGGTTAAGGAAGAAAGCAGTAGCCTAGACTCGCCTGATAGGCACAAAAATGCCTCGGGCTTCGTCGGCATTCCACCAAAAGGATACCTCAGGCCCAAAACGATAAACCTAGCTTTACCGGAGTGGGTTAAAGCCGAGAGGGAATACCTACTGAGGCTTGAGAAATCTGTCAGTCTTAACAGCGAGTTGCGACTGCCGGGCACCCTTGTCACCCGCGTCAAGAAGTCTGGATCGGTTGATAACTCCAACATTACAACCTAACCTAACAAGAAATATCTACCCAACTGTCTGTCAAATAAGAAGCGTAGTTGGGTACCGTACTTAGGAATTGTTGAAATAAATTTATAATGGCTTAACATTTGTTGAGTTTTATTTGATCTCAATTATATATATATATATATATATATATATATATATATATATATATTGAAATAGTTAGGTCCGCAGATTAATTTCAGTGTGGTGTTTTTGAGTTTTGTTTTCTTGACATGAGTTTCAGACGCCGTGGTACTTTTCAAGAGACTAATGTTATTAACCTAAAAAGGACCACGACATCTGAAACACATGTCAAGAAAACAGAACCCGAAAACACCACAATGAAATTCATTTACGGACTTATTTACGGACTTATTTATTTTAAAGTATTTACTTTTCCCTTGTTGTTAATACAAATTTCATACATGTACACACAGACATATATATGTATAATATATATTTATATATAGCACCTGCCGAAAACAAACAAGCAATTGGATATTCATGAAATGTATTTGTGAAAATCGGTTTGATTATTAGAAATCATTAAGTCCTTCAAGGGATGAAAAACATTTGTTCGAGTTTTCCTTGATTATATCAATATATCACATTACAATTAGTTTAAAATAAAATGAGTTTTTAAAAATAATTCACCATAATGTTATGTGCTTTTTGTGCAAAGGTAGCATCGAATTCTTATACTAATAAAACGTAATTTCTTTTCCTTTTGAAAGGAAACATCGAAATATCTCTTACGAAATCGTCTAACTTAATTTTTAATAATGTTCATTTGTTTGCACTGTAATATGATTTCAAGTAACTAATAATAAATATTACAAAAAGAAAATAAAATCAAAATCATCATCAGATCATGTTGATAGCATACATTAAATCACGATAATGTTTTCCGAGAAAAATAGGGCAAATCTCCTTTTTCCTAGAACACGATGAATCCCAACATAGACGATTACATCTCAAGATGAATTCCTGATAAGCCACCTGAAAATTAAGGACACTAAAGAATAATTGGAATAAATAAATTAAAACAATAAAACAGACTAAAATAAATAAAAATGAATATATGAATACACACCAATAAATAAAACCCTCAGATGACGAGAGAATTAACAGACATGGAAAGTAAATGGTAGAACTTGATTGTACCGGGAGCAGGTACTAAAATAGGAATATTCTAGTGAAAAAATAATAATAATACTCGACTGTGGAGGCAATGTCATCCACTGGGAGATGTGCAAGAATTTTAAAATTTGACCATACTAACAAATGCATCTGTCCTAGAAAATGACAAACATAAACTCCTGCGGTACTCTGACAAAGAGGCGGATCACCTAATCTTGGCCACAAGACCAGACCTTATAAAGATCAACAGAAAAATAGATAATTTACAAAACTGTCGACTATGCTGTCCTGGCCGACCACAGAATAAAACTGAAAGAAAGGAAAAAGAAAGATAGTGCCTCAATCTTGCTAGGGAATTGAGAAAAACTGTGGAACATGAAGGTGATAATTATACCAATTGGGATTGGTGCTTTTGGCAGAGTAACAAAATGATTATTAATCAGATTGTAGGATTTGGAAGTTGGCGGAGGAGTGAACACCATCCAAACTACAGCATTATTAAGAACAGCCAGAATACTGAGAAGAGTCCTGGAGACTTGGGGGGAGTTGATATCACTCAAACTACAGGTAAAGACTATCAGCTTTTGCTGATGTAAAAATCTCACGATCAAACAAGCAGAAATGAAAGAAAAAATCCAGAAAGAATACCTCAGAAGAACTAGAAAACTACTCGACACAAAACTCAATAGCAGAAACCTCATCAAAGGAATAAATACTTGGGCTGTACCTCTCGTTAGATATTCCGGACCCTTTCTCAAGTAGACCCGAGAGGGACCCGAGAGGAACTTAAACAAATGGACCAAAGGACAAGAAAACTAATGATAATGCATAAGGCATTGCATCCCTGAGACGACGTTGACTGACAATATGTATCTAGAAAAGAGGGAGGAAGAGGACTTGCCTGCATTGAAGACAGTGTTAACACATCCATACATCGACTCAAAAACCATATACAAAAACACGAAGGGGGACTCATTACAGCCACCAGACACGAAACTGAGAACACTATGAACAACAGAATGACAATAACTAGGAAACAAAAATGGGAAGGAAAACAACTCTAGGGCCGCTTTAAACGACTAATAAACAATATCTCACTCGACAAAACTTGGACATGGCTAAGAAAAGGAAACTTTAAGAGAGAAACAGAATCTCTCCTAATAGCAGCACAGGACAACGCCATAAGAACGAATCATATCAAAGCGAGAATAGATAAGACGCAACAAAATAGCAAATTCAGGCTATGTGGTGACAGAGATGAAACCATCAATCATATAATAAGCGTATGCAGCAAATTAGCACAGCGGGAGTATAAGACGAGACACGACTGGGTCGGTTAGGCTATTCACTGGGAAATGTGTAAGAAATTTAAATTCGACCATACTAACAAATGGGAAATGCACAAACCAGCATCTGTCCAAGAAAATGCCACGCATAAACTCCTATGGGACTTTAACATACAAACGGATCACCTAATCCCGGCCAGGAGACCAGACTTAATAATAATCAACAAAAATAGAGAACTTGCTAAATAGTCGACTTTCCTGTCCCGGCAGACCACAGAATAAAACTGAAAGAATATGAAAAGAAGGATAAGTACCGAGACCTTGCTAGGGAACTGAAAAAATGTGGAACATGCAGGTGACAATTATACCAACTGTAATTGGTGCGTTTGGAACAATAACTAAGGGATTACTAAAGGGACTAGAGGACTTAGAGGCTGGCGGACGAGTGGAGACCATCCAAACGACAGCATTGTTGAGAACTGCCGGAATACTAAGAAGTATCCTGGAGACTTGAGGAGACTTGCTGTCGCTCAGACTCCAGTGAAAAACCATCGGCTATCGCTGATGTGAAAAGCTGTAATGAGTTAATAATAATAATAATAATAATAATAATAATAATGGCAAACAACTCTATTATAAAAGATGATTAATTTAAAAATTTTAAAGAAGACATCAAAATTAGGAGATATATACAAAACAGTAAATCTACTCAATATAGCCGCTATTTTTTTTTCAATAATTTTATCAACACGCCTTGGAAAAGATTTGCTTACCTTTAAAATAAATTCTTCAGATATTTTATTCCATTGCTCTTCAAGAGGAGTCTATGGCGAACCAATATTTTCCCCCAAAACAATGTTTTCTCATCGACTTTTTATTCATTAACGTGTTTTTTATTGACCTTTTGACGTCCATCTTAATCACCGTAGCGAGAGCATTTAAAAAGCCTTCTTTCCCTTTTTTTATTCATTCCTTCATTTCCTCTTTTCCCCAAAAAGTTATTTTTGTGTAAAAAAAAAAAAGAAAAATATTGGTATGCGGTAGACAAAGAAAGTTTGTCTTGATTTCGGCGTCAAGCAAATCATAGATTCTTTGTTGTCCCTTTTTTTTTTTTCTTACTCACACAAGGCGGCATATTGAAAAATTGAGCTAAGGAAAATTTACATTTATCGAGGTCTTATCAAGATTTGGTAAAGCAGAAAAAAATGTAAAAATTTATTCCATATTTTGCCCCCTGTATTTTGTTGAAATGCTGAACAGGAATTCCTTGTCCTCTCTATAATATCTGTAACAAAAGCATAGATAATAAACAACCACTGTATGTGGTATAGCCACAATATACTACCCTTAAAAACTGACATATCTAAACGTTATTCAATGTTGGACCAAGGCAACATGTCTAGTTGTCATGATAGGCCAGTGTTCCCTTAATAGCTGACATGAGGGAACATCCTGGAAAAAGATTCCGGTTTTAATTTAAAGTACCCAAACAACGACCACAGTAAACACTTGACCCAGAGATACCAACAGAAGAAAAATTGACTCGGAAAGGCAATAATAATGTAATTGTAATTTGTGTGCTTGGAATGGTGCATTAAAAGGTTGCTGAAAGTGTTGGAAATCGGAGAACGTATCGATAATATCATAACTACAGCACTATCAAGATTGGTCAGAATTCTGAGAAGAGTCCTGGAGACCTGTGAGGACTTGTTGTCGCTTAGACTCCAGTGTAAGACCATCACCAAATGATTGTGGGTGAAACTCGCTAGAATTTAACTTCTAGCGAGATGATAAAACACTAGAAAAAAAGAAAATGATATATTAAATAAATCAACAAATCAGAAAATTAATGCAATATCATCATCATCATATCGCGCTGGTATCCCTGACCCTCTCTCGCCACTCCTCCTTATCGTTCATCGCCCTAGGAAGGTCTTCAGGACAACATCCTGAATCCTCACATAGCTGCTGAATGTACGTTCGAGCTGGTCGTCCTGCTTTTGCGCGGCCATGTGTGGGGATCCATAAGAGTACATCTCTTATGAGTTCATCTCTGCTTCTCCAGCAGTGTCCTGCATGTCTGGTTCGTCTAACTTGAATAGTTTTCGTGATAGGGGGCAGGTGGCCGTACAGTTGGTGTCTTGTGGGGTGTTGCTGCCAGGACTTGTTCAGGATTGCACGCAGCATTCTTGTGTAATTGCCATCTAGCTTCTTCTCCAGTCGTTTTGTTAGCGTCCATGTAGTGCATCCATATAGCAGTATCGATGTGACCGCTGCCTGGAAGAAACTTTGTTTCATTTTATCGGTTAGGTCTGATTTCCATATAATCGATAGCCTATTGATAGCTGTCCATGCTTTCGTTAACCTCGTTTCGATGTCCTTTTCGGTTGATTCGACGCTGCTTCCTAGGTACGAGAATTTGTCTACTAGTTTAAGTGGGGTTCCTTCTAGAGTGGAGATGTCCCCCGTTTGGTTATAGCACATATATTCCGTTTTGTGTGCATTAACATAGAGGCCTATGCTTGCTGCTGCTCGTTCCAAACTATGCAGAAGTGTTTCGGCTTGGTCAGGTGTATTTGCCAGTATCGCTATGTCATCGGCGTAGTCGGCATCGGTAATTGTTGTTGCGGGGTATCTTCTGCTTCTTTTCTTCGTCAGTTCGAAGCCCAAGAATTCCCGTAAATTAGTTAACACTTCTTACCAAGCTCCACATTACGGTATATAAAGTGATACGTCTCGCACGAAGAAAACGTGGTCTGAGCTGAGAAACTGACAGTCAAGATTCAGCGTAGTTGACTTTGTGTTTACGCTAAACTCTGACCAACTAATAAATACGGCC
>OY757928.1:13227664-13320164 GCA_963585895.1 Sepioteuthis lessoniana | reverse complement strand
CATATATATATATATGTATACATATATATATATATATTCAATAAATTCTCCCACTCCATAGCTAATGAGTTCGATTCTCATAGGCGTCCTATCATGCTACGTTTGAGACTTTCCTACCTAATAGCTTTATTGTCGCTTTTCGTGTACGTCGAAAGTTTATAACAACAAGAAAGTGATAAATACGCATGCTTATTTTATTTCGTTCTTATGCATATTAATTAAGCGTCGACTTCATTAACTGCGTGCAACACGCACCCACGAATTCGCGCTGTGCAAGCACATATGCCTCGATTTTCATTTTATTCACTTGCTCAGTTTTCAAACCCTTTTGTTCCATATTATTTCACAGTTGTACAACGTTCCTTGCAAGCTGAGAGCTCCGAACAGAAGTTATGTGTTTTCACCCAATAAACAAATGTCTTTTTTGATTAGACTTACGAATAATTTATAGAATACTAACTTTCTTTACAAATTCGTTGATGTTGTTACTATAAGTAAATTAAACTACCAGCAGGTGTTTCGAGACATCAAAAGAAAATTGATTGGTTATTTTGTCTTGGTTTCCACAAACAAATCACAATCTTCTATCAATATCGTTTATTTATTTGTTTTTCTTTTTTTTTCTTCTTTTTTTCTTGTCTTTTTATTTTTTGCTGGTCCTATTAATTCGTTTACAGTCAATGACGATTAATCCTTGTTTTTTACTGTTTCTTTTATTCCCGAAATTCTGCTGCCTGAAGAGCCAAATTTTCTTTTATTGTAACGATATTAGGACTTGTTCTACGAAAAAAAAAAACACGAATCGCGCAAAGTCTTTTAAAACCAATTCCTACTGAATAAAGATGTGAACATTTACGTAAAGTTATTACGCAATAATACTAGTTATTTAGAAACTCATATTTTTTTTAACTACTAGACAAATTCACGTACCTAGGAAGCAGCGTCGAATCAACCGAAAAGGACATCGAAACGAGGTTAACGAAAGCATGGACAGCTATCAATAGGCTATCGATTATATGGAAATCAGACCTAACCGATAAAATGAAACAAAGTTTTTTCCAGGCAGCGGTCACATCGATACTGCTATATGGATGCACTACATGGACGCTAACAAAACGGCTGGAGAAAAAACTAGATGGCAATTACACAAGAATGCTGCGTGCAATCCTGAACAAGTCCTGGCAGCAACACCCCACAAGACACCAACTGTACGGCCACCTACCCCCTATCACGAAAACTATTCAAGTTAGACGAACCAGACATGCAGGACACTGCTGGAGAAGCAGAGATGAACTCATAAGAGATGTACTCTTATGGATCCCCACACATGGCCGCGCAAAAGCAGGACGACCAGCTCGAACGTACATTCAGCAGCTATGTGAGGATACAGGATGTTGTCCTGAAGACCTACCTAGGGCGATGAACGATAGGGAGGAGTGGCGAGAGAGGGTCAGGGATATCCGTGCTGCCAGCACGATATGATGATGATGATGATGATGATGATTAAACCAGAAAGAAGAGGCTTCTGGTTAACGTTATCGTCGTAGAAAATAAACCCCGCGATTTGATTTCAAATCCTGTTTGCCTTTTACGTATTGCTTATACTGAGCCATAAATAATTATGACTACTGATATAAGAGAATGGAAACTCTTAATAAAAATCTGTTAAAATCCGCTCTAAAATCGGCCTTGTGTCGTATCATATTCATGGGAGAAGTTTTGGATAAATACACGCGCACAAAATCCCCAGGTATATATAACAAGCATACACAGACATAAATACATACACACGCACATATGTAGACATGTGCGTATAGACACACATGCACACATAATAGAGAGCAGGAGTTACATCCACGACAGCAGTGAAAGGTTTAGTTTATCGATTTGACGTCATATCAACACCTGATGGATTAATTGTAGCCGATTTTTTTATTAAATTCATATTTATTTCTTTCATTTGCTTCGGTTCTGTTTTAAAGCATTTCAACTCTTGTGGGTCACTTAATGTCAACTCCTATTCACACATACACACACACACATATATATACACACACACACACAAATATATATATATATATATATATATATATATATATATACGATAAGTTTCCAGACTTTTTTCGTATGGGCACTTTTATTGAAAGTCTCGTCCCCTTCGAAGTCATCTCCTCCGGCTGCAATGCACTTGTTGTACCGTTCCAACAACATCTGGAAGGCCCCATAGAAGCCCTCTTGTGTGAGCGTGTCAATGACCATTGTCCCAGCCTCCGTTGTCTCATAACGACAGCCTCTGAGCTTAGGGAATAACCAAAAGTCACAGGGAGCAAGGTCTGAACTATCGGGAGGGTGAGGAACAGTCTTGGTGCCCATCTTGTTCAAATAGTCTGTGACAAGGATGGAGTTGTGGACTGTTGCATTGTTCTGGTGGAAATGCCTCTGGCCCGATTTGAAGAGTACTGGCCTCTTCCGATGAAATATCTTGCTGAACTCCCTTAAAACCTCAACACAGTAACCCTAACCGTAACCCTCACCCTTTGGCCAATCAACTCTGGTGTATTGACTTCCTTACTTCTACCACACCTCTCATCATCCATCACAGACTTCCTGTCTACCTTGAATCTCTTATGCCACTCAAAAACTGATGCTCGATTCACGCAAGATGGTCGAAAGCGGTCTGAAGCATTCCATACGTTTCTGTGTCATATTTTCCAAGTTTAAAGCATAATTTCATTGCATATCGTTCTTCTAAAGTGTCAGATTTCATTTTTAAAATTCACCATCTGTGACAATCAAGCTGTAGTCAGGTGTATTCCAATTGCTGGTGTAGTCGTTCATTTAAACCTGAAATCATACAAATTGGTCAGTCATCTCATAAGATGAACAGCAAAAATATATTGGATTTTCAAGAATCTACGACAATTTTAAATGCCCGCAGGAAGAAAGTCTGGAAACTTATCGTATGATCCTCGTATATATATATATATATATATATATACATATATATATATAATTCAAAAGCGAATAGTTTAACATTTTGTGTAAATTATTGTACAGTAGCCAGAGCTTATTTTCTTGCATACTCTTAAATGGTAAAGTCAGAGTATTTTTTATCTTCGTATAGATTTATGTATTTCATTCTAGTGATTATAATTTTTAAACGTATCTTCCCTACAAATAGTTGTTATCATTGTGATTTTATATGATATTAGGATTAATGCCAATGAAGGAGTATTCCATACTCCATAGATTTCTTGGACTTGAGGTTCACCATCAAATGCATTTTAGTCATATATAAGACACTCCTTTTAAGAGCTCTTACATTCAGTAAGGGAATGCATTCGGTGTATACTAAATCGTGCTTACGTTATGCTGTAATTAGAAGTGTTAAAAAAAGAATAGCTTTTACAGAAACTGAAGTAATCATTTTTGTTTTATCTTCTTTTCCTTCTTTTTTACAGAAATTTGCTATGTTCAGTATTGCAAGAATCGTCAGAACGTTTCAAATATATCTATTTCCCTTACAGATAGACTCTTAAAAGAATTACTATGTTGGTCCTGAATAAACTTGGGGGAAAAATGTCAAAGATAATACATTCGACAGTTCCGTGGATACCATTTGCAATTGCCGATGTAGATATCATGAATTTTTAAATTAAGAATGTTTCTTTTTAATATAAATGACTTTAGATAATTTCTACTTTTCAGCTTTAGATCTTCTTAAGGGAGAAACACGGTGAGCAACAAGAGACCATTTTTCAAGTTTTAGGAAAATATTATTCACGAAAAATGTTCTGCCGTGTATCTGAGACCCTCGTTTTAAAACTAATAAATACAGGTTAGAATAAAAACACATTCTTATCATAGAGGGTTTTCGGACTATTGTCCTCATCTTTATTGTTATTTTCAAAACGTTTTGGTCGATATATCCTCCAGCCTTCTTCAGTTGTTTACGGAACTCGGGAACCTTCACGGAACTTCGAGCTACATCATTTACTGAATCACGGGAGTCGCCAGTTCTGATTCCGTAAGCCATAACCGGGTACAAGCGTTACGTATTCCTGTATTGTTACTCGCCTGCAGTCAGGGGGAAACCTGCAACCTCCAGATGATTGCCTCCTTAGAAGCTAAGGGAACCAACACCTATAACCGTTACGTCAAAACACTTGTACCCGGTTATGGCGAACGAAATCAGAACAGGCGACCCCCACCCGTGGATTCAATAAAGGGCGTAGTTCGAAGTTCCGACAAACACCTGAAGAAGGCCGGGGTATATATCGGCCGAAACGTTGGGGAAATAATAATAAAGGTGAAGGCAATAGTCCGAAAAACCTTAATGATAAAAATCATCAAGCTTCGTCTCAGAAATTTAGACATCTAAAAACATATTTGTTGTTGTTGTTTGTTTTATTTTATGGTGGATTAACCCTTTTCCGGTGATTTAATGCTGAATCAACTCATTTTGATAAGTTTCAAATAATTCAATTTGGTATAAGTATTTATATTTTTTGTTTAAAATCAGTTTCAATGTTTAAAACAGTTCTGTTTCCAACCATTCAGCTTAGCATAAGTACGCAGTTTAGTTCTATTTGAACCATAGATAGGACCCGATTAGGTATTTCAACTCCGGGCCAGAGTGGACCTAAGAGCGATGGCAATAAAGGATTACTCTGCATTCCCCAAAGCTCCAACATTACTGAAGCCTCAGCATCATATTGTTTAGTGTCATATCATTGTTGGAGGTCGGTGTATTCTACAGCTCCAGCAGACGAGGCAACGGATTTTTGATAGTTTTTCTTATTTCTATTTTTTACTACCATAATCAATTTTTACTTGATAGAGTTTTTATTAAATTTAATTTAGTGTAGTTTTGCCACTTATAATTTTTATCGATGTCAGTTTTACTGGTAACAATTTCACAAGAATATGATAACGTTGTTTTATATGATAACGTTGTTTTATCTAACAATTTATTCTTATGCCACTCAAAGAATATTCGTAGATCATCCTCCCATTACGTAGAGATATTTATCTGCATAAAGCGTTACATATTTATCAATGCTATTATATAATATATGGGTTGGCTGATCAGTAGGTTGTTTTCTAATGGCATACCAACCGTTGTGGGTTATTTTGTGCCAAATCTTTATATATATATATATATATATATATATATATATTGCCATCCAAGACAGACTGTTTTATTGAATGCCAACTCATCAGTGCGGCTAGACACATAAGATGCCTTAAGCTGAGATCGAAACCCAGCCAAGTTTACGTCAGCCCGATAACGTAGCATCATAACGACCAGCAATGAGAGAATATAACGTATATGAATAAAATATTGGCATTTGATTACATTTTACATTGACGGCTACCGAGTGCTCAATTCGATAGAAGGTCTTTGTATTACGTGAGTGGCAACCGTTAATTATCTCGCGAGAGTAGTCAACCCCATTGTTTATAAGTAATACTTTACGAACAATTTTTTTATCTGAAGCAACACAATCTTCTCATCCGGCATAACATTTCACATAATGATTCTGTTATCCTGGAAGGTGCTCGTAGAGTAGCGGCTATGCCCATATAAGATGGAATTGGAGACTAAGGTTCAAATTTTGGGCTGGGCTGATAGCAATTCACTCCGCGCTAATACCATTAAAAAGACATATATACCACTGTATCTCCCTATGGGTGAGTATCTTTTAGAGTAGACTGTAATCTTTAGCTTCGATAAGGCAATTAGACCAAGAGAGGGAAATCTGTGAATTCAAATCAGCTCTACTCCATTTAAAATAAAATTGACTTTGTGACGCATTCTGCTCGTGGCTGAGTAGTTAGGGAAATACAGAGCTATTTTCCCGAAATTTTGAAATAGTATTTGACAAATCATCATCATCATCATCATCATCATCATATCATGCTGGCAGCACGGATATCCCTGACCCTCTCTCGCCACTCCTCCCTATCGTTCATCGCCCTAGGTAGGTCTTCAGGACAACAACCTGTATCCTCACATAGCTGCTGAATGTACGTTCGTGCTGGTCGTCCTGCTTTTGCGCGGCCGTGTGTGGGGATCCACAAGAGTACATCTCTTATGAGTTCATCTCTGCTTCTCCAGCAATGTCCTGCATGTCTGGTTCGCCTAACTTGAATAGTTTTCGTGATAGGGGGTAGGTGGCCGTACAGTTGGTGTCTTGTGGGGTGTTGCTGCCAGGACTTGTTGAGGATTGCACGCAGCATTCTTGTGTAATTGCCATCTAGTTTCTTCTCCAGCCGTTTTGTTAGCGTCCATGTAGTGCATCCATATAGCAGTATCGATGTGACCGCTGCCTGGAAGAAACTGCGTTTCATTTTATCGGTTAGGTCTGATTTCCATATAGTCGATAGCCTATTGATAGCTGTCCATGCTTTCGTTAACCTCGTTTCGATGTCCTTTTCGGTTGATTCGATGCTGCTACCTAGGTACGTGAATTTGTCTACTAGTTTAAGAGGGGTTACTTCTAGAGTGGAGATGTCCCCCGTTTGTTTATAGCACATATATTCCGTTTTGTGTGCATTAACATGGAGGCCTATACATGAATTTAAACGGTACATTAACCGAAGAGAAAAACTCAATAAATAAATAAAAACATGAGTGTATTGACAGACATGACAAAGATTATATATTCTGAGTTAGATATGATATAGGTTTCACAAAATAGTCAAACGGAAACGGAATCAGAGTGAGCGAGAGAGAAGGTGAAAGAGAGAGCGAGAGAGAAGGAGAAAGAGAGAGCGAGAGAGAGAGAGAGAGAGAGAGAGAGAAGGAAGCATGTTGCCTTACTCATGTAAATAGGGTCAGTCAGTACAAAAGAGGTAAAAACTTTTAAAATGATCGGAAAAGAAAAGCGAACGAAAAACGACTCAGAAATAGATTTAAAATTTGCTTTTGTTTCGAGTAAGATTCAACAAATGCCGTTTTCTTCTGAAAGCTTGCTATGGCGTCGAAGTCGAGTATGTTAGCCAGTACTACACGGAGATTCCTTCCGTTTGTAGCTGAGTTACTCAGATATTTTATATCCAAATAGAGATTGATAGAGAAAGATGAATTTCTATATATCTGAAAAAACGGAACAACGTCAGTTTCTTTGCTCGGAGAGATATTTCCTCAAAATTATATCTGTGCCTGTCGGCCAGACTTGAATGTTTCCCCAGCAGAGCGGGAATTCTTCCTCAAAGTGTTGTCATGGTTATGGCCCTAAACTGTAAAATAAAAATAAGGATCAAGTTCTGGAGATGTAGGGTGAATGGATATATGTTCGATTGTCCTTATTTCAATTCTCACTGTAGGCTGCTCATCTGTTTTATATTAAAATAGAAATTGCCAGATTTGCTGGGTTCTGTGCATTGTTTAAATAGATATGTTTTCTAATTGTTCCAATTCGATTGGAATGTATGATGCTATATAACTATAAATTATTTGCATTAAGACTAACTCATGAGAGATGTTTTCTTTTGGACTCCAAAACACGGAAGCGCCCGTAATAACCGACCAGCAATGACTTATTTAGATTAGCTGTGTGCGGCCATTTTATGCAGTCCAATAGACCTGCCTGGAGCAATGGAGGATAGGGACAGGTAGAGTGGTAATTTATAAAGCTTTTTGCTTAGATGTGGCACAAGGCCATATGAAAGGGGCACCCAATGTATAGAGACAGGTAGAATGATAGAGTCAGGAAACTTTATGCTATCAACATGATTTGTTCATGATGATTTGAATTTAAACTTGTTTACTAATGATTATTTCTACTTATTTGGAGTCATATTCAAGTGCAAACAAAAGATTATTATAAAAATAAATACGGCAGACTATTTTGTAAGAGGAATTTTAATGTTTCCGTTCAAAAGCAACAGCAACTAGGTTTTAAGAGATGGTTGGTTGGTTGGGTTTTTATGGCATATCAACATTTGTAGTTTATTTAACGCCCAAATCCATTTTATGTAAATATTCAAAACAATTCAGTTTAGCATGAGTACACAGTTTAATTGTGAAAAAAAAATTCTATTTCAAGCTATTCAGTTTAATCAAACAGTTCTGATTCAGCTAATTCAGTTTAGTATAAATACAGATTTTGTTTACACACAGTTAAATGTCAAAAGAGTTTTATGTTAAACAATTCAGTTTAGTGTAAATATAGTTTCAATGTCAAAAACCAGTTCTATTTCAAATAATTCAGTTTAGCATAAGCACACAGTTTAAATGTAAGTACGGTTTAATTGTTAAAAACATTTCTATTTCAAGCTATTCAGTTTCATGAAAGAATTCAGTTTAGCATGGGAATGCCGTTAATTCTAGTTAACCCATATATAGGGTCCCATCAAGTGCTACCACGCCGGGCCAGAGTGGACCTGTGAACAGTGGCAATGAAAGGGTGTTTCGTATTCCCCAAAGCCCCAGCATTTCTGAAAACCTCATTATCAGATTATTTAGTGTCATATCCTGGACAATCATTGGGGGGTCTTACACCCCTGCAGAGTTGCAGTCAGTGTATTCTACAGCCCCACTGGGCACTAGGTTTCAATAGAATGAAATTTTGATGTTGTCTTTACAAAAACAGCTCACATAACTAAAGTGTGTTGTTTAATTTTTTTTTTAATTATAAACTAACTCCTTAGTGACCACATAATAATAATGTTAACCAGGCCATTGGCCTAATCAGTTCGCCAATGGTTGAGTCATACTAAAGACTCAAAAAATGGTACTTGATACCACCTTGCTTAGCACTCAGCATTATAAAGTTAGGATGAAGGGTAAAGTGGAGCAATCCAGGGAAAGGAGTGGCGCCCTCTCTAACACGTCGGTGTAGTTTCTATTGAAAAGAAAGCTTTTGGGTCACTCTCGACTAAAGGTCGCCAAATATACTTTTACATAATTGTATAATACGCGATCGAAGTAATATGTTATATTTTTTGAAAGTGGATTATTTGATAGATATGTAGAAATATTTACATTCGTAATAAATGGACACGGCGACAGGAGTTCAAATCCTGGACGAGACTGATTGCCTTCCACATAGCACTAATACCCTTGGCAAAAGGTATGAATCCAATTATTCTCCCTCCAGCTATGGGTAAATAGTAGGAAAGACTAGGTTCTTCAGCCTTTGCGAGGCAACTAGTCTAGGAGAATGAAAACTCCGAATTCAAACCTGTTAAACACTGCTTAAAATTGACCTTCTGTCATATCCTACCTGAGCAGAGGGGTTGGTAAATATACATATTCGTAATATGTACGTCAATTAGTAGACAGTGGAAGTAGTCTAGAATACTTCTTGATATATCTTACATTAAGAAATCTTTTTTTTAGAAATATCCTAATCCTTTCCGGTCGGAAAATCTGTTATTCAAACGTCAGACGGACAGGATGAACTCGCATACAACAATTTTGCAGTCCAGCACCTTAACCACTATACCACAGGGATTTCTCTCCACGGACAGCCCAGGTCTAGCCGCGACGACATTGAAATAGACAACTGAGTGCTTAGAAAACATGAATACCTAAGGGTTATATTTGCGTAATTGAAGATCTATATAAATAAATAATAAACTCGTTTAGCTTAGAGTGGCAAGGTAATAATAGTAGGTCAAATCGATTTATCACAAGCAGATCTGAAAGCAAGAATATGTGAAATAAACGTACGTACATTTGCAAGTATGTTGGACCAGACGGCAGGGCAGAAATGGGTTGTAAATTGCAGCAGCACGACAGTAATAACATTTGTTTAGTAAGATTAAAGTAGACAAAATTCCTTCTAAGAAGCTATCGTCTTTGCGCCAAGAACACTTGCTGCCGCAGAATGTTTTGATAACCTTTGATTGCTTTACAAAACTATGGAAGATGGATGTCAATATGTGAGATATTTCGGTTTGAATAGATTTTTTTGTTAACACCGATGATATATATATATATATATATATATATATATATATATATATATATATATATATATATAGTCCCCACTGTTGGTTGAGTACTCTCGTGAGGAATTACTGGACGCCACTCGCTTAATGCAAAGCTGTTCTAAGGAATGGAGCACTCCGGTAGCCGGTAAGCGTATATGTAAATAAAGGCAAATAATACATATCCATTCAATTCGTTTGCTTAAGCTGGATTTGACCATAATTCTGTGATAAGATATCCGACTGGCATGAAGTCAACTGTGTTTTAATCCCAGCTTGAACTTTCGTACGAGTCTAACCACACTGATCAGTTGTGATACAACGATACAGTCTGTCTGTGGGTGATGTTATTTTCAATTTTGCTCAAACACACAACCATGCATACGTGCCGTATATATATATATATATATATATATATATATATATATATATATATATATATTCTATTTTCTTGACATTCAGTTTCTCCCTAATGTGTTTGTCATATCTAGACGCACCCACATGGCTGATACACCTTCACATAATGTTGTGCAGTGAATAATAGGAAGGAATATCTAGTTTGTGTAACATTCCGGAAACAGCAGTCTAGGTGATATAGTGTTTGTTTACAAGTATGCTTATATAATAATATTTTCATTTATTTATTTTTTTTTTTTTTGGTCACTCGATTGTTCATGTGGATATATTATCGTAAATTTTGATTTGTTAATTCATTCGGTAAATGGTATTTTAGTTATTTTTAATGCTTTTATTTCATTTTATTTTTGTGAATTTTTCTCGCAATGTTGGATAGTGGTCTTTCTTTAGTGCAAGTCTCTCAATTTCACCAGGACTCTTCTGAGTATTCTAGCCTATCTTACCAATTTTGTGGTCTCGATAGTTTCGATTCTTCCCCTGAATTCTAGTTTTTCCAGTCATTCGTCAAGATTTTGGACACTTCAAAGAGTACCAAGTAAATTTGGTGGCGTTATTATCATTTTCTCCTTAGAGAGCTTTTCACATCAGCGTTAACTGACGTTCTTCCACGAGAGTTTGAATGACAGCAAGTCTTCTCTTCTCCAAGACTCTTCTCAGTATTCTCTCTGATTTCAGAAATGCTTTAGTTTGGATGTTCTACACTCGTCCTCTAATTTACAAGTTCTCCAGTCACTGTACCAGACTTTTACTAACTGTTCCGAGTGCACTAATTACAACAGTTTTAAACGTTAATTTAATGTTCCATAGTTTATTATTATTATTATTATTATTATTATTATTATTATTAGTAGTAGTAGTAGTAGTAGTAGTAGTAGTAGTAGTAGTTATATTATACTCCTTGAGAGTTTTTTTTAAATCAGCCTTAGCTCATGAAATTTCTCCGGAGTTTGAGTGGCAACAAGTCTGCTCAAGTCTCCATGACTATCCTCAGTATTCTGGCCGATCTTAACAACGCTATAGTTTGGATTTTATCTACCTGTCATCGTATTTATAGGTCCTCTAATCCTTTTACCTTACCTTTGGTGACATTACAAGAGCACCACTGACAATTGGTGTAACCGTTACTACCATCTTCCACAGTTTTTTCGGTTCCCTTGCGATGTCCTTATATTTATCCTTAGTTTCCCTTTCTTTCAATTGTATTCTATGGCCAGCCGGGATAGCAAAGTCCACAATTCCGCAAGTTCTCTTTTTTTTTGTTAATTATTGTAAAATCTTGTCGTCTGGTTGAGATTAGGTGATCTGTTTGTCTCAAAAAACTTCCAGCGGAGTTTTTAGCATCTCATTTTTCAGAACAGGTTCTTGGATGTGCATATACCATTTGTTCTTATGAACGAATTTAAATTTCTTGCATAGTTCCCAGTGGATACTCTTTAGAGAGTTTTTCACGCCAGCGTTAGATTGTATGTGTCAAGAAACAAAGAAGTAAGAGTACTGACCAGCATCGAAGATAGCGTTGACGCATCGTTACAACGACTCGAAGAGTACTTGTCGTGGAAGAAAGATTGATTACCGCCACTAAAAATACGACTGATGACACGAGAATGAACAAAACGGAAAAAAAACAGAAAACAAAAATGGGAAGAAAAACAACTCTGTGAACGTTTTAAGCAACTAACAAACGTCATCTCATACTAAAAAATATCAACGTAGCCAACAAAATGAAACGTCAAGAGAGAAAATAAATCTCAACTAATAGCAGCACAAAACAACGAGATAAGGACCAATCATATCAAAGCAAGCATAGATGAATTGCAACAAAATATCTGATGTAGATTGTAGTGATAGAGCCGAAACGATTTATCACATAATCAGTGAATGCAGCAAGCTTGAACAGGAGTATAAGACGAGACACGACTGGGTGAGCAAGGCGATCCACTGGGAATTGTGTAAGAAATATAAAATTGACTACATGATAAAATGGTATATTCTCCTGGAGAATGAAACACGCAAATACCTCAGGGTTTATTCTATATTAAATTTTTAAAAATTTAATAGTCTTTGCTAGTTTTTCTAGCTTGCGAACGATGATGTTCTTTCACTGGAAACTAAGTAAGATCATGTATGCAGGACACTGTTCAGTAAATCTCTGCAATACTGAAGTCTAGACTATTTCGAGTCTACCACTGATTTCCAATTTCTACAATTTCTTCTTCAGACTCTAGGGTCCTTGACCAAATCCAACTATACACAATTGGTATTAAATTGTCCTTCATATTCTTCAGTTATTTCAGTTCTCAAGCAAAGTTCAAGTAGTTCTAATTTCGCTTTCTTTTTTTTTCACCCTGTCATATGCCAGGACGGGAAAATTCACAGGGCATCAAATTATTTTCATTTCTTTTTATTTATTTATTTATTCATTTTTGGTAAATTAACACTAGATATTGTTTTCTTGTCGGAATTAGGGGATACCTCAGCATCTTAGGGGATACCTCAGCATCTCAAAATCGCAGTTGATTTTATGAATCTCATTCATTTGGACTGATTCTGGATTTACATTAACTAGTTGGTAGAATAGTCAAGTTTCAACCTGTTGCATTATTATTTTCCTTCTTTTCAAGTTTTCCACACCATCGATAGCCGATGATTTCTCATTGAAGTTTGAGTGAAGGTAAGTTTCCTCAAGTCTCCAGGATTTTCCTTAGTATTCTGGCCGATCTTAATAATACTATAGTTTATCCGGTCTCCATTCTACTTCTTATTTCCAAGTCGTCAAATCCCTGTATCAATCCTATGGTGACTGTACCAAAAGCACCGTTTACAATTGGTATAACCGTTACTTGCATGTTCCAGTTTGTTCAATTCCCAATCAAGGTCAAAGTATTTGTACTTCTTTTGCTTTCTTTCAATTTTACAATGTGGTCACGCGAGACGGGTATCCGAACTCCGGCAAGTTCTCTTTCTCTTCTTTTTTTTGTTGTTGTTGACTATTACTAGGTCTAGTCGTCTGGCCAAGATTAATTGGTCCATTTTTATCTCATAAGTCTCACAGGAGATTGTGTATCTCATTTTCTAGGGCATTATTATTATTATTGCAGTCGTTGTTGATGTTGATATTGCTGTTTTGTTGGGATATATTTTTTTCCGATTTGTTGTCATCATTGGAATCATAATTTTTTATAAAAAATTTGTTTTAATGTCTACATTTAGATATGAGTTCTTGTTTATTCAGAAGTTTGTTTTTGTTTTTGGATGTTGACAGTATCTTTTTTGCCGTCACTGTCTCTATGTCTACGCAACTCAACATTAAATCTTCATATGCATTATAACTGATGTTGGACACACTTTATTTATAAATAGAGTAAACCACACACTTACACACACACACACACACACACACAAATACACACACACACACATGTATATATATATATATAAGAAGGTAGAGAGAACTTTACATTAATAAATATTTACGTGTGATAAAATATACAGAAATAATTGTATGTGCAAGTAGATAACTATGTACACGTATTGATTTACATACACCACTCTATGAATGTGAATATGACTAAATTTAACATATTTTACCTTCGTTCCATGTTTTATTTTTATCGTTTCTGCTTAATATAAAGAAAAATCTCATAAAAAGATCAGCTCCGATGACCCGTTGACATTTAGAGTGTGAAGCAAAATCTGACCATATCTTTGCATAAGTACGATTGCCATAAATTTTTACATTTTTTTTCATTATTTTCTTTTTTCGATATGATTTTTATCTTTAGAAAAGTTAAAATATTATTGAAGTTCACAACAAGAGTGTATGATTTGAAAAAAAAAATTGTATTACGAAACCAAATATCTCTCGGAGAAGAGACATATTTTCGTGTGTATGAGTCTGAACTTACAATAGTTAAAATGAAACAAGCTGATCATAATCGACTGGAAGTTTGAATGAACACACACATTTCTCTTCCACTTTTAGAATGGTTGTCAGTTGAGTCCATCTATCTATCTATCGATCTATTTATCTATATATATATATATATATATATATATATATATATATATTAGGCAAGCTGGCAGACCATTGTCGTGTGTGAGTTGAAGGCTCGTGTTTCTATATCTGCTTCATCAATATGTAGCGGAGGGCGCTACTGGACTGCTTTACTTACCCTGAATTTGAACCTTATAATGCTGTGTTAACCAAGGACGCCTCAGCTACCATGTTCTGAGTATTTAGTATGACTAATCCCGGAATTGAACTCTGATCTCCCAGCA
Source organism: Sepioteuthis lessoniana (assembly GCA_963585895.1). Lineage (NCBI taxonomy): Eukaryota > Metazoa > Mollusca > Cephalopoda > Myopsida > Loliginidae > Sepioteuthis > Sepioteuthis lessoniana. The sequence continues at coordinate 13,305,527 of OY757928.1, read as the reverse complement.
AACACTCTACCCACAGTAACAAATAGCTGAAAAAAATATATATATGTGTGTGTGTGTGTGTGTGTGTGTGTATGTGTGCTGTATCGTGGTAAGGGAAAATATATAGTGAAATAAAGTTGATTGCTTATTAACTCAAGTTTTACAGTCCGACTAGTATTATACGTCTCGAGCTGTTGGTGTTACGTTCGAAGTTGGTTTTACTCCTAACCGACGTTTTTCCAGAGCTATGCCTCTGTTTCTCTTTTTGCTTCTGCTTCTGTGTCTCTTGATTAAGAGACATGGCGTATTTCATACATCCGAGATATCGTAAGTCACGTGGTACGAGCCACTACACAACAATATATATATATATATATATATATATATATATATATATATTTACCAACCCCTCCGCTCAGGTAGGATATGACACAAGGTCAATTTTTTAACCAGAGTTTAATAGGTTTAAATTCAGAGTTTTCCTTCTCCTAGACTAGTTGCCTCACCAAGGCTGAAGTACCTATTCTGCTCTACTATTTTACCCATAGCTGGAGGGAGAATAATTGGATTCATACCTTTCCCAAGGGTATTAGTGCAATGTGAAATGCAATCAGTCTCGTCCAGGATTTGAATTCGTGTCGCCGTGTCTATTTTTCACGACGATACACCACGGGCACCTATATATATATACAGAGAGAGAGGGTGTCTTAATTTACATCGGACAAATGATACTGCTAATAACTCTAGTAATAATGATGTGTTTTTATTTTTGTTTCAGATTTGATATCATCATCATCATCATATCGCGCTGGTAGCACGGATATCCCTGACCCTCTCTCGCCACTCCACCCTATCGTTCATCGCCCTAGGTAGGTCTTCAGGAGAAAATCCCGTATCCTCACATAGCTGCTGAATGTATGTTCGTGCTGGTCGTCCTGCTTTTGCACGGCCATGTGTGGGGGTCCATAAGAGTACATCACTTATGAGTTCGTCCCTGCTTCTCCAGCAGTGTCCTGCATGTCTGGCTCGTCTAACTTGAATAGTTTTCGTGATAGGGGGTAGGTGGCCGTACAGTTGGTGTCTTGTGGGGTGTTACCGCCAGGACTTGTTCAGGATTGCACGCAGCATTCTTGTGTAATTGCCGTCTAGCTTCTTCTCCAGCCGTTTTTTTAGCGTCCATGTAGTGCAGCCATTTAGCAGTATCGATGTGACCGCTGCCTGGAAGAAACTGCGTTTCATTTTATCGGTTAGGTCTGATTTCCAAATAATCGATAACCTATTGATAGCTGTCCATGCTTTCGCTAACCTCGTTTCGATGTCCTTTTCGGTTGATTCGACGCTGCTTCCTAGGTAAGTGAATTTGTCTACTAGTTTAAGAGGGGTTCCTTCTAGAGTGGAGATGTCCCCCGTTCGGTTATAGCACATATATTCCGTTTTTTGTGCATTAACATAGAGGCCTAGGTTTGCTGCTGCTCGTTCCAAACTATGCAGTAGTGTTTCGGCTTGGTCAGGTGTATTTGCCGGTATCGCTATGTCATCGGCATAGTCGGCGTCGGTAATTGTTGTTGCGGGGTACCTTCTGCTTCTTTTCTTCGTCAGCTCGAAGCCATTCTCTTTGATTTTGTCAATCGATGTTCTAAGTACGTAGTCTAGACAAATGATAAAGAGGTACGGAGCCAGCGTGTCCCCTTGTAGTACTCCTGCTACAACGTCGAATGTTCTGTGTCTCCATCTGGTGATCGTACTTTTACTTTAGTGTTTCTATAGAGAATCGTTATTGCCGCTACGGTTTCTTTATGTATGCCGTACGCTAGTAGGATTTGTTCCATCTTTCCTCTGTGAATGGAATCGAAAGCCTTGGTAAAGTCAACAAAAATTAATGTCGCTTGTAGGTTTTTTGCCCGTACACCTTCAAGGATTCTACGGATGGTTAATATTTGTGAGGTCGTGGATCTATTTCTTCGGAAGCCATTTTGGTTTTTTCTAAGTATGTTGTCGATTTTGGGTTCTATGCGGTTTCGTAGTGGGGCATTGTAGATTTTGGCTGCTATGGATGTAAGTGTTATGCCTCGGTAGTTTTTGGTTAATCCGAGGTCTACCTTTTTTAGGGAAGGGGAGTATGTATCCTTTCATCCATCTATCTATCGGATTTTGATTGTATACTGCGTTGCAGTGTCGGAGCAGTATGTCATCGAATTGTCTGGTCTTCCATACTTCTGAGGGAATTTCGTCCAGCCCTGCAGCTTTCCTATTTTAAATTTTTCTAAGAACCGAGTCGAGTTCTTCTTGTGTGAACGGCCCTAGTTTAATGTCTAATTGTTTGCTAATTATTCTGGTTATTGGTTCATGTGTTATTTTCGGTGGGTTTCCTAGTAAGTTTTCAAAGTGCTGTTTCCACAGTTTTATTCTTTCTTGTTGGTTTGCTCCTTTCAGTTTTGCTTTGGCTGTGTTCTTTCTTCTACTCACTTCGTTTATTGTTTGCCAGGCTATCCTAGATTGTCTGTCTTCCACCGAGTCTCTAATCTTATCTATCTGATTTTGAATGTATTCTGTCTGTTCCTTTATATATACGCCTGCTAATTGATATTGTGCTGTTTTTAGTTTTAAGGCATTTGCGTTTGTTGGATTTTTTCGATAGTTTTTGGAGGCTGTTTTCACTAGAGCACGTTTTTCTCTCACCGCTAAAGTTTCCCAAGGGACTCTATATTTAGTTTTAAGTTTTGTTGGAATGTATTTCGCTGCTGCCTCGAGGTGTGCATTGACGAAATTTTCATATTCGTCGTTTGGTGTACTTTTTCCGTCTTTTCCTGTAGTGTTTCGAATCTGTTTCTTAATTCTAATTTGATTTGATATAGTATATTATAACAACTGTTAATTCTCTATCGCGATGAATTGGACAAGAGAGGAGAAAATATTTTCTGTCACAAATTACTTGGAGATAAAATTATTCCAATCTGTTCAAGCAACGTTTTGCAGGAGGTTTAACGTAACAAATATCCCCAGAAAAGCCAAATTTTTCATTGGGAATACAAATTTCAAGCCACAGGTTCAGTAAACAACCTTGTCAAGAAAGCAGAAAATCTCATATCTGGCAGGAAGTTGACTGAAAGATATACTGACAATATAAATGTGGTTAGAGATTCTGTCAGAAGGAGACAGAAAAGGTCCTTACTGTGACATTCTAAAGAACTCTGTCTTTCAAGGACACTGTTCGATAAAGTCAATAAATTTCTGCTCTTGTCATCTGGTTTCACCTTTTTGAAGTGATATGATTAATTTTTAATACGCAGATAAAAGATGGCTTGATACAATATTAATTATCATATTAATGTGTTGCGTCTATTTTGAGACACACTGTACAATAAAACTAGCATGCAGGATGCTTTTCTTGTTCTCTACCTGGAAGCATCGCACTTAAAGTTATGAGTGTACGGCCACTTGCCTCCTGTCAAGCAAACCATCCAAGTTAGACGGTCCAGACAATCTGGGCACTGCAGGAGTCACAGGGAAAAACTAATTGGGGACATTCTCCTTTGGACTCACTCACATGAACACACCTGTCATAGTCAACAAGTAAAACCTAACATTCATTAGGTTTGTATGGACATTGGATGCAGTCTCATGGTTACCTCATTATTTCTGACTCAAGAAGAGAAATTTCATGAATTCGTTGGGAAAAATGCTATATTCAGATAAAATATATGATTGCAGTTGATAAAGAACGTCTAATCAACACTCTATATTACTGAAACACTGCAAAAATAGCTTTGAGTTTATGATTACAGTTATATATATATATATATATATATATATATATATATATATATATATATATATATATATATATCAGGTGCATACGATAAGTTTCCAGACTTTTTTTGTACGAGCATTTGAAATTGTTGTAGACTCTTGAAAACTCATTATGTTATTGCTATACATCTTATCAGATGACAGACCGATTTTTATGATTTCAGGTTCCAATGAACAGATAGAGCAGCAATTGAAATATACCCTACTGAAGCCTGATTGTCACGGCTGGTGAATTTCAAAAATGAAATCTGACACTTTAGAAGAACGATATTCTTTTTTAAACTTGGAAAATATGCCACAGAAATGTATGGAATGCTTTAGATTGCTTTTCGACCACCTTGCATGAATCGAGCATCAGTTTTTGAGTGGCATAAGAGATTCAAGGAAGGTGTGGAGTCTGTGAGGGATGATGAGAGGTGTGGGAGAAGTAAGGAAGTCAATACACCAGATTTGGTTGGTCGAAGGGTTAGGGTTAGGGTTACTAGGTAGAGGTTTTAAGGGAGTTCAGGAAGAGATTCCGTCGGAAGAGGCCAGTACTCTTCAAATTGGGTCAGAGGCATTTCCACCAGGACGATGCACCAGTCCACAACTTCATCCTTGTCGCAGGCTATTTGACCAAGATGGGCATCAAGATAGTTCGTCAGCCTCCCTATAGTTCAGACCCTGTTTCCTGTGACTTTTGGTTATTCCCTAAGCTCAGAGGCTGTCGTTATGAGACAATTGAGGAGATGAAATAGGTTGTGTGAAAGGTCATTGACACGCTCACACAAGAGGACTTCCAGATATTGTTGGAACGGTACAACAAGTGCATTGCAGCCGGAGGAGATTACTTCCAAAGGGACTAGAGTTTCATGTGTGTTACTATCAATAAAAGTGCCCATATAAAAAAAAGTTCGTTAAACCATTGAGTGATGGTTAATGAAATGGAAAACAAGAGGTGATATTATATATACCAAAAAATGGGACCCTAAATGTTTGATCAATGAATAAGCGTTCATATTTCAAAATTTATCACGTGGCTGTTTAAGGTAATGATTTAAAACAAATGGAACCATTAAGAAATTTAATAGATTAAAAAGAGGAAGAAATAAGAGGTAAAAAGAAAGGAAAAGTATAGAAAATAACTTTTAAAACTGTCATAACTCTTAATGGTTTCATTTAATATGTTTTACACACACAAATCATATATATATATATATATATATATATATATATATATAATTCAATTTGTAAGTGAAACAGAAATATCTAACTGTTGATCTATCTATGAATCTCTCTCTCACTCTCTCTCTCTCCACACACACACACACACACACACACACACACATATATATATATATATATATAGACCTGACCGAGAAAATGAAATGCAGTTTCTTCCAAGCGGCGGTCGTATCGATACTTCTATATGGATGCACTACTTGGACGCTAACAAAACGAGCGGAGAAAAAGCTAAACGGCAATTACACAAGAATGCTGCGAGCAATATTGAACAATTTCCGGAGGCAACACCCAACAAAGCACCAACTATACGGCCATCACGAAAACTATCCAAGTACTCCTATTGACACCCACATATGTCCGAGCCAAAGCAGGACGACCAGCTTGAACATACATACAGCAGCTCTGTGAGGATACGGAATATAACCCTGAGGACCTGCCAGAAGCGATGAACGATAGGGATAAGTGGCGAGAGACAGTCGGGGATATCCGTGCTGGTTGCACGACATGATGATGATGATGATGATGTATATAAACGAGAGTTGATTGAAACGTTCATCGCCTGACCAAGATAATCTCATGGAATGTAGCTCTTCGATATGACACGTATACATATGCAAAAACAGAACACAGACAAAAGCAGCCAAATACAAATACAGGCGAATACATGCGGGCTCTGTTGTTCAGGTATGAACGGTTTTATTAACTTCTTGACTTCAGTTCATCGACACGAGGAGAAAGACACAATTCTTAAAAGTCTTCTGTAATCATACTATGCTAACCCTACCCAAAATATTCGGCACATCTCGTGGTGTTTAAGATCTCAATTCATCTCTGCCAGTCGAGACCTGAGAAACCTAACCGCTTCCGCAACGATAGAAAACTCAAATACTCGACTCCATTGTCCGATCTCAACTTCCAACTGACTCTTTTTCAAAATCCGCAAATTCTCAGGACCATCTCTTTAGGGCATGCCGTTATCCACACTCCAGCTACATTTCCTGTCTGCAGGTTTATTATGACAACGGTGATTTTCATATCCTTTGCGAGCGAGCGTAAAACTGCGCCCAATGACTATGCCCTGAACTAAGAGACTCGAATAGTTCAAAGCCTTACCAAACTTAATTATAAAACATAATAAACGAAAAATGATTAATATAAAAAAAAATCATTCCTTAATTATATAACATAACTAAACACTGTTTATTTTTCGACATAGTCCTCTTTGCAGTCCACATTCATCCATCATCGGTGTTTAAATGTTTTGATCTCATTGATCAAGTAATTCATCAATAACAGAGATAAGGTTATCATATGAAATGTCTAACTACCTATATGCACAAACTGATCTCAGCAGTTTAAGTACATGATTATACACTTTCCTGTATATTTTTGTTATATTCATTTATATCAATGTACATATTGATTTCATATTTATGCTTGTCTATTTAAAAATAATATGGAAATATAATACACATATTGACTTAGTATTTGTAATCAAAACCATGAAAATACATTTTGCCAACGGCACAATAAAGTAAAGGCCGTTGAAATGTCCTTAGAATAGTATCTACTTGTCTATATAGAAACCAAAGCGCATATTTGCGTCTGGACTTGCAGAATTATTTATGATGTGGCATAAGCATAAACATATAGATAAACGTTATGAAGAAGACTTTTCGTCCATCTTGTATTTTGCCCTCCAGTTTTCTGAGTATAAAGTCTTGCTTTCAACTTACAAAACGACTGAATCATCAAAGAGATGTTTTTAAAGCTAAGTTTGAACATTAATATCTTCTCTCTCTTTCTCTCTCTCTCTCTCTTTCTCTCTCTCTCTCTCTCTCTCTCTATATATATATATATATATATATATATATATATATATATATATGTTTTCTCTCTAGATGTTTACTAGCCGATATATTCGCAATGGATTTTATAAATTTTGTTTTATTTTATACGATACACGTCTTCTGAAATAGTAAAAATGTAATTCTCTGGAGACTAGTTTAAGGAGTGTTCTTAAAAATAACATTTTTTAAAAAGTACTTGTGGGTATAATTCAATGGGGTTGGTGCAGCTTTTATTGATTAACTATTTCAGTGAAAAAGGCTACACGGATTTTTGTGTTCCTATAAGACATGAAATATGACTGAACTTATATGTAGGTATATTTCATTTTTCAAGTAATATATCCGTAGAATTTATCTAAAAAATTCTTTTAAAAGAAGATCAATTAGATCTTTGTTGAAAAATACGAAAGAAGATGTCTGACACCTGATAGGTTTCCCCTCATCACATCCAAAATAAAAGGGGAAAAACAACATTTTATTGTATAGAAGGGTTTATTTTTTAAGGGCACCATCAAAAAGACAGAGTTATTCTCAGCGACCAAAACCAAGAAAAAGAAGTTGGTCAAAGGTGTAACATTCCAGAGCTGTAAATACATATATATATATATATATATATATATATATATATATATATATATATATATATATATATATATATTGTAAGAGAGACCGATAGAGATAAAGAGAGAGAGTGGAAGGCGAGAGAGAGAGAAGTGCACAACGTGTAATCATTATCAACGAAAGAAAAGGATACAAGTACCCTACCCTTATTAGATCCTGGGTAAATGACAAAAATTATTGGGTTTGATTAGGTTTCCTCCTCCTCCAGTGTCCTTGATGAGAGTTTATTCTCTTAGTTTTCCTTCTTGTGGTTGAGGAAATCATAGAAAATTTTATATATATATATATATATATATATATATATATATATATATATTACATAAAGACAAAAAGAAACAATACTTTCTTGGTATCATTATAAATTTATTTCAGGTTCTTGTAAATTCTTGTAAGTTTAATTATGAGTTGTTTTTTTTTTATAAATACTATTTTCATATGAGATATCTAAATTTTTCATTAAATGTCTTCATATTGCTTCCAAAGACAATGGAATTTTAAAAAAGATCCAAATTTTTATTTTTTTCAATTTAAAAATATTTCGGCAATTTATTCAACAAGAAAAATAATAAAAGTTGAATATATTATATCTATTATTATTTTTCATATATATATTCTAAAAAAATGCCGGATACACCTACCCCTTGGATTACCTCCTTGGATTATATATATATATATATATATATATATATATATATATATATATATATATATATATGTGTGTGTGCGTGTGTGTGTGTGTGTGTGATCACATCCATGTCGCGCCGCCATCACGGATCTTCCTGACCCTCTCCCGTCATCCGTCTCTATCGTCCATCCATCTTGGGATGTTTTCAAGGCTACATCCTGTATCAGTACAGAACTAATATATATAGGTTCTAGCTAGTCGTCCTGCCTTTGTTCGTCTATGTGATGGGGTCCACAGGAGTAAGTCGCTTATGAGTTTACCTTTACTTCACCAGAAGTATCCACAGCATGTCCCGCATGTCTGGTTCATCTATATATATGTGTGGGGGGGTATGTGTGGTTTACTTTGTTTTCTTTGTTTAATGCAATATCAACTTCCATGGGTTATTTAAAACTAAAGCCATCCTTCTAGAAGAAAAGCAGTGATAATATTTAACCGAAAACTAGGGAAATTGGGGTTCATACCCTTCCAAAATGAATTAGTATTCGTCTGAAAATGAAATATATATATATATATATATACAATTTGAGGATTTTTTTTTATAGACGTATCCAAACAGTTGTTTGGGACCACATTGATTTTTCCTCTAACCTTAAACAATGAATTAAGTTTCGTATCTTTAAAGGAAGATATTTGTTTTTAATTTCATGCAACCTAGCAATAATTCAAAATCAATTTGATTTTTAAAAGATTATGATTTTGATAATTGGAAATTTTAATTTTCTTTTCATCAAATAATCCATTACGAGCATTTACAAAAGAATTCTCTGAAGTAACTTGTAAACGTCAGTTTGTGGAAGTGATTCCAAAGCAGTGTTTAAATTTGTAAACACACTTTGTCTTTTACTTGAGCAGTTCACTTTACTGTCGACGATCGTTTCCAAAAATAGCCTTTATTATTAACTTTAAGAAACAATTCAGGATAATCCCAAACTATTGGAATGCTAATATATATATATATATATATATATATATATATATATATATATATATGTGTGTGTGTGTGTGTGTGTGTGTGTGTGTGTGTGTGTGTGTGTGTGTGTGTATGCATGTATGTATGTAATTCGCAAATTTTGCAGGAAAAGACAATTTGATTCTAATAATTTCATTTACAGTAAAATACAGGACTGGTATGCAGGAAGTGAATAAATTACTTCCGTCTCTCTGTCAGTCGATCTGTCTCTCTCTTTCTTTTTCTTCTCGGTCTATTTCTGTCCCTCTCTTTCACACGCAGCACGCACGCACGCACATACAATCACTTACACACACATTATATATATATATATATATATATATATATATATATATATATATATATATATATAATTTTTATTGATATTATTCCGCCATTTATTTGTTGAAAAAACAAGTATTCTCTCATTACATTTTCCTTTATTATTCTTATAGTACATTCAATTCATTTTATTTTATTTGAATTTCAAGATTTCTTTGTTCTAATGAAAACGCAGGCGTCTTTCTCAACGCAACTTCGCCGAAGAAAGCGATAAGCAGCCGCAAAGCAAAAGACAAAAATTTAAAAGTTCAAGAAAAAACCTAAAGAAAAGAATAAACTAATTGTTCTTCATAATAATCTGGAATATTCTGTCTGATTTAGATAACATTTTGTCAGTTCCACCATTTTGAATAATAAGCAACGATTTACTTTATTCGCATTATCTTCCCCGAACCATTCCCTATTAACGTCGGCAACATTTGAATATCGATTGACTGAAACAAAAGAACAGTGTCTGTTTGAAGAACAGAAAGATGCTCATCAATATTCGATTAGAGAAAACGGGTATAACATGGAGAGCATTGATTTCTTATCGAATGAATGGCGCTGAAAATTAGACTTTTCATTGTCATTTTTTTTTTTTTTTTTTTACTACTGTAACTTTGACTTTTTCAGCTTTGATGTCACTAATTAATCAAAGATCACTTGGTAAAATGTAAGTAAATGAATGACATGAATAGTTATTAAAAATCTTTTATTTCGATATCCCATCAACGAATACATGTTAGTTGAATATATTACTAACCTTCTTTGAACACCCGCGAGATTATATCAGTCCTGTGTCTATCTCCCACAACAGATGGATTGTTGTTCCAGAAGAAAATGGTTGAAATTCAGGTTCTATACCAACGCTTCATGATCTAATTTTCTCCATTCGCCTCTTTTTGTAAGAAGAATGACAATTTCTGTTGGGAAATAGAAAACCCAAATAACTTTCTATTTCTTTATCACAAAATCTAATGTGAACTAATGAGTAGAGAAACTAACCGTAGTGTCATTGCTTAGTTATTTTATATAGAATTATATACATTTTCACATTTAAAATCTACACTTCCCCATCAGGGACCAGTATATCTTCTTTGCCGTCTTTGGTTAAACCAATACCAAGTTTCTTTTTGAAACATTTCGTTAAAGTTCAAACTGTTTAATATTACAGTAGTTGTGATATATATATATATATATATATATATATATATATATATATATATATATATATATATATATATTTCGTTAAAGTTCAAACTGTTTAATATTACAGTAGTTGTGATATATATATATATATATATATATATATATATATTGTTTGCCAATGGCCTTGGAGACCGAGGTTCCATCCCAGGTCGAGTCATAACCAAAGACTCAAAAAATGATACTTGATGACGCCTTGCTTGGCTTGGCACTCAGCGCAATAAGATGAGGATCAAGGGTAAAATGGAACAATCTTGGGAATGTAGTAGCGCCCTCTCCTACAACTCGGTGTCTCGACCTAGGTTGCCAACTTACTATATATGTAAACATATATTTATATATATATATACACACACAGAGACAGACAGACAGAGAGAGAGATAGAGGGAAGGAGTAAATGAATGAGTAAAAATTTTATCAATAAATTCATAAATCTTATTCCTTTAAAGTGAGTGAAAATAACAATACAAAATCTTTTCTTGAACGCAAGTATAATAGTCCTATTTCAAATTAATATAGTTAAGATTCATACAATGATGAATCACAGTAATTGTTAGCTTAAAGGTAAGGGGCATATTTTGTGTGAGTAGAAATCTTTGTTTTAAAATTCTCACTATTTGAAGGAGAAAATATTCTTTTGCCTAAACGTAAATGTTATCTGCTATAATAGTCAACAGGGGACAAGAATATTTGTGACGCGAATATAAATGTAAACAGACAATCGTTCAAAATTGAAATTAAATGAACTAGTAAATAAAAGGAACGTAGATTTGAACTCAGAAGAAGTATTCCGAAATGAATGACCGGTAAATTATCCTTATTGTATGATACTTATGAATTCTCCTTATTGAACGGTATTTGTATATATATATATATATATATATATATATATATATATATATATACCTGGGAGAAAAGGCAATTTAGATGTACATTGCATATTGCATTCCTCAGATACGTGGTGCCTTCAATAAGTTTCCTGACTCTTTTTATTTGTACAGGCAGTTAAATTGTCGTATACTCTTCAAAATTCAGAATGTTATTGCTATACATCTTATGAGATGACTGACTAATTTTTATGATTTCAGGTTCGAATGAACAGCTACAGCACCAATTGGAATACACTCTACTAAAGCCTGATTTTCACAGCTGGTGAATTCCAAAAATGCAATCTGGACGTAAAGATGCTTTAGAAGAACGATATGCAATAAAATTCTGTTTTAAACTTGGAAAAAATGACACAGAAATGTATGAAATGCTTCAGACCGCTTTTCGACCACCTTGCATGAATCGAGCATCAGTTTTTGAGTGGCATAAGAGATTCAAGGAAAGCAGGGAGTCCGTGAGGGATGATGAGAGGCGTAGGAGGAGTAAGGATGTCAATACACCAGAGTTGATTGGCCAAAGGGTTAGGCTTAGGGTTACTATTTTGAGGTTTTAAGGGAGTTCAGGAAGAGATTTCGTCAGAAGAGACCAGCACTCTTCAAATCGGGTCAGTGGCATTTCCACCAGGACAATGCACCAGTCCACAACTCCATCCTTATCACATATTATTTTACCAAGATGAGCATCAAGAGGGTTCGTCAGCCTCCCTATAGTCCAGACCTTACTCCTTGTGACTTTTAGTTATACCTAAGCTCAGAGGCTGTCGTCATGTGACAATTGAGGTGATGAAAGAGGCTGTAACGAAGGTCATTGATATGCTCACGCAAGACGACTTCCATGGGGCCTTCCAAAAGTTGTTTGAACGGTACAATAAGTGCATTACAGCCGGAAGTAATTACTTCGAAGGGGACTAGAGTTTCATGTGTGTACTATCAAGAAAAGTGGCTATACGAAAAAAGTCTGGAAACTTATTTAATGATCCTCGAATATGAAGAAAAAGTTGAAAAAACTAATAGTCCAAAATTTGATGAATTTATTATCAAAGTCGACGGTCAACATTTCAGTTGTAATAACCTTCTTTTTTCTTTTTGTACCATTTTAATGTTTCATGTTATTTAATCAAACATCTCTCGATATTTTAACCACATTTTTCATGAGGTTAAAGTCCTGAAGAAGGTTATTACAATCAAAACTATCAACGTCGATGATTAACCATTTTTTAAGAAATACGTCTTTGCTTATTCATACAATTTAAGTAAGCATGAAATTTACTAAAAATGATGATGATTTATCAATGATTCGAATTGGCTAAAAACTTGCATTTTTAATACTTTTGGATCAAAAAGGTTTGTAAGATTATTTAAGGTTTTGATCTTTCAAATTTTTCTTGGCAATTCAAATATTGCCGTCTGCGAAATGTCTCGAAATATAAAAAATTGTGTGAATGCACCAATTGGTCGATAAATACAAAAATATTAAAACAAAAATTACAGCTTCTTGAGGTTATTTTTAGATTATTTTTTCAGTACGAAAATCACTTGAGTTCCTTTATATATATATATATATATATATATATATATATATATAATGAAAACACTGCTTTCAAACCTCTAAATCGTCGCTAAAAGATTAACCTTGTGTTACATCTCGCTCGTGCAGAGAAGTTCAATACATACATACATACATACATACTTACATACATACATACATAAATTTATGTACGTATGTATATATATATTAGTACGTGTGTGTATTTGTCTGTGTGTGTCTGTGTGTGTGTGTGAGCAATGGCCATACATTAAATAAGTTGAATCTTTGGTAAGAAGTTAAAATGAGAAGCACTGTATACACTTGCATCCTTTTTCAAGGAAATGAAGATGGCTTCTTTCTTCTCCAAGAAGTTTGTCAGTATGACCGTCTGTATTGACTACTGCGCCCGGAACTTTTTCCTTACATGTGAGTACCCCCATGAACTATATTTTCGACTTAGGCTCGTCGTTCCAAACCCATATTAAAACTTTTGACTAAAATATGCTTCATCGTACACATCCAATGCGCATCTGTAAATATTACATTGTTTGCAATTTCTCGACAAGAAAAATTTAACGACGGACCTCTATTCGAGCCTGGAGCATATTTTTCGATATGCAGCCATCTTGGATAGCATTTAAACGAATATTATTTTTAGATTACCTTAATTTTAGCCACGAATCAATTACAAACAATGCGTTTATTAAAATTAAGTTTGAAAAAAAAAACCCTATTTTCATTAATAATTCTCCTTATTTATTGAATGGTAGCCATATATAGTAAAATTTGGCAACTGTACTCAAGGGTGAGCCGAAAGCTCCCTTTTCGATAGCTACTACACCAATGTGTAGGTGAGTATGCCCTTCTCAGGATTGACTCACTTTACCCTTGATCCGTACCTTGATCCGTACCTTGAATCCAGGTCTCCCAGGCCATTGGCGAACACATTAACCATTATGCAATATATATATATATATATATATATATATATATATATATATATATATATATATATATCTGTGTATGTGTGTGTGTGTGTGTGTGTGTTTGAAGCTCCGTATTCAAAGGTTTTGGTACTTGGTTCTATATAATAAGAATAATTTTTAAATATATCAATTGGACCCATACCATGTACTTCAACTCAGAAGCCTGCTGGAACTGGGAGTAAAGCAACTACATTCCTCAGATATGCCGAACAAAAGCTTCACTGTGAGAAGCATGGAAGTAAATAAGGAAATGTATCCGACACGATGAAGAGAATTAAAAAAAACAAATAATCCAAATTTTGAGGAATTTATTATTAAAGTCGATTTTCAACGTTTCAGTTGTAATAACTTTCTTTTTTCTATACACACATTCATTAATTTTGTTATTTCATCAAACATCCATTGTTATTCTAACAACATTTTTCATAAATTCTAAGTCATGAAGAAGGATATTACAAAACCAAACCTTCATCAAATTTTGCATTATTTGTGTTTTCAACTTTTCTTTATATATACACACACACATATATATATATATATATGTGTGTGTGTGTGTGTGTGTGTGTGTGTGTGTGTATGTGTTTGTGTGTCATCATCATCATCATCATGTCACGCTATAACCTCTCTCACCACCCCTCCCTAACGTCCATTGCTTCCGGTAAGTCTTTAGGACTACCTTCCATATCGGCACAGAGCTGCTGTATGTAGGTTCGAGCTGGTCGTCCTGCCTTTGCTCGTCTATGTGAAGGGGACAACAGGAGTACATCACTTGTGAGCTTGACCCTACTTCTCCAGCAGTGTCCCGCATGTCTGGTTCGTCTAACTTTGATAGTTTTCGTGACGGGGAATAGGTAGCCGTACAGCAGCTGCTTGATGGGGTGCTGCCCCCAGGACTTGTACAATATTGCTGGCAGCATTCTTGTGTAGCTTCCGTCAAGCGTTTTCTCAATACGTTTAGTCAGCGTCCATGTAGTGCATCCTTATAGCAGTATCGACACGACCACTGCTTGGAAGAAACTGCCTTTCATTTTATCGGTCAGGTCTATATATATATATATATATATATATATATATATATATATATATATATATATAAATGACACATGGTATTTTGGATAAAAGAGGATATAGAGTTATATATAAGAAGAGAGAATTACTTATTAAATCTCAGAGTGTGATGCTTACGTCTATCATCAAGAGATCTAGACACACCTGGATTTTTTCACGCAGATCTGTATCACAAGTAACTGGTCTAGAGTAATATATAAGATATAAAATCTGTAAAAAGGAAAAATAAGTTTTCGCTTATTATTATTTAGTTACCTTGTTTTTACTTCGAAAAAAAATCAAAAGAGGCACACACACACACACACACACACACACACACACACACACACACACACACACACACACACACACACACTAACATGAACATTGAAGAAGGTTGACATCTAAGAAGACATATCTCACGCATGATGTATCTGTCTCATTAGATCTATACATCCGGGTATTATTCTGCATGACTGGTTTTAGAGGCAAAAGCAAAGAAAAAAAAATGAAAATATAATCTTGTCAAAGCAAAAATGATAAACAATCAAACAGAAGAAAAATAAAAAAAGATAATACTATACATCATTTGAAGATTCTAAACGAGTAGAAACGTGATTTGGCGAGGATTGACGATAGTTTCATCGCTGAACGTAAAAATAACAGGTATACAAAAGCTGCAAATGTAACTTTCAAAGAATGCCGTTGATATGAGACAATTTCAAAAAGATTTTGAATTTGGACAAAATGTAACTATTTAAAAATTCACAAGAGTTGATACATTGTTAAACCCAAATCAAACAACTAATCAACTAACAATTGAATTGTGATTATTTTTACTTTTAATTAAAACAGACTTCGACAATCGGTTGTCTAAGAGCGCAGTTAACATGGCCCTGTTAAAATAATCAGCGTGTATCGGCGGAGAAGTCACAAAACTGACATTTAAATACGGAAATTTAAACAAAAATATCTACTACAGTTACTGAGTTGTTTTGAGCCAAGAAGGAGTTGAACTTTCATTATTTTTGCACGAATAGCCGAAAGTACCCGTTCAAAATTTATGATTTTGTTGATATATCAAATCTTATATATGATCAATCTCGCCCAAAATGACAATTTTAAATCTTCAGAAAAAAATTAAAATAGCGATTGCCTTCGATTTTAAATATACACACCCACCCACATGCACAAAACCATCAGTTACAGCAAACACATACACTCAAAAACACACCCAAACCAGTACGCACGCACGCACGCACGCACGGATTACAGTCACACATACACACACAAACACACTCACGGAAAAACACGTACAAACACAAAACCAGATAAAAACATAGGTATACCCAAATACACACAAACACTCGTATTAACCCACAAATATATAGAAAATGACGCATATACATCAGATATATCACACACATAAACATACATAAACACACATACACATTCACAAAAAACACAATCATACACAAATAACATAAAGACAAAAATAGCCACTCAAAAAACAAAAACAAAAAAAAAACACAAATACAACCAAACACTCGAACTTTCACGCAACCATACAAAAATACACATACACCCAGAAGAATATATGGGAGCTTGATCAGATATTCATCTGTCCATATATTTGGTGTTGGCAGTGACGACTTCCCAAAACACTCAAAAAGTTTCCTTCAGGATATAAAGAATCCTATATTCTACAATTTTTCTTTCGGTTTCCATGCCATTATGAGTGGTAAATTCCTCAAGATATTTTGAATTACTCTTTCTATCTTCCTCTTTCTCTCTCACACACTCTCTCTCTCTCTTTCTCTCTCTCTCTCTCTCTCTATATATATATATATACAATATCACAAATGAACTATGTAAGCAAAAATATTAATATGTAGCAGTTAAAAATAAGTACATTTACATATATTTATGCAAATTGTATTTATTTGAAGTGGTTGGTTTAGTTTCTTTGTTTTTACGACCTTTAATGACAAAAGCCATTATTGCCGAAGTTATTATTGCAGAAGACAAGTAGTAGTACTATAAAACCCATACCTTTGGAGATATAAGAATATTCATAAATTTCCCAAAGGTTTTTGTCTAAAAATGGACATTAAAAAGCAGCAGAATGGTTGGTTGGCTTGTTGTTTTGTTTTACGACATATCAACAATTATCAGCTCATTTAATGCCGAATCAAGAACTTGTAATAAAAACTGTGTTTTCGTTTGGTTTGATGGCATATCAACCATTGTCGGGTTATTTAATGCCAAATCGATCTTTATACATATAAGCAGTTCTATTTCAAAAAAATTGGTTTCGTATAAGCGTAACTTTTTTGGCTTACACACAGTTGAATCTCAAAACAGTTCTTTTTCAAACAATTCAGTTTAGCATTAGTACAGAGTTTAAACTGCTAATTTCAAACAATTCAGTTTAGCGTAATTACACAGTTTAGTTCTACTTGATGCATACGTAGGACATTATTAGGTGCTACCACTCCTGATCAGAGTGGAGCTTGGAGCCATGTCAATGAAGGTGTACTCTGCATGCTCCAAATTTCCTGCATTACTGAAGATTCATCATCAGATTGTTTAGTGTCATATCCAGAACATCCCTTGGGGTGGTCTTCCCTCTCTGTAGAGATGCAGAGGGTGTATTCTGCAGTCCCAGCTCACTGGACTAGCGCAACAGCATTTTGAAAACGTTTAACTAGATGGTACAGTCCACTAGGTTTTCAACTACGCAACAGAGACTCCCCCACTTCTAGAGGTATGGTAATTAAATTTTTGGTTGCAGAGTTTCCGACCTGCATAGATTGGTTATAAATAATATTAAGAGATATCTGTTTAGATTGTATAATTTTTTCATTAGACATAATTAAATGCTTGTATAGTTTGGATAGACGGGAACAGCACAAGTGTTCTACGAGCTATAATGAACAAACCCTGGTAACAACACATTTCGAAACAACAGCTGTACAGGCTCATACTCTCATCTCTAAAACCATCCAAATAAGACCGACAAGACATACGTGAAACTGCTTGAGAAGCAACAGATTTGGTTTCCATATCAGACATTTGGTTTAGTTTTTTGGCTATCAACCATTGTAGGTTATTAATGCCAAATCCATTTTCTATCTATAAAGAGTTCTATTTCAAATAATTCAGTTTAGTAATAGTACATTTTTGTTCTATTTGACCTATAGATAGGAACCTTATCCGGCGCCACCACTCCGTGGCAGAGTGGACCTGAGATCGATGGTAATGAAGGGGTACTCAACATTCCCCAAAGCTCCGGCATTAATGGAGCCTCACCATTAGATTGTTTAGTGTCATATCCAGGACACCAGTTGGGGAAGTATTTCCCTTCTATGTATTATGCAGCCCCAGCCGACTGGGCAACAGAAATGCAACGATGAACTCATAAATGATGTATTTCGATGAACACCTCAACATGGACATGCTAGTGTTGGCTAACCAGCAAGAACCTAGCTACGACAGTTCTGTACCGGTATAGGTTGTGGTCTAGAAGACCATCTGGTAACGATGAATGATAGGGACGAATGTTGAGAGAGAGAGCCAGTGAAAACCCCAGTAGCAGCGTAACATGATAATGATGATCGTTGGGATAGAGCAATGTGAGGCTTTTTTTAGGTGCAGTATCGCCCCCCCTATATATATATATATATATATATATATATATATATATATATATATATATATATATATATATATACATATGTGATTAAATAATGAAAACACATTTTTCTGCATAATTTTATTAGGATCTATTCAAGTTTCCTGACAAGAGCTTTGGTTTTCGGTTGAAGTTGAGAGATAAATTTGCCGAAATTGTCCCTTCAATTTTCGGGCCTTTCGTAGGCCATAATCATGGGTTATTATAATGGAGGTGCCCGTGTTGTAACGGTTATCGTCGTAGTAAATGGATACCACGACACGAGTGCAAATCCTGGACGAGACTAATTGCATTTCACATACCACTAATACCTTTGGGAAAGGTATGAATCCAATTATTCTCCCTCCAGCTATGGGTAAATAGTAGGACAGACAGTGTTCTTCAGCCTTGGTGAGGCAACTAGTCTAGGGGAAGGAAAACTCTGAATTCAAACCTGTTAATCTTCGCTTTAAAATTGACCTTCTGTCATATCCTGTCTGAGCGGAGGGGTTGGGTAAATATGATAATCATGTGTTATTTGCAAGAGTAAATATTTTTTTATAGTTTTTAAAACATTGCTAAAATTACAGAAACGTAGTTTGATTAAACTGAAATTCTGATGAAGTTGAACAAATATAAACAGAACGCTATCAACGGAAATAGAATATTTATAAAGAGAAATAGAATACTGCAAAAAACAAGGACTAAATGTATTTCAAAACTTTGTCCTTGTCGTCAAAGTTAATTCAATTAATTCTGTTGTCGTCAAAGTTAATTCAATTAATTCTGTTTTTTTTTTGTTTATATGGAGGGCTTCTAGGATTTGTAATCGAATCTTATTAATTTCATGTGCTATTATAGTGGTGTTTTCGACTAGAATTTTTGGATTTTGGTTATGGGAATAGGATGGGTTTTAAGATGTTAGTCTATGGAACATGAATCATTAAGCTGCAGAGTAAGCCGTCTTGAAAGCGTCGCAGTAGTGAGAATAAAGTACGGATTATATTCGTTAAAGACACCGTCTCCCAAAGGACATTTGAACATATATACATCGTTAAACTCCATGATGGCCAATGAAAAGTCTTAAAGTTCTCGGGACAATTTCGGTAAATTCATCTACCAACTCCAATCTAAAACCAAAACACTTGTCAGGAAAGGTGAAATGATCCAAATAAAATTATTTAGGCAAAATGCGTCTTTATTATTCAATCAAACATGCTTAAATGAAGTAGTGCTGCCAAACTACACACACACAGGCACACACACACAAACACACACACACACACACACACACACACATAATATATATATATATATATATATGGGTGTTTGTGTGTGTGTGTGTGTGTGTGTTTGTGTGTGTGTGTCCTATAATCACACAGGTGACATCACACTAGACAGAACCTCTCTAAAACTAGTAGACAAATTCACCTACACAGGAAGCAGCGTCTCATCAACCGAAAAGGACATTGACACGCGGCTAACGAAGGCATGGACAGCTATCGATAGGCTATCGATCCTATGGAAACCAGACCTGACCGATAAAATGAAACGCAGTTTCTTCCAGGCAGCGGTCGTATCGATACTGCTGTATGGATGCACTACTTGGACGCTAACTAAACGGCTGGAAAAGAAGATAGACGGCAATTACACGAGAATGCTGCAAGCAATATTGAACAAGTCCTGGCGGCAACACCCCACAAGGCACCAACTATACGGCCACCTACCTCCCATCACGAAAACTATCAAGTTAGACGAACCAGATATGCAGGAAACTGCTGGAGAAGCAGGGACGAGCTCATAAGTGATGTACTCTTATGGACTCCCACATATGGCCGGGTACAAGCAGGACGACCAGTTCGAACATACATTCAGCAGCTATGTGAGGATACGGGATGTAGCCCTGAAGACCTGCCAGAGGCGATGAACGATAGGGAGAAGTGGTGAGAGAGGGTCTGGGATATCTGTGCTAATGGCACGACATGATGATGATGATGATGATGATGATGATATATATGAACCTGTTTGGTTCCCGTTTTAAAGGCGGTCTAAGATGATTTTGATATTTCTATTTCTTTTCTGCAAGAAATCAGCACAGAAAATTCTGTTAGATTGGACTGGAAATTACTTTATTCTCCAAGTTCGATCATTTCAAGTATATAACACTTATGAAGATCTCATTATTACCCATCAGTATTTGCTGGATTGCCATTACTTATATGCACGTATAGATATAATGATAATTGCTCTAATATATATTTGCAGACATTTCTAGAGACAGACATCAAATTTATATAAGATTAACCGCAGTGATAATGTGCTTTTTCTTTCTACGTAAGACATTTACTTAGAACTTATTTATTGATTCAGGTTATGAATGATTGCGTATAATTGCCATTTTTTTTTTATCAAGATGATTTTTTTAATTTGAAGTTCTTGTGATACGCAAAAGGATGCCGACGATTGTAGTGATATTAGCATCAATCTTGGTTGCGGTAGTAATAATAGTAGCAACAATAGTATTTGTGGTTGCCCAGTCGGCTGGGGCTGTAAAATATACACCGATTGCGCCTCTGCAAAGGGGTAAGAACCCCCCAACGAGTGTCCTGGATATGACACTAAACAATCTGATGGTGAGGTTCCAGTATTGCTGGAGCTTTGGGGAATGTGGAGTACCCCTTTATTGCCTTCGCTCCCAGGTCCACTCTGGCTCGGAGTGGTAGCACCTGATAAGGGTCCTATCTATGGGTTAAATAGAACTAAACCGTGCTTCTTTCACTATATTGATTTTTGCATTTAAACTGCGTATTTATACTAAACTGAATTGTTTAAAATAGACCTATTTTGACATTTGAACTGCTTACTAATGCTGAACTGAATTGCTCAGGATATAACTGTTTTTGACGTCTAAATTGTGTTCTCATGATTAACTGAATTATCTGAAATAAAACTGTGTGACATTTAACTCTGTGTCGGCTGGGGCTGTAGAAACACTGACTGCACCTCTGCAGAGGAGTAAGACCCCCCCTAACAAGTGTCCTGGATATGACACTAAACAATCTGATGGTTAGGTTCCAGCAGTGCTGGGGCTTTGGGGAATGTGGAGTAGCCCTTCATTGCCATTGCTCCCAGGTCCACTCTGGCCCGGAGTGGTAGCACCTGCTAGGGCCCTATCTATGGGTTAAATAGAACTAATGGCATACTTATGCTAAACTGAATTGTTTGAGTAAACTGAATAGCTTGAAATAGAAATGTTTTTGACAATTAAACCGTACTTACATTTGAACTGCGTGCCTGTGCTTAACTAAATTGTTTGAAATAGATCTGGTTTTTTGACACTTAACTGAATTGTTACATATAACTGCAACTGTTTTTTGACATTGAAACTGTATTTACACTAAACTAAATTGTTTAACATAGAACTGTTCTGACATATAACTGTGTGTAAACAAAATCTGTACTTTTACAAAACTGAATTAGCTGAAGTAGAATTGCTTGACTAAACTGAATAGCTCGAAGTAAAAATGTTTTTTTTACAATTAAACTGTACTTACATTTAAAACCGTGCTTTTGCTAAACTGAATTGTTTTAAATTGAACTATTTTGGACACTGAAACTGTACTTACCCTAAACTGAATTGTTATATATAACTGAATAGTTCGAAATATAAATGTTTTTGACAATTAAACTGTGTACTCATGCTAAACCGAATTGTTTTAAATAGAACTGATTATTTACATAAAAATGGATTTGGCATTAAATGACCTACAAAGGTTGATATGCCATAAAACCAAACCAAACCAAACCAGTATTTGTGGGAGTAATATTAATGATAGTAGGATTAGTCGAAGTTGTAGCAATTGTATAAACAGTCATAATTGTGTTATAAAAGTACCGACTTTAGTCTTTTGAATTTTTGACTTTACACATGTGAAAAAAAATTGAATTAAAAATTGGATCAAACAGTCCATATTTAGTATTGTTTAATTTTTTTGGTCAACCCTAGTTGGGTTATTTATTGCTGAATTTGTTTTTCATTTGTCTTTTTTTTTTCTAAGAAATAAATTTGCTTCAAGTAATGATTATCATTCTTAAACAATTTTAGCTTCAAGGAACTATTTTAATTAAGAAAAAAAAACGTTAGACATAATTTATCATTTCAAGTATTTCAATCTAATCCTACTTATTTCCATACAATTATATGGTTTCAAATATTCCAATCCAAAAACTAATTATTTTCAAATAGTTCTATTTAACCCTAGGCATCTCAAACGTTTTGCTTGATGCATCCTTTGTAACAAAATTTAATTTCAATTCGCCTCCAAGAAAAATAATTGAATATTAAATAAAAAAACACCACAGATTTATCAGTTTTTAATACAATTTACATGCGAAAATTAAACTATGATTACAAACGTACCTTTAATTTTTTAATTATATTTTCAAGGGAACGATGGTTTTAGTGGGCATCGAGGAGATCAAGAATATTTGGTTGCACATGTGTGAGTTTTAGCCACTAATCACTTCATTCTAAGTTAAAATTGCTTCTCTGTTTGTCTAGTAATTAATGCACAAAGCTAAACCCAGATTTGACGATATACGAGTTTAAAAAATATAGTAAAATGAATTCAACAACATCCTATATTTTGCTGCATTTTTTAAATATCTAGCAACCAGTCATCAAGATACAATTTTCGATTGTTATGAAATGATTTATAAATTTAAACTAGTAAATTACCCCCTGAGAACACCAGTGCTTTTATCTAAACATCACTAAATTGAATTCACTCTCAGGAGACGATATGGTATAATTTGAAGAATTCTGATTTGATCCA
Organism: Sepioteuthis lessoniana; assembly: GCA_963585895.1. NCBI lineage: Eukaryota > Metazoa > Mollusca > Cephalopoda > Myopsida > Loliginidae > Sepioteuthis > Sepioteuthis lessoniana. The sequence continues at coordinate 13,281,920 of OY757928.1, read as the reverse complement.
TAGTTGGGACCCTAGCCAGTACTAAAATATGGATCAGTGTTGATCTGAGAGCAATGACAACAAAGTGCTGACAACAAAAGAATGATCCAACACTGCCAACCACCTGAAATCAAATTCAAATTACAGTCGATATTTCGGTAAGATTTGATTCCTCCATTAATTGTATCATTATTCATAGCTATTACTTAGCGTTGCAAGAGTTTAATAAAATTGTTTCACCAAATATTTTATTGAAAAAAACATCAAATGTTTAAATTATGAAAATTAACTTCTTATTCATCAATATAGAGATTTAAGAAAGAAATTATTCCGTTTAGAAAATAAATATCTTTTAAGTTCTTAGCAGGAAGTTAGAGGATCATTAAATAAGTTTCCAAATTTTCTTCGTTTTTATTGATAGTACACACATGAAACTCCAGTCCCCTTGGAAGTAATCTCCTTCGGCTGCAATGCACTTCTAGTACCGTTTTAACAACTTCTGGAAGGCCCCATGGAAGTCCTCTTGTGTGAGCGTGTCAATGACCTTCGTCACAACCTCTTTCATCTCCTCAATTGTCTCATAACGACAGCCTCTGAGCGAAGGGAATAACCAAAAGTCACAGGGACCAAGGTCTGGACTATAGGGAGGCTGAGGAACTGTCTTGATGCCCATCTTGGTCAAATAACCTGTGACAAGGATGGAGTTGTGGACTGGTGCATTGTCCGGGTGGAAATGCCACTGACCCGATTTGAAGAGTGCTGGTCTCTTCTGACGGGATCTCTTCCTGAACTCCCTTAAAACCTCAGCATAGTAACTGACATCCTAACCCTTTGGGCAATCAACTCTGGTCTATTGACTTCCTTACAGTTCTCACACCTCTCATCATCCCTCACAGACTCCCTGCCTTCCTTGAATCTCTTATGCCACTCAAAAACTGATGCTCGATTCATGTAAGATGTCCGGAAACAGTCTGAAGCATTCCATACGTTTCTATGACATTTTTTCAAGTTTAAAACTGGATTTTATTGCACATCGTTCTTCTAAAGTCCCCGCGCGCCCAAATTGCATTTTTGAAATTCACCAGCTGTGACAATCAGGTTTTATTAGGGTGTATTCCAATTGCTGCTGTAGCTGTTCATTTAAACCTGAAATCATAAAACGTGCTCAGTCATCTCATATGATGCACAGCAATAACATAGTGAATTTTCAAGAATCTACGACGACTTTAAATGCCTGTACAAAAAAAGTCTGGAAACTTATTGACGGCTCCACGTATATGAAATATTTGTTTCTGAATGTAAAATAAGGTCTAATATTATTATTTATTTTGGGGAGTCAGGTTAGGGATCACTGTTCAAAATTAGGAACGCAAAAAAAAAAAAAAATAAGGTTAATTTTTACCCAACAAAAGGTTAATATTTCTATCAATTTGAGAAGAAATAACTCTTGGTGTTCTATTGTGTGTTAATGCTAATTGAAAATATATCATTTTTGCCTCGTTTTTAATGTTTTTAATGCATTCAAAAATTGCAAAAAGCAAAAATTAATTTTTTATCATTGATTTTTTCCTTTACAATGCCTTTGGTTCGTTAGATAAGAACCTTTTCATTTTACGTAATAAAAATGTGGATAATTATGTTTTTAAGTCGAAAGAAGGGTTTAAAATTTTCAGTGTATGTTCATGTTCCAAGAACTTCTGATTTTTTCTTTGTTTCAGAAATTAGCATACCCTTTAAAAAGTTGTTTACTTCCCATCAAAAAATGAAAAGAAAAGAACTTATTGCGCATGTGCATTGTTATTTTACACTTATTTAATTGTGTAATAATGTCGTGTTTTCAAAGGTATTTCTCAGTCAAAATACCGGAATCAAAGTGCCATTTTAGGTAAAACTCTCACCGATCTATAAAAATCTAAAAACTGGAGTATACAAAATACCATTTTTTTCCCCAAATAGATCTGAATCGTGGCTGTTTAAAAAGTCATCTGATGACATTATTTGCAAAATAAAAAAAAATCAATTTGCGTTTGTCGGAAACTATCAAAATTGATTTTAAAGAATATTTATGTTTGAATATTTATAAAATAAATCCATTATTGAACAAACCAATTTTTCGAGAGATAAAACATTTACTTTTGTGGCTTTGTGTAAGCTCATAAAATAAATCCTATGAAGCTACTCATATGAATAAAGAAAAAAAAAAAAAGAAAATGAAGACATGGACCCCAAAATATTTACATTGGTATAAAACTAAATACGCGAAGAAAATAAATCAAATGAAAATTTAATCGGAAAAGCGTTTCTGTCTCTGAAAAAGAAAATGTAATGAAGCTAAGATATTGGTATTATTGTAATTCTTCAAGTTGATTGATTTATTATATTTTCTTATTTATTCATTAAAATATAGATTTGGATTATTATTAAGAACACGAAAATGGGCACACACACACACACACACACACACACACACACACACACACACACACACACACACACACACCTAATAATCAGAAAGTAATTCCTACCATAAAAATGTTACCTTCCAACCATCATGTCGTATTGGAAGCACGGATTTCCCTGACCCTCTCTCGCCACTTTTCCCTATCGTTCATCGCCTCTGGCAGGTCTTCTGGACAACATCCTGTATCCTCACATAGCTGCTGAATGTATGTTCTTGCTGGTCGTCCTGCTTTTGCACGGCCATGTGTGGGGGTCCATACGAGTATATCACTTATGAGTTCGTCCCTGCTTCTCCAGCAGTATCCTGCATGTCTGGTTCGTCTAACTTGAATAGTTTTCGTGATAGGAGGCAGGTGACCGTATAGTTGGTGTCTTGTGGGGTGTTGCCGCCAGGACTTGTTCAAGATTGCACGCAGCATTCTTGTGTAATTGCCGTCTAGCATTTTCTCCAGCCGTTTTGTTAGAGTCCATGTAGTGCATCCATATAGCAGTATCGATGCGACCGCTGCCTGGAAGAAACTGCGTTTCATATTATCGGTTAGGTCTGATTTCCATATAATCGGTAGCCTATTGATAGCTGTCCATGCTTTCGTTAACCTCGTGTCGATGTCCTTTTCGGTTGATGCAACGCTGCTTCCTAGGTAAGTGAATGTGTCTACTAGTTTAAGAGGATTTCCGTCTAGAGTGGAGATGTCCCCCTTTTGATTATAGCACATATATTCCGTTTTGCGTGCATTGACATAGCGTCCTATAACTGCAGCTGCAATAAAAAAAAAAAAAAAAAAAAAACAGTAGAAGATTTCCTTTACTTCCGGATTTTTTTTCTGTTTTGAGATTAAATAAAACCGTTTTTTAAATGCCATTTTTAAAATTACATTTTCGCTTCATTTTTCTGAATTACTTAAATTTACTGAATCGGTTTTTAATGAATAAAATTCTAAGATTACAAATCCTTTAGATAATATTTTTGTTTGTTTTTATTGAATTTATTTAACACCCATGATACTAGGCAAGATTTGTATTTAAAGATATAAAAAAAAGATGTAGTATCAGAAAACGTAATCAGCTCTCTTGTATATAAATCAATAATGTAACTGTTTGTTTATGAATATAAACAAATACGAGATTACCAATGAATGAAAAAAGCAAAGTTATTTTTTTACAATGAGCTTGAGAATTGACCATGCAAAATAGATATATACATGATATCACTTTATACATTAAAGCGCAAGAAAACAACATTTGCCTCATCCTGCTAGCCTAGGATTTAAATAATCCCCTTAATATATCCATAGATAGATTGAAAGATTGGGAGAGACAGACAGACAGATAGAGACAGAGAGACTACTATTTAGATAGATATTTTTTGAATATTTTGACTAATCATGGCTGCTTAGAGACATATTTTGAACCTATCTGCTGCTGACGCCGTGTATCAAAATGGTAACCATACAAAAATAGAAAATTAAAAGGAGTATTATTTCATTTACATTCTTATGCTTTCATGTAGAAATTTGTGAGGGTCATTCAATAAATGGTGTAAATATTGTCAGGGTGTTTCTACTCAGTGGATTGTCTTTTCGACCCGGGTTCGTCGTGACTAACCTATTTTGAGACCATTTGTAATTTTTTTTTTTAAACTAGACTTGCCGTACACATTATATATTCATCAAATTAATTCACTTGGTTGCAAATTCTCTGCCATATTCGAGGGAAAGGAGTAGCTCCCTCCTCTACATCTCGGTATTGTAGCTATTGAAAAGAGAACCTTCGGGTTACCCTCGACAACAGTTGCCAACTTCACTTTATATATATTCAAGGGAAAGGAGTAGCGCCCTCCCCTACATCTCAGTGTAGTAGATATTGAAATGAGAGCCTTCGGGTTGCCCTCGACTTCTGTGGCCAAATTTTCTTTAATTTATCTATTGAATGATCCTTGTATTAAAAAAAATGGAGAGTTAAATAGCATATTATCCTTTTCCATATTAACGCTTGAAATTATGCTATTTACAAACGTGTTTATTCGATACAATTCTAACTTTTAAGATTACCAGAGACCTTGTGGGTCTAAAATTGACTACTTTAATGATTAATTCAACTCTTTCATAGTATTTTAATGTGTTCAAATTGCGATATAAAGTGACACATTTCAATAGACAGCCGTTAAATGAATCTTTAAAATCAGGAAATGAGTTAAGAATTGGAGGAATAATTTTTTTTTTCTCTAGAAGTCGTCTCAGCAAAATTTCTGCAGGCAGTTACAGTATATTTGATCACTTCAAAAGAAAAGATAAAACAATTCTTCGATTATTTTATTTTATTTCATTTTTTTAAAATCGATAATTATATGAAGGATAATAGACGATTAAAGACGAAAATAAACTAAATTCATGTTAGAAAATCAGAGATGAGTCATTTCCTTTATTCCACGTATGATTCGTGGTGATTTTCTCAATGAGTTGAATTTTAATCTCAACAATTGTATAAAATGAATATTTTGAGTTTAACTCATATATTTACGTTACTTTGCATTGTTTTTTTTTTTCTATGGCTCACACTGTTTCGCTTGCTGAATAAGTTCAAAACCACATTGTGCTTGTTGCTCAGAAGACATTAGTCCGTTGAACGTTTTGGTTAAGAATATATAAGCCATTAGTAAGCTTCACAAAAAAATAAAAATAAATAAATGAAATCGAATAAAGAAAAAACGCACAAAAACCAGAAAACACTTGTTAGTTTCTTCGAGTCATTATGCTTCCAGTGTTATTGGCCATAACTGTTCCTTTCAATTCCTGATTACTCCTTTGAATACATCGGGATTTGAATTCCCTGCCCCTTATGTGTAGACCTTCATTTACTCAAAAAAAAAAAAAAAAAAAGAATTAACCATTCCTCCACCGACATCTGAATATGGAAGTTCAGGTGACTTTGAAATTTAGTGAATTCATAATTTGTGACTCTTCATCTTGTCGAAAAAATCTTGATCATTTATAAAAACGAATTATTTTAATTAATTTGCAGTATGTTTCATGAATCCAGAACGCAGGGGTTTTAAATAAAATAGGCATTTTTTCTGTTCTTGGTTAGATTTGTCCACGTGGCCTTGTGGCTAACCTACTGGACAGTGATGGTTGGTTTGGTTTAGTTACTTTGTTTAATGGCATATCAATCTTTGTAAGGTTATTTAATTCCAAAACCATTCTCCTAAAAGAACAGTAGTCGTACTATATAACCCATAGCTGGGAGGATAAGGGGGTTTATACCTTTCCCAAGGGTATTTGTCCGAGAGTGAACGTAATAGCGTGACTGGAGTTCGAACTCTCTAACTACGATTCCGCAGTCCATTGCTTTAACCATTATACCACGAGGACCCCCTCCAACTGGAAAGGGAACATCGTAGTAAAGAAGTCCAGACTCCAGTAACGCTTTTAAGTTTTCTTTTGGACTAATACCCTTGCCGTTCGAACGGTATGGACCTTTTGATCCACCAGGTATAGGTTAAATAATACCACTTCTGATCTCTACCAGGATGGCTTTGGCATTAATTAGCCAATGATGATTGACATGCCGTTAAATAAAGAAGCAAAACTGAATCAAGAGCTGTTAGTATATTCTTCTTAGATTGGAAAATGCAGGAGAAACCCTTTCTAAGTATGCCGAGTCCATATCTTTACCAGGAATAGTATATATATATATATATATATATATATATATATATATATATATATATATATATATATATATGTGTGTGTGTGTGTGTGTGTGTGTGTGTGTGTGTGAGATTATGTGTCTTTACGTGTGCATGACTCTCTTTGTGTAGGTGTATGTCTGTGAGTGTGTGATTGTCTGAGTGTTTTTCGGTGTATGCGTGAGTGTATGAGACTGTGTGACTGTGTGTGTGACTGTGTGTGTGACTGTGTGTGTGTGTGGTATGTACGAGTTAAACAAGCTTATACCTACTGTTATCTTGGTAACGTCCTCTCCATTCCTAACATCAAGAAGTCTAACATGTCGAATACCGCTTTGTGTTTGCTCCTTTCTATCATATGAAACCATTATTCTCAACTTATAATGTTTCGCGCTGCCATTATCGCTTTCCTTTTTATCATTGACCGCTCTCCCATTCGGTCCACACCGTCCAAGCCTTTCTCCAATGCCAACCGAAGACTCGGGTACTTTTAAAGTTTCTCTCCATTTATTCTTTATTTGCCTTCTAACACAAATTATTCCCGGACCGAACTTTCCTGAACTTACTACCGCTTTCATATACATTGTTTTCGCTTTTTTTTTCATTTTTTTTTTTTTGTTTCTTTCTTTATTTTACGTTTTTCGGTGAATTATTTATATTTTTAGCACTTTTCTAGATGGCCTTTTTCTTCATCACTTTCTTCCTTGTTCCTTTCATCTTTTTCTCTTTTCTTTGTCTTTTCTCTTTTTTTATATTTACTTTTAACTTTCTAGACTTGAACACTCCTTTGTTTTCGTTAGTTTTTCATTCTTTCATTGTTATTGTTTTTGCTTTTTTTTGTTATTAACTCTTTTTCAACGTAATGTGTTTTCTCCGGTGCTTATTTTTCTTCTTCCTTTTTTAAATGTATTTTCTATGCGCTTCCTTTTTCCATCTTCTACTTTGATTTCCACACTTTCCCTTCATTTTTTTCCTTTGGTGCCTCATTAATTCCTATTTCTTCTTTTTTTTTGTTAGTTTTTATTTTTTATTTACATTATTGTCTCTTTTTTTTTTCTTTTTCTGCTTTTATCTTTTTGTCGTATCTATTCCCCTTTTTAGGCTACCAACCTTTATATTGTCTTCTTCTTCTTCTTCTTCTTATTATTATTATTATTATTATTATTATTATTATTAGTAGTAGTAGTAGTAGTAGTAGTCGTTGTAGTAGTAATTGTTGTTATCTCTCTCGGTCTCTCTTTCTCTCTCTCTCTCTATCTGTACCTCTGTCACTCTCTCTCTCTACCATGATAATTGTTTGCACCCTCTCATTTTATTATTGTTCTCATTCTACTTATTTACTGGACTGTATTAAGATTTTCTTCTTCTTTTTCTTCTTCTTCTTCTTCTTTACACCATTAGTCGATGTTTTCTCTTTTCTCCTCTCGATTGGTAAATTTATTTCTTTTATATATACAAAAGAAAGCAAACTTTCTGATCTCTTAGCACCGGCCGTATTTGACAAAATGACTACAGAATACTAAATAATATGAACGAAAATAGATTACAAAAAACAACTACACAAAACACACACACACACACACACACACACACACATAAAGAAAAAAACATACAAAAAAATTCTATCGTAGATTTCAGTTCTCGATCCGAGGCAAGACTGAAGATATTTAAGATGGGGGGTGGGGAGCTGGGGTAGAGAAAAATGCAACCGAGCAGACCTCTTCGAAAATTAGGCAAAGATCTAACAAGAAGAAATTTGCGCTTGAGATACTTTTCGGTAATGATGAACGTAGACACCAGGCGGTGAAGGGGGAGATAGCCGCGAACGGACGCAGCAAATAGGACCGTTTTTCTTCCCAATCTATCAACAAGATCAGTCGCTTATTTGTCCATTGCGTTGCCCTTGGCAACTATATCAGCTGCACATTGTAATGACCAAGGCAAATTTCCAGTCTTAGCAACAAAAAAAATAAATAAATAAAATAAATAAATGAATGAATAAAATAAAAAAGGATGTGGTAGGCAAGGCACCACTAAGTTTGCCTGTCCATATTCTTCTGAGGTCGGTTGGTTGGCTCAAAAAAAGACCCTGAAGCTAGAGCCGGAGTCGTTGGGTCAGAAGACGTTTGAGAGGTTTTCGAGCAGATAACTGTACCTCCATTGAGTCGGAACTCTTTTATGTACGATAGAACAATAATAGCATCGCCTTGCTGTGTTTATTTACTCGGCCACCCATTTGTTTTGTCCTTTAAGGGCTGTCAACGTTTGCCGTTCTAAGAATGAATGTTAAAGTAAGACTTTACCGATGCTGTTCACGCTGTTTACCAGAAAGGGTGTGCAAAGTTTTTGAACTGGGTCTCTTGTCTTCCGTGTCATGAAAACAATTTGATTGCTTTTTTTCGGCAAATATACTGCATGAAACAATATATATATATATATATATATATATATATATATATATATATATATATATATATATATATTCAGCAACGGCAGGGTGTGACAAAACGTGAATTTTAAGTGGTGTGTAACAGGTTTGAATTCTTATTTTCCCTTATCAGAGACCGGTTGCCATATCAAGGTTAAATTGCGCAGTCTGCCCTACTATTCACCGATAGTTCCTGGCAGAATAATTGGATTCATATCGTTCCCAAAAGTAGTAGCGTAATATAAAATCCAAACAGTCTTGTCCAAAATCTGCACTCGTTTTGTTGTGTCGTTTTCATAGGACGGGAACAATTACTCTATGAACGCCTCCATATATATATATATATATATATATATATATATATATACCATGCTGCTTGCTCAGATTCTTCTGACTCTCTCTCTCTCTCTCTCTCTCTCTCTCTCTCTCTCTCTCTTTCTCGTCACTTGTCTCTATCATCCATCGTTTCTGGAAAGTCTTATTGACAACATACTGTGTCCGTACAGAACAGTTTAGGTATATTTTAGTTGGTCGTCCAACACTTGCACGTACGTGTGAAGGGGTCCATAGGAGAACGTCAGTTATGAGTTCATCCTCACGTCTCCAGCAGTGTCCAGCATGTCTTGTTCGTCTGATATTGATGTTTTTAGAGATGGGCGGTAGGTGGTCGTACATCTGCTGTTTTGAGGTATGTTGCTTCCAGAATTTGTTCAGCATAGCTCACAGCATTCTTCTACAATTCCCGTCAAGATTTTTATCTATACTCTTAGTCAGTGTCCATGTGGCGCATCCATGCCATAGACTAGAGACGACCGCTGCTTAGAAAAATTCCGTTGTATTTTATCAGAAGTTTGACTTCTACATGATCGATTATCTTACGATAGTAGTCCATATTTTCGCTAGTGGCATATTGATGTCATTTTCAGATGAGACGCTGCTTCCGAGGTTGGAGAATTTGAACACTAGTTTTAGAGAACCACCATTTACTGTGGAGATGTCTTCTTTTTTATTAAACCCCATGTACTCCATTTTATCTGCATTAACACAGAAGCCAATGCCTTCGACTGCCTGCTCCAGACTAAGCAGGGATTCGGCTTGGGTAGGTGTAATTTATTCTGCGTCGATAATTGTTTGTGCAGATTATCGTCTGCTTCTTGGCATTTTTAAAAATTTAAAACCATTTTCTTACCTTAGATCTATCAACTTTTGAAGTGCGAAGTCTAGGCAGATTATATATATATATATATATATATATGTTACACGACTTGTGGACCCGTTGTAATTTTGTCGTAAGAGTTGTCCATGAAACGCAGTTTCTTCCAGGCTGCGGTCGTGTCGATACTACTATATGGATGCAGTACTTGGACGCTGACTAAACTCCTGGAGAAGAAGCTAGACGGCAATTATACAAGAATGTTGCGAGCAATATTGAACAAGTCCTGGCAGCAACACCCCACAAGGCGCTAACTATACGGTCACCTACCACCTCTCACGAAAACTATACAAGCTAGACCAACCAAACATGCCGGACACTGCTGGAGAAGCTAGGACGAGATCGTAAGTGATGTACTCCTGTGGACCTCGGCATATGGCCAATCAAAAGCAGGACGGCCAGCTCGAACATACATACAGCAGCTATGTGATGATATGGGATTTAACCCTGAAGACCTGCCAGAGGCGATGAATGATAAGGAGACGTACAGAGAGAGGGCCAGGGATATCCGTGCTAGGGGCACGACATGATGATGATGATGATGATGTTAAAAAAGATGAGATTTTTAAGACATGGAAAATTATTAGGTTCTGACATCGTGGAGAAAAGACGCCAGAAAATATAACACTGCTACAAACTGAATTGAAATCTACTACATACTTAGTGTTAGTTCTACTATATACTTAGAGTGTTCGCCAATGGCCCGGGAGACCTGGGTTCAATCCCAGGTCGAGTCATACCAAAGACTCCAAAAATGGTACTTGATGCCTCCTTGCTTAACACTCAGCATTATAAGGTACGGATCAAGGGTAAAGTAGAGCAATCCAGGGAAGGAGTAGCGCCCCCCTACACATTGGTGTAGTAGCTATCGAAAAGGGAGCCTTCGGGTTACCCTCGACTATGGTCGCCAACTTTACTTACTTACATACTTAGAGACTATTGTAATTTCCTTGAATATTATATGCCGTTTTAGTTTATATTAGCATACAAACTTATAAAGAAGACTTTTTAATGGACTGATATAGTTTGCTTGATTGGTAATTTCATGCCAACAAGGGTCATATTATATATATGACAATGGTCGTAATTTCATGTATGACAATAATCATGTTTAACGATATATATATATATATATATATATATATATATATGAGAGTTATTCTTCAATCCAGTAAATCAGGAGTAGGGACCAATTTTTTCAGGGGCAAATAAATTATTCAAATTTCGAATATTTAAATATTCTTGGTAAACGGCTTTATGTAAATAAATTCAAAGAGTAGATAATATTATTTCAAGAAAAAAACAATATTCGGTCAATTTTTTTCCCTTATTGGATTTGATGAAATCCTGTTAAAAATTATTTTAGAGTCAATGCTCTTACCAGGATGGAAATAAATTTATAAACCTAATGTGATCAAATATTGTTCTTTTTGTTGATATATATATATATATATATATATATATATATATATATATATATATTAATTTAAATAGTTTTTTTTATCAGAATATTGCTACAGGATATTTCTGGTATGTTTAGCTTCCTATTCTCACTGAATAAGAAAATACAGGGTCAACAGAATCAACGGTGTTTGATTTCTGTGATTTCTTAACCAATGTGAGCGTTAGACTAACTCAGACTTGGTCATATGATCGTATATGTGAGAAACTGAGATTCACAAAGCATAAATGACTTTGTTTTCGCTATCTCAACTTTTATGGATTCACACACACACACGCACACACACACACACACGCATATATATATATATATATATACATATATATATATATATATATATATATATATATATATATATATATATATATATATATATCGACACAATGTATACTACATATTGTCTCTCACTCATATATATATATATATATATATATATATATATATATATATATTGTTATCCACAGAGAGCATTTTTCGTTGTATCACGACTCTTCTGAGTGGCAAGACATGCGAGATTCTCGATGTTGGAATCGATACCCGGGTGACTTTTACGTCAGGTAGAAAGTCTACTGCACAGCCACAACGAAACTCAGCATAATCAAAGGGTTTTTAAAGCATATGTATCACTTTTATTTTGTTTACATTGATAGGTTAAACAGCTACCGAGATCTCAACTCGTTCAAAGACCTTTGTATTACGTTAGTGCCAACAGTTAATTTCTTCGCTAGAGAGCACAACCGTGGCCGTCGCTAATACCCAAGCCTGTGCGATGATATGTGACGTCACACTAGTGGAGCCATGCATCTCTCGCTTCATGACAACGTTGAATTATAATCACAAAGTTGTTTTTTTATGATAAAGGTTCAAAAACTTTTTAAATAAAGATTTAAATTTTTTTAAAGATTTAACAAGAAATAAAAGAAAGACATTATGGTGTGTATTAATTTTAATTAGAATGAAGAAAAACAATTATTAATAAGAAAATATGAACATAAACATCACTGTCGGTCGTGTTTGTAAATAAACACGAATTTAAAGACAATTTTTCGTTTATTCGTGAAAATCTTAAAACAATTTAACAAACTCTGCTTAAATTTTCATATTTTTAATTTAATTAGGAAAAAACAGAATCACTTTTGTTTTAATTGCAAGAATTGTTAAATCAGAATCACTCAAATATAGCAATCAATCAACCAACAATAGTATCATTAGAGTTTAGGAGCAAACAAGAAGCAACAAAAAATAAGCAAAAATCATTAATTAAAAATATTTAAAAATGCAACAAATTAAATTCAATCAAATTAATTCAAACTAAATAAGTTCAAGTAACTTTCCTAAGGATATTATCCAAATGTGAACGTAAACGGAAAGGCTGAAATTCGAACTTTCGTATTACTATTCCAAAGTCTGGCTATCCTCTAAATGATGTGCATTTGCCTATTTTAATTTAAAGTTGAAATATATCTTCATTTATTAGAAAAACAATGTCTTTAAGGAAATTCTGCAAAAAAAAAAAAAAAACGGAGTTCGAATTTTAAAATAATATTTTGAAATATTTTGAATCCATTGTTAATCCTCCTGGATGAAATAAAAATATACATTTTACCTTTTAAAAGATCCACTAAAAAATTCTAGGTAATTCAATTGCATCTAAAAAAATATTTTAATAGTAAAAAATGAAAAAAAATGTAAAAATTAAAGTTTCTATTTCATTTATGATGTTAAACCTATTATAAAAAAAATCGTTTTTTGCAAAACTCTTTTTGGTTAAATGTTTACTTACTAATTATTTCTTTAAGGATTAAAAACCCTAAACTAATCATCAAAAAATTATTCAGAAGTTAAAAATCTATTTTTTTTTAATTTCCAATTTTTTCTACGGATTTATATCGATGATAAACTTTCAAATTATCAAAAACGAGAAAAAATGTTTGGAAAATATTTTTGAGTAAGTTAGCGTGTTCATTTTGTTCTAAATATTTTCTAAAAATTGAATATTTTTAAAATTCAAGTGTGGTGGTGTGATTTAAAGCTTTTTATTTCAAATAAATTCAAAACTTATTCAGAAATAATAGGTTTAAACAAAGTTTAAGTCATCATTTTCAAATCTAAATTTTCTGAAATAGTGACCTGACTTTTGGTACAAATACTTTTACAGAGTTTTCAATATAAAACAACCAAAAAAAACTTTAAAATAAAACAAATTCTTTTAAAATTGACTAAATAAATTTTGTAGTTTTTGGTCATTAATTCAGGAATATTTTTCATGTTTAAAAATGATTCATAAAGTTTCAACTATAGAAAAGTTAAAAGTTTTACGATCGATTTCTAAGAATTTTTTTTAGTATTTCATAGTAAAGAAAACACTATTTTCTTAGATAAAATATCAATGAAAATAATTAATTAAAATATTTTTAGAAAATATAATGTTTAACAAGTTTTTTCGTCTTCAGTTTAAATCTTTAAACTGCTTTCTTTCTTGTGCTATGACAAAACTAATTTTTTAACAAATTTTGATTTTAACGCCTGTTGAAATAAATGCTGATTAAAATTTTAACTACTCACTTTGCTAAATGGACTTGTGGTAAATTTCTCCCTTTTAATGTCATGTTTCCATTTATCAAATAAATGTTTACTTTTTGGAAACGAAAAACAATGAACTTTCGGATCATTTTTATAATTTCCTTTGCACTTTGGTACAACACAAGGGGAAGGCATGTTTGGTTCTGAAACTGAGTCAACGCTGAAAGACGTCGTGTAGTAAATAAAACAGAAATCTACTAGTAGTGACGTTAGCAAGTTAACTTTAATCATATGACAGGTCTTGGTAATATATATCGCGGAGGCCACGGCTCAACCCTCCGGTGGGGAAGCATATTATATTTACAGGAAGTTTAATATGTGTGCCTGATGTCAATATGATTGTCTATTAGGCCAAATTTTCTTGTCCGCCAACAGTTTTAAATAATGAATCATCATCATCATCATGTCGTGCCGCTAGCACGGATATCCCTGACCCTGTCTCACCACTTCTCCCTATCATTCATTGTCTCTGGCAGGTATTCAGGGCTACATCCCGTATCCTCCCATAGCTGCTGTATGTATGTTCAAGCTGGCCGTCCTGCTTTTGCTTGGCCATATGCGGGTGTCTATAGGAGTACATCACTTATGAGCTCGTCCTTACTTCTCCAGACGTATCCTGCATGTCTGGTTCGTCTAGCTTTGATAGTTTTCGTGATGAGAGGCAGGTGGCCTTATAGTTGATGCCTTGTGGGGTGTTGCTGCCAGGACTTGTTCAATATTGCTCGCAACATTCTTGTGTAATTGCCGTCTAGCTTCTTCTCCGGGCGTTTAGTTAGCGTCCAAGTAGCGCTTCCATATAGCAGTATCGACACGACCGCTGCCAGGAAGAAACTGTTTCATTTTATCGGTCAGGTCTGATTTCCATATGATCGAAAGCCTACCGATAGCTGTCCATACCTTCGTTAGCCGTGTGTCGATACCTTTTTCGATTGATGAGACGCTGCTTCCTTGGTAGGTGAATTTGTCAACTAGTTTCAGAGGGGTTCCGTCTAGTGTGGAAATGTCAGCTGTTTGATTATAGCACATATATTCAGTTTTGTGTTCATTGACATGGAGGCCAATGCCTGCAGATCATCAATATTTGATCCACTCTAATCAACGAGTGTAATTAAAAAATAAAGTACGCTCTCACATGTGTTTTTGTAATACTCTGTGGAGAATATTTGCTTGTTTTTTTTTTTTTGTTGAAAAATTTATTCTTGTTTTGAAGACTCAGCCCTGATCAATCGACCTCATGAACATTCACAGAGAAAGAATTGTACGCACATTACAAAAAAAAACAGAAATGCAAATTGGAAAAGTCAGCTGGAGAAAGTGCTTGATGCTTCTGCAGCGTTGGTAGAATACAACCATGAAAAATTCTCAAATTATGAATTATAGAAACCTTTTACGTTACGTTTCATGTGATATAAACCTAGACCTGGCGGGAACTTGAACAAAATGGTCAATCAGTGGTAATTATATAGAGGTGTAAAGCTCATGTGACACTTACACTCGAAGGAAAAATGTACAATGCTAGAGAAATGCACTTCTGTTCAAATCATTTGTTACCATATCATCAAAACATCGTAAACCACCTATATATATATATATATATATATATATATATATATATACATACATATACATATATATATATATATATATATATATATATATATATATAGTGTGTGTGTGTGTGTGTGTGTGTATGTGTGTGTGGTTATAGGAATCTACACACACCATGCAAGGATACCATGAAGTGAATGTATTAAAATGTATTGTTTCGTATTTAAATTATCTTAAAAATGAAATCCATAGCCAGTTTAATGTTCTGTGGTCATGTACAAACTCGTAAAATTTCCGCAGAAAATAACTGATATACATTTAACCGTGTGTAAATAAAATACTGTACTTATGCTAAACAGAACTATTTAAAACAGAACTGTTTTTGACATTTTAACCGTGTACTTATGTTAAACTGAATAGTTTTAGATAGAACTGTATATATGAATAAAAATGGATTTGGCATTAAATAACTTTCAATGGTTGATATACCATAAAACCAAAGCAGACAAAACCAAACCAAACAAAAAAATGTGCAATTAAAAAACATGAAAATAAAATCATTATACAAAATAAAAGGAAAGAGAATAAGAAACAGAATAAACAAAAAAGAAACAAAAATTGTCATTACATCAACTAAAGCTGTTACCATTGATTTCTTTGATTCTCTGTCGCAATCCGTCCCTATCTTCTATTGAAGTTTTAGTTGTTAAACTAACACTGACGTGTCCATTTTTTGGAAACCATAGAAAAGTATCGCTTATGAATAGTTAGCTTCATCAATGATGCCAAGTATTTTTTGCTTGTCTTATTTTGATGATGTACAAGAGAGAAAACAAATGGCTGTATAGTTGATGTTTTCTGCCAATAATGGCTTTATATTAAAAAAAAAAAAAAGATAAAATGAACAACAAATAACCAAAATTAAGAAACTCACAATAGAAAGCAAAAATAAACTAAAAATAGTATAAAAAAGCTTTTTTAAGTAAGTTTTTATTTTAAACTTTTTTATATCGATTATTAAACACGTTTATATACAAAAAATATAATTATTCTCCATAATATTTTCCTAATCTTTTGTTCAATTGATGGGTATGCTAACATGATTTAAAAAAAAATATAAGGTAAATGATTCCGTTGTTTCTGTTTTTCGATTTTTTTTAAGAGAAAAGGGATGCCACGTGCAGCAACAAAGATGTTGTTGATAGCAAGTAGTTGAGACTTTCATATGAGGATCACTGGAACATTTTGATGGGAAAAAAATATTTGAGAAATCATACGCCGCTTATGTTATCACTTTTTAAAAATCAACTTTGTCAATGTATTTTTGTTGACGGATACACGTGTCACAATTAACAAATATTTTGAATGGATATGAAAAAAAAAAATATTCTGAATTTTAAATACACATCTATGTACGAATTATATACGTATCATATGCATATCATATATACAGTTGAAATACACACACACACACACACACACACACAAATACACACTCACACACTGTGATGTGTAAGACTTTATTTGAATTTTGAATTTTAATCTTAAACATCTAAAGCTTCACTCTTGTTACTTCTTGATTTTATCTTATACGTATATTTGTAAATGTATATATATATATATATATATATATACATATGTGTGTGTGTGTGTGTGTGTGTGTGTGTGTGAGAGAGAGAGAGGGAGAGAGAGAGAGAGAGAGAGAGAGAGAGAGAGTGTGTTCTGTGTTAATCTATTAACATTAATGAATTGTAGATCTGATCTAATGGGACTAGCGTTAATAAGGTAAAAATATATTCAAAGAGCTGTATTTGCTGCCGATGTTTGAATATGATTAATTTTACTAAGAAATTCCAACAAATCACCAACTTCATGTCCGTGACTCCATGTACGTGATTTCAAGTTCAGTATTAATGAACAATATCTATCTGATCGTATTTTGAAAGTATTTGACTGAATGCCATGAAATGAACGGACGTCTGTTTCTTCGCTCCAAGAAAACAGTGAATTTTAAAGTAAATAAGGAAGTGACAATTTTTATCTATTCAGCTATCTATTTATTTTTTCTTTGCGTTCTTTATTCATGTAAAATTATTTGTATTTTTATTATATACAGATTTATGATTATTATTTCTTTATCTACGATTCAAAATTGATTCATAAATTGATTGTTTTTTATTCACAATGTAACTTAAATAACCTTATCTTAAAAAATAAGAGTTATTATAATATTATATTATTATAACTTATTTATAAATTTGATGTAATCAACTAAGATTTATCTATGTGTATATTAACATTATGTAAAGAGACGAACTTTGACTTTGTGCATCATTATCTACTTTTCTATTTGATCACTTAAATTAGCACAGAAGTTATTTCGTAACAGTTTCTTTAAACGTTTTTAGAGAACGTTAAAATATGAAATTATGTGATGCTAAATTCATAAATTTCATTCTAATCTAATTTTATACTTTTAGATAGATAATAAAATGCTGAATGTTTATTAGTTTACATATTTTTTTCTTATATTTATCATTGATATGTTTTTTAAGTTACATTACTTAAACTCTAGGAGAGGTAAATTCTAACGTTCATTTCTTTTGTTTTGTGTTTTTTCTTGTATATATCAGTATTTAAGTAGCTATTGTAATAATGGTTTGAATGTGATAATAGCAGGAGGAAGAAGCATAGCTGAAACAAAGATCCAAAGAGGCATTTTCCCTGGGGATGCACCATCGCCCTTACTATTCATAATAGCCATGATGCCACTGAAGGACATACTCAGAAAATGCGCAGCCGAATACAAACTCAGCAGATCGCAAGAGAAGATCAACCACCTAATGTATATGGATGACATTAAATTATTTACAAAAATAAAAAAGAACTGGAAACTCTCATACATGCCGTTAAAATATACAGTCAGGACATAGGAGTGGAATTTGGCATGGAAAAATGTGCCATGCTCGTCATGAAAAGTGGCAAACGACATATGACTAACGGAATAGAACTACCTAATCACGACAAAATTAGAACGCTCGAAGAAAATGAAACCTACAAATACTTCGGTATCTTGGAAGCTGACACCATCAAACAAGTGCAAATGAAAGACACGACCCGAAAAGAATATCTCAGGAGAACGAGAAAACTATTCGAGACAAAACTCTCCCGCAGAAGCCTCATCAAAGGAATAAATACTTGGGTTGTACCCTAGTCAGATATTCGGGACCCTTTCTCAAGTTGACCAGAGATGAACTTAAACAAATGGACCAAAGAACAAGAAAACTAATGACCATGCATAAGGCATTACACCCCAGAGACGACGTTAACAGACTATATGTATCTAGAAAAGAGGGAGGAAGAGGACTTGCCAGCATCGAAGACACCGTTGACGCATCCATACAACGGCTCGAAGACTACATAGAAAAACACAAACAAGGACTAATTACCGCCATCAGAAACGATACGGACAACTCGATAGACGAAAGAATGACAACAACTAGGAAACAAAAATGGGAGGGAAAACAACTCTATGGCTACTTTAAACGTCTAGTAAACAACATCTCACACCAGAAAACCTGGACTTGGCTAAGAAAAGGAAACCTTAAGAGTGAAACATAATCCCTCCTAATAGCAGCACAGGACAACGCCATAAGAACGAATCATATCAAAGCGAGAATAGATAAGGCGCAACAAAACAGTAAATGTAGGCTATGCGGTGAGAGAGACGAAACGATCAATCACATAATAACCGAATGCAGCAAATTAGCACAGAAGAAATATAAGACTATACACGACTGGGTCGGCAAGGTGATCCACTGGGAAATGAGCAGGAAATTTCGATTCGACCATACAGATAAATGGTGTATGCACAACCTGGTCTTGGTCCTAGAAAATGACTCGCATAAACCCCTATGGGACTTTAATATACAAACAGATCACCTAATGCCGGCCAAAAGACCAGACCTCATAATAATCAACAAAAAAAAAAAAAGAGAATCTCCAAAATTGACCACTTTGCTGTCCCGGCGGACCACAGAATAAATCTGAAGGAAAGTGAAAAGAAGGATAAGTACCTCGACCTTGCTAGAGAATTGAAAAAGCTGTGGAACATGAAAGTAACGATTGTACCAAATGTAATTGGTGCTTTAGGCACAATAACTAAAGGATTATTAAAATGCCTAGTGTACTTGGAAGTTAGCTGACGGGTAGAGACTATCTGAACGACAGCATTGCGAAGAACGGCCAGAATCCTGAGACGAGTCCTGGAGACTTGAGGAGACTTGCTGTCGCTCAAACTCCTGTGAAAAACCATCAGCTAACACTGATGTGAAAAACTCTAAAGGAGTTAGATAATAATAATAAAATTAATAATAATAATACATAAACTCCTATGGGACTTTGACATACACACGGACCACCTAATCCCTGCCAGAAGTCCAGACCACATAATAATCAACAAAAAGAAGAAAACTTGCAAAATTGTCCACTTTGCTATCCCGGCCGACCACAGAATAAAACTGAATGTGAAAAGAAGGATAAGTACCTTGACCTTGCTAGAGTATTGAAAAAAACGATGGAACATGCAGGTGAAAATTATACCAATTGTAATTGGTGCGTTTGGATCTCTAACTTAAGGATTATTAAAAGGACTGGGGGACTTGGAAGTTGGCGGACTAGTGGAGACCATCGAAACTACTACATTTTTGAGAACGGCCAGAATACTGAGAAGAGTTCAGGAGACATGAGGAGACTTGCTGTCACTCAGACTCCAGTGAAAAACCATCAGCTAACGCCGCTATGAAAAACTCTTCTCATAGGAAATCCGTTTGTAAAACTTGTCTTTAATTTGAAATGCATAATGAATTTTCACTGAGGCCACTAAGTGAAATGTGTGCAGTATTCAAATGAGGACAACACTATTAATTTTTAACCTTGTTTTTTTTTCAGCTGAACAATTGCAAAAAGCATATGTTAGATGTTAACCTTTTTATTTTTTATTCTGTTAGAAATTCTGTGTTATTTTTCTCTTTCTACCCTTGATTTTGATGAAAATTAAATATTTACGAAATGATTTGAAGGCGTTGATATGGGTAAGCAAATTACATCCACAATTAGCCAAAGAAAATTGGTAAGAAGAATTTTAATCCTCAATCTGACGAGGCTAGTTTTATAAGTAACGGAACCCTAATAAACTACAGCAATAAAACCAAGAGAAAAAATACTGATACAAGACTGAAATAAAGAGATCATAAGAACAAAGAAGAATGGACAAATATCATGGAACCTGAGTTGCGAATACTCGAAGAAGGCTCTAAGGTGGAAATACACCTCGATGCACTCAAGTTTACACGGAAAAAAATACAAAAATAGAAAAACCCAGGCCTTGATGGTATACAAGAATTTTGGTTTTAATAATTCTCCCCTGTCCACAGGAGATTGGCTACCGAAATGAATAAATGCATACAGACAACTGAGATACCCGAATGGATGACCAGAAAGAAGACCACCTTGATCCAGGAAGGCCCCCATAAGGGAACCACCCCAAACAACTATAGACCCATAACTTGCCTACCGAACGACAACATAACAGATTCTAACAATCCGTCGAATCATCTTAGGAGTGAGTGCAAAACTCCCGTGACAACTCTATTTTTCGTAGATGTTCCCAGGTCATTTTATTTAGTATACAGATGAAGTAAACACTACTGGCTTAAAATAAAAACACAAAATCAATGGTTGATTCACCAGATGGAGATACAGAATTCTTCGTTATTGTAGCTGAAATTTTGCAAGGAAATACATATGCATATATATATATATTCAGAATCTAACTAGACAACGTCAGTAGGTCTAAAAAATGGCTCTATATTCAAAATAAAAAGCAAGAAGCAGATGATATCCCGAAGAAAATATTATAGACGTAGACAATACAGATGATATAGCGTTGTTTTTTTTTTTTTCAGATGCACCTGAATAATGCTGAATTTCTTCTGCATAGCCTAGAACAAACAGCAGGTGGCATTGGCCCCGATATGAGCGCAAATAAAAAACAAGATTTGTAAACGAGAAGAAGCGATTTCCAATTTAAGTGACAGAACTCCATAATTTATAGATGACTTACCAACCTCGGCAGTAATACTGCATTTACGGAAAGTTATGTCGACATACGTCCAGCGAAGATGTGAACTTCAGTCTAGAGGTTATCGATCATATTGAGGTTTGATCCATCCGATTAAACAAAAGGGGATTTTTTCAAGCTGTGGCCTTGTCAATAAAAGTGCACGAATGCACCACATGGACGCTAACAAAACGGATGGTGAAAAAGTTTGATGGACATTAGACAATAATGCTGCGTGCTATTTCAAACAAATCCTGGAAACTACGCCCCACAAATCAGTGGCGGTACATATCAAAACCATTGAAATGAGACGAATAAGACAGACATTAGTGACACTGCCTGAGCAGCAAGGATGAACAGATAAGTGAAGCTTATGAACACATGAACGAACCAGTTCGGGCCGACCAGTAAGAGCTTAATTATTATATATTGACCCTCGACCGAGCCATCAATCAAAACATGCCCCTGTGTAAATAAGCGGAAGAACAGCGGAATCTGGGGGACGTTAGAAAATAATATAACCAGGTTCCCAGGCGGTTCAAGGGAGTTGGAGACTGGATGCCGAAGTGAGAACCAGCTGCATACAGAGGGCTTTGTGCCCTTAGTGACCCCCGGTTGAGCAACCCAAGCCAAGATGCGAAAGAAGTGCTGTTATGGTCGAGAGAAGAACTAGGGTTGATATAGCAGTCCGTCTTTGTCTCCGCTCATTTCTCTCACACAACAAACATCACCTTTGTAATTGTTTTTAATTGGAATCATTTTGAGATGAGGCTTCTTTATCTGAGAATTAATTTTTATTTATTGCGGATTTTTTGTCCTCATCTCGGTAGTTTTTTGTGTTGTTTCTTCTTTCACTACGTTTCGGCCAAATTTCACCTCTGGCCTTCTACAGGTGATTTAACGCGACCTCAGATAGGAATGATGAGTCTTGTAACCGTATCCCCAGTAATTACTGCCTTCCTTAGTTGTTGTCTATCGCACGACGTTTTTGACCAAGTAAACCTTTGGCCGGCTTGGGTAGGATTTGAAACCGCTATCTTCTGACAGTGCTCACCAGGAACCGCCTCTATCCGCTGCGCCACGGGTCCCGAAGGGCGATCAAGGATGGTCCTTGATCGCCCTTCAAATCCTAGTGAAATCCACGCTATCAGTGCGGCCAGATGAGGATGATCAGACTGTCTCTTGTCAAGGCACCTGATATTTCATATTTTTTGTAATCCCTAACTCAAACTTGGAGTTTACCAAATTTAGTAGCAACAAAATGCTTGTTGCAGAAACAACTGAAGAAGAAGAAGAAGAAGAAGAAGAAGAAGAAGAAGAAGAAGAAGAAGAAGAAGAAGAAAGAGGAGTAGTATTCTGGGAATGTTCTAAATCTTTTTTAAGCATTGTTAGTGTTTTAACATAACGATTCTATTCGTCCTTTCATAAGTAATTACCAGTAACAAAAATCTATAAGATTAAAGCATTTTTCCTTCAGAAATAAATACAATATCAGTTAGTGAATCTTTTATGTCAACTTCAATGCATTGATTTCCTGATTAACTCAAATTCCTTGACACGATGCAGTTTCGTCATATATCTAGACAATACTTATTTATCTTCGGAAATACTCGATGATACGAACTTTCTTTTAAAAAAACAGCTTTATTCGTCGTACACGATTAAAAAGTAATAGATGTTACCATTTTTTAACGAGTGAAAATTGTTTTTTACAAAATTTGGTTTATTTAGAGACCATGAATTGACAAGTTCACCTACCTAGGGAGCAGTGTCTCATCAACCGAGAGAGACATCAACACACGACTAGAAAAGGCATGGACAGCTAACGATAGGCTATCGGTCATATGGAAGTCAGACCTGACCGATAAAATGAAGCTGCGAGCAATATTGAACTAGTCCTGGAGACAGCACCCCACAAAGCAGCAGCTATACAGCCACTTACTTCCCATCACGAAAACTATCCAAGATAGACGAACCAGACACAGGGGGCACTACTGGAGAAGTAGGGACGAGCTCGTGAGTTATAGACTCCTATGGACCCTTCATATGGACGAGCAAAGGCAGGACGTCCAGCTCAAACCTACATACAGCAGCTCCGTGCCGATACGGGATGTAGCCCAGAGGATCTGCCGAAAGCAATAGACGATATGGAGGTGTGGCGAACGAGGGTCAGGAATATCCGTGCTGATAGTGCTACATTATGATGATGATGACAAGGCTATAAGAATTGGGCAGGTCTTGAGGATTGAACTCACTATTCTTTAACAAATATCAACTAAACTAGGTTTCTAAGCATAACTCCTCGAAGAAGCGCTGCCTGTGAGTGTTAATTACCCGACAAAAGTAGCTTTAATGGTCAAAATGATTTTGATTCACAAGAGAAATTATTAAATTATCAAGCACAAACGAATCTGACAACACTGGAAACGATATAGTTCCAGTCTCTTAATTATAACAGACAACAATATTTGGACATGTATTAAAATAGCTCATAATATGTGTAGCAGCAAAGCCTTGGGACATTCCATCAGAAGATATCTATGGGGCGAATATTATAAGGGCCATTCGTTGAATTTCTACAAATCATTTGAGTATTTCTATATAAATCTCTTTTCAAAATGATTTGAAGATAACTTCAGTTGCGCTGTTGTTTGATTGTTCATATAATTGAATCAATTATTTTCAGGATTATTCACCTCGTCAGGAAGAAAAAATATGACACAATGTTTGGTTAATATGAGAAAACTACCAGCGTAGCCGAAAAAAGCGCTATATTATTGTGGAACTGGGCCCTACAATCAGAGTTGTTCAGTTCTAAAAGCCAATAATAAAGTGAGGCCCAATGAATATCTGGCAATTTTGTTGGAATTTATTTCTTAAGAGTTGGACTTGAGAAATTAGAGAAAAGAAGGATATCCTCTGGTTAGAATATTGTTTTCTTTTTTTTTTTTCTTTTGAAAATTGTCCTTGCCTATTTCTCACTGTTTCTGTTTTTGCCTTCGTCATCTTTACGCCCTGCCGGCTAGGTGTTTAAAATAAGGTAATTACACCCCAATAGAGGGTTTCAATACCGGACATTGGTATAATGTTTAGAGTGTTCGCCAATGGCCCTGGAGACCTGGGTTCAATCACTGGTCGAGTCATACCAAAGACTTTAGAAATGGTACTTGATGCCTCCTTGCTTAACACTCTGCATTATACGGTACGGATCAAGAGTAAAGTGGAGAAATCCTGAGAAAGGAGTTGCGCCCTTCCCTTCACCTTGGTGTAGTAGCTATTGAAAAGGGAGCCTTCGGATCACCCTCGACTATGGTCACCATCTTTAATTTTTAGAGGGTTTCAAGCTTTCCCAACGAGGCCTCATATTGGCTTTGGGTAGCAAATTGCATTAGGACGGGATACTATTGGCTGAGCAGTCTGTTGTCCAATATTAGAAGTTATCAACAGACCTGTACTGAAACCAATTTGCCAACCATCAATACGTTTGTACTTGGATTTAATTTACATCTTAATTTCAGGTTTTTTTTTACTCTTGAAAATTATAAGTAATAATATTACTAATGATTTGCATCAAATTAGTTATGATTTTATTAGTAGTAATAATATTAAAATTTCATGCCTTGTTGTCGGAACTTAGAATATCGCCTGCAAAGGGGACAGACTCCCGGCCCCGCAAAAAAAGGTTCTTCTGACAGTAAAGTGTATCTGATAGTGAAAATCAAGTTCCGGAGATTTTAGGAGAATGGATTAAACCTTTATAGCCATTACTCTAAGGTCTACATTGGTCAGGAATAAAAGTACTTGTCCGGATTCAATTCACAGATCAAATAGATTTATTTTAAACTTATCATATTCGATAGGACCACGTGAAAAAAATCTTGCGAAAAAAATGAAAAAAATGAAAATATTAACGTCAATTAAAGACGATTTTCTAACGTTTTGGCAAAAAATCCATCCGATACAGTTTATCATCAATAAAATTTCCAAAGGTATTCTTTTTTCAAATATTTGTTTCGTCTAAATTTCAATCAATTTTTTACACAAATAAGGACATTATTTAGAATTGTATTATAAAGTGACATTTTGCAAAACATGATTGATCGTTAACTCACATGTCTTTCCTCTTAATTTGAAATGCAATTAATTACATTTCCTAGATCATTCGTTCATTGTTGTTAATAAGCTTCAGAGATAAAAAAAAAAATAAAATATATCTGACAAGATTTGAACTTTCATCATATATAACCGATTCACAATGTTTCGTCAAAAAATCAAGTTGAAGAATAAAATAAAGAAAACTAAAAATATCAAAATATGTCTTCGTAAGGAGCAGCGTGTTTCGTTCTTTGTTGTCCATTTCTTCTACTTGGAGTAATTTACGAAGCTATTTGCTTCGATGCGGCACAAGGCCGAATGAATGGGGCACCCAATGAGACTCGAATTCACTCTTGCAGGTTTGCTAGTCAAGCTTGCTAACCATTACACTATCAGAGGTGCCCTCTTCTACTTGGAGTAGAGTGCAATATCTGTGCTCTTTGCTAAAGATCAAAGTGCCATACTAGCACTTCTGCTGAAGAGCAAGGGAATATATATATATATATATATATATATATATATATATATATATATATATATATATATATATATTATATATATATAAAGGTTGCCACTAGCGTAAAGCAAGGCTCTTCTAATTAATTGAGCTCTGGGTAGCCGTTAAACTGATATATGTAAACAAAGCAAATGTGATACATGAGAGTTTAAATTTCCTTTACTTCTGTGTGCTTCCTCGTAGTTGAATGGAAGAACCTCGGATTGGCGTTTGAGTTAGGGAGGTTTCGATCCCAGCATCGGGCATTTAACTTGTCTAGCCAAACTGAAGAGCTGTGATCCAACGAAACAATTTGTCTGTAGATGAGAATATGGATTATCATCTCATTTGGACTTTTACATTTTTGTTTGATGACGATGTATATATATATATATATATAGTCAACTAACAAAAATGTAAAAGTTTTAATGAGATGATAATCCATATATGGAAAGAGTGATTGAATATAAAATATTCCTATCCAGCAATTTTTTCAAGGGATTTACAGGTTTTTTTTTTGTTTTTGTTTTTGGTTAGTTTGTTTGTTTGTTTGTTTATTATATCTTTTTTTTAATCTTTAATTCGGATGTCAGAATGAAAGTCAATGTAACTTTTAAACTTTTCCGTTGATCACATGATTAAAGAAGAACAACTGCCTTAGATCTAATTTCTTCATTATTTTTATTATAGGTATGTTATGTTCTCCTTTTCTCAGTCCATCCTATCGACGGGGCTAAGAATACACTGTCTGAATTCCTTGAAGGAAGGTAATATACCCCTTCAAGAAAAATAGGCCCTAGTTATGATAGTAAACTACAGCTGATGGTGAGGTTCCCTTTCTAAAAATTTGCATAGAGTTAAGTCATCCTTTTATTGAGATTATTCTGAAGTACATCGGCTCGGTCGGCTGGGGCTGCAGAATAAAACGACAGAATCACTTTTGCGGTGTAAAACCCTCCTAAGGAGTGTCCAAGATATGACGCTAAACAATCTGCTGGTGAGGTTCCCTTTCTAAAAATTTGGATCGAGTTAAATAATCCTTTTATTGAGATTATTCTGAAGTACACCGGCTCGGTCAGCTGGAGCTGCAGAATAAACCGACAGAATCACTGTTGAGGCGTAAAATTCCCCAGGAGTGTCCTTCATATGACTTTTAACAATCTGATAGTGAGGTTCCAGTAATATTAGAGCGTTTAGAAATGCAGAGTATCCCTTCATTATCATCCCTTTAGCTACTGGCACTATTTACAGAATTACATTTAAAAGCAAGCGCCATAATCTCCAACAGCAAAGACGTCCTTACACAGTAGTAATTTGCTAAAACAAAAGTTACATCACTTTTGTAACAGATTCTCCCCTGATGATGGCCCAAAGTCGGGCAGAAAGTACTAGGGATACATACAACTATGGACAATACCTAAATCAATTCCCCCCGAATACGATAAAAGTAATACGGGAATTCGAACGGATCCAAAAGAGAATATGTAGGCATAAAATGTCTATTATGTTTAATGAAATTTGCATTAACAAAGAAATGCTGCCTAAATATACATATATATATATATATATATATATATATATATATATATATATATCCTTTCAATACAACACATACACTCACACACACTCACACACACATACATACATAAATACATACATATATCTATATAAGTTAAGGAAATTTGTTTTAATCATAAACAAAGAAGGCTCAAGATGACCGATAGGGCATATATATATATATCTAAGTTAGGAATGGGCAGACACAGATTTAACGGCACTTTGTAACTTTCATTCTCTCACCTATACGATAGTCAGACCAAATGCTACTTAACAAGCCCCGCGTCTCAGCAGTCCTACCTTTAAAAAATAACATTATTAATTTGTTATATAACTGGAAGAAGATAAAAACAGAGAATATTCTCGTATGCGTGCACAAGTGTATTCATATGAAATGAGAATGAAGAACACTTTAATTTACATGCGTCAGAAATTTGTGTGTGTGTGTGTGTGTGTTTTATTTGTTTTTGTTTTTTTTGCTTCAGCTTGGTCTGGTTTATGTACTGTTTACACAAAGCAGCATTTTGCATGTGCCCCTCGTAAAGTAGGTGTAAGAAAATTTCCATTTTCTTACTGCACGCTGAGAGAAAGACAACTCAACTAATCTACTACGTATGTCAACTCCAAGTGATCTTTCGGTATATGCATTTTAAAAGAAAGGGCTGATAACCTAACACTATAACCGGAGCGAAATGTTGCAATGAATCCCCATTTTCATCTGGCGTTCAAATAGTTAGAATTGTCGTAAGAATTCGGAAAATAGAAAAAAAATGAAACAATATTTTCTATACTGTCCAAATGCATTGAATCAAGGATCATTTCTAATTTCTTGAAACAAAACTCAGGATTTGGCTAACTTAATTTGTGAACATGTGTTAGCCTAACTCCGTCTTTGTTTTTTAAAAAAATCTACATTAAAATATCTATATTTCTATGTTACATTAAAAACGGAAAAAAATTTTTAATCAATTTTTTACCTTTGTCTATATAATCTATATAGGAAGTTACCCAGCTGATCCACTCTTCGATTGATGCGAATGAAGATCAATTTTAAATAGAGTTTAATAGGTTTGAAACCAGACCGGTTGCCATGAAAAGGTTAAATAGCCTATTATGCGCTATTTTCCCATCGCTGGAGGCAGATATTTGGATTCAGATGTTTCCCGAAGGTATTAGTGCAATGCAAAATGCCAATGGCTTCGTCGAGGATTTGAACTCGAGTCGTCGTTTCACCAAAGATTACCGTTACACCACAAGCGCTTCATGTCCCCATCATCTATATCAATCTTAAGAATACCATTCTTGCTTAGAGTATAGTAAATATTATGTTATATTGTTATTTATTTTTTCAATCATATAATCTGCTGATATTGATTTCTCTGTCTTGTTACTAAAGGGCAAATAACTCCTGTTGGATTGTTGTTAAAATATTGATCTTGCGTCTAAACGTAATTGAATGAGTCATCAAGCATTGAGAAAACCATTTTACTGGCAGCCTCAACGTAATTCCATTATCAATTTGAAAAAAAAAAAACATTCAACAGGGATTGAACTCGAGGTTTGGGAACTAAAATTGCAAATGACCCGCAGGCTATCGTTGCATTCTACCAATCTGCATTGCATTTTTTGTTGTTGCTGTCCCTTGCAAAATAAACACATAAAAGCAAACGCCAGGGAAAGCGGGCAGATGTGACGTAATGAATATTTGGAAATCATTAGCATTCGCCGTGCTGCCTGGATATGTGTGTTTGATGGTAACTGATTGTTTGGGAACATGGGTGTGACATGGGCGTTGATGTGTGTGATAAAAGAAAGTGCACATCGAGGAAGATAATATTTATCACTGACTGATAGAACCCAAGACAAATTATCATAATTCTGAGAAATTCTTGGATTCAAATTCTAGGAAATAAATCATTATATTGTGATAAAAACTTGAGAAAAAAACAATGAATGATCAAGAAAAATATGAAAGAAATAGTGAATGAGAAACGAAAAAGGAAAAACGAAGGAGGAAAAGAAAAACGTAAAAATGAATCTAAGGCAAAGAATAGAGTAAGAGAAGAGAAAGGAAACGGAAAGAAAGACGCTGTTAGATGAGATATGAGAGAAGGGAAGAAAAAAATCAAAATGAATGAACATCAAAAGGAAAATTATTGAAAAAAAGGAACAATGTAAAATTTACGTTAAGTTAAGAAGGTAAGTTAAATGAAAAAAAAAGGAAATAATGAATATCAGAAAAGATGAAAATGTTAACAAAGAAAGAAAGAAAGAAAGGAAGAAAGAAAGAAAGAAAGAAAACAGACACGCAAACAGAAAAAAATTAAGGGATGAAAAGTTCAAAAGGTAGAAGGAAATAATGACGGAAAAAGGTAAATAATGAAAAGCAAAAGACAATAAATAGGAAAGAAGTGAAAGCTGTGACGTCACTAATAAAAATGGTAAATGCTATAAATATTTTTAAAAAACCCTGATAAATGAAGGAAAAAAATGTACGTAAAGAAATAACCAGAAGGAAATATAAAAATTACTAGAAAGAAAGAAAGAAAGAAAGAAAACATTAAAAAGAAAAAAGAAATGTAGAAATAAAAAGGAAATGACAATAATAAAGGGAAAAGAAAAAAAAAGAAATGAAATGACCAGAAAAGAATATGAAAATTGAAAGAAAGAAAGAAAGAAAGAAAGAAAGAAAGAAATTAAAAGACTAAAAGAGGAATAAAGAAAAGAACTTAAGAAATACACAGAAACAAACATACTAATCAGAACTAAAAGAAAGAAAGAAAGAAAGAAAGAAAGAAAGAAAGAACGACTGGATAAAAAAAAAATTAGTTAAGTTGGTGACGTTAGGCGAGGATGACCCGAAGGCTACCATTTACATATCTATTACACCGAGGTGTAGCGAAGGGTGCAACTCTATTCCCTGGATTGCTACACTTTACCCTATCATTTTTTGGGTCTTTGGTGTGACTCGACCTGGGATTGAACTCCGGTCTCCCGGACGATTGTCGGATACTCTTCTCTTTAGAGGATTCCAAAATATCGTAAAAAAGTTATAAAGAAAGGAAGAAACGAAAAAGGAAAATAATCCATATAAATGAATGAATAAAAAGACAGAAAAAACAAGGGAAAAAAGAATGAAAAATAAGAGCGAATGAAAGAAAAAAAAGAGTGATAGGAATGTAATAATATAAAAAGAGAAAAAAAGCATCTTCAATTTTTTTCGCGCAGAGTTATACTTTTAAAAAGGAGAGAAATAAAAAAAAGGAAATATACTTTTTCAAACATATATTTGAAATGTTAAAAGTGTTGGAAATTGAAAATAAAGAACCCAAAAAGAAACGCTATAGAAATAAGTTACCACTCTAACATGATACCCAAAATACAGTGAAAACTATAACACACACACACACACACACACACACATACATATATATATATATATATATATATATATATATATATATATATATATATATTCATCTGCCTCTCAATACGTGGGCAGTGTTGTTAATATATCATTCAATATCCCGTCTACAACGGCGCAAACTTTTGTCAGAGAAAAGCCATGTGGTTGTTATTTTTAATAACGTTAAAGGATGAAATATGGCCGAATGAAATTAGATTATTTCTTTTTTTGTTAACTTTCTTTTTTTTTATTTCAGTTCCAACAAATGCATTTCTAAATTCAAAGAAGCTGCGTGCTTGTGTAGACATTTTGAAATTTATCGAACGTTGCGTGTAGAATCTTAAATGAGTAAGAATTATTTATATAAAATATATATTTTCATCTGTTATGTAAAACTAGATAAAGATATATTTTTTTTATTTTATGTTAACAGATTTTATTTGCTTCTTACCCTTACATTCATAAACTGCATGGTTAAATGAAAATCCACTTTAAACCGTAACATTTTGTTGGTTACAAGAGAAAAAGAAATATATATGTAATATAATTGCAGAGGGATTTTTTTTATATTATCATTTTTCGTTTTATATATCTTACCTTTCGGTTTTGTTAGGCTGAGAACCTTTCGCTTAGTGCATGGGTTAGTTAGGTGCTCACATTGAGTGCAGGTGTTCATGCGCGCGCAGAGCGGATGTGACAATCAGAGATGTCACAATAAAAAATCCAGTTAGGAAATATGACCGGGGACGTGAATGACTTCATGCCCGGAAGCGACGTGTGGAGGATTTGGGGATTTGAAAAAAAAAGCTGTTAGTTGAGATTCGACGCTAGATGAAGCAAGTCGATTTTCGGAGATCACCGAGGCCAGACCTCGTGGTGTAATGGTTAAAGCGATGGACTGCGGAATCGTAGTACGTGAGTTCGTACTCCAGTCGGGAAAGGTATGAAACCCCTTATCCTCCCAGCTATGGGTTAAATAGTACTACTTCTAGGAAAATGGCTTTGGTATTAAATAACCTACAAAAGTTGATATGCCATTAAACAAAGAAACCAAACCATATTAATATCTGGCTATGTAACATATAAACCTGTATGTAAGTCGACATTTGACCACAAAATTTAAACAATGTTCCGGCTGATACTAAATTACATCTGGTTGTGAAGTTTAAGTTCTATAGATTTGGGTACCACTTAGTTGCACTTATTCCAAGTTTCAATCTCACCTAGAGTTTATTTAAGTTTTACTTGTTAGGGTCCCCGTAATAAATAATGATACGATGTATATATCGGTATCTAAGTTGATATATTCAAACAAAATTTTAACTTCATCCGATGGTGATGCTTTCATTCCAAAGATCTGGGGAGTGAGAAATACTCTGTCATCGCCATTGAGTGAGTAGTGTCCCTTTATTACTAAAATCTGACCCCGGTGTAATAGTGCATGTAATAGCCCCATCTATAGGTCAGAGATGTGTTTGCAAATTCTTCATTTGAGATAGGAATACTTGATGACGGTGTACAATAGATTTAATAAATATGTCTAGGGTATCTTAATATACATGTGACTGCTAATAATGTTTTTTTTTTGTTTCAGATTTAAAAAGAGTATACTACAACAACTATTAATCGTCGATCACAATGCTTTCGACAAGAGAGGAAAATATTTTGCATCACAACTTATTTGGAGACAAAATCATGCAAACCTGTCTTAATATAGATGCAATTAATATGATAATAATTTATTAGAGAGGTAACTAAAAAAATTGCATGTCCTGGAAGCTGATAAAATAACAATTAAAAAAACATTATCGTATCTAAAGTTCAAAAGAAGCATTTTTTCTGGATGTGTTTTAGATAACCGCCGTTGCACTGGACTCAGTAATAAATCATTATCATATAAATGGGTTGAAACTATTTTAAGACACCCGGTACACAAAAAGAGTAAATGTAAATAAAAATGAACAATGTATGAAAATGCCTAAAATCTAAGCATGAAATAATCCTAAACAGATTGATATACTATTAAAATTAAACAGTTAATCAAAATTTACAATCAAAATCCGATAGATAGATGAATGAAGGGATGCATACCCCCCTTCCCTAAAAAGGGGGACCTCGGATTAGCCAAAAACTACCGAAGCATAACACTTACATTCATAGCAGCCAAAATCTACAATGCCCTACTACGAAACCGCATAGAACCCAAAATCGACAACATACTTAGGAAAAACCAAAATGGCTTCCGAAGAAATAGATCCATGACCTCACAAATATTAACCATCCGTATAATCCTTGAAGGTGTACGGGCAAAAAACCTACAAGCGACATTAATATTTGTTGATTTACCAAGGCTTTCGATTCCATTCACAGAGGAAAGATGGAACAAATCCTACTAGCGTACGGCATACCTAAAGAAACCGTAACGGCAATAACGATTCTCTATAGAAACACCAAAGTAAAAGTACGATCACCAGATGGAGACACAGAATACTTCGACATTGTAGCAGGAGTACTACAAGGGGACACGCTGGCTCCATACCTCTATCATTTGTCTAGACTACGTACTAAGAACATCGATTGACAAAATAAGAGAGAATGGCTTCGAGCTGACGAAGAAAAGAAACAGAAGGTACCCCGCAAAAACAATTACCGACGCCGACTACGCCGATGACATAGCGATACTGGCAAATACACCCGACCAAGCCGAAACACTACTGCATAGTTTGGAACGAGCAGCCGCAGGCATAGGCCTCTATGTTAATGCACACAAAACGGAATATATGTGCTATAATCAAACGGGGGACATCTCCACTCTAGAAGGAATCCATCTTAAACTAGTAGACAAATTCACTTACCTAGGAAGCAGCGTCGAATCAACCGAAAAGGACATCGAAACGAGGTTAACGAAAGCATAGACAGCTATCCATAGGCTATCGATTATATGGAAATCAGACCTAACCGATAAAATGAAACGCAGTTTCTTCCAGGCAGCGGTCACATCGATACTGCTATACGGGTGCACTACATGTACGCTAACAAAACAGCTGGAGAAGAAGTTAGACGGCAATTACACAAGAATTCTGCGTGCAATCTTGAACAAGTCCTGGCGGCAACACCCCACAAGACACCAACTGTACGGCCACCTGCCTCCTATCACGAAAACTATTCAAGTTAAACGAACCAGACATGCAGGACACTGCTGGAGAAGCAGGGACGAACTCATAAGTGATGTACTCTTATGGACCCCCACACATGGCCGTGCAAAAGCAGGATGACCAGCACAAACATACATTCAGCAACTATGTGAGGATACGGGATGTTGTCCTGAAGACCTACCTAGGGCGATGAACGATAGGGAGGAGTGGCGAGAGAGGGTCAGGGATATCCGTGCTACCAGTGCGACATGATGATGATGATGATGATTTCAATAATCTAACTAAAATCAAAATAGTACTTTTTTGTTTGTTTGTTTGTTTGTTAGCTGGCACGGAATAACTCAAAGATTGCGAAGGGTACAGCTATTACTTTTTTTGTATCAAAAAGGGATTCAGTGCATGCATGTAGAGTATCGGGTTTAGAAATACACAAACTAATTAAATTTTTAACTAGGGTTTAGATTCACCATATAATTACAATGCTAAAAAAACCTTCGCTTTGATTCCGATCATTAAGCTCGACTTCTTCTTTATCATTTCTTTGAATGTAGAAAATATTTCTACAAAGATGAGTTTCATAGCATGAAATCAATGATAAATGATTTTTTCTTCATATTCTTTTTCAGTCCCAGGAAAACCAAGACATGAAAATTGCATAGTAATTTTTTTAAAAATGCATAACCGATATTTTTTTAAATATATGACCAATGGCTACCCGAAACAATTCAGTACGAATCTTGGAAAAAAGTCTTCATAGAAATATTTTAGCATAATGATTGTGTTGCAAAAAACGGAGTGACGGATATATTTATCTTCAACTTACGTTATATAAATTACCTCCAATTGAGCAGGATTTCAAGGAGTTACGCACAACGGCTAATAACACATTTTAGTCCAACTGACAAAAGTCATTCATCAGTTAAAAAAAGAAGGAAGAAGTTTCAAGCGTTTACTGGACGGATGTGCAGATACGAAAAGGTAAAATTTCGCCTATGGAGTTCAATTGTTTCGAAAAAAAATCAATAATGCAATTCTGTGTAATGATACCATCACATGTATTCTATTGATTACCCGCCTCGAATCCCCTGCAAACCAGTGAGACACCCCCGATTCATAAAAGGGGTCTTGAGTATGATAATAAACAGCATTTGGTTTAGGATCCTTATTTTTGGTTTATACTTATTATAAACAGAAGCCTGGCCACTTATTCAGCGGAGATGGATTCTTTTGCTATTATGTAAATCTGAATCTATGGCACAGTATGCTATTGTTTAATTAAGATATATAAATGAATAAAATAAATTATATATATATATATATATATATATATATATATATATATATATTAAATGAAAAACAAAACAAAAAAAAACCGGCATGTGATTTGAATATGAAAATATACAACGAACACTGTCAAGGGGATAATATATATATATATATATATATATATATATATATATATATATATTGGAAAAAACATGTATATTAAAAAAAAGAAATGGCCACCCTTGTCATGCCAATTGAAAAAAAATCAAAAGACACCCAATTGGTTTGTCAAAAGAAAAAGAACACTGTTAGGGCTGCTAAGCTACAATGCAAAAAAAAGGGCTCAATACTAAGTAGAGCAAAATAGTAACGATACTCACTAAGTAATTATCGTTACTATATATATATATATGTGTGTGTGTGTGTGTGTGTGTGTAAGAAACACATTGATATTCAAATGATGTATTCATTATATAAATAACATTTTCAAATGAAAAGAATAAAAACAGGAAATAAGTTTTATAATTTTTTTTCTCATGATAAATTATCTGAATAATTTGTTATTCATAGTATATATATATATATATATATATAAACTGTCGGGTGTATTTATATCTTTCTCCGATATATATATATATATATATATATATATATATATATATATACGAGGAGCATGCGAAAAGTTTCCAGACTTTTTCTTATGGGCACTTTTATTGAAAATACACACAGGAAACTCAAGTCCCTTTATATGTAATCTCCTCCGGCTGCAATGCATTTGTTGTACTGTTCCAACAACTTCTAGAAGGCCCCATGGAAGTCCTCTTGTCTGATCGTGTGAATGACGTTCGTCACAGCCTTTTACATCTCCTAAACTGTCTCAAAACGATAGCCTCTGAGCTTAGGAAATAACCAAAAGTCACTGGGAGCAAGGTCTCGACTATAGGGAGGGAGTAAAACTGTCTTGATGCCCATCTTGGTCAAATAGTCTGTGACAAGGATGGAGTTGTGGACTGGTGTATTGTCCTGGTGGAAATGCCTATGACCCGAATTGAAGAGTGCTGGCGTCTTCCCTAGGAATCTCTTCCTGAACTTCCTTAAAACTTCAATAGAGTAACCCTTTAGCCAATCAACTGTGGTGTATTGACCTCCTTCCTCCTCCCACACCTCTTCTCATCCCTCATAGACTGCCTGCCTTCCTTGAATCTCTTATGCCACTCAAAAACTGATACTCGATTCATGCAAGATGGTCGAAAACAGTCTGAAGCATTCCATACGTTTCTGTGGCCTTTTTTCCAAGTTTAAAACAGAATTTTTATTACATATCGTTTTTCCAAAGTGTCTGATTGCAGCTGTGACAATCAGGCTTTGGTCGGGTGTATTCCAACTCGTGCAATTTTCAATGCCCATACGAAAAAAGTCTGGAAACTTATCGTATCCACCTCGTATATATATATATATATATATATATATATATATATATATATATATATATATATTAGATTTATATATTTATTTCCACGGAATTTAGATTGCGACCCATGGGTTTCATGGATTTTTTTTTTACAATTTTTTTATAATAACCATCATCAAGCACTCTCACAAATCGCCCCTGTTCCTTGACGGCAAACCATGGATAAATAAACTCAAAAACCATTGTCAAAATCCATGAAACCCAGGGGTCGTAGTCTAAATTCCATAGAATTGAATATGTGAATCTAATCTCCATCTATTTATTCGTATTATATAATAACGCTATCCTAGATATTGAGCACTCTCCCTATTATACTGGCTTGTTTCGACACAAACCCATAAAGTGATTTAGTAGCAACCAACACTGTTATAATATATATATATATATATATATATATATATATATATATATATATATATTAGCCATTCATAGGTTTTAACCATTGGAGCTTATCCGGAAAAGAGAAATTCTTTTTATTCTGTCTATTTTGAACCATTAAATATTCTCTCGGAACTAAAACAAAATTATTTCTGGATTGCTTACTAATTTGGAGCTCATTATTTGTATTGTCAATATTCTTACAATAAAGCTATGTTCGGTTAATCGTACATACTTCAGAAGAAAATATGTGTTGTTTATTTATTTTTCTCATTATACAAAAAACACTTTGAAAATATAAAAAATATATACGATTCTTTTCAAGCAATTTGATCTTCAAAGATAATATGATTTACGGCGTATTTTGAAAAAGTTCCTGATCAAAATAAATTCAGCTCTATTAGTGATATTTAGAATATGCTAGCAGTATCTCTTGGAACAGGATACGAACCATCTTCGATTTTGAGGCTTCAGTTGTGCAGATCTGGGGCATTTGGATTTCTATTTCATTTGCTTTATTCTCAAATCTACTCTGACCTGGAGTGGCAGTACCAGTTAAGCTCCAGTCTATTGGTCAAATAGATATGATTTTGAATTTTTTAAACTCGAGGTGTGTGCCCAAAAAATTTTAAGAAACAATTATACATAAAATGAAAGTTAAAACATACGATGAACGGGTTTCGCTGAACTCTGACTATAAACCTAGAGGAGTTGATATGCCGCAAAAATCAATCAATCGCACTTGATGAAAATGTCACTGAATATGAAATGTGTAAAATAAATAACAGTATAATCATTTAGTTGCTAAAAACAAGTGCACATTATTCGTCAATTAACATCATAGTTACTTGTCCGCGCATTATGTTTATATTTATCAGATTTTATATTAAGATGCCTGAGGAATATAAACAGGGTAATACTGTCAATCAGAATTTTACCGCACTACCAGGTGAAGATGGTTGTTGAAGAGTGATTTTACACCATTAGTATTTCAAGAGGAAAATATTCCGTGGCAATTTTTATTTCTCATAGAAACACTTAAATACGAAAAATGGCAACAATGTTTTGGCTGTTTAATATGTAGACGGTTATAAATATTTCAGTGTTAAGTCGAGAGGCTGCTTTAAAGACATAAAATTTTCAAATATATATATTTATATATATATATATATATATATGTGGCTGTGTGGCTGTGTGCATGTGTGGGTGTGGGTGTGTGGATGTGTGTGTGTGTGTGTGCGCGCGCGCGTATGTGTGTGAGAGGGAGAGAAAGAGAGAGACGAATATTGAGGCACCAATCATTCTCAAAAACGTCAGTTTTGATAACCACATTACCTTGGTTAAGAATAAGTTCATAATTTATCAGTAAAACAATGGTTGCTTAAAATTAGAAATAAAGACAAGACCGGACAGGATTGCAGAAATACAGAAGTTAAGGAATAGTAGGGGAGACTATGTTGTTTAGCCTTCGTTTATAAACAACTAAGGAGAAGAAACCAGCTTAAATCTGCGTTACAAAAATGGCCTTCCATTACACCATGAACTGAATATCAAATGAATACATATGTTTTAGTATATATACTGCTAAAACCTTCAAATATGCAAGAACGCCTTCTTAATGATTACACACTGAAATATGTGCGTCTTTCTTAAATCTAGTTTATTTTATCACACTCTTTCTCTTTCTTTCTATCTCTCACTGAATATATATATATATATATATATATATATATATAGCGAATCCTCAACATTAGCAGGATGCAAGATAAGGTCAATTAAAATCGGAGTTTAACGTGTTTGAATTCATTTTCTTTCTAGACTTGTTGCCGTAGCAACGTTAAAGAGTACAAACTCACCTACTATTTACCAATATCTGTTGGAAGAATAGTTGGATCCATACTCTTCCCTATTTCTTTAGCGCTATGTAACATACAAACAGCCTCATCCAGAATTTGAACTTTGATCACACTATATATAGATAGATAGATAGATAGACATACATACATACATACATACATACATACATACATATTAAAATGTGTATACGTTCGTTTTTGTACTTCGGTTCATATTTTAGTGACATGTCTGTATATGTAGACATAGGAGCGCAGGATTTTGGGTGAAAGTGCTTGTGTCAAACATGTTTGTAAATGTGTTTCGTAAATGTATGATTGTTTTTGATTATGTAGTTTCTTTCGTACGCTTGTAATCCGTAAGTTCTTAAGAAAATGGCGACAACCGATGAGAATATTTTATTTTTGAGTTTTATGAATGTGTTGCTCAAAATACAATCACAAATTGGACTGGATGAGCAACAGATGATCAAAATAAATACATAATTTTCCCCCTAAAATTTTCCCCGCTGAAAACCTCTAAGGGCTTTTGACTTTTTTCTGCCACTAATTGGTGCTGGGATTTCTCGTCGTTCCTTCTGACAACATCGTTAGCCAATCAAATTCATACACGTTGCAGAGGAAGCGGTATTCCTCGTTTATCTCACTAACTACTCGACACACCATCCTCATTTAGATAAGGAGGAAATAAAAAATAAATAAAACCACGAATAATTGCAGTAAAAGTTTGGTTCTAATTGCCATCCTCATCTTAAGGAGAAATCTACAAGACTAAATATAAAACGAACAACGTTTCTTGAAGACAGCGTATGACTTTGTTAAGTTTTTTCTCATTATTGTTGCTATTACGATTATATGTTCACAATTTAAATGAACTAACACACTCACTCAAACGCACACACATACACCCATATATATATATATATCGTGCGGTCTTCTGTATATGTGTGTGGAGCTTGGCTTTCGGAGTTATTTGGATGTGTCCACGTATATGTTGCACATGTGTCTTAATATATATATATATATATATATATATATATATATATATATATCAAAACCGTAGATTTTATATATATATATATATATATATATATATATATATATATATATATATATATATATATAATCTAGATAGGGATAGAGTCATTCTCCTGTTCTATTTACTGGACATTGATTCTGCCAGCTTCCGTATAGTACGCCTAGCCAGCAAACTGTACCATTTCATTTATTCATCTTCAGTCTGGCCCTTACGCTTGTTTTTCCTTGGCCACTTATCACTTACCTACCTACAGATAATAAATCAATTAATCAAAACCACCAAGAAATAAAAAATAGCAGGAGGTATTTTTCATTTGTCTTTTATCAATTTTCTCCTTTCTCTTCATATATGGATATTTTCTTGAAGTTTATAAAAAGAAGCGTTAAAAATTGCTCTATCTCTCCCCAACTTAATATTTTAGTAGTGTTGGTTTTAATATTTGTGGCTTCAGGTATCTGGAGTAATTCTTTTTCATTTATATTATGTAATATTTTTCTGTTGTTTGAGTCTATCTGCCTCACAGGAAGACACTGAGTATTTTGTGAATCTATTATCTGATAAATCACGTGATAGCCGAAGAGAAATGTACAAAGTGATTTAATCAATGTACAAATTAGATTGATTATTTTACTCTTTCAAGGTTTTCACTAACTGGCTTTTCATTGATGTCTGACTGACAGCACGTCTCATCAGATCTCTTGGGCTCTTCTAAGTATACCAGCTGATTTTAGTAGTGCTATGATCTGGATGGACTCCGTTTTTTCCTCTGAAATCCAGTTAACCTTAAATTGTGGATAGGATATCCGAGGTTTAGTCGTGCTGCTGTGTTTACTTTGAGACTAGTGCCATAGGGAAATGGATGGACCTTCTTATTTCCAAAGGTATGGGTTAAATGGTATCGCTAACATTCCTCTACAAAGATGGTTTTAGTATTGAAAAGAATCAGGAAGGTTTATATACCATTAAAGAAAGAAACAAAATTCATTCCTCGAAATCTTTTTCGAACATATGGAAATGGTTCCAAGAGCTCAAACTACAAATCTTATTACTGTCATCGTCATGTGTCACAGGTTTCTTTTTTTTTCTGTTCTCTGGTAAGATTCATGTGCTTGTCGATATTTTTGCTTTCTTTCTTCAATCGACAGCAAAACGGCAAATTTCGATAGATGAAAAGTTATTTTTTTAATTAAAATCAGGTCTAGTCTTCTGTCTGGGATTGGGTGACCTATATATATATATATATATGAAAGTCTCAGAAAAAAAATTATACTTTTTATTTTCTGAAAGACTGTGAATATATCAATGGTCAGTATTGTCTCCTACGCAATTCACTTTGGATCACTTTCCCACTCAGTCATCTCAGCTTCTGAATTCCTTTTGTGTCAGTCAGCAACTTTGACTTACTGCATGCTTAACCATTTCGTCTCTATCACCACGTAGTCCACAATCACTATTCTCCTGTGAATTACCAATATTTAGTTTTCACTTAGTTGTTATATCCGGAACATCTCAAGTTAACTTTCTTTATTGCTAGAAATATCACTATCGTTGTTTTCTCCCTTTTTTTGCTTTCTAGACTTTTCGTTATTGTTTTCCTATTTCACTTTAGGTTATTTCTGCTGGTATTTCTATTGCAGGTTGTTTTAATCAAAGTCTCTTTGCGTATACATCCTGTAACTGAATTGTTGCAATCTCACAATCCACTCTAATATTAAGACAAATTTCTTCTCCTTTTATCGTTACATACTGTCGACTATTATTATTACTACTATTATCTTTATTTACTCCTTGAGAGATTTTCACGTCAGTTTTAACTTATGGTCTTTCACTGATGTTTAAATGACAGCAAGTATCTTCAAGTTTGTTGCTCTAGTTGATACACCTTTTCGAGTTTTTTCTAACCGTTATAGCCGATAGTTTCTCACTAGAGTTTGAGGGACCGCAAGTCTCCTCATGTCTCCAGGACTCTTCTCACTATTGTAGCCGATCTCAACAATGCTGTAGCTTAGATTCTCTTCACTCATCCTCTTATTTTCAAGACTCCCACTCCCTGAATCAATCCAAGGGGACTGTACCAAGAAAACCAGTTAAAATTGGTATCACCGTCACTTTAATGCTCCACAGCTTTTTTTTTTTCAATTTCCTAGGAAGGTCTAGGAAATTATCCTTTTTTGCTTTCCTTTAAGTTTTACCCTGTGGTCAGCGGGAACAGAAAAGTTAACAATTCGGCAAGTCCTTTTTTTTTTATTCATTATAACATGGTCTGGTCATCTGGACGAGATAAGGTGATCCGTTTGTATCTCAAAATCAAAGAGGAGTTTGTGTTTCTCATTCTCCAGGAGAGATTCTGGGTTGTGCATATACCATTTTTTCACATGGTCTAACTTCACATTCTTGCACAATTCCAAATGGATTAGGTTAACTACAAAATCGTGTCAACTCTTATATTCTTTTTCTTCTAATTTGCTGCATTCGCTTATTATGTGATTGATTGTTTCGTCCCTATCACTATATAACCTACATTTGCTTTTTTGTTGCTTCTTACCTATTCTTGCGTTGATATGATGTCCTTATAGCGTTGTTTTGTGCTGTTATTATTAATTACTCCTTGGGAGTTTTTCACATCAGCGTTAGTTGATGGTCTTTCAATGGAGTTTGAGTTACTGGAAGTCTCTTCAAGTCTCCCAGACTCTTCACAGTATTCTGGCCGTTCTCAATAATGCTGTAGTTTGTATGGTCTCCAATCGTCACCCAAACTCCAAGTCCTCCAGACCCTTTAATAATCCTTTGGTGACAGTACAAAAACACTAACCACGATTGGTATAATTGTCACATTCATGTTCTAACATCTTTTTAATTCCCTAGCGAGGTTTAGGTACTTACCCTTCTTTTCACATTCCTTCAGATTTATTCTGTGGTCAGCCGGGACAGCAAAGTCTACAATTTTACAAGTTCTCTTTTTTTTGTTGATTATTATAAGGTCTGGTCTTAAGTCCGAAATTAGGTGATCCGTTTGTATGTTAAAGTCCGATAGGAGTTTATGTGTGTCATTCTCTCAGACAAATGCTGGGTTGTACATATACTCTTTGTTCGTAAGGTCAAATTTAAATTTCTTGCACATCTCCAAGTGGATCACCTTGACCACCCAGTCATGTCTAGTCTTATATTCCTCCTGTGCTAATTTACTGCATTCCCTTATTGTGTCATGGTGGTTTCTTCTTTATCCCTACATAACCTATATTTGCTATTTTGTTGCCTCTTATCTATTCTCGCTTTGATGATATTATTATTATTATTATTATTATTATTATTATTTTTATTATTATATAACTCCTTTAGAGTTTTTCATACCAGCTTTATCTGATGGTTATACACTTGTGTTTGGGTGACCACAAGTCTTCAAGGCTCTTCCAAGTATTCTAGTCAATCTTAATAAGGCTGTTGTCTTAATGATCACCACTTGTCCAAATCTTTCAGTCCCTTTTAAAATCATTTGATGATAGATACAATTGCTCCAATTACAATTGGTATCACCGTCATTTAATTTTATATTATTATTATTATTATTATTTTTATTATTATTATTATTATTATTGTTACTACGTCTTTTGATTTCTTGCAATCCTTCACCGAGTTTTTACATAAGGCAAAGACATAGAGTATATTTGAGTATATACATGTTTTTATATGTTCTAAGAACAACAACAATACACCTAAGGTCAAATAAATAAAGAAGCAGAAATTCAGTAGCTAATAATAATTAGCATAGGAGGGAATTGCTCTCAGACCCACTCAGACTCGGAGGCGTTGCGCCTGTTAGAATCCTATGTGTCTAATACAATTGTTTGACATTTAAATTGTGTACTTGTGGTAAACTGAATTGTTTATAACAAAACTGTTTTTATATTTAACCGTTTGTAAACAAATAATTGATTTATCTATAAAATATGTTTAGAAATCATATGAATAATGTATATGTAAAAATTGATTTGGCATTAAATAACCTGCAATGATTAATATGACATAAAACTAAACAAAATCAAAGCATGAAATATGGATGACAAGAAAATTCGAGGACGTACTTTTCGGTTATACAATGGTGTGTATAAAGAAAAGGCCAAAGAGAAATGGACGAATAGTTTCATCCTTTCCTTCTACAAATAAGGTGACTTCAGAAGCAATAAGAATAATAGACGAATAGATATTTCTTCCATAGATGCTAGGGTTCATAAAGTTCATTTAATCAATCTTATCCAACCTAAAGTTAAGAATGTTCTTGCGGAAAATCGGAACTTTTTTCGAAGAAATCGATTCTCAAAGACACA
The DNA here is from genome assembly GCA_963585895.1 of Sepioteuthis lessoniana. NCBI lineage: Eukaryota > Metazoa > Mollusca > Cephalopoda > Myopsida > Loliginidae > Sepioteuthis > Sepioteuthis lessoniana. Next base: position 13,237,397 of record OY757928.1, on the reverse strand, counting down.
GAATCTGACAATCCATCAAATCATCGAAGGAGCATGGTAAATCATCTCGAGGCAACACTATTGTTCGTACGTTTCTCTTAGGAATTTGATTCCATACAATGACGATATGTGGAAGAAATATTATAAGCGTATGTCTTTTTTTATATTGTAAATAAAACGCGAAAACAGTGGTTCACTAACCCGATGGTGACACTGACTTTTTCGACATTGTCGGTGAAGATTTGAAAGGGGAAACATTAGCACATTGCCGATTTATAATCTGCTTGGATTACGTACTATAGATCTCAATTATCCAGCTCTGAGTTAAAAATATCTCTACAGTTCTTCTATAAGTATAGCGTTGGCATTAAATAACCTTCGAAGGATGATATGCCATTAAACAAAGAATCCTAGAATTTTAATTGATAAAATAAAATAAAATTGTTTCAAATACAAATACCAGAAGCAGACGATATCGTAAATTAACTTTGACAGAAGCAAAGTACTCAGATAATCTAGTACTTCTCGTAAATACACCTGGACAAACCAAATCCCTGTGGCTTCGCCCGGAGCAAACAGCGGGATACATTTGTCTATTACGTGAACTCTGATAAAAAATAGTTCATGTGTATTAAACTATAAAGAGCCATTTATGCCTTAAGTGGCAAGAATACACATACCTCGGATTAAATATCTCATCTACTGATAGGGAAGTCTACAAACGCATTGGGAAGGCATGAACTAATTTTAGGAGGCTGTTGATCATATAGAAATCTGATCTCCCTAATAAAATAAAATGTGTTTTTTTTTCCAAGCTGTGTCCGTTGCGTTATAACTGTATCGTTACCCCACCTGGACTCTAACGAATTTTTGGAGAAAAAAGTTACATGAGAAATAACGAAAAAAAGCTACGGAGTGTTTTGAATAAACCCAGTAACCTGCAACCCACAAACCAACAGCTCTACAGCCACTTGTCTCCCAAACCATACAAGTAAGACGAACAAAACATGCTAGGTACTGTTGGGAAGTAAATAGCAGCGTTTTCCACTAGACTCTTATATAGGGACATATCAATGTTAGCCAAACAGCAAAAATCTACAGATTTTATCTATAGTTGGCAGTTGTAAAATAAATTGAATAATTTCTTACAGCATTTTTTTAATGAGAAGTTCCAAATAATAATCAAATCAGTGAAACATTAATTATCATTATCAGCCGTTTCAGAACACTGTACAGTTATACATACTTTACAGTACCATTATGAATTAGCAATGGGGTTAGATGATAGACTGATTAACGATGGAGGTTAGGTGATAGACTGATTAGCGATGGAGGTTAGGTGATTGACTGATTAGCGATGGAGGTTAGATAATAGACTGATTAGCGATGGAGGTTAGGTGATAGACTGATTAGCGATGGAGTTTAGGTGATAGACTGATTAGCGATGCGGGTTAAGTGATAGACTGATTAGCGATGGAGGTTAGATGATAGACTGATTAGCGATGGGGGTTAGGTGATAGACTGATTAGCGATGGAGGTTAGGTGATAGACTGATTAGCGATGGAGGTTAGGTGATAGACTGATTTGCGATGGAGGTTAGGTGATAGACTGATTAGCGATGGGGGTTAAGTGATAGACTGATTAGCGATGGAGATTAGATGATAGACTGATTTTAACGGCATTTCAGTACCCCTAAGGGGATTTCATACCTAAAGATTGAGGAATCACGTTCATTGAACTTACATATTTATTTATTATTTTTGTGTGTAGAAGTCTGTGTAGAGATTTTTGTGCTTATTTATTTTCTTTGCACACAGAACAGTCTTATGAGAAAGATTTTAAACATATCTATTTGACCCATCAATGAGACAATAACAAGGATTTGGTTGGTTGGGTGGTTGGTCGGTTGTTTTTTTTTGTTTTACGGTTTATCAATCTTTTCGGATCATTTAACACCGAATTAAGTCATTTTGATAAAAGTTTTAAACTATTAAGTTTAGTAAAATTACATTTTTTATACAACGTTGCATGTTAAAACGGTTCTACTTCAAACAATTCTGTTTAATATAATTGGTTTGGTTTGGTTTTTTAGCACATCAACCATTGTAGGTTATTTAATGGCAAATCCATTTTATACGCATAAACTGTTCTATTTCGAACAATTCAGTTAAGCATAAGTACGCAGTTTAAATACCAAAACCGTCTCATCTCAAGCAATTCAGTTTAGCACAAGCACACAGTTTAGTTCTTTGACCAATAGATAAGATTGTAAAAGGTGTTACCACACTGGACCAAAGTGAACCTGAGAGCAATGACAATGAAGAGGTACTCTGCATTCCACAAATATCCTGCATTACTGGAGATTCACCAACAGATTGTTTTATATTATGTCCTGGATACTCGATGGGGTCTTACTCCTCTGCAGAAATGCAGTTAATATATTCTACAGTCACAGCCGACTGAGCCAAATAAGGAGTATCATGCCAGATCAGAGTGAGCTTGGGAGGAATGCAAATAAAAGGGCAATCCACCCAACCCCAATCACCAGAAGTGTAGCCTCATGCACTGATGCAGTTTAGTCTCACAACACCATTTTTGGAGAGGTCGCGTTTCTACTAGAAATGCAGTCAGCATATTTGAGAATAAACGAAACGAACAGAAAAATGTGAGTGAGTTTGATTCTCATTGAGCAACCTTTGCCTCTTGTCTATTGCAAAATTAGGCTAAATTTAGTAAACATTTTTTTTAAATCCATAAAAGTCCGCTATTTTGATAACCACACATAAAGCAATGAAAGTGGAAATAAAAATATATTCTTTCATGGGCATTAGTATTAATAACTATTTAAACCTTTCAGATATCCCTTTTTCTTTCTTTTCTTGAAAGTCATTCGATCTCCTCCACCACACGCATCATCTGTCGTTCACAGATAATAATCATTAACATAGACACCATCCGGTGAATATTTGCCAGCAGCGGGGAAAATGAATAATAATTATTCATTTCTGATAATTCTTTCAGTTCTGTCTTCAAGGGCCTATGATATTTACATTAGGTCCCATTGTTTAATTCAATGTAAGACTTCTTTACACTGATTGGGGTGGGAAGAAAAAAAACCCTTAGAGGATGAGTTGTCAACTGCAGACCGCTTGCTAAAAGTTCCGATTCTGTAATATGATTCCATCGTAGAATTGTACTGCAATGAACCTCAAGTCGGCAAATGCTCTTTCAGGTGCATTTTAAATGTTTAATTCAGTGTGATATACATTACAATGGACTGAATTAAATGTTCTTTTGAAAAACGATGTCGAGGAAGACATTTTTATAGTTAGCTAGCGACTTGCTTTCTCAGTCCTTTGAAGAAAATGAAGTTCGTATCGTAAATTTAAATATAAGAATAATAATAAAAGTTGAATTCATAAAATGATATACTGATTAACCTCATTTGTTAAATCTGGTCGGAAATGTATAGAAATATAACTTACTCACTGGCAGTAGGTTTTTCTATGTATAAATTACTTCGGGCATCATTTTCTTAACTATCAACGTGAATGCAAAGCCATACAAAATAAAAACTCAGAAACACATCAATAAATGATATAAACTGAAGGGAATTCAACTTTTTAAAAGAACCACATCATGCGTCTCATAAAATTGGAAACAAAGTTAAATGAAGAAAATATTTGCGTCAAAAAATCCTTTCATACTTTTTTTATAGACAGTTTTAAATCCGATTTTGTAGTTTTTACATCGTGTGGGTGGTTATATCTTTGATGTTAAGCCCTGTGTTAAGATAAAACAACGTGAGTCCTTTTTTTTTAAATGAATGTTGCATTTACAAAATCTCTCTCTCTCTCTGTCTCTCTGTCTATCTATCTATCTATCTATCTATATATATATATATGAAAAATAGCAATATATATTTTTCGTATATGATAATGTTCAAAAGTAAGTTTCATTTTTTTTAGCTTTTAATAAATCAGTAAACCGGACATCGCCATGATGGTTACAGTGTTCACCAACGGTCCGAGAGACCCAGGTTCAATCTCTATTCGAATCATACCAAACACTTAAAAATGGTACTTGATACCTCCTTGCTTAACACGCAGCATTATAAGGCAACGATCAAGGGTAAAGTGGAGCAATACAGGGAAAGGAATAGCCCCCTCCCCAACACCTTGGTGTAGTAACACTCGGAAAGAGAGCCTTCGGGTCCCCCTCGACTACGGTAGCCAACTTTACTTTAATAAATCAGATAAGAATTTTCGCATGGTCTATTTTCCTTTTTATTATTGAAAAAAAAAATTTTTTTTCGGAAGAAAGATTTAACACATGTTCCATATATCCAGAAGAGTTTTTTTTTTTTTTATTCAAACAATAAAAATTGAAACAACACGTGGTCACATTTTTTATATATAAAATACCCTCCGAATATTATGTTTTTTATTACTTTATGATTACTTACCGTGATATTTATTTCTATTTTTCCAAAATATACATATTTATGTTTTAATCAAAATAGAGCGACCAACCCATTAAATAACAAGGCTCAGAAATTAATCGACCAGTTCTTATACCCAGGTAGCAATATAACATGAACTGAAAACGATTACAAGATACTCATAACTAAATCCTGTATCGCAATTGATTATAGAGATATTTGATTTTCCCGATAAAATGAAACAGGATTTCTTCCAAACTGTAGCCGTATTAGAACTACAGTAAGGCTAGAAATCCTGAACTCATATGAAACGCTTGGATAAAAATCTCGATGGGAAATACACAAGGATGCTGCTAGCTGTTTTAAAAACACTCACAAAGCAGTATCTTTCAAAATAACTGTTGTAAAGCTAACTATCTCCAATTACACACACAATTGAAGCAAGGTGAATATGATAAACTGGGTTCTACTGTAGAACTCGAAAGGAACGTTGTACTATAAACTTACATACATTGACACAACATTGTTGGCTGATAAGGAAAAAACATACATTCTTCAGCTCTCAGCAGATATTCGATAACGTCAAGATGACTTGGTTTGGTTTCTTTGTTTAATGGCATATCAACCTTTGTAGGTTATTTAATGCCAAAGCTATTCTCCTAGAAGAACAGTAGTGGTACTATTTAACCCATAGCTAGGAGGATAAGGGAGTTCATACCTTTCCCAAGGGTATTTGCCCGAAAGTAAACGTAATAGCGCGACTGGAGTACGAACTCGCTGACTATGATTCGGCAGTCCATCGCTTTAACCATTACACATCCCAAGATAACTTGGAATAGAGCAATAACTGATATGGACGAATGAGGTGAGAGAATCAATGGCGAGTGTGTGGTAGACCTGTTTTGATGATGATGATGATGATGAGATTGAGGATAATGATGACGATTATATAGGAAGCTGCATGTACCCATTTATTCGAAGTCACATTTAATGTTTCTTTGACTTGGTTCCAGCAGAACAGACCTATTAAGGATGCCTTTCTGGCAGACAGCTACTGTTGTCGTCAGCTAGATACTCAGTTGGTGTCCAATTTCTTTAGTTTTATACTAGACAAAGTGAATCTTAGTTAATATCCATAGGATGTCTGCTGTAGAAACATCCTTACCATAATTATCTCCAATGTATTCCCTTGTGCAGTGATAGAGACACACAGTTGCTCGTAGAAACATTGGCCCTTTACCAGACGAAGAGACGATTTTGAAATGCTTTCAGGATTCCTGGTGTGGATACGTGACTCCCATAATCATTGAATTGGCATTTACTAATATAGGGAGGTCGATTCCTGCCACTTTTGTTTGATAAAACACAAAATATTAGAATTTAACTCATAAATAAATACACCATAATCTAAATAAAAAGGTAATTTGCTTTTAAACCAACACTACCAGGTGTTGCCAATTCTAATCGTAAGGTAATTTATTTATTATCAAATCATAATGAATTGAGACTCAATAAAATTGCGTAAATCTATAGGAGTTGTACTTTTTTACTATATATACACAAACCATTACCACAACAAAAAATCACTACTATAAAGTAGACCAACTTTTTCTAAAATTTTTAATAAGGTCTCAATTCGTCGACGTTTATACATAGGTATATATCAGTCCAGTCAAGCCGGTGTCGAGAATAATTCCGCCAAAACAATGAATCCATCCAACTATGAACATCTACATTTTCCTGGTAAAGACCTCTTTGTAACTGACATCACAGAACAATAATTCCGTTAAGATAAACAAAAACCGGTCACATTAAGATTATAAATTTGTTTCCATCTTGTTATGGGTATTGATATGAATCAATAACACCAAAAATAACAGGACTTCTTCAGATTCAATGGACATAATTAATACAACCAGAATGGAGACAGAAGAGAAGGGTGGGAGGTTGATGAAGAGGAGTAAGAGTTTCCTCCGCATATAGCCCACTTCCAGTTTTTTCTTTTGTTACCGGTTGGAATCACAATAAAGTACCTAGACTTATGTTCAAATTCACTATCTACCGTAACATAAATTTTAATTTTTAAATCTTAAATTCTAAATACATTTCAACGTTGAAATTGGATCTGAAGGAGTCTTGTCATTTGTGGTATTATTGATTCATATCAATATCCATAACAGGATTGAAATAGATTTATAATCCTAATGTGACCGGGTTTTGTTTTCTTAAAGATATATATATATATATATATATATATATATATATGTGTGTGTGTGTGTGTGTGTGTGTGTGTGTGTGTGTGTGTGTATACCCGTGGTGTAACGGTTACCTTCGTGGGAAAAAGACACAGCGACACCAGTTAAAATCCTGGACATTACTGTTTGCAATTCCCAAAGTGCTAGTAACGTTAGGAAAGGCATGAAACCAACTATTCTCGATCCCCCCATGAGCAAATTGTGTACGGCAGAGTGGGCTCTTAAACCTTATAGCAACCGGTATTGGAGAAAGAAAGTATGAATTCAAAACCAATAAAAGCTGACCTTGTGTCACATGATGGTGGTGCAGAGAACCTGATATATATATATATATATATATATATATATATCACCCATTACTCAGAGGGATTTTGTTGTTCTTAGAATATGCTGAAAGTATCTCATACAGAAGAAAAAGTTCTTCGCCTAAAAATGGGTGTCACAAATGTGACTGTAAACTGTATCATTTGGTTTTGCCAAAATTCTGCATCTCTAGAGTTCGTAGAGTACATTTTCATTGTTATTACTTATGGATCCACTCTGACTTGGAGCAGTGAAACCTGTTAGAGGCTCATTTATGAAATTGTAAATTGTTTGACTTAGATAAAAATATTTGATATAAAAACGTATGAAAATAAACTTCAAGAAACTACAAAAACAATGAAATATAAATACACAATGTACACAATTCTGTAAAATCTTGGCAGATAATAATCCCAGACGACTTGACATGCCTTTATAATCAAACAATCAACCTTGTGGTGTAATGGTTAAAACGATGGTCTGCGGAATCGTAGTAAGCGAGATCGAACTTCAGTTTTCGGAGAAATACCCTTGGGAGAGGTACGAAACTCTTTTTCCTCCTTGCTATGGGTTAAATAGTACCATTACTATTCTTCTAGAAGAGTGGATTTGGCATTGAATAAGCCATGAAGGTTGATATACCATTAAACAAAGAAACCAACCCAAACCAAACCAAATGGGAACCCACAATAATTTGCTATAAAAAAATTTCCTTTGAAGAAAACATCCATATTTACCAACTCGTCCGCTCGAGCAGGATATGGCACAAAGTCAATTTTTAAGCGGAGTTTAACAAGTTTGAATTCAGAGTTTTCATTCTAGACTAGTTGCCTCACCAAGACTGAAGAACCTAGTCTGCCCTACTATTTACCCACAACTGGAGGGAGAATAACTGGATTCATACCTATGCCAAGGGTATTAGTGCTATGTGAAATACAATCAGTCTCGTCCAGGATTTGAACCCCTAATGCCATGTCCATATCATACCACGATAAACATTAAACCACAGACACCTCCAAGAAAACATTGTCAACATCATGATCAACATTAATCCGTCCTAATTACACGGAGTTTCCTGATTTACTCTCTCCCTAGCAATCCCTATTGTCCATCACACATGACGGTAAATTAAGCAGTAAATGAATCTTTCAGTGTAACTTAACTATAAGCAGAATTGTCTTTACACAGTGAGTTATTTTAAAAGTCCATTTGAAAATTAGCATTCCAATATGTTGCAGAAAACGAAATTAATTGTTGTGATATTAAATAGCTTCACTTGATGACTGTTAATGCTGGGTAACATTTTTAATTCTAAAATTTAAGAGAATCCGTATATAAGAGCGAAGATGTAATGTCACACACACACACATACACACACTCTCTCTCTCTCTCTCTCTCTCTCTCTCTCTCTCTCTCTCTCTCTCTCTCTCACACACACACACACACTTGTGTGTGTGTGTGTGTGTGTGTGTGTAAATGTATAAGCTAAAATGGGTGTGGCTGTATTGGTTGAACCATGAGATCGATATTAGCAAATAATGATTTAGATTCTTTTGAGATGGACATGTTGTCACTCTGAGAACGATATTTAGAATAAAAGTGATTTGTAGGCAGACACTTTAAATAAAAGAAGCAGAAAAGAAAGCAAGAACAAATAAACAAAAATGACACAAAGAAATAATAAAATTTGTCGATAGCAGAGAAAGGCAATCGATCAATCAGTCTTCGGAGGAAAGAGAGCTGAAGAGATAATCGATACGGAAATTGTGGGAAGGTGGATTTTCGGTTTTTGTTTTATTCAGAGAAGAATTGAGAGAAGGGCGATTCCTATCACCCCGGAAAACGGCTTCAGTAGACGGACATATGTTTAAATACAACTTTTCAATGTCTGAAAAAGATAATTCTAAAAGAAAGAAATGTAAAAAAAAAAAAAAAAAAATAGAATAGAAAAGCTGACAATACGCCAAAGATTCTAGTTCCTATTCCAAATATCATTTTTAGCGTTGTAACTTTTTTCATTTACGTTTTTTTTAAATCGTTGTTGACGATTCCCAATGTTCAAGTGCATTTAAAGAAACACAATGGGTCTAAAAGAGAGAGTAATTAACAAGTAATTATACTTAATTTAAACGTAATTTAAAAGAAGCCGATGGAAACTAATGTGTTATTAGATCGTTGGTTGGTTGGTTTTACGGCATGTCAACACTTATTGGGCCATTTAAATTTGAGGTCAATTCAACAATTATGACTCATTGATTCTAACGAAATGCCAATCGTTCAGAAGTTTGGAAATTATGTTTATTGAACATTTATGCTTTCATTTTATGTAGATTTTTCTCATGTTTTTATCTTTTTGTTTTGCACAAAGTCCTATCAAATACAAATAGTTTCACATGCATCTATTTGACCAAAAGATGGGGCCACCCCGATTCACAGTTGAAGTAATGGCCATAGAAGGGTATCCCAAACTTCTCAAATCTCATGAACAAGAAATTTACCATAATGAACAGTTTATTATGATTACCAGTACGCACTTTTACAGGTGGTAGTGTGTTATCTCTCAGCAAAATATACAGCCAGCAACTTTTAAGGCACATTTACAGGGAAATTAACAGTTATGATGTATACGAATACGTTTCCTCGTGATCATTCTAAACGTATTAATTTCATTATCTCAGACTGATAACTTAACCAATATATGGGACCATAACAGCTCACACTACTCTAGGTCATGGTGAACTAATGTGATCAGGAA
>OY757928.1:13205164-13217664 GCA_963585895.1 Sepioteuthis lessoniana | reverse complement strand
TATCATATAATTGAAAGAGAAACAACTTTTTAATGAAATAAGAAGCATAGCTTGTAACATTTATTATTTGGATAGTAGAAGCCACTTTATGATTTAGACACTCTTATTTCTTCAGAAAATTTCGACAGATTTTTTTCCTTTTGTGGTAAAACTGAAAACAACTGAAAATTCGTGTTAACAATAATGTTGCATATTGACCTACGACCCGGCCGGGCTGTCAAAATAGGAAATTCACCTGTGTAAATAACAAGTGCATTTGCTCAAGAAATATCGGAATATAAACTCGACCGTGGACGGGTTGAATGAGTGCGATTGTGACATCCACAAGAAGAAGGTGGGAGTTGAACTATTATATAACTCAGTGCGCTGGAAATTCAATCAGTTAGAGACAAGATGCGGTAGAGAAACCCAGCACCCAACAGACGGAACCCTCATTCCCCCGATTAATCAGTTTGGAGATCAGACCAGTTGGGGATCAAGAGAGTTGGAGAAATGATGCTGTAGAGAAAACAGCACCCAGCAGAAGGGGCCTTCAGGTCCCCGGTTGAGAAGCCTAGGTGAACAGGAAAGAAACACGGTTATGGCCATAGGAATGGGGGAGAATATGTTGCAGTTCCGTTCGGTTTACAACTCCCTCTCACACACAACCCTTTCAATAAAGTGAGAGTTATATTTTTCTAAAGAACTGTGTAGCTCTTTATTATTGTGTCATTGTGTTCATCATGCATGCATATGTAGATGTATATTTTATATGTGTTTGTATAGTTGATCATGGTGGTGACTATACAACAATAAGTAATACTGTTATATTTTGACCTTTGACCCGGCCAAAAATGCCATTCCAAGGTGATGCACCGGAAGGAGGTGACACAGTCTAATGGCAGTTATGAGAGGAAATCGCGTGGGCGGAAATTGGCTGATGAAATGGGACGAGGTAAAAAAACTCCCATAGTACACTCATAGACTGATGCACCGGAAGAGAGTGACCTGTGAACTGCATGACAGCTATTTCCGCTTGATGACGATCAAACATGCTATTTCAAAGATCGAGTAGGAGATTGAGTGGGCGTTGAACTATTATATAACTCAGTCAAGACAGGAGTCAAGTCAGTTGCAGTTACAGTTGGAGACGGAGTTATAGACGAGTTGTGGTAGGGAAAGCCTCACCAGGCCGAGGGGGCCCTCGGGAACCCCGATGGATTTTGGGGACCAGAGAATTTGCTGATAAGATGCAGTAAAGAAAGCCAGCAGAGTGGACCCCAGGGCCTCCGGTTGAGCATCAGGAGAACGAGAAAGACACAACGTTGACGGCCATAAGAGTGGGAGGTCAATATATTGCAGTTCTGTTCGGTCTCCAACTCCTTCTCACAGTAAAACCCCACACAACCCTTTCGAACACTTACAATAAATTGAGGGGTACTTATTTTTCTAAAGAAGTCTTGCTGCGTCTTTATTATTGTGTCGTTGTGATGCTGTAGATGACAGATGACAATATAAGAAAAGAGACGTATAAACAAGATTTTTCATTAAATGATATACAGGGTTTGATGTATGTATCCAGCTATTTTATCACAAGCTAAGGATACATAGTACGTCAGACTGGGCTCTTTCACCTTTGTATTGAAACCAAGAAAGACTCTTAATTCTAATCAGCTAATTTCTGCTTAAAAGTTTACTTTGTGCCATATCCTGGTGTTGGTTAAATGCACACAAAGAACTGATTTATTACCAAGAAGATTATTTTACATATTAACGTTTATACACAATGTCATTTATCCAGGTCGGTTAGTATAAGCTGACTGTGTTCCCGACAGAGAAGAAAACCCATCTCTGAAAACGAGTCTCTTGGGTTTGACAATAGACTGAAATTGGTGATAAGGCTCAAGTTCTGAAGATCTGCGAAGAAGGAGTATCTTATTTACCACCCCCTCCGCTCGGGCAGGATATGACACAAGGTCAATTTCTTAGCATAGTTTAGCAGGGATAATTCAGAGTTTTCCTTCTCCTAGACTAGTTGCTTCAGCAAAGCTGAAGAACCCAGTTCGCCTTATAATTCACCCATAGCTGGAGGGAGAATAATTGGATTCATATCTTTCCCAAGAGTATTAGTGCCATGTGAAATGCAATCAGTCTTGTCCAGGATTTGAACTCGTTTGGCTGTGTCCATTTCCTTCGACGATAACCATTAAACCACGGGTACCTCCAGTGCACAAAAATACTATATATTGGGAAAATAGAAATAAATATCACAGTAAGTAAACATAAAGTAAGAAAAAATATTCTGAGGGTATTTTTTATTTAAGAGATGGGGGCCAGATGAATAAGACAGCATAGCAAGATCGTGTCTCTCCTCCTTATAGCGAAACCTTTAACTCAAAGTTAATAAAAAGGTTTCGTACCCGAAAAAGAAGTCGTTACGTGTTTTCGAATTTCGAGATTCCTATGTTCGATGTATATGTGTTACCAACATGCCATGTCTATTTCGCACTTAAATGCGTTAAATGTGACCACGTGCTGTTTCGATTTAAAAAAAAAAACTCTCAAGGGTATTGGGAACAAGTATTAAATCCCTCTTCCGAAAAGTATTTTTTTCTATAATAAAAAGGAAAATAAACCATGCGAAAATTCTTATCTGCGAAGAATGGAGTATGTCTTCATTGACATTACTCTTTGACCCACTTTGACCACAAGCGATAGTATCTGTTAGGCTTACAAATTATTAGCGTGTGATAGGAATACATGGAATCATATAACAATATGTAAACACATTTAAGTAAGTATACAAACAATGAAAAATAAACTTACAATGGATGCAATTCCTTAATTTAGATCCACAAAAGAATTTGTAAATTAAACACGTTAGGACACAAACATTAAGAGATATTTTTAGAGAGATTGCACGCACACTGAAACATGTAATAGAAAGTAGCTATAATTCAATATTATTGGGTTTAATAAAAAATCACATTCATCAATTTTATAGAATTTTATAAGAAAAACTTTCATCGAATTAATTTACTGATCTTAATGAGAATTCATATTAAATAATGTCGACATTCAATTAGTATTCTTGTTTTCTTGTTTGCATATATATATATACGTGCCAGTGTGAATGCGCATATGCATATATGCATGCGTGTTCATATATATATATATATATATATATATATATATATATATATATATATATAAGTGTGTGTGTGTGTGTGTGTGTCGCAAATATGATCATCTAATCAATAGATGTTTGTCTGAAAATGACAATAATAAAATCTGACAGTCACGAAGTGCCATTGACTCAGTTCAAAATTACATTTACTTATACTCTCTCCTTGCAAGAGATTACACTGGTCAAAGCATTTTTGGTGTCAAGAAAAAGAACAAATTCTTTACTTTAACTGATGGTGCTGATACCAAAACTGTCCTTAGTTTTTCACATTGAATAATTGCTTTTGTAGTACTGTGATTGATCATTTTTTGAAAAAAAAATCAATTTATGATTTTGGCTTATTCCTAGTCAATAAAGTTAATTTTGTTAATAAAGGTGTAATATAATAGCAGGGGAATTTCGGTTCATGCCTTTGGGTTTAGTTAGGCTGTGAACCTTTCGGCTCAGCACATGCGTTAGTTAGGTGTAACCTTGATGCAGGTGGTAACGCGTGCGCGCGCATATAGCGGACATGTCACACAGAGATGTCACAATAGCCTGAGATGATGAAACGGTTGACAAAGTGCCAATGACGTCACGCACCGGAAGCGCGCGGAGGATTTTGGGGATTTCGAAGAAAGTTGAAGAGTTGAAATTAGTCGCCGAACGGAGACGGTCGACTTTCACGAGCTCGCAGACGCGCGGCGAGTTTGCGCCCTATGGGTGCCGCACGAGATGGGGGCCAGATAAAAAACACAGCATAGCAAGATCGTGTCTCTCCTCCTTATATTGAAACCTTTAACTCAAAGTTAATAAAAAGGTTTTGTACCTGAACAAGAAGTCGTTACGTGTTTTCGAATTTCAAGATTCCTATGTTCGATGTATATGTTTTACCAACATGCCATGTCTATTTTGCACATGGCGTTAATTGTGGCTATGTAACAAAGGTCGTAGGAACCCATCAATTTTCAGGTAAGCCAACCAATCTGTGCCAGCCACGTAAAATGAACTATTTTTATGAGAAAAAATGTTTTTGAGTAAAAAACATAAAATAGTGATACCTAATTATTATTAACGAATAAACCTTATCTATAATACACTTAGGTAAACCTGACAATTAAGATGCCATAAAAAAAACGATACCTGAATATTTCTTTTTGATAATCATAAATGTATTCCATCACATTTCTACCTTCAACCAAGGAAGGAAACCTTCGACATTGAGAGCTTTTGTTTTCACAATTGGAAAGAAACTCCAACTAAAGACATCCTAATTAAATGCACCTATTGCAATGTATATGCTGAACATTATGAAAATGGTTTCTTCATAAACTCAAGTAACGTAATTAGGATTATGAATTTCTTAATTCAATGTGTGGCTTTTTACTATGCGCTAGGACATCATTTGTTGACGGGGTGTAAAACTACGAGGAGTTAGTGGAAAAGCTGTTGAAAAGTCTGCAGGACATTGCCGCTAATATTGAGGATTAAGGTTCATTTTTTACATTGCCATCTAGATAAATTTCCGGATAATTGCAGTGACGTGTGTGATGAACAAGGGGAACAATTCCATCAGGATATCAAAACAATAGGAGAGCGCTACCAGGAGCATTGAGACAAAAGAATGATGGCTGACTACTGCTGAAATATCAAAATGGACTTGAATAACATTGAACATGACAATCAAGAAAAACTTCTTTTTATTGTTCTTAAGTTCATGAAGGTTTTATTTCCGTAGTTAATTTATTAAATTATTAGATGAAAATACTCGTTGGTCTTGATATATTCAATCGAGTTATTTTTAAAGATTTAGGGAATGATTGTTGTTACGAAAATTCTCAATTAACAAATCAATGTTTGTTGGCTTAAATACGAAATGAAATGTAACTGGTTGGTTGGATTTTATAACATATCAAACCCTGTATATCATTTTAATGACAAATTGTAACATACCCATGATACAAATATATGAAATAGACATAGGCAAAACGTTCATAATGTCCAGAACGCACATATAGATAACATATGAATCCCGAAACACGAAAAACACTTACGAATTCTTAGTTCAAGTACGAAACTTTATTACCTTTGAGTTTAAAGGTTTTTCGACAATCTTTCTATGCTTACTTTGCCATCTGCCCCAAACCACGTGTGGCACCCGCCGCAAGGCCTCGGCTAGCCCCGAAAGTCAATCGTCTTCTTCGGACGCTAAAACTCGAGTCCCTGGATCGAACGCAGGAACACAACTAACTGACTTTTTAAAAATCCCCCAAATCCTCCGCGCATGCTTCCGGTGCACGACGTCACCCACATCCCGCGGTCTTATTTTCTATTGTGACATCTCTGAATGACACGTCCGCTCCGCGAGCGCGCGTGAACACCTGCGCTCATGTTTGAACCTAACTAACCCATGCGCTAAGCAAAAGGTTCTCAGGCTAACTAAACCGAAAGGCAAGATATATAAAACGAAAATTCTCGGCCATCATATTACAAAACCTTGTTTATACAGGTAGATATTAAGTATATGATTATTCAAACGTTAATTTGTACATAATATTCTTAAACAAGCCATAACTTATTCTTTTGGACACACATAAATAGGTTCAAGGATTGCTATCGAACGCAATTTAATTTTATATCCTCCATTAGTTTGCATACAGTTAAAAGGTTAAATAGCTCTATTTGACGCATAGAGAGGACCGTAACAGGTACTACCAGCTCTGTTTGATCGTGGTGAAATGGTTATCTCCGTAGGAAATGAACACGGTGACTCGAGTTCAAATCCTGGACGAGAATGATTGGATTTCACATAGCACTAATACCCTTGGGAAAGGTAAGAATCCAATAATTCTCCCTCCAGCTATGGGTAAATAGTAGGACAGACTGGGTTCTTCAGCCTTGGTGAGGCAACTAGTCTAGGAGAAGGAAAACTCTGAATTCAAAAAACTGTTAAACTCCGCTTAAAAATTGACCTTGTGTCATATCCTGCCCGAGCAGAGGGGTTGGTAAATAGGATAACAGGTACTATCACTCTATTTGACCATAACAGGTACTATCAGCTCTGTTTGACCATAACAGGTACTACCAGCTCTATTTGACCATAACAGGTATTACCAGCTGTATTTGACCATAACAGGTACTACCACTCGAGGTCAGAGTGGACCTGGAATCTCTTGCAATAATGTATACTACTTTCTCCAAAGATCCAAGATTTGAAGTCGATTGTCAGATGCAGTTAACTGTCATATCAGGTTACTCGTTGTGCAGGGTCATACTCTTTTGCTAAGATGCCGTTGGCGTAATCTACAGCCCCGGCCGACTAGGTTATTCTAATATATATCACTCTTCCTTTATCATCGTCATCATCATCATCATCATCATCATCTTGTCGCGCCAGCAGCATGGATATCCCTGAGCCACTCCCCCCTGTCGTTCATCGCTTCCGGTAGGTCCCCAGAGCTACACCCCGTATCCTCACAGAGCTACTGTACGTAGGTTCGATCTGTCGGCTTTTGAACGGCCATGTAAAGGGGTCCATAGGAGTACATCACTTATGAGCTCATCCCCACCTGTGCAGCAGTGTCCTTCATGTCTGATTCGTCTAACTTGGATAGTTTTCGTGATCGGCGGTAGGTAGCCGTACAGCTGCTGCTTTGTGGAGTTTTGCCTCATAAATATATATGTATATATATATGACCATATTAAATGTCTAAGAATTATAAACCTTTAATTATAATAAACAATACAAAATCTGCCCCGTCAGCTGGGGTAATAGAACAAGCTGACTATATATCTACAGATGGGTAAGACCTCGTTAACGAATATCCTGGATACGGCACATAACATATGATAGGGAAGCTCCAACCTTGTAGAATTTGGGAATGTGAAGTACTCCTTCATCGATTTACTTCGAGCAGGGGTGTCCTCGTGGTGTAATGGTTAAAGCGATGAACTGCGGAATCGTAGTACGCGAGTTCGTACTCCAGTTCGCGCTATTACGTTCACTTTCGGGCAAATACCCTTGGGAAAGGTATGAACCCCCTTATTCTCCCTCCAGCTATGGGTAAATAGTAGGACAGACTAGGTTCTTCAGCCTTGGTGAGGCAACTAGTCTAGGAGAAGGAAAACTCTGAATTCAAACCTGTTAAACTCCGCTTAAAAAATTGACCTTGTGTCATATCCTGCCCGAGCGGAGGGGTTGGTAAATAGTTACTTCGAGCTTCGCTCTAGCCCGGCATTGTAGGACCTGTTAGGGACCCATCTGTAATTTAACTAGAAATATTTAACTATTTTCTAAACTTTCACCGTGTGCAAGAAAATTACTGATATCAAATTGAATTATTATTATTATTATCTGATAGCAAATCTTGAAACCATTTAAACAAACAAATGAGTACTAGCTGGTTTTAAAATATTACCTAAAACTATTGGTATATCGAATATCATCATCATCTTCATCATCATGTCACGCTGGTAGCACGGATATCCCTGACCCTCTCTCGCCACTCCTCCCTATCGTTCATCGCCCTAGGTAGGTCTTCAGAACAACATTTCGTTGCCTCACATAGCTGCTGAATGCATGTTCGTGCTGGTCGTCCTGCTTTTGCACGGCCATGTGTGGGGGTCCATAAGAGTACATCTCTTATGAGTTCGATGGATAGAATTCAACATTAAATAACTTTCAAGGGTTAATATACCGTAAAATAAAACCAATCAAAAGATCTCGTAAAGTCTATACAAGTAATCGACTAAAGAATGGAATGTTTTTTATTCTTACAAAAGACATTTTAATTTAAAGCTACTTCTTCCTTTTTGATTTTAGCTTTTTTTTTCTCGTATAATCAAAGTGTTTGTTAATATCTGAATGTAAACTTCCGGTTTCTTTGGCTCTTTTTCTTCAATTCTACACTAAAGATTTATTCGTCTAAGACACAAGTATAAATAATCCACTAAATAGGGAACAAGATTATCAACGGATTTTATGTCAATGTGAAACAAGAGCAGCGTTCTCTCACAATAAGGTCACTGAATGATAAAGAAAACCACCAACGACTATAGAGAAGTTTAAAAGAAGATTTTTATCAAAAGTAAACGAAACTCTTGAGGTGAGCGACCTTTCAAAAATGCAAATAAGTTATAACAGCGTTAAAACGGTGTCGATCTGACATTAAAAACTATATTGCAACGTGACAGACGATAGTTGAGACGACACGTGACCACTGACAAACTTGGGAGTGTCCATAGACAAACTATACAAAGCATAGTTGGCTTGTTAATAAGATTTGGCCACACTGAGTGGTAATTCCTAACAGTTATAATGAAGGGCGAAAAGAAAAGCAAAAAAGAATCGAACGAAGCTAAACTTATCAGAAATTATAAAGTGAAGAGAAATAGGAATATCTTGTGTAATATTGAATATAAAATGAAAAAAAGGTGAAAAATTGTGGAAGAAAAAGAAAGCTAAAAGATAAAGAAATGGACGGACAGAAATGAAGAAAGGGCTGTGTGATTAAAAATGTTAGAGAAAGAAAGAGACACAAAGAAAGTGAGAAATTAATGAGACATAGGGACATAATGAGGGGGAAAAGAGAAAATGCATAGAAAGAAAGAGATGAAAAGAAAGGAAAAAGCAAAAAAAAAAGAGAGGAAATTACAAAATGAAAGAAAGAAAGAGAAAAAGTTTTCGAAAAGAATATCAAAAGGAAAATTTAATAGAAAATCCCTAAAATGGAATTGATTGGTGAAAGAAAAATAAGGCTTTCTTTCTTTCTTTTTTTTTTCTTTCTTTTTTCTTTCTTTCTTTTTTCTTTCTTTATTTCTTTCTCTTTTCTTTCTTTCTTTCTTTTTTCTTTCTTTCTTTCTTGCTTTCTTTTTTTCTTTCTTTCTTTCTTTTTCAAATCCTTATTCTTATTTATCCTACTGTTATTTTTTAATTTCATTATTTCATTTTTAATTCTCTTTCTCTTTCTCTCTCTCTCACCCCTCTCTTTCTCTTTCTCTTTCTCTCTCTCTCTCACCCTCTCTATTTCTCTCTCTATTTCTTTATCTTTTTTGTTCATGTTTTTGATCTATTTTCCTGTTTCTTTCAGTGTATTAGTCTCTTTCTTTCCTAATCAGTCTGTCATTATATTTTATTTATCTCTTTCTTTATGTATCATTCAAAAACATAAAAAAAGCAATATCCAAGACAAAAACAAAAAGCTCTCTGCGCCTCAACGTTCAATGTAAATCCGTATTGCTTTCTGTCCGGAATCAGAATCTCAACTCTTTAGCAACATCACCGAAGACAAATTATAATTAACTTCACGAGTATCATCAGAAATAAGAAAATTATGTGCATCATCATTTAAATTTAGTTGTTTTTAATCTGTAAATGTTATGATTGTATTGTTCTTTTTTACTATTTTACTTTTGAGGACAGATTAGCAAAAATCTTGATCCAGATTAGTAGAGTCGGTATTCATAGATGTGAAATGGTTTGATATCTATATTGAGGATACTAAGTTTCCCTATTTTAATAAACACAGTTTAGGAATGTTGAGTCTACTTAATTCTGAAAAAAATGATCTTGACCAGAAGGGCTTAGTAGACCTTTTGTTATGTAATCTCAATTGCACCTTAATTGTCTCTCCCTCTCTATCTCTCTCTCTCTCTCTCTCTATATATATATATATATATATAGTATTGTAACGGATTATGAACATCACGAGGTCATTTGGTGGGTTATTGGTGGACCAAATTGTTCGTTATATTTAAATGATATAGCTGTCACACACACACACACACACACACACACACACACACACACACACACACACACACACACACACACACATACACATGTATATATATATATATATATATATATATGAATCCCTGCAGAATCAAAGAGAATCTACCTTGGTTTCACCTAAACGGATTATTGGGACATTTCCGACGAAAGGATGGTTGGGCTAAAGTCCACTTTTTTTTATTAAAAAAACTCTCAGAACAATAGAATTAGCTTAAAAATCCAACAGGATTATAAAATATTTTATATATATATATATATATATATATATATATATATATATATATATATATATGTGTGTGTGTGTGTGTGTGTGTGTGTGTGTGTGTGCTATAACCAAACGGGGGACATCTCCACTCTAGAAGGAACCCCACTTAAACTAGTAGACAAATTCACGTACCTAGGAAGCAGCGTCGAATCAACCGAAAAGGACATCGAAACGAGGTTAACGAAAGCATGGACAGCTATCAATAGGCTATCGATTATATGGAAATCAGACCTAACCGATAAAATGAAACGCAGTTTCTTCCAGGCAGCGGTCACATCGATACTGCTATATGGATGCACTACATGGACGCTAACAAAACGGCTGGAGAAGAAACTAGATGGCAATTACACAAGAATGCTGCGTGCAATCCTGAACAAGTCCTGGCAGCAACACCCCACAAGACACTAACTGTACGGCCACCTGCCCCCTATCACGAAAACTATTCAAGTTAGACGAACCAGACATGCAGGACACTGCTGGAGAAGCAGAGATGAACTCATAAGAGATGTACTCTTATGGATCCCCACACATGGCCGCAGGACGACCAGCTCGAACGTACATTCAGCAGCTATGTGAGGATACAGGTTGTTGTCCTGAAGACCTACCTAGGGCGATGAATGATAGGGAGGAGTGGTGAGAGAGGGTCAGGGATATCCGTGCTGCCAGCACGATATGATATATATATATATATATATAACTTATTTTATAATCCTGTTGGATTTTTAAGCTAATTCTATATATATATATATATATATATATTGTTACTTTATATATATATATATATATATATATATATATATATATATATATATATATATATGTATATATAAATACCATCATTATGTCGCGCCGCCTGCATGGATATCCCTTACCCCCTCTCGCCACCCGTCTCTATCGTCCATCGCTCAGGGTAAGCCTTCAAGGCTACATCCTATATCGGCACAGAGTTATTGTATATAGGTTCTAGCTGGTTGTCCTGTCTCTGCTTGTCTATGGAAAGATGTCCACAGGAATATGTGACTTATGATTTTGTCCACCCCATCACACACACACACACACATATATATATATGTGTGTGTGTGTTTGTGTGTGTTCGTGTGTGTGTGTGTTATTGCGTGTGTGCGCACACGCACGTGTTAATATTTGCGAAATATTCTATTCTTTTTTTTACTTCAGATCACTACGTTGTTTAATGAATGTATGTATCCAATATTCCTTTGTCGCAGACAGAAAGCTTTATATCATCAATTTTTAAGCAAAGTAGCACCACTTGGAATTCAGATTATTTTTTTCTACTTGTCTAAATGTCGAACTATCGCTCAAGGGCCAAAACTACCGTACAATTTACCCTAAGATGGATTGGAAGATATATTCATCCCTTCCTCAGTCCATTTTTATTGATGATAACCATTACGCTATACGTTGTTTGATGCTTCACGTTTGATGTTTGACGTTGTTTCATTCCTCACGTTTGATGCTTTACGTCGTTTTACGTTGTTTGATATTTCAGGTTTGATGCTTGGCGCTTTGATGCTTCCCGTTCGATGCTTTTAGCTATCTGAAGCTTCACGTTTGGTGCTTCCCGTTGTTTGATGTTTTACGTTTAATGATTCACGTTGTTTGATGTTTTACATTTAATGATTCACGTAGTTTGATGTTTTACATTTAATGATTCACGTAGTTTGATTCTTCACATTGTTCGATGCTTCACATGGTTTGATTCTTCATGTTGTTTGATGCTTTATAATGTCTGATACTTCACGTTGTTTAAAGCTTCAATCTTGATGATTCACAGTGTTTGATCCTTTACGTTTAATGCTTCATGTTGTTTGATTCTTTACGTTGTTTGAAACTTCACGTTGTTTGATTCTTCATGCTGTTTGACGCTTCACGTTGTTTGATGTTTCATATTTGATTCTTCACGTTCTTCGAAGCATCCCGCTATTTGATGTAGATGTAAGAAAGTTTGGAACATTCTTTTACCATCCTAAAGAGAAACCTTTTGAATGAATAAATAGTCCTTAACTGTTAAAAGAGGATCATATCGTAAGACGATTTCCAACAACAAAGCAACAATAAAAAAGAAGCCATTTTGGTTCAAAACACAGAAAATCCTTCTAAATCTAAAATTCAAAGGCATAAATTGATGTTTTATTCGTCGTAAAACCGGCCTTCTGCAGACCAGAATTCAATCCCAGGTCGAGGCCTACCAAAGACAGAAAAAATGGTACCTGATGCTACCTTGCTTAAAACTCAACATTATAAGGTATCAAGGGTAAAGCGGGGCAATTCAAGGA
>OY757928.1:13130164-13200164 GCA_963585895.1 Sepioteuthis lessoniana | reverse complement strand
TCCACTTTAACCGATAAATCATTATTTACTCATTAGAGTTTTTCACATCGGCGTTAGCTGATGATCTTTTACGGGAGTTTGAGTGACAGCAAGTATCCCTAACTCTTCTCAGTATTCAGACCGTTCTCAATAATACTGTAGTTTGGATGGTCTCCACTCGTCCGCCAACTTCCAGGTCATCCAGTCCGTTTAATAATCCTTTAGTTACTGCACCAAAAGCGCCAATTACAATTGGTATAATTGTCACCCTCATGTTCTTTTTTTTTTCAGTTCCCTAGTAAGGTCGAGGTACTTATCCTTCTTTTCACATTCTTTCAGTTTGATTCTATGGTCAGCCGGGACAGCAAAGTTGACGATTTTGTAATTTCTCTTTTTTTGTTGAATATTACAAGGTCTGGTCTTCTGCGCGAGATTTGGTGATCCGTTTGTATGTCAAAGTCCCATAAGAGTTCATGTTATTTTCTAGGACAGGTAATGGGTTGTCCACATACCATTTGTTCATATGGTCAAATTTGAATTTCTTGCACATTTCACAGTGGATCACCTTGCCGATTCAGTCGTATCTAGTCTTGTACTCTTTCTATGCTAATTTGCTGCATTTACTGATATGATTGATAGTTTTATTATCATTATTATTATTATTATTATTATTATTATTATTATTATTATTTACTTATTAGAGATTTTCACATCAGAGTTAGCTGATGGATTTTCCCTGGAGTCTGAGTGACAGCAAGTTTCCTCAAGTTTTCAGGACTCTTCTCAGTATTCTAGCCGTTCTCAATAATGTAGTAGTTTGGAAGCTCTCCACTAGTTCACCAACTTCCAAGTCCTCCAGTCCCTTGACTAGTTTTTTCAGACCAGCGCTCGCCGATGTTTTCTCACAGGAGTTTGAGTGACTGCTAGTCTCCTCATGTCTCAAGGAGTCTTCTCTGTATTCTGGCCGATTTCGACAATGCTGTAGTTTGGATGGTCTCCACTCATTCCAATTTTTTCCACGTCCTCCAGGCTCTGTATCAATCGTTTGGTAACTGTTCCAAGAGCACCAATTATAATTGTTATCACTGTCGCTTTCATGTTCTACAGTTCTTTCAATTCTCTAGAACGCTCAAGGCACTTAACTTTCATTTATTTTTCTATCAATTTTACTTAGGGATCAGCGTAGAGCATAAATTCTACGATTCGGCAAGTTATCTTTTTTTTCTTTTTTCTTTTTTGTTGAATATCACTAAAGTCTTGTCGACTAGCCGATATTAAGGGATACTATTGTTGCACAAAATCGCAGAGGAGTTTGTGCGTTTCTTCTGGACAGATTCTGGGTTTTGCTGATACCACTTGTTAGTACGGTCAAATTTCAATTTCTTGCACAATTCACATTGGATGACTTTGCCCACCTTGTCGTGTCTTTTCTGCTATTTTGCTGCATTCATTTACTATGGGAATGATCATTCTATCGCACCACATACTCTACATTTGTTGTTTTGTTGCGTCTTATCTAGTCTTGGTCCTTAGGGCGTTGTTTTATGCTGCTATTAGAAGAGATTCAGTTTCTCATTTAAAGTTTCCATTTTTTAGCCACATCCAATATTTCTCGTGTGATATGTCGCTTGTAATGTCCATAGAGTTGTTTTTCTTCCTATTTTTGTTTGCAAGTTATTTTAATTCTGTTGGTCTTCGTGTGGTCAGTAATATTACTAGTGACTGTAATATCTTATACTGCGCTTTTTTATATAATCTTCCAGTCTCTGTATCGATGCATCAACGCTATCTTCAATGCTTGGAAGTCCTCTTCCTCCTTCTTTCCTAGGCAAATATATTCTGTCAATACTTTCATGTTCCACAGTTTTTCAGCTCTCTAGTAAGGTCGAGGTATTTATTGTTCTTTTCAGTTTCTTTTAATTTTACTCTGTGGTCAGCCGGGACAGCAAAGTCCACAATTCTGGGAGGTTTTTTTGTGTTGATTATTATTAGGTCTGGTCATCTGGACGAGATGAAGTGATCCGTTTGGATGTCAAAATTCCAGAGGATTTTGTGTGTTATTCTCCAGCGCTGCTGTTGGGTTGTGCATATACCATTTGTTCGTATTACTCTTTATAGTTTTTTCCCACCAGCTTTAGCTAACGTCTTTTCACTGGATTTAGAGTGAAACTTAGTCTCCTCAAGTGTCCAGAACTCTCCTAAGTATTCTGGTCGATCTTAATAATGATGTTATTCGGATGATCTCATAAGCAAGAAACACACACAAACACAAACATATATATGCCGATATATATTTATAAACTTTCCTGCATGAGTCGGATAGTAACACAATTTTGAGTACAAGGTTTTTGAAATCAGAGTTTACCTTCTTCGAGACAAGTTTCCTGAGAAAGACGTAAAACAAACGAATCGAAAAACCATTTATGAATACTGCTCAATGAAAAGTTGAAATAAAAGGCGGCTGTACAAGAAATATATTGTTTATTATTATTTATGCTTTTGTTCTGCCAAATATTGCGGTAATTATTATTAGTATTGTGTAAGAATGTTTAAATAAAAGAACCTACTTGGCAACACGCAGAAAATTTTCATGTTTTTTCCAGTTATTTATCTTCTTGATTAATTCAAAAGAAAACTTTTGAAAATAAAGCAATTGAGAACCTCCAATCATGACACATATCAATTGCAATGAAACTTGTTTTCTTGCGTAATATTCCAGTTTTTAAATCTAAAAACAAAACAATTAGAAGCAACGTGTCTACTTATTCAAATACGCTAAATATCAATATATATTTTACTGATATACAGGAATACATACTTGTTAAATCACTCACACAAACACACGCACCCACATTAACCCACACTCGCACCCCCCCACACATATATATATATATATATATATATATATATATATTATGTGTGTATATATATATATATATATATATATATATATATATATATATATATATAGTATTATTCGGTCCAGTTAAACCAGAGTTAGGAGTAATTCCTTCAGGACAAGAAAATCATTCAGGAGCTGAACATTTAAATTTTCCTGGTGGAGAGCTCAATGTAATTTTATTTTTTACAGAGCAATATTCTTTTTTATTTATCCATTGGATCTGAAGAAGTCCTGTTATATTTTTCTTCGTGTTTTTGGTTCACACCAGAAACTGAAAAACAGGGTGGAAATAAATTTATAATCCTAAAATAACCGGTCTTTGGTTTTTTCTTTAAAGATATATATATATATATATATATATATATATATATATATATATATATATATATATATTTACTAATCTAATATCTACCAGTATTCAGGTACCAGAAAAAAACAAAAAAACCCTGCCAGGAACAAGAGATAAAAGTATTTCGAATCACCGCACAGGGGAAAAGAAAAAAATTATGGTTCAAAAAGAAAGAAAAGGCCAACCTCGTCCGACCCTTTGAAAAAAATCAAGGGATACGCAGTCAGTGGTCAAAAGAAAACCAAAAACCCTCCGCAAATGCTGCAATGCTACAATTACTAAAGTGCTCAACACAATTGGAGCCAATTATAAAATTAACCTAAATCGCTAGTCGAAAATCTTCTACTAAAGTTTCACCTTATCGGATCATCAGGAAGCCTAACTTCGACTAATTCTAAAGGAGAAATCGCCTTCTTTTATTCACCAAAAAAGCCACCTAGCTTAGAATTTGCATAACAAATAAATAAATAAATAAATATCTTACTTTGTATAAAAAAAAGAAGGAATAAAAAAAATCCCAAATTATAGAGCAACCACTCCATTTTGTGTCTACAACTATTTAACACCTCCGATCTTTGGTTTAACATATTTCTACTTTTACAAGATGCTATTGCTAGTTTCTCCTCCATACAAAGCCGACAAATTCTATCCCCCGCCCTATATTTACGGCATTTCTTTATTACTTTCCATTTCATTATAGGATCTACCCCTTTGTTATCTTTAGGCTCCCACATGTAACTAGATAAAGCAGCGCTATGCTCATACTTCTGGTGCGAGAAACACGTTTTATGGTTATAGTACCTAGTCTTAAAATCCCCTTACGTCGACCCAAAGTGTATCTTTTTGTTTCTCTTATTATTCGAATCACTATATACTTCTACTTTATACACTACACATTCTTCCTTACATTTGCCTTCCAGGGGACATCTAACCTTATCCCTACAGTTACATTTAGCAATCACCTTATTTTTTTCCTTACTTAATTTAGCCATATTACTCCAGTTTATTATGCCATTGATGTTTGGCATGCAACTATAACTTATTTTAACACAATTCTTATTAGATATCTTATGTAACCGGCTCCCACTAGGGAAATTTCTTTTTAATAACTTAAAGAATTATTTCCCTAAGTTATTTGCTACTTCCATGTTATAAGGGGGGATTAAACCATAAAATTTTCCTGCTTGTGCTACCAGCGCGATATGATGATGATGATGAAAAGTAGGAATATGTTAAACTAAAGATCGGAGATGTTAAATAGTTGTAGACACAAAAGGGAGTGGTTGCCGTATAATTAGGGATTTTTTTTAATTAATTTTTTTTTTATTCAAAGTAAGATATTTTTTATTTATTTATTTATTTACTTATTATGAAAATTTTAAGCTAGGTGTTTTTTTTTTGGTGAATAAAAGAAGGCGATTTCTCCTTTAGAATTAGTCGAAGTTAGTCTTCCTGATGATCCGATAAGGTGAAACTTTAGCAGAAGATTTTCGGCTCACGATTTAGGTTAATTTTATATATATATATATATATATATAAGTAAGTAAAGTTAGCGACCATAGTCGAGGGTGACCCGTAGGCTCCCTTTTCGATAGCTACTACACCAAGGTGTAGGGGAGGGCGCTACTCCATTCCCAGGATTGCTCCACTTTACCCTTGAACCGTACCTTATAATGCTGAGTGTTAAGCAAGGTGGTATCAAGTTCCATTTTTAAAGTCTTTGGTATGACTCGACCTGGGATTGAACCCAGGTCTCCCGGGCCATTGGCGAACACTCTAACCGCTGGGCCAATAAATGCTCGCACATTGACTCTCATTTACACACACACACAAACACACACACACACATATATATATATGTATATATTATTTTTATTATTTTTCCAATTGTATCATTTTGACGGTGGGAATGAAAGAACTTAGTGATACAATTTGTAATTACAAAAAGTGCCACTGGCCCATTGCGTAGAATGTTGCCCAATGGGCCGGGAGACTGGGGTTCAATCATAGGTTGAGTCATACCAAAGACACAAAAATGGTACTTAATACCGCCTTGCTTAACATTTAGCATTATAAGGTACGTTTCAAGGGTAAAGTTGAGCAATTCAGGCAAGGGAGTAGTGCCCTCCCCTAAACCGCGGTGTAGTAGCTATTGAAAAAGGAGCTTTTGGGTTGCCCTTGGCTACGGTCGCCAACTTTACAACATACATATGGTGAAAGAATTTCCATAAAAAAACAAAAGACTAAAAACATTCGTAGGGCTTGAAAATAATCAACCAATATCGCAATGCCTAGTCAAACAAAATAAAACGTCTGAATAGATTAAGCTAAAACGTAAAACTATTCAATATATTTAGTAGAGCAATATAAGAATACGTACTGAGCAGAAGTAATCAACTAACCACATCAAAATTATCCTGATGATGTGTTTAAGTAAAATCTAGGTAGATTACTTTTAGATCTGTAGGTATTCATATATATATATATATATATATATATATATATATATATATATATATATATAATATTCAATGTCATTGTTTCATTCGCCTCTTAACATATAATATAGGCCAAAATGGAGACATTTGAATAAATTAAAATTTATCGAGATAAAACAATTTTAAATAAATCTGTTTTTGTATTCTCTTAACAATGCTTCGTTTTACATAAAATTATCTAAATTATGTAAGTTGAGGTCAATTAACAATTCAAAAATAAGTAGCAAAAACAATAACTAAGCTTTTCGTTACCATAAATTGATCATAAATTTACTTTTGTCTATGTATATATGGATGTATGCATGTATATATGTATAAATTGAATGAATCTTTATCTTCAAAATTAACACATATGTTTTATAAATGTACAAAACGAAATTGTTACGATTTATTATTCGTAAAGCATCATTATTACAGTGTGACAAATACGAATAAATCTCTAAACAAGTCGACAAGAACTTCAATTATTTCAAGTCGGAGATAAATTAGTTTCATAGAATATTGTATGAACTTAAGACCGACAAAAACAATCATTTATACGTATTTCGTTGGTTGGAGTCAATCTAAAAATGTAGTATATTTATATTTAACAATGTTTAAATGGTTTATTTAAATAAAATGATTGACGGCACAACTAGAGTGTAGAAACGATGATCATTCAACAATATATATATATATATATATATATATATATATATATATATATATATATATATATTTCATTCAGAAAAAAACAACAAATGTGACCGGTTTGTTGTTTTTTCTGAATGAAATTATTGCTCTGTAATGTCTGTTAAATTGAGTTCTTCACCAGGAAAATTTGAATGTTCACTTTTGAATAGTTTTCTTGTCCTGATGGAATTACTCCCAACTCTAGTTTAACTGGACCAAATAATACTAAATATATATATATATATATATATATATATATATATATATATATATATATATATATATATATATATATATTAGTGTAAATCAACTTTCATCGTAATTAAAATATTACATGTAAGAAATTTATTCCATCTGCCCATTCATAAATATATTCACACACACACACACACACATATATATATATATGTGTGTGTGTGTGTGTGTGTGTGTATGTGTGTGAGCGTGTATGTATGTATGTATGTATGTATGTTTGTGTGTGTGTGTGTGTGTGTTTAATTCCATAATAATTTCTCATTAATTTTCAAAATTCTATTGAAACTACCGTATACTATATAATATATACCATATTTTAATAATTATACAGTGGTTATCAATTCAGCATTACTTATTGTTTTATTGGCATCATAAACTGCTGCCAGCTTAAGTGTAGACGTCTTCCCCGTCGAAATTGAGCAACTCAACTAGTACGTTCTAATAGGCACGTGCGTATAAAGGAAAGAAAAGCAAGTTTATTAATCTACAGGAAGTAAAAAGAAGAAACATCATAAAGCTGAAATTGACAGATAGAAACAATGTTTTCCTGCGTGAAGTGTCGGATGCACTGTAGAAAAAAAATCATCTGTCCTCGTGTCTACTTTTAGAATATCAGTTGCAATAATAAAACAACGATCCGTCATTGTGGCTGGTGTAATTTTATACGCGTTACGATGTGATTTGGCGGGAAAAGCTTCACCGTAAAGTGACAGGAAATGTTGCGAAAGGTCAGCATAAATAAGTTATGTCACATTAACTGAATATGGAAAATGCATTAGAGTTCTCAGTTACAAACAAAAAAGTACAGCAAATGAGTCACTCGTTACTTATACGTTGACGCCAAAGGTTGTGTCATCCTCTTTTTCTTCTTTGTACTATAAAAAGGTAAATTCGCTCGAGGATGGTAATTCCAAAGCATAGTGCGAATATTTCCAAGTGACTGGCTAAAATCCCAGTGGGAGGTGGAAGAGGGTGGATACAGTTTGTACAGATGGAAGATGAGTAAAGGAAACAATTATACTTCCTGTCTTCAATTTCTTTTTTTTCACCTTTATTTGAATAATGGTTCTTAGGAGAATACTGAAATTTGCGTATGTGCGCATGCATTATAGTGCACAGGAATGTATCTGTGATATATATATATATATATATATATATATATATATATATATATATATATATATATATATATATATAATTCCATGGAATTTAGACTGCGACACCTGGGTTGCTATTATATAATTGCTCTATCATAGATATTGGGCACTCTCCATATTATATTGAAACCCCGGGGTTGCTGTCTAAATTCAATGGAATTAAATATGTATATCTAATATACATTTATTTATGTAATATTTATTATGTAATAGCACTATCCTAGATATTGAGCACTCTCCATATTATATTGCACATGGTTCGACGTAAACCCACTAAGTGATTTAGTAACAACCAACACTGTTATGATATATATATATATATATATATATATATATATATATATATATCGAAAGTAAAAGATTATATCTGAGTGTGAAATAGTGAATTAAAAAAAGGTTAGTAAGATCTTAAAGGCTGATTAATTTATCCTGGTTAATCAATTGACAATATATAAAGTTAGCATTTAAATACTGTTTAATTTTGTATGGTCCCCAACTCCATATGAAAACTAAAAACAAATTAGACTATACTTAATTTTAATTACGGAGACATTAAAAAGCACATATATCGATGTGTGTGTGTTGTATATATATATATATATATATATATATATATATAA
Source organism: Sepioteuthis lessoniana (assembly GCA_963585895.1). Lineage (NCBI taxonomy): Eukaryota > Metazoa > Mollusca > Cephalopoda > Myopsida > Loliginidae > Sepioteuthis > Sepioteuthis lessoniana. The sequence goes on along the minus strand of OY757928.1, from coordinate 13,191,732 downwards.
TTGGTTGACCTAAATATTTCGAAACATTTTATGTGAATATTTGCGACGTGTATATTACGTTACGAAAGCAGTTCAAGACGTGACTGATATCCGCTATGATTTCTTGTATCGCGGTAGTTAGTTCGCTAACACGTGTTTGATTTTAAAGACGCACAGCTGAAAGTGCAACATAATTTATTTTGAGACCCTTTGCTTTAAACGTCCAAACTGGGACAAAACACCGCGGAAGCCACTAAAATCATTTGTCATGTGAAAGGTAAATGCACAGATGATCACAGTTCAGTAACCAGATGGCTATAGAATTTTATCCTCGATGATCAGGCATCTGTATTTTGAGTTTGTGCGCCCAGCCAAAGAGTCAATTCACGCTAGTTGCAGTCGGTGTGTATCAAACAAGTGTTGGTATCACACAGTCCGGTGTTGTTCTTTACCTTCACAACCCAAGAAAAAGTACCTAGACATACTGATTTTTTTTCTCGTAACAAAACTATTTCAAAACATTTGACACATCTTAATGTACATGGAAAGAAATAAGAGTGAAAAACCTAAACTTCGAATTTGAATTTCATGCTTTTCATCAAAGGAGCATTTTCATACACTCCTGAAATGATTTTAAAACATATATGACACTGATGCTGCTGTTTTAATCATCTTTTCTGGTCCATTGCTCAAGAGGTTAGAGTGTTCGCCAATGAGCCGGGATACTAGGGTTCAATCCCATGTCAACTCATACCAAAGTGAAAAAATAGTACTTGGAATCTCCTTAACACTCAGAACCATGAAGTATAGCTCAAGGGTAAAGTCGATTAATTCAGGGAAAGGAGCATGGCCTTCCCAACACCTCGGTGTGGTAGCTTATGAAAAGGGAGACTTCGGGTTGCTTTTGACTATGGTCGCCAACAGTTACAACTAACAATCATTACTTACATGAACGTGAATGTTGAACTATCTCTGCTATTTGTTCTTGTATTTGCTTAATAAGTATGGATGTTTTTCCTTGGAAAATTTCAAGTGAAGATAAATGTGAAAAACGGCTCAATTTTACCGACAAAAGACTGGTACAAAGCAAAAGCTAATTCCTATTGTTGGTAACTATCGGATGAAATACGTTCTAGAATTTGATCTGTACATACATATTATTAACGTTGAATAAGTTAAAGATTCTGTTTTTATGATTCACGTGAGAAGTTATTAAAAAATGAAAAGAACAAGGAGTCATAACAAACAAATAAATAGATAAAAGTGCAGCAGTGTGACATTTTGACCCGATACAAATATTATACTCTAATCATTACAGAAAGTGCCAATTCATCATTTTCATTCTTATTATGTTTTGACGATGATTTTCAGCTTCACTGAAAAACTTTGAGTAAAGGGAATATCACTTCATGATATCCCTGTTTTATTTCAGACTACCTCTGTCACATTTTGTCCCAAAATTTCAAAGGATATTTGAACAAGAAAAACTATTCAAATAGATTGGTTATAATATTATAAAAGTGATTTGTGAAAAACGGTTTATATATATATATATATATATATATATATATATATATATATATATATTAAGTATGTTATGGCTATACATCTTATGCGATGACTGACCAATTTATATAATTTCAGGTTCAAATCAACAGATACAGCAGGAATTGGAATACACCCTACAATAGCCTGATTGTCACAGCTGGTGAATTTCAAAAATGCAATCCGGGCGTGAGGACACATTAGAAGAACTTCTTTTTTAAACTTTGAAAAAATGCCACAGAAACGTATGCAATGCTTCAGACTGCTTTTCGACCCTCAGTTTTTGAGTGGCAAAAGAGATTCAAGGAAGGCGGTGAGTCTGTGAGGGATGACTAGAGGTGTGGGAGGAGTAAGGAAGTCAATACATCAGAGTTGATTGGCCAAAGGATTGGGGTTAAGGTTAGGGTTACTATGTTGAGGTTTTAAGGGAGTTCAGGAAAAGATTTCGTCGGAAGAGGCCAGCACTCTTAAAATCGGGTCAGTGGCATTTCCAGTAGGACAATGCACCAGTCCACAACTCCATCCTTGTCACAAACTATTTGACCTAGATGGGTATCAAGACAGTTCCTCACCTTCCTTTTCGTCAAGACCTTGCTCCCTGTGACTTTTGGTTATTCCCTAAGCTCAGAGTCTGTCGTTATAAGACAATTGAGGAGATGAAAGAGGCTGTGACGAAGGTCATTGACACGCTCACACAAGAGGACTTCCACGGGGCTTGTTGGAACGGTACAACAAGTGCATTACAGCCGGAGTAGATTACTTCTATGGAGACTTGAGTTTCATCTGTGTACTATCAATAAAAGATCCCTAACTAAAAAAAGGCTCGAAACCTATTTAATGATCCTCCTATATATATAAATATATATATATGTGTGTGTATGTGTGTGTGTGTGTGTGTGTGTGTGTGTGTGTGTGTGTGTGTGTGTGTATTATTTGGTCCAGTTAAACCGGAGTTGGGAGTAATTCCATTAGGACAAAAAAAAAAAAAATTCAACAGTGAACATTTAAATTTTCCTGGTAAAGAACTTAATGTATCTGATATTACAGTGCAATAATTTCTTTAAGAAAAAACAGAAACCGATCACATTAGGATTATGAATTTATTTCCATCCTGTTACGGGTTTTGATATCAATCAAAAACACCAAAAATAACAAAATAATTTAGAATAGACACTTAGGTGTCTATTCTGAATTATTATGTTTTGGATTTATATCAAAACCCATTACAGAACGGAATTTTTTTTCTTAAAAAAAAATATATATATATATATATAAGTTGGCTCCCTATTCAATGGCCACTACACCGAGATGTATGAGAGGGAGCTGCTTCTTTCACCCTGGATTTCTCCATATATATATATATATATATATATATATATATATATAGATAGATAGATAGATAGAGTGTTCAGAAAAATCAACACACTTTTAGATGAGTTATCTGTTAATTATCCCTAAAGTGGAGTTTAATCTTTAGCTAAAGATTTAGAGATCTCAAGAGATGCACTGCTAATACGAAAAACTATTAGTTTTAGAGGAATTCCCGATTCATGAAATTTTGGAAGTCAACATCTTTTATGAATTATAAATCGGAAATCACTTTATGAAGATCAGAATTTGTCTTTTTTCATTTGTAATGTGTTATATGACCTTTTTAAAATACTTATAATTTTAGTTATAATTTGTGTTGTAATCTGTTCATGCGTGTTTCCCATCAAATAATATTCTAATTTTCTTTTTATATTTAGGTACGATTAGTAGCTCACAGATTAAGAAATACACAACAAATAATATAAGATAGAAAAACACGCATGCAAACACCCCCACCCCTGTATATATATATATATAGATAGATAGATAGATAGATAGATAGATATTCGTAGGAAACAACGTATTTTTGACCTTTTTATAGGTTTTCTGCATAATAGCTGAAATGTTTGAGAAAAAGCTCATGATAAATTTCGCAGAATAAATGACCTTCCGATTAAAATCGTAAAAACAATATTTATCCCTTGGTTTACTTTGATAAATAAGTTCCATCCAAATTTGCAAAAATAAACTATTTTGAACAGAGTAACTCGTATTATTTTAGATATATTTTTTAAAGTTTAATTCTATTTAAAAAAAAAACAACCTACTGCACGAACCCTCATTTCTTTCTAATGGAAACCTCGGTTCAACGGAATTGACTTCGTGAAACGCTGACCTAGTCAAAAGAGGTATTGAATATTCTAAATGAGGAATAATTTTTATAACTCTTATCACGTAGAGAATGGAATTGATGAAACAAGTTCAAATCCTAGTTGGGACAGTTTACCGCTTACTCCTCGCTGATTCCTGTAGAAAAGGCACGAATCAATATATTTCCTCCTGCAACGAGGAAATATTCGGGTAGACTGAGCTTTTTAGCCTTGGGTTATATCCTGCCATTGATTGAGTGGTTAGGTAAATACATCAATGGTATTCTACGTAAAACACATTTGGCAAACCGTTTCTGTTGTTTCATCCATAAAATAAAAGCCGATTAAAAAAGGTTATTTCGATACATGGTTTGGCCAATAACTTTTTCTATACATTCTCATATATATATTTGTTCATTTATTTATTTTGCATATAATTTTGGCAGAGAGAAATATATCAAAACCGTATCTATCAGAACAAATTGTAGGGGCAGCCCCACAGTTAAAATGCTTAGAGATTTTGCAGAAGGACCTAGAACCGGCATTTGGCTTTAATGGATGTAAATGCTGATTTTCTATGTTGGCAGTTCTTGTAATTATCTACAACTGGCGCCGGACCACTGTCTATGTTTTTTCCATTACCTATATTATGGCCTTTAGCCGATATAAGCTAAAGTTAATAAATATTGCAAATAGCATGTATAAAAAGAAATCGTTTATATCTACCGGAAATTGTACGAAATTATTACTTTGGAAAACTCGAGAGATCCTTGAATTTATTTAAGAGGGAGTGAAAGCAAAAATCACTGATTTTAGCGAATCCTGCAGCTAGCCATCACTGTTTGGTTGGCACCATGCAATTCCCAGATTTAGCCATTAGTCAGCACTGTTTCAGAAACAGCATGAGTCCTAACAAAAAAAAAAAAAACATTGAAGGTGTTAGAAATGTAGACATGTATATAATTTTGGTAAGGTTTGGAATCGTGTGAATACTTCATAATTCAGTATTTGATAACCGACACTTTCTTCTGGGGAATGCAAAGGAAGTTGGTTGGAAGCTAGATGTATTTATGTGATTCGAAGCCCCGCCCAATACATAAAGACAAGGAAAAAAAAGACACACACTGTAATTTTCTTTCTGACTTATTTGACCTTGCTTCGGGTAGAAACAAAATAACAGTAAAAATATTGAAATCACTTGTGCTTTTCCTGACCAGTCCAATGGCTCATGTCGAACGTGCCGAAATGGATTTAAGAATTATTAGAACGTTGAATATAGGAATTTAGGAAAGATCTTCAAACAGTCTCTCAAAGAAAGAAAGAAAGAAAGATAGAAAGAAAGAAATTGGCAGAATTGTAATTCTGGAGTGCAATGAAATAGAAAAAGAGTTTCTTAAAAACTAATTGATATTTTTACACGACGATATTATTAGCAAAACATTTGACCAAATCAAGACGCTCAATATATATATATATATATATATATGATGGGTAAATTTTCGCCAAGTTAAATTATTAATTTCACGTATTAATTTCGTTTGTTTCAGGTTTGTCGACAATGCTACAAACTAGAGTTTGTTGAACACTATCTGTGATGGAAGCATCATCATTTTGCAGTTTATTTCTCCAAACATTTGGAATAACCATGCTGTAATACGTGCCATTGACATAAGAGGCGTCAATACAATGATTTCTGGGTGTTTCTGTGTCAAACAGTGTAAAGGATTCGAATAGAGTCGAATTAGTCTGGTGGTGACAATAAAGGTACAGCAGGTTGCAAGTTTTACTTTTACGATTCTAATTTAGTAAAGAACTTCCGAATTTGTTGGTGAACTTCTGGCCACGAAAATCCAATCTGGTCCATATATCCTGTGAGAATATGAATTCCTTGTCAAGCAAGGAGTGCATAAAGACACTCAGTATTTTTTGTTGCATATCCTACCACTTGACTAACAACGAAGAACTCGTAGATATATACAAATATAATCTATACTTTTATTCTTTGACGGCGACGTTAGTGTGAAGTAGGAATGCAGTCAGAGAGAGTTCACACTTATCATTCTTCTGTGTCGGCCGGAAAACACACACTGGGGAGCTGACAGGTTTGCTTGAGTGGCTAGCGGATCTCTGCCTTCGCTTGAGAGACCAGCGGATCTCTCCCCTTCGCTTGAGCGACCAGCAGACCTCTACCTTCAGTCCTAAATTACAATGCATATGTTGTCTTTTCAAGTCCCATGTGGAAGTATGAACATCCTCTTCGCTTCATGTATTTTCTGTTCATAGCTGGTTATCCGATCTTACATACTTCCGTTTTTTTTTCGGTAATTTCTGCGTACGGAAATATCTGTCATTCAATCCATTGATAAAAGATTACATTTTTATCTTTCCAGTGAAATCACTTTGTTGATGTTATCTTACGACTGCATTGAATCTGTTCAATTACGGCACTCTATCGCTAGCAAAGCTAGTATATTACATTTCTCATAAAAGATGAGCAAGGGCCAATTTTTATCACAAACCCTGAAGGACAAAAGGAAAGATCACGATGCAAAGCTTTTGAATAAATTCAAGCATCCTCTCAAACCGAACATTTTTTGTTTTGTTCTGCTTTTTTGTCTTTTTTTCTCAGATGAGAAAACCTGAGTCTTTATTCTGTGGTAAGACCCAATTTTTGTGACTTTGAGTTGCGGTCATTTGCTCATTCGATGGTATTACTCCTACTCGTTCTTTGACTTGGAATCGTAGTAACTTTTTAAGTATTAGTCAAATAGATATGTTTGAAAATTATTTGAGTTAGATAGGAATATTTGGAACTATATAAATGTGTAGCCAAATAATCATCATTAAATTGAAATAGGTACTTGTAACCAGTTCATTGCGCATATATCATTACTTTAAAAAATGTTTTCATACATCTATAATTGCTTTCAAATCATTATTATCATACACTTTTTTAAAACAATATAATATTTTTAAAAACACGTCTGCATTTAATAATCAATCAAATGTTTACATTCTGTACGACAAACGTCTCATCCAACCAATCAAACAACCTATAAGTGTTTCAGTAATACTCTATCTCACACTCTCACGATCTGCAGGGTTGTCCTCGTCGTGTAATTGTGAAAACGCTGGAATGCAGAATCATATTAAGTGAGTTCGAACTCCAGTTACGCTATAGCGTCCACTTTTGGACAAATACCCTTGGGAAATGTATGACCCCACCAATTATCCTTCCAACTGGGTATTAGATAGTACCGATTTCGTTCTTCGGAAGTATGGATTTGGCATTTAATTACCAAAGAAGGTTGATATGCCATTAAGAAACTACATGGGGTGAAGGGAGGGCGCTACTCCATTCCTAAGATTGCTCTACTTTACCCTTGATTCTCCTCCTATAGTGATGAGTGCTTAGCAAGGCGGCATTTTTGGGTCCTTGGTATGACTAGACATGTGATTGAACCTCGGTCACCCGAATCATCGGTGAACACTTTACTCATAAGGCCACCACCGACTTCTAGTACCTTGAGGGAAGTAGGATTGGGTACTTGTTTTCCAACAGAGAAATATGAAGAATACGGTCAAGTCAGTCATATCGGTGCTAGGTATTGTCATGACTTGATGATTGATTAGATTGGTCCACTCTGACTGTCCGTCTAGAAGAGTATGGGGTAATTAATCTGTTGTCAGTCACGAGATCTCAACTATAACGGTCTCTTCTTCAAGCATTACAAGTCACCAGCATGGCCTACGGGTAGCTTTGTTAGTGAATCTGACACTTCGTAGAAGTATGTTGGCGTATTCTACGGATCCAGCAAACAGGATATGATGCATTTATTTATTTGGGTGAAGGTTAGTGTATGAGCAGATGTACTTTGAACGTTTATAACACAAGAATGGTGTTCTGGTGTGCAACAGATTTTAAGGACAACACTCAATAGTATCTTATATATATATATATATATATATATATATATATATATATATATATATATATATATATAAGCTAATCTACAATCCAGTTAATCCGTAAGGGGAACAATTCCGTTAGGACAAGTAGATTATTCAAATTTCGAATATGTAAGTATTCCTGGTAAAGAGATCAATGTAAATAAATTCACAGAGCAAATAATATTATTTCAAGACAAAAACAATATTTTCTCGTTGGGTCTGATGATGTTCCCGTTAAGAATTATTCTAGAGTCTTTGATTTATATCAATGCTCTTAACATAAAAATCACAATGACACACACAGACACACACACACACACATATATATATATATATATGTGTGTGTGTGTGTTTGTGTGTGTTTATTGTTGCTATTTTTGCATATATATATATATAAGTACTATTTGCCATTTAATAATACACAATAGCTGGCATGCCATAAAACAAATCAGAACCAAAAAAGTCAATTCCCTAACAAAATCCCTTCGTCTTTCACCAAAATATAAATTATTCTTTTAATAATTCAAATATTGAAAATTCTGGCAATCTACTCAATAAAATAAGTAATACAAATATGAAGAAAATATTCACCAACTTTTAAAATTAAATCCTTACTTTAAAATATTCCTGTAAGTAAATACATTAAGCGTTCAGAAAATCTTTTTAAGAAAACTAATGCTACATTAACATTACCGATTAATAAATTATCAAAATTCGCACATATTGGGGATTTTTCAGTATAAAGGTATTTTTGATAAACAAAATTTCGGTTTACATACGATTTCGTCTCTTGGCGATAACTGGTTGTATTTTGCTTGAATTTCTTTATTAAATTCATTATTTGAAAAGGTTTTATGTATTTCCATTACATAGATCATATATTATTCGTATATTCTGAAAATATAGACAACAAAAATCGCACATAAATAAAACAGAATATTAGTAGATTTTACCTTCGAAGTAGAAAATGTCAGCACTTTGGATTTTCTTAAATACATTTGTAGGGAATTCTAACAAGAAAATTAGAATCTACATTTGATCATAAATCTATGAATAACAATGACTACATTCATTTTTACACACATCAACTTACCAAAAGAAAAAATCATTGATAAAACATTGATGACCTAAGAGCCTTTAGCATTTGTCGACCCAAATTTCGAAAGATGTATACGATTATATAGAAAATTCCTTGGCACATCTAAAATACACTAAACTATTAATACCTTGCCGGTGTGCTACAGATACTAGGGACGACCCTCAATAGTATCATATATATATATATATATATATATATATATATATATATGTGTGTGTGTGTGTGTGTGTGTTTGTGTGTGTGTGTTTGCTTTAGTAGGAGAAATATACTATTTCTGTTTATTTTTTAGTAAACCTGTTCAAGTTTTTGAATGATTCTGATGATATCTGAATGGAATGACTTCAAAAAATGCTATTTTTTCCAAGTACTTTCTGCCCCAGCAGAAACCATCTTCAGGGAACGAACAGTTAAATGACAATCGCAATAACACACACACACACATACACACACACACACACACACACACACACACACACGTGTGTATGTACGTGTTTGCATAAAAACAATTTGCCATTTAATGATCCACAATGGTTGGCATGCCTTAAAACAAAAAAGAACCAAACTAGTCAGTTCTGACCATATCCCAAAGTCTTTAAACAAACAATTAATTTTTCTTTTAATAATTCACACAGCGAAAATTAAGCACTCTGATCAACAAGATAATACAAATCTGAAAAAAAATGTTCAGCGACTTGCGACCTAAAATCATTATGTAAAAATAGTCCTGTAAGTAAATGCATTTAGCGTTCGGAAAATCATTTAATAAAACTAATGCTACATCCCCATTACCGATGAAGGAAACTGTTGCGTTCTGGTTAGTGAACGTTTGTAATATTAAATAATGGACAAACCACGATATGAGAGGAAATAGAGATATATTCTCAGGAAAAAAGTATATAAAATAGAGAGACTATTAGTAGAAAAGAACATAGGATTAGTGAATACAGAATAAAGATATAGTCCGACGATAGAATTGGCTTCCGTTATTACGGTAGCAAGTAAGGTGATCTAGTGCGATCTCCAGTCTCCAACGCTCTAATATTATTCCTATAAGAAGCTGCTCTTCACCTTCTAGTCTGCCGTGGTATTAGTAGCTACTGCTATATATGGTAGATGAACTAGTTCATTGTGCGGAAAAAGATGCGTGATACCCAACAGAAACAATCAAAATTTGCTGATTATGCACCAAAAAGTGTTGGGTTTATTTCAGGATAATGGTATTTTTTTATATAAACAAAATTTCAGTTTACATATGATTTTGTCTCTTAGCGATATCTTTGCTTATTTTGTTTGAATTTCTTTCATCAGGTCTTTTTGAAATTTTATTATTTTTAAATAATATCCAAAGGTTTCATATATTTCTGTTGCATAGATCCTATATTACTCGTATATTCAGAAAATATAGACATAACATTGCATATTGATGAAATAAAACTTTTTCTATATTTTACCTTTAAACAAGAAAATATCAGCGCTTTGGATTTTGTTTGATCCATTTGCAGTAAATTCTAACTACAAATTAGAATCTACAGTTAATCATAATTCTATGAACATCAATGAGTATATTCAGTTTTACTCACATCAACATACCAAAAAAAAAACCATGGACTAATCATAAATGAGAGTCCTTAATATTTGTCGACCCAAATTTTGAAAAATGTTCATGACTATACAGAAAATTCCTTGGCATAAAAAAAAAATTCTGAATTCTTTATACAATTGCAATATAATGGCCGAGGGATTTCGTTTTATAGACCTTTATTTTGGGTTTAGTTAGGCTGAGAACCTTTCGGCTCAGTGCGTAGGTTAGTTAGGTAAAAACCTGAGCTCAAGTGTTGACGCGCGCGCGGGGGGGGGAAATGTGTCGTTCACAGATGTCAAAATAAAAATCCCAGGTAGAAAGGTTGACCAGTGGATGAGAATGACGTCATTCACCGGAAGATTTTTGGGATTTGAAAAAAGTCAGTTAGTTGACTCTTGCGGTCCAAAGAAGAAGGGTGACTTTCGCTAGCTCGCAGTGGCCTTGTAGCGGGTTCCACACGTGTTGGGGGACAGATGGAAAAGCCAGCATAGAAAGAGCGTGCCTCTCTGTCCTTACTTCGAAAAACCTTTAAACTCAAAGGTATTAAAAACTTTTGTACCTGAACTAAGAAGTCGTAAGTATTTTTAGTGTTTCGGGATTCCTATGTTCAATGTATATATGTTATGAACAAATTATGTCCATTTCACACATATCCGTATATCTGGCTATGTAACACAATTTGCTAGGATTAGTTTTTAAAATTCATTAGCGAAAAAGTAATGAACGTGCTATTAATAACGTAAGCAATATTTCTGAAAACATTTTATTTCACAAATGTATTATCTTATCAATTAATTCAACAACCCACATCGAAATGAAGTTTAATAAACTCAAAATATAAACCATAACAAATTCTTATAAAACAATAATTGATAAATAATATATACATAACCCACCCGAGAATTATTGATAAAAACGAGAACAATTATCAAATTTTTCTGAAGCTGACATATATTCCCTTGATTGAAATATGTGTGAAAAGATTTACACACATGAAACATCGAGGACGATTAAAAATGTATATATAAACATATCCAAGATTTTATATGAGTTTATTTTTGTGGTATAGCATTAGAACATAATATAGAAATCAGGCAGTGTTTTCATTTTAAAGATTTCGAATTCTTAGTTCAAAGACATTATAATCAATATAAGATGATTGTAGAATCTAACATTATTTCTAATTTTCAAACTATTATAAAAATTTCATGTGGTGTATTATAGTGGCCTGAACTGCTGAGATTTTCTCATAATGAATTAGACAATCTTGTTGATAGCCCACCACTAAATAGTTTCTTTTGCACGGCCATGTGTGGGGGTCCCGTGCAAAAGCAGGACCACCAGCACGAACATACATTCAGGATACAGTGAGGATACGGGATGTTGTCCTGAAGACCAACCTAGGGCGATGAACGATAGGGAGGAGTGGCGAGAGAGGGTCAGGGATATCCGTACTACCAGTGCGATATGATGATGATGAAATAGTTTGCTAGGGAACGACTGCATGTCACGAAAAGTTAAACAAGCATTTAATATTTACATATATGGTACTATTTACCAACCCCTCCGCTCGGGCAGGATATGACACAAGGTCAATTTTTAAGCGGAGTTTAATAGGTTTGAATTCAGAGTTTTCCTTCTCCTAGACTAGTTGCCTCAACAAGGCTGAAGAACCTAGTCCGTCCTACTATTTACCCATAGCTGGAGGGAGAATAAGGGGGTTCATACCTTTCCCAAGGGTATTTGCCCGAAAGTGAACATAATAGCGCGACTGGAGTACGAACTCGCGTACTACGATTCCGCAGTTCATCGCTTTAACCATTACACCACGAGGACACCCCTGATTTATTACATATATGGTACGCAATAATAATTGTCCCAAACCATATTAAATGAAAGCGCAGTCGTTGCTCCAAGAATAAGGTGATGAATGGCAGAAGTTACTCTTTCGTAGGACTGATGTAGTGTGAGTTCTCGCAAGGCGATTTGTACTCACATGCTTCTCACGTAGCAGAGGCTGAAGTAAGGGTTCTCTCAGTAGGACCTTCATTGTCAGAAAATGCAGGAACCCGCCTCTCAAACTATCACGTGACCATTTGTCACGTGATTGTCAGAAGTTACGCCCAACAATAACCAATAAGGGAGACGATTACGTTTTGTTACCGACACTATCAAACAAAGACCATGTTGTTTTGTTTTTTTCTCCTAAAAAGATCCGACATCACTGATCTAAATTAGTTGTTATTGATTACAACTGAATTATGTTTTATTGAATATTTGCTTATGATTTCTAAACTGCAGATAAAGATTTTATTTATTTTTCTAATGTTACAAGACAAAACCTGACGCCAGTCTAATTTGAAATGGAACGCAAATAAGTGGTAAAATGTGCCAACACTTCCCCAGCGAAAAATTGATTCAATTTTTTTTTGTTTCATTTAATGATTTAAATTTTTTCCCTACAAAACATTAAATATCAATTACTTTTCCTTAAAAAATGGTCGTAAGTGAACGTAGTAGTTAGACTGGATATATATAAACAGAGATTCAGTGGCATTGTCGATGTAAATGCTACACTAAATCAATTATATTCTTAACTATAGAAATGTGGATGTGAGATGCTTTTCATCATTTCCTTTTTAATTAATTTATTAATTTATTGTAAAAACTGTTTCTTGAACACACAGTCAGAATAATATGGACTAAGAATTTTTTAAAAAATGGCAAGGAACCAAAAGTGAGAACAAAGAAGTTGGTAGCTATAGTGTCATGGCACAATGTACCCAACAATTATGCCTGAATGAGGCAAATATAAGAGGTGTTATGAAATATCCGATAAAAGTCAAAATATAAGCTGATAAAACCACCAAATATAGGATTTCTCAATATACATGTGACCAATGTGACTGCTATTAACTCTACTACGAATAATGTTTTGTTCTTTTTTTGTTTCAGATTTGAAAATAGTATACTATAAAAAATATTAATCCAAAATCACAATGCCTTAGACACGAAAGCAAAACATATTTAGTGTAACTACTTATTTGGAGAGAAAATCATTGAAAACCGTCTCATATAGTTGCACCCCATTAATGTGATAATGATTTATTACAGAAACAAGAAACTAAAATAAAATATTGCATGCCCTGGAAGCTGGTATAATACCAATTAAAAAACATAGATTTGATGTTTCTTGCTCAAAGGATGTATTTTTTACAGGACATGTTCCAAATGTCCACTATTTCGCTTGTCTCATTAATAAATCATTATCATATTAATAGGGTGCATCTATTTTGAGACTCCCTGTGTGTTCATTATCTGATAATTTTATTCAACGATCGGCAAGTATTAGAATACAATGTCTGATCATAAAGTAGTTTGAGTGGTTTGGTTAGTTAAAGTTACGGTGGTTGGATTTACTGCAGGTGAAGTCTTTTTGTGTTACATAAAGTTCTCTCCTGCAAGCGATCGTTTCAATGGAATAACAACCATTTCTTATCAATTATACCTTCAAGAATCTATACTTAATTTTGTCGTAGCGTAACGGTAATCGTCATTGGCAGAGGACATAGCTCCCGGAGGACAAATCCTGAAGAAGGCAATGGAACAAGTTGAAAGTAAATTTTATTTGTAAAATCAGCCTTCTACGTTTCGTTGTGGTGCAGCCGTGGCAATGGATATTTATTCGCTATGGTAACAAGGCATATGCCCTGGCAAGTTCAAGCAAGCTACATATGTAGAAAACTATCAACCCAATGGAAGGACTGATCCACAAATACGAACACTCGGTCTTATTCGTTAGAAATTGAAGATATCTGGGGTGGGTAACACATGCCTCTTTGTCGAGCCTACTGGGTGTCGTCAGAAACGGTAGGAAACTAAACAATGCAGAAAACTATACTTAACATAACCACTTTGTCGGTGGGTTTTAGAAAACGTAGATGGTGCCCCGTGCAGAGAGGCAAGACGCTCCAAAGGGTGGATTTTGGGGTAAGACACTAAACGACATCTTGTGGCAAGGCTTTATTCCTGGATATCTGCAGAGTGCTCCTTTATTGTCATTACATCCATGTCTACTTTCCCCCGGAACGAGAATACATTTCAGGGTCCAATTTAAGGGCAAAATGGATCTATATAGAACTAATCGTATTCGACTGCGACGCGTAGAAAAAAACTTAACCACTTCAAAAAAATTTAAATATGTACCTACAATAAAAGCAATTCCCGAACTGTTAGGCATAAAACAACCAAAGAAGGATTAAAATGCCGTTAATACCAATCAACCAATCAATGCTATTCTTGATACACGTAATTTGCAAGTATATATATATATATATGTTTTCATGTATAATAATTAGGAACTTTAGTTGATTGTTTAAGTAGTCAGTTGTTTCGTAACTAGATTAAGAAGTCAACCAGAGAACGGTGAAAAGGAAGGGACATAAATGAGAAAGAGATTGGCGGCAGTAAGGGAGAGGCATGCTGCTTAGGGAGGAAGGAATAGGAAAGTTACCGAGAGGTTCCCCAAATCTAGCTCAGGATAGCAGCAAGTTAGAAATTGAAGTGTTTCAGCAGCAGATCGGTCTTCGGGCTGTCATTGGTTGAAAGAAGCTTAAGCAGTGAATTCCCTTATTAGCGGATCTGTCAAAGGTCAATAAGCTAAGGTGTAAAATTTCAGAATATTATATATTTGACTAACAGAGAGGATTCTAACGGGTTCTTCCTCTTTGAGTCAGAGTGATTTGGGGAGAAATGCCAATGATAAGCTATTCGTCAATCATTAGACTTCCAGATTTGGAACTATACCATTAGATTCAGTTTAGTATCATAATATACACACTTCATTCTTGATGAGGACTGACGCTTCTGCGTAAGGTACACTCAGCGTTTTATGAGGTTCATTGGCTGGGTGGACAAGATCACAGTGAAATTTTATGTAATAACAACGAAGGAGAGGTGAAGCCTCACCATCGGATAAATCTTAGTTTCGTTCCTGAAACTGAGATTTTTCTAAAGACTGAATACATGTAGTAATATACGTACATCGGTTGAATAAATTTCTGTCCAACATTGCTTTATTAATTATTCACTAAGGAAAATGATTAAATTTCCATAAACGATTTTAAGAAAAGACACAAAAACTTCAACATAAAAAAGTTCAAAAAAAAAAAAAAAATGTTGATTAATTCTATTTTCAATCTATTGATTTCAAATTTAGATATAACCAGAAATAACGAAAGAAAATGTTTTATAAAAATCGAACCCCCATTTGTCCATTAAAGATTTTTAATAATTGCCGTTTCATTTTATTTTACTTCATTTTCTACCTCGTTTATTTGCGACTCCATCCCGATTATATCAGTGACAAGCGAATAAAATATTTGTTTTATTATTAAATGGCCAAATATTTTCGAAATTATTTGTACTTTCAATATTTTGCTTATTTTTGCAAGAAGCTAATCTCCAGTCATCAACGAGAAGACCAAAAAAAGTTTGAAGTTCAAAGACAAATAAGGGGGTGGTTGTCCTCGTGGTGCAATGGTTAAAGCGATGGACTGCAGAATCGTAGTAAACGAGATCGAACTCCAGTCATGCTACTACGTTCACTTTCGAGCAAATCCCCTTGGGAAAGGTATGGACCCCCTTATCCTCCGAGCTATGGGTTAAATAATACCACTGCTATTCTTCTAGAAGAATGGCTTTGGCATTAAATAATCCACGAAGGTTGATACGTCATTAAACTAAGAAACAATACCAGACCCATGTAAATACTCTGCCAACGTCGTTGAAGGTATTAGCATTATGTTTCTTAATTTATATACTCATTTTGTTTCTGTCGATCAGGCATAGAATAACCTGACTCAATCCTATGTAGAGGGGTTGGACACCAACCAAAAAAGGTGTCTTAGGTATGACTCAAGACTTCATTTTTTCTTGCAAACACTGATTTTAATATTTTAAAGATGCGATATTTGGAAGTTAGAAATGTGAACTGCTCGATAACATTTATTTACAAACACTTTTTCGCAAGTCGTTTGATAAATTTATGGTCAGTTTACATAATTCAAGATCTGGCTAGTAAAGCAGAGTTTCATCTGCTTTCTCTGAAGCATCGCCCAGTCAGAAGGTCCCATAATACGATTATAACGATAGTCGAGGGTGACTCGAAAGCTCCCTTTTTAATAGCTACCACACTAAGGTGTAGGAGAAGGCGCTACTCCATTCCCTTGATTGCTCCACTTTATCTTTGATCCTTACCTTATAATGCTGATTGTTAAGCATCAAGTACCATTTTTTTGAGTCCTTGGTATAACTCGACCTTGGATTGAACCTTGGTCTCCCGGACCGTTGGCGAACACTCTACTCATTAGGCCAATGACCTAAAAAGTGATGTGACGGGTATATAATACATAAGATGGTGATTCTCCGATTGAAAGACGGACTGCAAGCCGGGTACGGCTAGTACTTCCTTTGTATGATTTCCTTTTCCTGCTCATACAATAACGTTTACCTATCACCCGTTGTTTGAGTTGTTATTCCACCGGTCTTATCTGAAGACCACAAAAAAATAGTTACTTGGTGCAATGACTGTTTATTAAACATTATTATAATTTACCTGGAAAATGTAACTGCGTGCAAAAGAACTTAATCAATAAATAGAAATAATTAATTAAAACTAAATAATTGTTTATGCATTAGTATTAGATTGGAATACTTGAAACCATACAAAAATGTGAATATTATTTGTATTAGACAAGAATTCATATATAAGTAAAGTTGGCGACCGTAGTCGAGGGGACCAAAAGGCTTCCTTTTCGATAGCTACTACACCAAGATGTAAGAGAGGGCGTTACTCCTTTCCCTGAATTGCACCACTTTACCCTTGATACATACCTTATATTGCTGAGTGTTAAGCAAGGAGATATCAAGTACCATTTTTAAAGTCTTTGATATGACGCGACCAGGAATTGAACCCAGGTCTCCCGGACCATCGGTGAACACTCTACCCACCAGCCAATGAGCCGATACTTAATAAAAAAAACAACACAAAAATAAATCAAAAAGTACAACAAATGTAATTCCCTTAGTTATTGGTATAAAATATTCCATACGAGTTGACATGCCGCCAAATCAATCAATGAATCCAGTACTCTAAACTAGAGAAGATTATACTGTAGTGGTTGTAGTTGTTTGAGCTGCTGCTGCTGCTTTCATCGTCATCGTCGTCGTTGTTTTGATAGTGGTTAAAATCGAATTAGGCGTATCAGTTGTTATGTTCCCATCAAAGGCGTCTGGTTGAAATCGCTAGCGACAAAATGACCCCAAGGCATTTCAAATCTTCATCAAAGTCCGAACATCATTATCCCGAACCAGACTAGAATAACCGTTTTATCAGTTTGTAATATAACAAAAGTCATTAGGGTCATAGGATCAAGGTCATGATATAGATCAACAACTCAGAAAATTGTTCAGACCTATTAATTGAACTAACATATTATAAATCAAAATCAAATATTGAGAACAAATTGTGACTAAACAAACTGTTAGTCGAATTAGAGGAAACGTGGTTGAAAAAATTCTATTGATAAATCATAAAGCACATTGCGTATAAAATTGTTAAAGTCATAATCGAATATCGGTGGAATGCAAGGAAAGTCGTAACATGAAAATAGCAGTGTTGTTTAGATAAGGCGTGGGTTGCATGACGGTGTAGTTTGCTTTCTTTGTTTAATGGCATATCAATCGTCGTGGATTATGTAATGCCAAGGTCACTTTTGAAACACAGGGTACGTTTTAACTTAGCTGGATGTGTTATATAATTATAGAATTTTTTTTTTATATTAATCATTTTTCGATAATTATATTTTATCATTCGGTTTGGTTGGACTTTGAACTATTCCGCTTAGAGCAAGTGCCGGTGCACACATTAAGTACAGTTCAAGCTCGTGCGCAGAGGATATGACAATCACAAATGTCATAATAAAAACTCCAGATAGGAAATAGGACTAGGGCGTGGATGACGTCATGTCCTGAAACGAAGGGCTTGGATTTTTAGTGATTTTTGAAAAAGCAGTTAGTGGAGATTTGACTCTGGCCGAGGCCAGTGCACCTGGGGGCTACGGGATGCGCAGCGCGTTTGTTGGGTCAGTTAGTTGAGATTTTGACACTGGGCCGGCCAGTCCAGCTAGGGGATGGCTGTGGGCGATGTAGGAACAGTCAGCATAGTAAAAAGTGTGTCTCTCTCTCCTCGTGTCGAACAACTAAACTCAAGAAGTTAATAAACGTTTTGTACCTGAATAACTGAGAGTCGTCAGTGTTTCGGGATTTCTCTGCATATGAATATTTTACATATCCATATTTTGGCTATGCTACTGATGGATAAGAGGTTTCATAACTTTCCAAAGGGTATTGGTCTGAAAGAAAGCGTAATATAGCGGCTGGAGTTCGAAATCGCTTACTTTTTGGCTGTAGTCCATTGCTTTTGTTCTCCAAGGGCCGCATGACAAAAGGGAAGCAGTAGTACAAAAATAGATCCACGTAATTTTTGTTGAACTAACATAAACCATTTTCACTATTGAAGATCATACGCATAAGTATGTTTTAGAAATGAGGAAGAGCTGATTGCTTCTTTTTTTCTCAAGGGTAAAAATAATTTTCTGTTTAAAAATGTATTGGCACAATATTATCACTGATATCAATGTAATTCATACACGTTTCAGCTGCGATACGTTATGGAATAATTAAAAGAAAAAAATGAATAACTTTAAATTTAATGCATTTATATTAATTCGTCTATAGGATAAAATAATGAATATTTTCATAATCCGTGGATCAAAATTGTATTCAAACATTTTTCTTTATATTACAGGTGCATATTTTAAAATCTCACAATTTAAGGATAATATCTGTCGCTTTAAAATAGAAAGATAACATTATAATGATAATAACATTATAATGCATAATAAAAATGTATATAAAGGTTGTAAAATCTGATTCAAATGAATTCTTTCAATTCAACGAAAGATACACGATTTAAAAAAAAAAGAAGGTATTTTCCTCGGGAAATCAGGCGGGCAAATCCAAAGGCGCCGCGGAAGGATTTAGATCATTTGACTTCGTTTATTTTAATTTTATCTTATGTCGCAACTACACCGAGTTCTTTAATACAAAAGGCATCGATAGGAAAGGAGGATTAAAGATGTTCATACAATTGCCAAAGTTTTTAGTTTGAAAGTGAATGTAATAGCTCAAATGGAGTTTGAACTTTGCTACTAGGATTCCACAGTCCAGAAAGTTAGCCACTGCATAACAAAGGCTCCAACTTAGATACTTTTACGCTTTCTTGCCCACAAAATTTTAATATGATTTATCCGACGTCCCATTAAGTTAGATTTCACTGGAAGTCATTTTATTGTGGAGAGAGCTATGATGTTCCCTTTTCATTGTATTACACAAACTTACATACAAAAGTCTGATTATTATTATTATTTTACTCACTCAAGAGCTTTTCATTATTGAGTTAGCAGATGATTTTGCATTGGAGTCTGAGTAACAGCTAGTCTTCTCAATTCTCCATGACTCTTCTCAGTTGTCTAGCCGATCTCAGCAATACTATATTTTGGATGATCTTCACTCGTCCTCTTATCTCCAAGTCATAAAATCCCTTTACTAATCCTTTGGTGACTGTACCGAACGCGACAATTACAATTCTTATTACTGTCACTTTCATGTTCAATCGTTTTTTCAGTTCTCTAGCAGGGTCGAAGTACTTATCTCTCTTCTCGCCTTCTTTCAGTTTTACCCTGACGTTAGACGGAACGGCAAAGTCCACTATTTGGCAAATTCTCTTTATTTGTGGAACATCACTAAGTCTAGTCGTCTGGCTAAGGTTAAATTACATTTATTTTTTTCTCTTTTGATACTTTTTCACACCAGCGTTAGCCGATGGTTTTTCACTGGAGTTTGAGTGACAGCAAGGCTTCTCAAGTCTCCAGGACTAAGTCTCTGTATCAATCTTTTGGTTAGTATGTCATGAGCACCAATTGCAATTGTTATCACCGTTATTTTTGTTTCACAGGGGTTTTTTTTCAATTCCCTCAGAAAGTCCAGGTACTTATTATTCTCTTTGATTTCTTTCAGTTTTACTCTGTGGTTAGCCGAGAGAACAAAGTCCACAATTCGGTAAATTCTTCTTTTTTTGTTCACTATTATTCGGTCTAACCATCTTGCCGGGATTTGATGGTCTGTTTGTATCTCAAAATCTTTGAGGATTTAGTGTATCTCATTTTCCAAGACAGATTCTGGGTGTGCCAATACTATTTGTTCATATGGTCAAATTTAATCTTCTTGCATAATACCCAGTTGATCCCATTGCCCACTTTGTGGTGTCTTGTCTTATACTATTCCTTTGTTAGTTTTCTGCCTTCTCTTATGTGATTGATCCTTTCGTCACATAAACTACATTTATTATTTTGATGAGTCTTTTCTATTCTTGCTTTGGTATGATAGGTCCTTCCGGCATTGATTTGTGCTGCTATCAGAAGAAATTCAGTTTCTCTCTTAAGGTATCCCTTTTTACCTTGTCCAAGATTTCTCGAGTGAGATGTCGCTTGTTTATCGATTAAATATCCTCACAGTTGTTTTTCTTCCCCTTTTTGTTATCTAAATATTTATTTGAGTTGATTATTGTGTTGTCAGTGTTGTTTGTGGTGGCGATTTACTAAGCTTTTTTTTGGCTTATATTACATCTAGGCAAAAAAAAGTGGGGCATCCAATGGGAATCGAACTCACTCGTGCAGGTTTGCTAGTTTACCTTGCTAACCATTACACCACCCGAGGTGCACCAGTGTTGTTTGTAGTGGCTGCAATCAGTCTTCCTCCGCGTTTTTTTAATGTAAGTTTCTAGTCGTTGTTACGATGCATGAATGTTATATTCAACGCTGGTAAGTCCTCTGTGTCCTTCGTTTTTAACACATATAGTCTATCAACGTCATCTGTTGGATGTGAGGCCTTAGGCATTGTCATTGGTTTTCTTGTTCTCTGGGCCATTTGTTTAAGTTCTTCTCTTTTCCTCTTCAAAATGATCCCGAATATCTTACAATGTATTTATTCCTTTTATAATGTTCCTTCTATATAGTTTGGGTTCGAGTAGCTTTCACGTTCTCCTGAGATTTTTTTTTCTGTTTTATTTTATCTTCACTTGTTTGATGGTGTCCGCTTCCAGTATTCCCAAGTATTTTAAGCTTCCTTTTCTCCGAGAGTTCGGTTTTTTTCTTCATTTGGTAGTTTTATTCCATCCGTCAGATGTCGTTTTCCTTTTTTTTGTTATAATCATGGCACATTTTTCTGTGCCAAATTCCATCCCTACTTCTTCAGTATATATCCCCATGGCCTGTATTATATTAACCAATTCTTTTTCATTTTTGGCAAACAGTCTGATATTGTCCATGTATAAAAGTTGGTTAATTTTTCTGGTGATTTATGAAGATTTTTTTTCCGCCATTGAATTTCCTGAGTATGAAGAAAGCATAAAAACAGAATAATCTACATAGGTGAATTTATTGTGATGTAAAGACGACATTAAACGTTTCAGTTTCAATAACCATCATCAGGACTTTGATATCAGGAAAATTGTTCACACAGCGGTGATGGTTATTGAAAATGAAGCGTGTAACGTCGACACCGGCTCATTGGCCCAGTAAGTAGAGTGTTCACCAATTATCCGGGAGACCTGAGTTCAATCCCAGGTCGCGTCATACCAAAGACTTTAAAAATGGTACTTGATACCTCCTAGCTTAACAGTCAGCAATATAAGGTACGTATCGAGGGTAAAGTGGAGCAATTCAGGGAAAGGAATAGCGCCCTCCCCTACACCTCCGTATTGTAGCTATTGAAAAGGGAGCTTTCTGGTCACCCTCGACTACGGTCGTCAAAAATTCTTACTTTAAGTATTTAAATTCATACAACCCTAATAATATAATTTGCCACTTTCATATATGAAGAGTTTTTAATACTTGGGTACTTATTTATTAAGAATCCTGTATTTTTAAATATAAGTATGACACATGGACACTAATTCATCCTATTTACCAACCCCTCCGCTCGGGCAGGATATGACACAAGGTCAATTTTTAAGCGGAGTTTAATAGGTTTTAATTCAGAGTTTTCCTTCTCCTAGACTAGTTGCCTCACCAAGGCTGAAGAACCTAGTGTGTCCTACTATTTACCCATAGCTGGAGGGAGAATAATTGGATTCATACCTTTCCCAAGGGTATTAGTGCTATGTGAAATGCAATCAGTCTCGTCCAGGATTTGAACTCGTGTGGCCGTGTTCATTGACACTAATTTATGGTCGGTATATATGCCCGATGGAGAATGAATAAGTTTTTCGGCTACTGTAACAATTAGGAAAATTCTTGAGTTTTTTTTTTCTGTATTCTGTATAATCTTTTCGGAAGTTTTAGATTAAGTATATTGACATAGAATGAGGTTATATATAAATATATTTGTGAAAAATAACCAAACACTTTAAAAATGGCACTTGATACCTCCTAGCTTATCACTCAGCAATTTAAGGTACGTATCGAGGGTAAAGTGGAGCAATCCAGGGAAAGGAATAGCGCCCTCTCCTACACCTCCGTATCTTAGCTATTGAAAAGGGAGCCTTCTGGTCGCCCTCGACACCGGTCGCCAACTTTTACATCACAATAAATTCACCTATTTGTATTATTCTGTTTTTCTTCTTTCTTCATACTGCTGGATTTTGATTCATATTTACTTTCATACTGTCCTTTCGGAAAAACAAATACCAAATATATTCTTACACAATTCATCTTACAAAGATGACTTCAAAACTATTTGTATATATGAAATCTTAACTATCTTTGCGTATTTCTTTAAAAGACGGGAGGATTTTTCTCGTCTCTCGAAAAAATCCAAAATTTTCAAATGTCTTTCCACGTGCCAAACACGTTCATAATACTCTTGAATTAAAAAACGCTATGTGCACGTTTCTATCTTTTCGTTGTATACATTTTATTTGCTCCTGTTATTTCGACAAGATTTCATTGCTGTGTGAACAATTTTCCTGATATCAACGTCTTGATGATGGTTATTGAAACCGAAACGTTTAACGTCGACTTTGATTAATTTACCAATGTGGATTATTCTGTTTTCTGCGTTCTTCATACTGTCGGATCCATATTCAATTTAATTTCCTGAGTATGTAAATAAATAGTTATGGTGATAGAGTTTCTCCCTGGAAGATACCTCTCTTGATTTTCACTTCAGTTTAGCCTTTTCCTCCTACTGTTATTTCGACTCTCCTGTTCTACATCATATTTTTTGAGACGGTCTATTATCCACCCTTTCGGGACTGTATCGTATGCCATTTTTGGAGACATTCCACGCCATAGCTAGATTTTTTTGCCACGTTTTCCTCTTCTTGGGGATGTGTTAATCAATGTATGTTAGCTCTCCTCCTGTTCCTCTTTTCTCTTTGTGGCATCTTTTCCGTTCCTCGGTTGAAGTCTGTGGCTCATTAGCGAATCGTAAATCCCACTCCTTAATTTGTACCGTTAGTATTTTCCACATCATCGGTAGGTTTGATATGGGTTGGTAATTGTTTGTGGTGGTTCATTTTGAATGGTCTTGTTATCTTTCCTTTTCTCATCCATTGGATAATGTCTATTTCTTGTAAGCATCTATTCATTTCGATACCCAGACTGTAGTGGATGTGAGGGACTTTCTTTAAAACCAGTACGACATCTTGGCGTGCTGTTTTCCAAATTGGTACTTTTTTGAATATTGCCCAGAGTTAGTCGAGGTATATTTTTGCTTTGGCTGCTTCTTCGAGTCCTTTTAACTCTTTACCCATATTGCTTATCCATTCGGCTTTTCTGTTATGTTCTCTTCATTCTCGTGTTTTTCTCCTAAATGATTTTGGTCCTTTGTCATCATGTAGTTGGTATAGGTATTTTATCCCTAATTGCTGGTAGACTCTTTTCATTGTTTTGGAATGTCCTGTTTGGTCTGTATTGTTTTATCCATACTCGATTTCTTTTTAGTCTTCCTTTTTTCGCCTGTAACTTCTGGTTTATTTCCTCAAGTTGTATTGTTTGTTATACTTATGTTGCTTTTTCCTGTTAGTCTCAACATGTTATACCGCTGTCTTATCATTTTGCTTGTTGTCGTGGATTTCTTAAAAACGATTCCAGTCGAATTTTCCTTCCAGGTTTTGAGTTTCCGTTCATGTTCTTTAGGGGAACACCGACTTTATCACAGATAAATTTCGCTCCGGCATAGATTAGTTCATTTAATTCCATGATGTTGTCCGTTGAGCTGTGTATCAATAGTTCATTTATTTTCAGCCCATACTGTTCTCTAATGTTGGTTTCTCTGGGATGGTAATCAAGTCTTTCTTTAGATATAATCCTCATTAAATCTTCTATATTTCTTTCTTCTTCGTACCTTAGTGCTTGTTCTGTGTGGTTTCGGTGTGTAGTGCTTCGATTGTTATTATTTTGCTGTTCATTTCAGTGAGAGTGTTCTTGTTTTTCAGTATTTGGTGTGTCAGTTATTGTATTACGGCATTGTTGCCTAGACACCCTATTAAATTGGTTGTTTTTTTTCTAATATTTCTAGGACAGAAAACCAATTTTAATCTATTATTGTTCATCGAGTCTTTTACTCGTTGTCTTCAATCTAGAGCATACATCCTGGATCTCTATCATTCTTTCAATGTTTTTGTAGCGTTGCTCCAAAAATAACAGCGAAGCGTAAGTTTGTTGTCCTCTTTGGTCACTTTCCTGTGTTGGTGTCTCGGGTTTGTATGATCGTTCTTGTACCTGAAAAAAGGACAGCCAGTATTCGCAGGATGACGAACGGGTCACCGATGTTGGTTATCAGGCGAGCACCTGTTGATCATACCAACCAGACCTATCGTCTGAGCCCCATGTTGTGTTATGTTTCGATTTGTCATTGTTATCATGGATAGTATATTGTGGCCATACCAGACCCTGGGCTGGTTTAAATCTGCACACCTGTCACAAGAAATTTTACGTAGGAGAACGCATAAGCAGATCACTAAGAATGTACAGATTGGCTGTTTTCTTCCCTCGTCGATGGACACCATACTTATAGATGGATAGCAGTAGTTTCCATACTGAGCTGTTTGACCATGGTTGTTTAACTTAGAGGTTCTTCCACCAAGTATCTGGTGAGTCTCAACCTTGACCCAACTTTGGAATCATACACCTTATTTCACATCCACCATGTTGCTTCCCATGGTTTCTATTGATGTTATTCTCACATATTTATGGATTTTTACCTTTTTTTATTAAGTTTTAATTAGTTAACGTCCAGATAATCATTTATTCATTTTCACTTTTTTCAGCCCAAGAGCAGTTAAGTGCTGTGAGTTATAACATTTAGGTCTTCCATAGAATTTCATAGTGATTATTCGCTTTAACAGGAAAATGTTAAACATAACAGTATCTGCTTTTTTATCTGAAGAGCTAAATCTTTGAGACGATGAAAGGTCAGAAACAAAATAAGTACACGATTTAAGTTAAAGTGAAAACAAATTTTGAAGTTAATGCATATAATTTGTTTTCTGATCATGGTACAGCTAGGTATTTTTCCCCCTCCCGCTGCTCGCTGGTTTTGGACGTTGGACAATTTCTTAACTGTTATTTATTCAAGTATTTGGTCATCTGGCTACAAATGCTTGTCTTTCTTCTTTCTGACCTTTCTGTTTTAACTATTTAGCCTACAGGAGTTTACTCCCCCTCACTATTACTTTCTTCTACTATTATATATAAAAGTGTACACATCAAAACTTTTTATACAGAAAAACTTAGAGACCAGGAAAGGGCCAGTAAAAAGAAACAACAGGATTTTAGTTCTAAATAGTTAAAGCAAGGACTAATTTTGAAGTTAACGTTTCTGGACGTTTTAGAGTTGGCGGTTTTTTGTTTTGTTATGTTTTATTTTATTTATTTATCTATTTATTTATTTTGGCTCTCCTCCTCCTGCTCGCTTGTTTTGGACGGTGGATACGTCTAAACTGTTATTTATTTTGAAATGTAGCTACCTGACTACGAAAAATTATTCTTCATCTGCGGTTTTCGTTCTTTTGCTTTTGTATGTAATATTTTCTTATCTTCTTCAGATAATGATATTCCTGTTGGGGCTTTTCGTTGTTGGTTCGTCGTTGACTTTGTTGTTGTTGTTATTATTGTTGCCATAATGTCGCCAACATCGAAATTATTTATCCCCTACAATAGAGTTAAGAGAGTTTTCTGAAATGATCTCTCAACTTTATTGAACATTAAACAGTCCATATTGACTTGACTTCTACGCATAGAACTTTTAAATTCAGAAATATTCAATTAAAACCGAGGAAGAAAAAAGTGTGTCATTTTTTTCTATTTCCGATTGTGGCAACAATTTGATTCTCATCCAAGAAATAATATAAAAGTTTTTTTTCATTCTTTCAGAACACGAAGAATCGTTATTTATAAACTTAAACATTTGTAAAACGTACATTTCGTTAAGAATTAAATGTCGAAACGGCTGGAATAATGATTTTCTCTCAGACTGCAATATACAATTTTGTAGACTTCCAGGTTTTCATTTCTGTATCAAAATATCCAGTTTCCAAGCAATGAGTGTTGATTAACGTCTCTATTTCAGACCAGACTCATGTGAATAACTGTTTCGGGTCAAAATAAAGTTACGTTTGTTGGTTGAGTAAAAATATGACTCTATACGAGTTTCGCAACAGAAATACTCATTCTAAAGCATTGAGTTCAAAGATTAGAAGTATCCTTATAAAATGAACTGGAAAGGAATGAACAGAATAAAAGACTCAATAATTAGTCTTTTAAAAACAATCTTTAGCCTCCCTCTCGTCATCTACAGACAGACTGTTTCGTTCTATCAGAACTCTTCAGTGTGGCTAGAAGCGTAGGACGCTCGAAACCGAAACCCATCCAAGTTTATGTGAGACTAAGTCTCAGACCGTTCGGCCAACAAGAGTACCACGTTGGCTAAGGGAATTTTAAAGGTATTTATGTAATCAGATTAAAAACGGAATGATGCCTATTGCTTTGATTTGCTTTGATTAGTTGAGTGATCATTGTCCAAGTTATGATTTTAAGCCTTTCGTATGATGTACTAGATTGAGAGATTAGCAAGTAGACTCGTTAGTTCAATTCTCAGCTGGAAATTAGTTGTCTAAATTTATGAGACGAAGTTTGGTGATTCTTATGATTAAGCGTTTTCGGACTATTATCTTCATCTTTTTTGTTATTTCACAACGTTTCAGCCGATATGTCCTCCGGCCTTCTTCGGGTGTTTGTGGTTTCCGAGTTCGACGAACACCTAAAGAAGGCCGGAGGACATATCGGCCGAAACGTTGGGTAAATAACAATAAAGATGAAGACAATAGTCCGAAAACTCTCAGCTTGGAGTTGTATATCTCCGACTTTGTGCCACATTTTTGGTTATTTTAGTAATTAAGTTAGGTTTTCAAGAATATTTACGTTGAAGCTGACTTAATTTTCCCTGATGTGACTCAAAAGCTTAGCCTGTATTATACATAGATAAGGAACCGCAACATTTAACAGCTCATGAAAGTGTTATCTTCATCAGAAGGTCCATTTCCTTCACTTGAAAAAAATAAACTTGGAAGTTTAAGAAAATGTCAGCAGCTGTTTATTTCATTTTGACTAGGAGAATTAATCGTTTCTTCTGGAAGACGGATTTCTGTTGGTAATTAAATTCAACAGTTCAATATAGTTTATGCAACAATCACAACTTATTTATATTATAATCAGTATCATATCAAAATTGGTGAAGGGAAATTCATGTAAAATTACTCGGCGTACATGTATGTTTCAGAGAATATGTATATATATATATATATATATATATATATATATATATATATATGTATGTGTGTGTGTGTGTGTGTGTGTGTGTGTGTGTGTGTGCTTATATATAAAGTGTATCACAAAAGTGAGTACACCCCTCACATTTCTGCAGATATTTAAGTATATCTCTTCATCGGACAACACTGACAAAATGACACTTTGACACAATGAAAAGTAGTCTGTATGCAGCTTATATAACAAAGTTGATTCATTTTCCCCTCAAAATAACTCAAAATATAACCTTTAAAAGCTAAACCCCTGCATACAAAAGTGGGTACACCCCTAAGAAAGTACACCTCTAAATGTCCAAATTGAGTACTGTTTTTTATTTTTCTCCCAAAATGTCATGTGACTCATTAGTGTTACTAGGTTCATGTGCATAGGGAGCAGGTGTGTTCAAATTTGTAGTACAGCTCTCACACTCTCTCAAACGGGTCACTGAAAGTTCCAACATGGAATCACATGGCAAAGAATTCTCTAAGATTCTTAAAAGACGTACTGTTGTGCTACATGAAGATGGCCAAGACTACAAGAAGATTGCCAACACCCTGAAACAGAGCTGCAGCAGAGTGGCTAAGATCATCCAGCGTTTTAAAAGAGCAGGGTCCATTCAGAACAGGCCTCGAGTGGGTCGTCAAAGGAAGCTGAGCGCACGTACTGAGCGTCACATCCAAATGCTTTGTTTGAAAGATCGGCGTAGGAGTCCTGTCAGCATTGCTGCAGAGAATGAAGAGGTGGGGGCGGTCAGCCTGTTAGTGCTCAGACCATACGCCGCACTCAACATCAAATTGGTGTGCATGGCTGTCACCCCAGGAGGAAGCTTCTTCTGATGACGATACACAAGAAAGCCTCCAAACAGTTGCTGAAGACATTTCAACAAAGCATATGGATTACTGGAACCATGTCCTATGGTCTGATGAGATGAAGATTAATTTGTTTGGTTCTGATGGATCCGAGCATGTGTGGCGGCAACCAGATGAGGAGTACAAAGATAAGTATGTCATGCCTACTGTCAAGCATGGTGGTGGGAATGTCATGGTCAAAGGCTGCATGAGTTCTGCAGGTGTTGGAGAGTTATATTTCATTGAGGGAAACATGAACTCCAACATGTACTGTTAAATACTGCTGCAGAGCATGATCCCCTCCCTCCAGAAACAAGGTAGCAAGCCAGTGTTCCAGCATAACAGTGACCCCAAAAACACCTCCAAGACGACCATCGCTTTAATGCAGGGGCTGAGGGTAAAGTTGAGGGACTGGTCAAGCATGTCTCCTGACTTGAACCTAATAGAACATATTTAGGGGATCCTCCAGTGGCTACCAGTGAAGCTCTGGTAAACCCCATGCCCAGGAGAATAAAGGCAGTTCAGGATAATGACGGTGGCCACACAAAATATTGACAATTGACAAGGCGTAAGTTCATATTGCCAACTTCCCTTATGGGGTGTACTCACTTTTGTTGGAAGGGGTTTAGCTTTTAATGGTTATATACATATATATATATATATATATATTTATATGACAATATATATATATATGTATGTATATAAGAATATATATATAAATATATATATATATGAGAAAAATATATTTATAATTATAAGAATATATATATATATATATATATATATATTCTTGATGATATATATATATATATATATTTATTCTTATATATTTATATATATAATCATATATCTATTACTATATATATATATATATATATATCATTATCATCATCATATCGCGCTGGTAGCACGGATATCCCTGACCCTCTCTCGACACTCCTCCCTATCGTTCATCGCCCCAGGCAGGTCTTCAGGACAAGATCCCGTATCCTCACATAGCTGCTGAATGTATGTTCGTTCTGGTCGTCCTGCTTTTGCACGGCTATGTGTGGGGGTCCATAAAAGTACATCACTTATGAGTTCGCCCCTGCTTCTCCAGCAGTGTCCTGCATGTCTGGTTCGTCTAACTTGAATAGTTTTTGTGATAGGAGGCAGGTGGCCGTACAGTTGGTGTCTTGTGGGATGTTACCGCCAGCACTTGTTCAAGATTGCACGCAGCATTCTTGTGTAATTGCCGTCTAGCTTCTTCTCCAGCCGTTTTGTTAGAGTCCATGTAGTGCAGCCATATAGCAGTATCGATGTGACCGCTGCCTGGAAGAAACTGCGTTTCATTTTATCGGTTAGGTCTGATTTCCATATAATCGATAGACTATTGATAGCTGTCCATGCTTTCGTTAACCTCGTGTCGATGTCCTTTTCGGTTGATTCGACGCTGCTTCCTAGGTAAGTGATTTTGTCTACTAGTTTAAGAGGGGTTCCGTCTAGAGTGGAGATGTCCCCCGTTTGATTATAGCACATATATTCCGTATTGTGTGCATTAACATAGAGGCCTATGCCTGCTGCTGCTCGTTCAAAACTATGCAGTAGTGTTTCGGCTTGGTCGGGTGTATTTGCCAGTATGACTATGTCATCGGCGTCGCTAATTGTTGTTGCGGGGTACCTTCTGCTTCTTTACTTCGTCAGCTCGAAGCCATTCTCTCTGACTTTGTCAATCGATGTTCTAAGTACGTAGTCTAGACAAATGATAAAGAGGTACGGAGCCAGCGTTTCTCCTTGTTGTACTCCTGCTACAATGTAGAAGTATTCCGTGTCTCCATATGGTGATCGTACTTTTACTTTGGTGTTTCTTTAGAGAATCGTTATTGCTGCTACTGTTTCTTTAGGTATGCCGTACGCTAGTAGGATTTGTTCCATCTTTCCTCTGTGAATGGAATTGAAGGCCTAGGTAAAGTCGACAAATATTAATGTCGCTTGTTGGTTTTTTGCCCGTACACCTTCAAGGATTCTACGGATGGTTAATATTTGTGAGGTCGTGGATCTATTTCTTCGGAAGCCATTTTGGTTTTTCCTAAGTATGTTGTCGATTTTTGGTTCTATGCGGTTTCGTAGTAGGGCATTGCAGATTTTGGCTGCTATGGGTGTAAATGTTATGCCTCGGTAGTTTTTGGCTAATCCGAGATCCCCCTTTGTAGGGAAGGGGAGTATGCATCCCTTCATCCATCTATCTATCGGATTTTGATTGTATACTGCGTTGCAGTGTCGGAGCAGTATGTCGTCGAATTGTCTGGTCTTCCATACTTCTGGGGGAATCTCGTCCAACCCTGCAGCTTTCCTATTTTTAATTTTTCTGAGAACCAAGTCGAGTTCTTCTTGTGTGAACGGTCCTAGTTTAATGTCTAATTGTTTACTAATTATTCTGGTGATTGGTTCATGTGTTATTTTCAGTGGGTTTCCTCTTAGGATTTCGAAGTGCTGTTTCCACAGTTTTATTCTTTCTTGTTGGTTTGCAGCTTTCAGTTTTGGCTGTGTTCTTTCTTCTTCTCACTTTGTTTATTGTTTGCTAGCCTATCATAGATTGTCTATCTTCCACCGAGTCTCTAATATTATCTATCTGATTTTGAATGTATTCTCTCTGTTCCTTTATATATATGCCTGCTAATTGATGTTGTGCCGTTTTTAGTTTTAAGGCATTTGTGTTTGTTGGTTTTTTTCGATAGTTTTTGGAGGTTGTTTTCACTAGTGCACGTTTTTCTCTCACCGCTAAAGTTTCCCATGGGACTCTATATTTAGTTTTGAATTTGGTTGGAATGCATTTTGCTGCTGCCTCGAGGTGCGCATTGACGAATTTTTCATATTCGTCCATGGTGTACTTTTTTTCCGTCTTTTCTTGTAGTGTTTCGAATCTGTTTCTTAATTCTAATACGTATTTATCTATTATATCTCTGTTGTTCAAAAGGGCCCAATCATAGTGTTTGGTGGTCGCTGTTCGTTTGGCGTTTTTTTGTAGGCTTAACCGTGTTTTCGCCGTGACTATTCGGTGATCGGTGGACACACCCTCGAAAGAGGAGTATGCCTCGCAATTCATTGCATTATTTTTCCATTTCTTGTTTATAAGGACGTAGTCTATCAGAGCTTTAGTATTGTTCACGTACGTGTATGTCCATAGTTTGCCCTCCCTTTTTTGGTAGTTTGTATTGAGGCATGCTAATCTATTTTCTATCATGAAATCTATTAGATGTTGCACATTCCTTTTTGACGTGTTGTGGAGGCTGTATTTGTTGTTTCCGTTTTTCCCGTTTTGGGCATTCATGTCTCCGCCAATGACTAACATGTTGTGTTTCGGGATGCTACGCACTAATGAGCATAACTCATCGTAGAAGGTGACTAGTTCAGTTTCTTCGCTAACATTGGTAGGGCTGTAGCAGGAGATGATTGTTGCTCTGGGGTTGCCGTTAAAAGTAGCTGCCATCATACTAGGTTGTATTTTCTCAATGCTATTTAGCGTTTTTAATGCTCTAGGTCCTATAAGCCATCCTACCCCTCCTACTGGGGCGTTGAAAGAGTTTTTCCATGCCGATACAGTGACGAGCGAACATCCATTGCCAGTTTCGTGATATTTTATATTTTCTGTGTGCGTGTATCTGTGTTCTTGTATGCATATTATGTCTATCTTATGTTCTACGGCCGATGCGATTCGCTCGGGTACTTGTCCTATTCTATTTAAGGTTCTTACGTTAAACGTTGCTATTTGTAGTGTTTGCTTGCGTTTTAGTAGTTTTTGTCGTTTGAGCTCTGTAGCTGACTTTTCGAACACTGAGGCCAGGGTTCCAACCTCTGCAGGACCCGCCCCTTTTTTACCCGCGCGAAGAGCGATGCGGTTTGTGTATGTGGTTTGAGTGTGGGTCATGGTTATCTTTCGATGGCTGTTTTATTCTCTTCTATAGAAGCCACTCTTATAGTGGAGCAGCTGTAGTTCCCCGATCGAACAAACGATCCTGAGCGTAAAGTCGTCAAACTCACGTCCAGGACCTGTTTAGGTATTGAGTTTAGTCGTCCATGGGGTATTCAAATACCTTTACGTACATCATGCTGCTTCCCATTTGTACGTAAAAAAAAAAAAAGAGGGGGGTAATTTTGATTTAAGTTTTAACTTAGCTAAAGTCCAAGATTAAGGTACTTTCGTCAGACTTTCACTGAGGCAATGTGTTTTTGCACTCCTTACTGAGCCAAACACCCAATATCCTCAAAATTGCATTGTTATCAGTTGTCTATTGTCCTGTATGAGCCAGGAATTGTAGCTGATATCTACAATAGAGCAAATTGCTTTAGCTATGTAACACAATGTGTAGTTTCTGTTGTAGTCCATTCTCTATGCTAAAATAGGTAATACATATTTTTTGTATTTCAAATTAGACATATCAAAGAGATCTCGATAGTTCTAACTAAAGGTAGGCGGTAAGAAAGACTTACACATTGTCTTCGCAAAGCTAATGATATTTCTGAGTCGTTGGCCATTACATGATTGAGGGTATTTCTTGTTTATTCGGAGAGAGATAGAGAGAGAGAGAGCGAGAGAGAGAGAGAGAGAGAGAGAGAGAGAGAGAGAGAGAGAACAGCAAGAATACATTCATTAACCTTGAATCAGTAATCAACATCACGTGAAGGGCGGGGTGTCGATGGAAGCCGGCGCCAAATCTACCCACCTCTAATTTCAAACGATCTTATCAACGACAAATGAATCGATTCATCTTATTAAACAGTAAGCTGGTTGGAGAGTACGCCTGGTTTTATATACGTTGAAGGAACTCAGTAATAACTATGGTCACGGGCAACGGCTACGAGGTTCATTGGATCTCGTCGGGGGTTGGTGCTGTTAGAAGACGCCTCACGTGCTCTGCGCTTGATGAAGTCCGTAATCAGATATGAAATACTTTTATTGCGAAATTATGGTAGATATTCGGCAAGATTGCGCACGGCACGTTTCAAGAGACCTGCAATAATTCGATAGCACAATAGGAAGAGGCTCTCAAATATTCCGTGTAAATTGATTGAAACTTTCTAGCATTGCCGTATTATGATAAAAAGCTGTTAATATCTAATCCAATTTGAAAACGCAAAATGATGCTACTCCTCCCACTCTCTCTCTCTCTCTATATATATATATATATATATATATGAGTAAGGAAGATTCTTCAATTTGTGTATCAGAGTGAGAAAAACCTCGAGAGAGATAAGATACATGTCAGCAAGTAGGCGTGCACACACACACACACACACACACACACACATGCACACACACACAAGCTATTATATATATATATATATATATACGTGTGTGTGTGTGTGTCTATTGAACTTGATAAACCGTGTACATTTACTCCGGCAGTAAACATGTCAAGTCACCTCAAATAAACACACACACACACACACACACACACACACACACACAGAATTTATATATATATATATATATATATATATATATATATATATGTCCTTGGAAATGATGATGGTGACCCATGTTTAAATCCTACGTGAAGATGGTTGCATTTTGCATAGCGCTTTGGAAATGTAAGAATCCAGTTATTCTCAGCCACACTATGAGTATATAGAAGGGCAGGCTTGTTTTTTTCAACTGCTATTGTACCTAATACAGGGGAAGGAAAACTTTGAATTCAGACTTGTTAAAATTGGTTTACGCATTACCCTGTTGTTACATACAGCTTTTGCAGGGGATTTGATATATACATTTATATTATGTTGTGGTTTGCTGTATTTAGAAATAAATAGTGCTCAATATCAGTAATACGGCATATAAAGATCTCAATTTTAATAGCTTATATACAATTCTATAATGCTAAGCGACTGTCAATTTCATGGCTTATATATATATATATATATATATATATATATATATATATATATATATATATTCCTAATTGAAACAAGAAGAATATATAGGATGACAACAGCAGAGTTAATTAACAGATATATTAGGAATAAATGTAAATCTTGTATGAGATAGCTATTAGTTATACGATCTTAGTCTGTTTAGAAAATCACACCTGCTAAGAATAAGAAACCACTGCAAGAACGCAAAATTGGAAGGGATTGACCGGTAGATTAATTCCACTACCGTTCTAACACCAAACATTTTGACCCCCTCTGCCGACGCCTATGAATGAAATAATTTGTAGTTTGATTTTCACTTTTAGTCTTATTTTTATGCTTATTTTTATTTTTATTTCATAATTTTTATTTTTTTATTTTTTTTATTCCTTTTCTCTATCTTCAGAATACGAACGGTAACTCCACATTTGCTACTCTGAAACGAGAGGGAAGCATGTAAATTGTCATCTGACGAAACGGAGAGTATAGTAATATTCTCCGCCGGAATAAATTTATCATGACGACTTAACTGAGTTTGAGTCTCCATCAAATTTTACTATATATATATATATATATATATATATATAGTTTGTATCATAATGTTGACTATGTAGGTAAAATTTGAATAGTCCTGTTGAGGAAGCTGATGAAATAATCGGAAAGTAGTCAACCCACGTGATCTCTTCTCTCAAAAATCTACATTATGACATGCCAGTGATGATAAAGATGATATAATGTCACTTATTTCTTTTTT
Source organism: Sepioteuthis lessoniana (assembly GCA_963585895.1). Taxonomy (NCBI): domain Eukaryota; kingdom Metazoa; phylum Mollusca; class Cephalopoda; order Myopsida; family Loliginidae; genus Sepioteuthis; species Sepioteuthis lessoniana. The sequence continues at coordinate 13,155,975 of OY757928.1, read as the reverse complement.
CTGGGGTTGGGGGGATAATATATAAACAAGTAACATATTCTCGGTACCGGAAGTGATAGAATATATCTGCTCCTATTATTTTGCTCATTTGGAGGTGCCCGTGGTGTAATGGTTATCGTCGTAGGAAATGGACACGGCGACTCGGGTTCAAATCCTGGACGAGACTGGTTGCATTTCGCATAGCACTAATATCCTTGGGAAAGGTATGAATCCAATTATTCTCCCTCCAGCTATGGGTAAATAGTAGGACAGACAGGGTTCTTCAGCCTTGGTGAGGCAACTAGTCTAAGAGAAGGAAAACTCTGAATTCAAACCTGTTAAACTCCGCTTAAAATTTGACCTTGCAAATTTTTTTTTTTTTGTTGATTATTATAAGGTCTGGTCTTCTGGCCGATATTTGGTGATCTGTTTTTATGTCAAAGTCTCATAGGAGTTTATGCGTGGCATTTTCTAAGACAGGTGCTGGGTTGTACATATACCATTTGTTGGCACTGTCAAATTTAAATTTCTTGCACATTTCCCAGTTCTTCACCTTTCCCACCCAGTCGTGTCTATCCTTGTACTGATTCTGTACCAATTTGCTGCATTCGCTTATTATGTGATTGATGGTTTCATTTCTGTTACCGCATAGCCTATATCTGCTATTTTGTTGCCTATCTATCCTTGCCTTGATATAATTGGTACTTGTGGCGCTGTTTTGTGCTACCATTAGGAGAGATTCTGTTTCTCTCTTAAAGTTTTTTTTTCTTAGACTTGTCCTGGTTTTGTCGTGTGAGATGTTGTTTATTAGTCGTTTAAAACGCCCATAGAGTAGTTTTCTTTCGCATTTTTTATTTCCTAGTTATTTTCAATCTGTTATCTATCGTGTTGTCAGTATTGTTTCTGATGGCCGTAATCAGTCCTCGTTCGTGTTTTTCTATGTAGTCTTTGAGTCGTTGTATCGATGTGTCAACGCTGTTTTAGATGCTGGTAAGTCCTCTTTCTGCCTCTTTTCTTAGTACATATTGTCTGTCAACGTCGTCTCTAGGATGTAATGCCTTCTGCATGGTCATTAGTTTTCTAGTTCTTTGGTCCATTTGTCTAAGTTCAAGTCTGGTCCACTTCAAAAAGCGTCCCGAATATCTAACGATGGTACAGCCCAAGTATTTATTCCTTTGATAAGGTTTCTGCTGGAGAGCTTTATCTCGAGTTGTTTTCTAGTTCTCCTGAGATATTCTTTTTGAATTTTGTCTTTCATTTCCTCTTGTTTGATGGTGTCAGCCTCGAATATTCCAAAGTATATGTAGTTCTCGTTTCCTGCGAGCGTTCTAATCTTGTCTTGATTTGGTAGTTCCATTCTGTCAGTCCTATGTATTTTGCCACTTTTCATTAAGAGCAGGGCGCATTTTCTATGCCAAATTCTATTCCTATGTCTTGACTGTATATTCTGAGTGTATCAGGGTTCCCAGTTCTTTTTTATTTTTTGCAAATAGTACTATGTCATCCATATACATTAGGTGATTGATGTTTTCTTGCGATCTACTAAGTTTGTATCCGGCAGTGCCTTTTCTGTGTAAGTGATTTCGTGGCATCATGGCAATAAGAATAGTAGGGGTGATTATTATTATTATTATTATTATTATTGCTGTTTGCTTGACATCACATCTTTTCTTCAGGCCATCTGGTCAGAGATCCAAGCAAAACCTCTCTTTTGCATAAAGGTTTGAATTTTGTTTCCCTCGCATCATGGAAAAATAAGTTCTGCAAAAGCGTAATTTTACAATAGATAATTATTGACATCGTTTGTGACAAGCACATTAGTTCTAATTATCAGGAAAAATGATACACCAATATTTTCAGTTGTGCTTTTACTCTTAATTCCATGACATTCTAGCAGTGATAATACAGCGTTATTTCTTTTTATGTGCGTTGCTCTTTTAATTATCAATGAAAAATGATTATCATTCTGGTTGTAATCAACTGCTTTAATTGTACCAAGCTCAAATAATAGACTGATACCTTTTAGCAGAACATTAACGTTTGGTTTGGTTAATTTGTAAGATCGCGTACCAACCATCGCAGATTATTTCATCTTCAAGCACACTTTGGAGAAAAACAACAATGATACAATAGAACCTTAACGGGGAGAATAAGGGTTTTCATACCTTTCCTGAGGATATTAGTCCAAGAACGATTTTATCATCATGACGGGAGTTCGAACTCATTTTGAAAACAGAGTCCAAAACTGCTGCCATTACGCCCCTGGGAGATTAATGTCAATTAATCATAAATAGACTCACAAAAAATACGAACCCGATTCTTTTCTAACTTCTCCATATTTGCAACATTATGTCATATATACGCATGCGCACACGATATATAAAGCGGGAGAGAGAGAGAGGGAGAGACAGAGAGAGATATAATAAAAGACCTAATATCGACCTTTTCAAATGCCTTTTTCGAATTTCTTTCATACAATTTTATAATCAATGTGTTGATTCATAACGTTAATAAAATAGGATTTATGTTTTTCTTTGCAAAATGATTGGCTGGAATGTTGCCAAAGAATTTAGGAAGCAGGCATGTTTTCTGAATAAAGTAATTTCGGGAATAATTCATCTCGTAATTCTATATTGAGACGCGCCAATGACAACGTTGCAAAGAAAAATGCTCCATTTCTTTTCTTTGTGTTTTTGCTTAGAATTCTGTTAAGCACGTTTCTATTAAGTCACATGATTTCTTCTTACATCTGCAGTTGCTTCCCTTGAATGGATTTAACCAGTCCATAAAAGAAAAAAAAAATAGTGAAATCTTTTTATATATTTCTTTTTTTTTTTCAAATAAGGAATTCTCTCTAAAATTCTGGTAAAAAACAATATATATTTACATGGACATATTTTAAAAATATTTTTTCAATATTTTAAAGCCTATGAAATATTGGCATAATTTATTTATTCATTTTTTTTCAACCTTTCTCTTTTTTACTTAATTTACTCATGCTACGGTGATTCAAATATTTTGGAATATTTGGGTTCGTGCTAGTTTGCGGTACGTATATCATATGATAGAAGCAGTTTAAACTGTAGTAGGTATCAGCTGTAATAAGTAGTATATGTACTATATTCGCAATTAACGCTATGTGCGAAATGGGTGAAATGGACATCGAATGTTCATAACGATAGAACATATAAAGAACATAGGAATCTCGTAATTCGAAAACACGTAACGACTTTTTGTTCAGGTACGAAACCTTTTTATTAACTTTGAGTTAAAGGCTTCAATATAAGGAGGAGAGAGACAATCTTCTATGCTGCCTTATTCATTTGGCCCCGTCTCGAGCGGCCCCCATAGGGCGCAAGTTCGCCTCGCATCTGCGAGCACCAAAAGTCGATCCTTCTCGTTTGGCGTCTAGTACCCAACTTTTACTTTCTTCAAATCTCACACAAACCTCCGCGGGCTTCCGTTGCGTGATGTCACCCGCACCCTGTCACCACGTTTCGTCTCGGACTATTATGACATCTGAGTGATACCTCCATCCGCCCGCGCATCCCCGCGTTAACACCTACCTCAATGTTGCACCTAACTAACCCATGTGCTGAGCCGAAAGGTTCTCAGCCTAACTAAACTCAAAGGCATGAATCGAAATCCCTCGGCTATTACATAACATATAGACATTGTTGGTGCGCTAACACGTTGTAGATTGCTTATCCGGTTTGAAAGCTGCACATATAAAAGTGCAAGGTAGCTTAATTCAAGAACACATCCTTCAGGAGTTCAAAGTAGGCCATACGGCTGCTGCAAAAACCAAAATCTTTTGGAAAAGGGAAGTAATCATTGTACAGTTATCAGATGATCCCAGAAATTTTAATCAGGTTACACGAATTTTAATTTTGATTTTAATTTTGCCAGAATCAGGCAAGACGTACATCAAAAGAGCTTGGGATGTGACAGTCCCGTGAGCTTCGTCACCCTCATAACCTCAGCAAAAGAATCAATTGATATCGAATTGTACTTTATCTTAACAAAATATTTCCCAACATATGACTCACTAATGTAATTTTTTTTGCCTAATCTTTTACTTACTGAGCATTTTATAATATATAAATCATTTAGTTTACCACCAAATCGTTCCTGGAGTCTCTGCCTCGGAATCAAGTAACAACATTAATGTTTACTATTCCTGCTGATTCTTATAATGATGGTCTAAAATACTTCCCAGATTTCATGTTTTGACATATCTGAAATGTGTAAAATAATCTAATAATCATTGATCTGATTTGTTTGTCACTATCCTGGTGATGTTTAAACACGGGTTCCAACTTACCTTCATTTTTTTTTAAAGCATGGCTCTACAGTTGACCGTGATAACAAAAATAGTGACTTCAAGTATTTTTGTACATATATATATATATATATATATATATTAAATTGAGGAATTAATATTGTGAATTGAATCACCATGACCAGAAAATCCGCCAAACACCTACGAACGATATACAGGAACACTGGACAGCAGCTTCGACCTTATTAGTTCTCATCAGCAGTGTATACCGTAATCTCCACTAAGTCCCGAAACTCTACAACTGAGCTACCAGTTCATATCGCACACAAGTGACGCCAAATCAACTAGTCGTGGTAATTGCGCGGCCAAATAACCTAAATGTGTCTTGCAAGTTAAATCCGTACTTCAAGTATTTTATCTTAATATTAGTAGATTCAACCAAGGTTTTATATTATTATCAATGGCCCAGTAGACATAAAATGACGAGATGCATCTATGGACACGGTATTCTCGATATTTTCTCGAGTAAAAATATCTTTTTCTTTCAAGCATTGGAATATATATATATATATATATATATATATATATATATATATATTGGCAGCATTTCTTCATTTATACATATTTTATTGAACATTATAGACATTTTTTGACTCCATATTTTTTTGTCAATCTTTTCGAATTGCCATATCGAACTCATGATATTCGGGGGGAATTAGTTGATAAACCTTCCATAATTAGTTATTTTCAAAGTTCTTTCTGCCCAACCTTGGGCCATCATCAGGGGAGGATGTATTACAAAATTAATGTAACTTTTGAATGTACATTACTACTTTATAATAATGAGCGTGTATATTGGTGTATTGTGTAGGTTTTTTTTTCAAATTTATATCTATAAATAACGTCAGTAGCTAAAGACATGAGATATATATTAGCGCTGGTTCCAAAATTAATTCTATTTTGTTGGGGTTGTATATTCTTAATATGTAGTGCCTCAAGAACCTGTAGTTTTTGCTTGTTATTTTGTTGTTCTAATATTGTTTTGTTTTCGATAAGAAATTTCCAAAATTAAGTTGTTATTGAGAAATTTCTTATAAAAAATGAGAGTGGTCTTCAGAAAAATCGATCCACAACATTACAGACTCTAAGGAAGAATCTAACATCAAAGGAGCCCGTGCTAAAAATCGCCAGGCGATACAATTTTTTGTAGATCTCTTAAAGGCATTTGATTCGATACATTGAGGAAAGATGGACCAAGTACTTCTAGCTTATGGTCTTCTCAAAGAAACTATTACTAGCATAATGATACTCTATAGAATCATGAAAATCTTGGTTCGCTTACTGGATGGATACACTGGCCTCTTTGACATTGCTACTGGAGTTCTGCACATATATATTTTGGCATCTTATCATTTATAATCTAACTAGATTATATACTTCGAACGTCGAGCGATGATCACCCTAAAGAAGGCCGGAAGCAGACGATATCCTGCAGAATCTATATCGAACGCAGAAGATGCAGATAACATTGTGATTCTACCCAAGCAAGATCTCTACATCATTTCATGCAGCAGGAAGCAGGATGAATTGCCCTCCGCGTGAGCACAAACAAAATTGATTACATGTGTTTTAATAGAGAAGGAGCCATTTCTACTGTACATGTCACTCCTCTGAGATTAGCAGACAAGTTCACGTATTTTTGGTTGCAGCGTCTCATCTACAGAAAGTAAAATATATGGACCTTTCGAAGACGATGACAGCTATCGATAGGTTATAAATAATTTGGAAGTATGATCTATCCGATGTGATAAAATGGGATGTCTTCCAAGCGGCTGTTTTGTCTCTACTTCTCTATGAATGCACCACATGGATGCTGTACGGTAATAATTACACCATTCAAATTGACCACTTAGTGTACAGTCATCCAATAGTAACACTAACTGAATATATAGAAAGGCATGATAAAATAGGACATTGCAGTCATTGGAATACTGAAATCTGAACTATGGGATATACCCCAACCAAAGAAGTTACAATTCATTAGCACTTGGCAATCTAAACTGATAAAAGATGTAAAAAATATCAGACTAGATATAATGGTTAAGAGATGTGATGGAAAGGAAGGGTTTCCTTTTTTAGAATTTTAAGCTGTTCTAATTGACTTTAAAATATTTCATTAAAATGCAAACGCTTTTTGAAAACACTTTAAATTCGGCACATACCATGGGATCTTATATATATATATATATATATATATATATATATATATATATATATATATATATATATAACATTTGTTGTTCGTCAGAAGAAAGAATAATTTTTTTTTTTTAAATAGGTAGGTCCACGAAGGGATTTGTATTTTTTTCTTAATTCATTTATTTTGTTCTTACGTGCGTGTTATATATGTGTATGTTTCCAGCTTGTTGCTACACACACGCACACACACACACACACATATATATATATATATATATATATATATATATGTATATATATATATATATATAATATAAGTTGGATCTACCTGTTACTGGTATATTACCTTTTCTCGTTGTTCTCGTTGACTAAACCACAATTATATTCAATTTTATCAAATTTTATCGTAAGTGATCTAATAATGACAGAAATCTAATTTATCAGCAGACACACCGACGGACAGAAATACGATCAGACAGACAGACAGAGACAGAGAAACAGACATATAGTCAGAGAGAAGAAAAGCAAGTTCACGAAAAAGTTGGTATGAAACGTAAATGTGTGTTCATTCTTGTTAATTTTTACTTCAAATAAAAAAAAACAGAAATGTGACCAAAAACAAAAGCAAAGAAACACATAAAAAAATAGAAAAAAAAAAGGAAACGAAGGATTCTTAAAATTTGAATAAAACTAATCTATTCACATAACTCGCCGCGTTGAATGAATGGACAACTTTTCATATAAACATTATTTATTTCGCATTTTTGAACCGAACATTTTTTGTATCGCTTGAGGTGTTCTCAAATGACCTTTGATATCAACTGCCTATATTCTATGATTAAAGAAAACTTCTTGTTTGTCGATATCGTAAAGATTATATCAACAGGTTTTGATGTGAGAATATGGACATGGTTGATTTACACTGAAAAAAAAAAACTGAATACAAGCTACCAGAATTAATGGTTATTTTTCTTCTTTATTTTCAAAATAATAAATTCAAGAATTGTCATTTTTTTTATTAATCTAATGATCGATATTTGTCTTCATTCTCTTCTCCGTTTTTCTGATCTTTTAAACGTCAATTTCTTTTCTTTTACCTTTCACTATTGATCTGCTTTTATTATTAGTCATTCATAATTGATCGAAAATAGAAACAATTTCAATTAACGTATCTCTTTATTCGTTATATCTTTTGATCTTTTTTTTTTATTCGTTATATCTTTTGATCTTTTTTTTTCGTTATATCTTTTGATCTTTTTTTTTTATTCGTTATATCTTTTCACCTTTTTTTTTTATTCGTTATATCTTTTCACCTTTTTTTTTATTCGTTATATCTTTTGATCTTTTTTTTTATTCATTAATCTTTGATCTTTTTTTTTATTCGTTATATCTTTTCATCTTTTTTTTATCCGTTATATCTTTTCATCTTTTTTTTATTCGTTATATCTTTTCATCTTTTTTTTATTCGTTATATCTTTTCATCTTTTTTTTTCTTATATCTTTTGGTCTAGTTTTTTTTATTCGTTATATCTTTTGATCTGTTTTTTTTATTCGTTATATCTTTTCATCATTTTTTTATTCATTATATCTTTTCATCTTCCTTTTTTATTCGTTATATCTTTTTATCTTTTTTTATTCATTATAACTTTTGATGTTTTTTATTCGTTATATCTGTTGGTCTTTTTTGTTTTGTTTTCTATCATTTCTTCATCAATTTGATTTTAATTTCATTCTTATTCTTTCCCGGATTAATTTTGTTTGACATTCCTTTTCAGCTTACATTTTCCTTTCTTACATTTGATTCATAGAATTTCCGTAACTTTATCTTTGTAATTCTAATGACAATGGTCGGCTAAACAATCTAATAACCGACCTGACCAGAATAGTAACGTCCTACGAGATTAACTTGTTAACTTTACGGCGAACCGACTTCAAATTAATCATAACTTTCGATCTCACTTTCCTTATTGTTTGGGTATTTTTTTGTTTCCAGCCCTTTATTCCATATTTTACCAGAAGATGCTCAAATGTTTTGATCCCACACAATAAGGGAGAGAACGACTTGTCGTTGTGTGAAAGGGCTTAGAATACACTTGCTATGTCTCCAGCAGAATCTAAGACTTCTTCTAAAAAAAAAAAGAACCCCTGAGTAAGAAACAAAACTGCCTAAGATTTTGAGGCTCTAGTTTTAGAATTTTGGATTAACTCTCCATTGGCATAAGTTACTGGTCTAGTCTAACCTACTGAGAGAGTAAGTGTAAGGGTTGCGTCTATGGGTCATATAGATCTGTTAGGTTCCCATCTAAGGGTTGAATAGATCTTTTAGGGCCCCATCTTTGGGTTGAATAGATCGGTTAGGGTCGTATATATGGGTAAAATAGATTTGATAGGATCACATATATGGGTCAAATAGATTCGTTAGGGTTCCATCTATGGGTCACATAGATCTGCTAACAATTATTCTCATTCAATGGAACCTTACGAAAAACTACGCTGGAAATCTAAATAAGAAGGTACATGAACATTATTCTCTAACCTATAGACACAGAAGAGGAGTTGACATAACGTTAAAATTAGTCACCCAGCCTAGAAAAAAATGGATTTAACTATTCTATGACTTTTTCAATTTTTTGGAAGTGTAATTGAAATCTGAGAAACGGCATGACAAATATGGTGTAACTTTTAGCACCCATCGTATTTCCTTATATATATATATATATATATATATATATATCATCATACAACGTGTGAAAGCACGTGCGATGCCCTAAACTCATCAGTAACCAACCAGGGTGAATACACAGTTTCAGTAGCTAAAGGCGATACTGCTACTCCTTGCGCTACCGAGCAGCTTTTGCCACCGGACAGGGTATTTAAAAGAAATATATATCTATATATACACAAGATCAACTAAAAGCAGACATTACATTGGACGTTCGTTCATCTTCATTTTGGTGCAGTTTGTGATTTAAAAACGCGTTTACTTACGGCCGTTGATGTCATTGCAACCGTTTCTTGATTTTGTGTGATCACACGAGAAAGGAAGTTCCGCGTGTATATCATTCATGTTGAAATCCTTTCTATATCCGTTATCTATTCGGTTCGTTTTCGTTCATTTATGCGTTACTGCCCAAAAGCACTCGAGACAAACGTCATATATAATTCTGCTGAATTTATATATATATATATATATATATATATATATATATATATAAAATAATTAATTGTTCATAATTACTTGTGTATAAGATGAACTATCCTTCGGTTTTCTGAAAGTAGTGGACAAGTTCAGATACGAGTACCTCGGTAGCACCGTCTCATCTACACAAAAGGACATCAAAATACACCCACCTAAAACATGGACTGCTATTGGTAAGTTATCGATCATATGGAACTCTTACCTATCCGACGAAGTAAAACGCAGTTTCATCCAAGTGGCAACTCTACTATATGGATGTACCACACGGACGCTGACTAAGTGTATATAGAAAAAGCAAGACGGGAATTGTATTACGAGTCATATTAAAAACAATCTGGAAGGAACGCTACACGAAACATCAGCCGTACAGCCACCTTCCCCCAATCATTAAGACTATCATCTAAGATAGGAAAGGAACGCTGAACTCTGTTAAAGAAACAAAGGCGAACTCATAAATGATGTTCTCCAATGCACCCCTTCATACGGACGTTCATGTGCTGGACTACCAGCTAAAACGTATATGTGCTTATTTCTGTCATTAGCTTTTTTGTATTTTTGCCAGAATATTCTTGTGCATTTTTCCATAATACTATTTAAATTGTTTTAAAATATATGACGAACAAAATAAAATCTTATTTTTAATCTGAAGGGGTCGATAAAAGTCGTAAAATGTTAAATTTAGAGTGAATAGAAATGCTACAAGTTCTAAAATCAATGCATATGATACATTGGATATTTCTAGAATTTCATGGGAAATAATTATACATCAGGGTGCATTTTACACACATGATTACAATATATATATATATATATATATATATACGTTAAGGCTCTTTCTTTTTTATCCCTAGGAATTTCAGATATCCTCTTCTCTTGTTACTTTGATATTTGAATCAAAACCTGTGCTCAGTTTCCATTATGAAAATCACGAACCTGTGTTTCATGTAAACATCTTTTGTCCAAATAAAATAGCAACAATTTTCAGACTTTTATAAAAGTGGAGCGGTATTTTAGCTGATGAAATTAATACGGGAAACTAAATAAAATACTGTTGCTTATATTTTAAAATATTTGTTTTTCATAGCATCAATGGTCCAAATTTAAAAGACAACATTATGCTGTGAAAATTTTATAAGGTGTACACTACGTAAATGAAAATCGGTTTTTGTAACATGGTACCAGGACGCGAATAGAGAAGTTATCAAACAAGTCAATAGCCAGAAGAAATACGAGATTACGATGTTCAACATCTTTTCCAGCAGGGTCTTGCCAAGTAATCCAACAATGTAAAGAGAGACGCTGGCTTTCCGGATGATGTCACCCACCCATGACGAAAATAATATGTTCTGTGCAGCCCCATTTAAACGATGTATATTTCGTGAGTGTACCCAATTTAAATTTTTTTTGTCGACTGGAATATGAGGAGAAACGTTCGAATAAAAGGAGAACGAGGAATGAATCAAAGGTATGAAAAGCGTCGGTTTTAAGAAGAATTCAACCCGCACGTTGTGTCCGTTGTCTATTTCCTGCTGTTTTCCCGGCCCCAGTGACCTAACGGTAAAAAAAAAAAAAAATAATTAAAAATCAGTGATTTCATCTTGCTTAAAACAAGTACAGTTTTTTGTATTTTTACCCTATCGGACAAGTCACCCTAACCAGCATAGATGTCATCGATGACTACGCTACATTTCCCTACTAATATGATATTTACTTGAGACCTAATGACGACAAGCAATATGAGAAATTGAAAAAATTAATAACTCCAAACAAAGTCCCTTAATGAAGAATATATTTATTGAGTTTTTTAAATTTGTAATTACCTGAGTGTGTGTTATACGGGAGATATCGACCGTTAATATTTTGTCAACAGTTTTGTTATTTTTGAGAACGGGTTAATTTAAATTTTACTGGCATACTGAAGATGGTAATTAAGTCCAGACCTCGACATACACGAACATTGAAATGTAATTAAATGTATAAACGAATAGAATTACTTTAGTTCAAAACATCATGTAAACTAGAAAACGAAACAATATTTTTTAATTGGTCCAACTTTTAAACATAGGGCTGCAATTATAATTTCTGTTATATTTTCTGAAGTAGGTAATATTGTTATATTACCGTATTTGATATATTTAGCACAATGAGAGAACCCCAATTTTAGACACAAAAAGGTGTTTTGTCATATTGCACTTAATGAAGGACAATTAAATTTTTCTATGCTGGCCAACAAAAACATTTATTCCCACCCACCTACATATATTGGGTTTGGTGATACGGTATGGTTGTCTTTTAGTGGCTGGGGTTTGAGCAGAAATGTTCGCATGAAAGGAGAACGTGAAATGAATGAAAGGTCAGAGAAAAGTTATTTTCTGTGATGAACAAAGAAGACAACCATATGTTGTTTTTTGTCATTGGTCTCCCTGTTCCCGCGGCCACAATAATTCAACATATATTGAAACCAAAAATTCCTAAAAGCTTACAAAGCTAAGTTGTTTTTTTACCTCCCAGTATAAGGTTTGCCGACACCGACATTGCAGTTACCGGTGACTATTCGACAGTCGTATTTTTAAAAAAGGATAAATAAGAAGCGTCTATTTTACAAAATAGAAAATATATTCCTTTTGTTCAAATTCCTGGATAAGATTCCATAGAAAACCGCATGTTTTTTATAAGATAGAAAATGATATTATTGATTCGTCGTAATTTCTTATGAATTCAGCACTACACATCAGTCTAGATGAGATATCCTTACAGACTACATTAATTGCTTAAATTAACTGTTATCATTAAAAGAAATAGAATTGGTGATACGAGTTCAATCCTCGACGAGTTAGTGCTGTATAGCCATGACCAACTATACAAACACATTTGCATGAAGAATCATAACAAAGACAAAATAAAGACGAGCGACATGGGTGCAATGCCAGTGGTGCGATGGTTATTGTCGTAGGAAATGGACACGGCCACACGAGTTCAAATCCTGTATGAGTCTGATTGCATTTCACATAGCACTAATACCCTTAGGAAAGCTATAAATCCAATTATTCTCCCTCCAGCTATGGGTAAATAGTGGGACAGCCTGGGGTTCTTCAGCCTTGGTGAGGCAACTAGTCTAGGAGAAGGAAAACTCTGAATTCAAACCTGTTAAACTCTGCTTAAAAAATGACCTTGTGTCATATCCTGCCCGGGCGGAGGGGTTGGTAAATATGATAAACACGAGCGACACAGTACTTTTGAAAAATATACCTCTCATTTTATTTGAAAGGGTTCGAAAGGGTTACTAAAGATTTTACTTTGTGAAAGGCGAGTTGGAGTCTGAACGGAACAGCAACATATTGACCCCCATTCTTATGGCCATGACAGCGCTTCTTTCGCGTTCCCTGGGCTGCTCAACCGGGGGCCTGGGAGCCCAGCCTCTCTGGGACATGTTCCCCATTCCAGCATCTTCTCACCAACTGACTCGATCTCCAACTGATTGAACTTCCTGTGCACCGAGTTATATAATAATTTGCCGCCCACTCTTCTACCTGCGAGCTTCACAATTTCGCTCTCAATTCAACCCGTCCACGGTCAATGTTATATCCTGATATTCCTCGACCGGATGCACCTGTTATTTATACTAGTGCATTTCCTATTTTGACAGCTTGGCCGGGTCGGAGGTCAATATGCAACATTAGTTTGCGTTTCAGTTCGTGCTAATACCTTCGGGAAATGCATGAATCCATATTTTCTTACTTAGTTACTCGATATTATAATGGCAAGTAGGGTTCTCTACCCTTTGTATGGCTAACATTTTGGGAGATGGAAAACTCTGAAATCAATTCCACACAAAAATGGTGTTGGGTCAGATGCTCAGGTTAGATTATTAAAAAATCATCATCAACAGCAGCAGCATCATCATCATCATGATGTCGTGCCACTAGCACGGATATCCCTGACCCTCTCTCACCACTTCTCCCTATCGTTCATCGCCTCTGGCAGCTCTTCACGGCTACATCCCGTATCCTCACGTCGCTGCTGTATGTATGTTCTAGGTTGCCGTCCTGCTTTTGCTCGGTCATATGTGGGGGCCTATAGGAGTACATCACTTATGAGCTCGTCCCTGCTTCTCTAGCAGTGTCCTGCATATCTGTTTCGTCTAACTTGGATAGTTTTCGTGGTGGATGGCAGGTGGCCGTATAGTTGGTGCCTTGTGGGTGTTGCCGCCAGGGCTTGTTCAATATTGCTTGCAACATTCTTGTGTAATTGCCGTCTAGCTTCTTCTCCAGCCCTTTTGTTAGCGTCCAAGTTGTGCATCCATACAGCAGTATCGACACGAAAAAAATACATACCCTATTTTACAACACTTATTGTCTTTTTGGGTGCCCATAAGACACTTATAGCCAAGTAATCATTATACTGTATTCAGTAGTGAGGATCTTAGGAAAATTTGGTGAAAATTTTCATTACTATTACTTCCAATTCCACTGTAAACTGGAGGGATATTACTTGTTAGGATTTGATATGCGTCAAATATATCTGCTTAACAACTATTTGCAATAAATATATATATATATATATATATATATATATATATATATGTAAAACCATTTAACTCTGTGCAAACACATGATTTCTATTGAACAGAATTATTAATATAAAACAGGAAAACGTTAAACCCTTTCCGCGTATGCAAATTTGTTTTAGATTTGAAAAGTTAACAAATAATAATGCGCAAATATATATATTTTTTTTAATTGTAATTAAGAAAAATGCACCCCAGCATAAAAATCATAATTTTTTCTTTCATTTTTTTTTTCTTGTTTTGTTTTCTTGCACGACGTGAAGCCCAATGGATATAGGCGTTTGGTTGAAAAGATCTAAGTAAAGTCATCCGGTGGTTGCAGGTTCAATCCCAACAAGAGATAAATAACAAAGTATATTTACTGTAGCTTCACATTTGCATCCGGTCATGATAAACGAAATTAGAACAATTCACTCCTGTGGATTGACTAAAAGGTTATCTTCAATGTTCTATGTGGGTTCCCGAGTTCGACAAGAAACACTAGATGAAGGCCGAATGTCACATCGGCAAAACGTTTTGAATATAAGAATGAAGATGATAATGATCCGAATATTGTAAGTGATAAAAATTAGCAATCGTCTACACAGAAAATTAGACTAATAATATAAATTATATTTTACAATTAATAAAACGTTTGAATATGAATCGCATTTCGGTATTAAATAATCATGAGGAGTTTATATGCCGTTAAGCAAATAACCTAGATCAAACCAAATATAAATAGTTACAATAATAAAACATTTGCGAATGAATGAAAATTCGGCATTAAATAACCTTTAAGAGTTTTGATTTAAATAGAACAAAACAAAAAAAAAACAAAAACAATTCCAACGTCAGTTGCAAAGTTGCGTTTTTGATCGCAGCCGTGATTTTTATTAGAAAGTGGGCATCAAATAGAAAATTAAGATGACCGTAGACAAAGATTTTGTTTACTTTAATCGTTTTAATGATTGTTTTCAGTTTTGTTTTGTTTTTTTTTTTTGGCAGTAAATGGTTATCTTAAATTTCAGTTCATAGCCCTAAAGACTTTGCACCCAGATTAGATTCTTATTAATGCCTAAATATATGTACCGAGGTTCAGTAAGGGAATATGTAATACAGTTATGTCTTGGGTATCTACTTGGGAATGTTAAATACAACAGTTCTTGGACTCATCAGAATATTGTAGGGAGGAGGCAATAAATAACCCCGTTTGGATTTGTGAACGTGTCTTTGGATATCATGTGTCTATTAGCTTCATTAGAAAAAATATTTGTGGCCCCTTTGTTTTGTCACTGTTCTTCGAACGGATATGGTTTCTCTTTTCGTCTTCATTGAACATACTTGGACTCCGCGCCCGGAAAAGGACATTATCTTTTACCTCGCTATTGAAATGAAAACCAAAACGAAACACAAGACTTTTCAAAAATGTCTTTTTGTACTCTGTCTTTTCTATGGAGCAATGGGAATATTTCAGCTACTGGGACACGTTCAGGTTTTCTTGTAACATTTATCTTGATTTATGTTAATGTATCAAATGTCGTGTATGTGTATCGGAGTTTCTTGCCTTTACTTCTGTTCTGTTTAACTTGAGTCTCTCATTAGTTATAACAATGATAGTATTGAACCCCGACGAGTAGAAACGTGACTAAATATCTTCCTTAATACCAATGTTATTAAGAACTGGTGAGTCCAAGAGATAATCAGTAAATAGCCATACTTTACTATAGAAAAGGACAGTGAATGCATCACGTTCTTCACAGGTTAAATATCATCCATATATTGGCATTGGTAGCCAGATATATTTCGTATATCTTGTACATTCTCTATAAAAAGTCACATTCGCTTCAGACGCATGAAGTTGCCTTTTCGGTGTTGCTTTCGAACAGTAGACCTCTTTAAAGTTTTACATCATCACGATCGCCTTAATATCAATAAGTAAAGTAAGTAAAGTTGGCGAACTTTTTCAATAGATACTACAACAAAGTGTAGGGGTGGGTGCTACTCCATTCCCTTGATTGTTCCACTTTACTCTTGATTCCTACCTTATAATTCTAAGTTTTAAGCAAGGCGGCATCAAGTACCATTTTTTGAGTCGATGATATACCTCGAACTGGGATTGAAACCTTGTCTCCTGGACCACTGGTGGAAGTTCTTCGTATAGAAATTCAAAAGGGGGAATAGTCAAATAGACCTTCGAAGGGAGAAGAATTTTAAAATGAATCAAATTAATTCCTATTTATTTATTGGGATATCTGACTTCACAAAATGTTGTAGTCCAAGGTAATGCCTAAATTTCAACTACACAGAAAGTTATCAGAAGGCATGAACGTAGATTCGATATTTTGGTAATTTTCGTAGAGTTTCTGTTTTTAAACATACTTCCAGGAAACAGGACAGGAATGAGAGTGGATGTACCCACCAAAGAATTTGTCATCCAAACATCTTAAACTGCGTTTCTTAATGTTGCAGTAGAAATTTGGTTGTTTTTCGGCAACGTTCATCTTAAAAATGTCCCTTAGATTTTTCTATTATCTATTTAATTCATGGTTGCTTGTAGGTTAATCCATTGGATTAACTTTGTTTTTTTTAAAAACTATTTACCAATTGGATTTATTCTGCTGATAGGGAAATATATTTTTGAAAAATAATTACCTGATCAGATGAAAAACAGTAATATTTAGACAAATTTTAGATTGAATTCTTAGAAAAATAATTTAAAAGGATATTTTTGAGAAATATTATATTCCTAACATAAGAGAATTAGATCTGTATGTAGATATTGTATTAATAGTGTATATGTTACGTGCAAAAATTATTTTTCGAAGGTTGATATGAGAAGATAGTAAAAACGAGAACCTGCCTAAGGAGACACACACGGGTAGTCCCCTTCATAGATATTCGGAGCCATTCGTAAAATGGACAAGGGAGGGACTCAAACAAAAAGACAAGAAAAATAGTGAATATGCACAATTTCTTACATCTGAGTGAAGACATAGACTACGTGTAGAAAAAAAGGAGGAAGAGGAGTCGCCAGCATTGAAGATAGAGTGGATGCATCAATACGAAGACTTACAGATTATATTAAAAAGAGAAATGACGGACAAATTACATCGTCTTGAAACAGTACTGACAATATAAAGACAAATAGAACAACAAAAACAAGTGGAAATGGAAGGAAAAACAACTCTCTGGATATTTCAAGCAACAAATAAATTAAATCTCACATAGAAAGACCTGGATATGATTACGAAATGGAAAACAAAAGATAAAAACTGAATATCTTCAAATAGCAATACAAAATGCCATGATGACACATTATATTAATGGCAAAACTGATAACGTGGAACTGAATTGCAATTTTAGTTTATGTGGTGAAAAAGGCGAAACAATTAATAACATAATAAACAAATATAGACTGTTAGGGGAAGGGTGTATAAGACTAGACCCAACATAGTAAGGAAGATGATCCACTGGTAACTGTGCAATCAACTGAAATGTGATCTTACCAGAAAATGGTATATACACAAACCAGAATCTGTCCAAGAGAACGAGACGCATTAAATTCTCTGGGATTTTCAGATTAACAGATCCCCTTATCCCAGCCAGGATATCAGACCTAATGATAATTCACAAAAAAATTCTGTTGAACAGATTTAGTTGCTCCAGCGGACCACAGACAAAAAGAAAAAAAAAACGAAAAGAGACAAGTATTAAGAGAAATTAGAAAGTTGTTGAAAATGAGGGTTACGGAGATACCCATTGTGATTGGCTCGCTGAAACGCTTAGTAAAGTATATATAAAAGTGTAAGATATAAGGGGACAAATTGAGAACATCCAAAACACAGCATTTGTAAGATCTACCTAGAAAATTGAACAGAGTCCAGGAGACTTGGGTGGGGGCTTGGCGTCAATTAGCGAAAGATAATCAGCTAAAGCTGGTATTAAAAACCTTGGAAGATAGACAATCTTTTAATAGTGCGTGGAGTAAAACATAAATATATATAAGTAAAAAAGAACACTTATTGTCTCCGACAGTGCCCCAAAACCATTCCAACCCCAGGCTACAAAGATTTTCTTAAGAAGGTCCCGGGTCGGGATTTTTAATAACAGCTAAATTTACAAAATAACAATGATAATTTACAAATGATACATTGATGTTGGTATTCATAACATTATTATCAGTTTTAAATGCTGAATTAGTTTGGTTTTATGGTAGGTTATTTAATGGCAAATCTTTTTTTTTATACATATATATCAGATATATCATTTCTAAACATTTTGTTGTTAACATTCTTAAACGAACCTGAGTTCACTTTTTTGGCACACAGTTAAATGGTTTCACTTATTTTTATCTGATACGAAATTCTATTTACTATTAATCATTTGTTTTCACGCAGATGTTTTTAAGTATTGCAACTTAACACAAAATAATCAATTAAACATCAATCATTTGTGTACACATTGATAATTCAAAAAATTATATT
Organism: Sepioteuthis lessoniana; assembly: GCA_963585895.1. Taxonomy (NCBI): domain Eukaryota; kingdom Metazoa; phylum Mollusca; class Cephalopoda; order Myopsida; family Loliginidae; genus Sepioteuthis; species Sepioteuthis lessoniana. The sequence goes on along the minus strand of OY757928.1, from coordinate 13,137,283 downwards.
TTAAACAATTTATTTTTGCATAAATCATCTGTTTGCACGCTGTTTTAATGTCAAAGTACACAGTTCAAATATCAATCAGTTCTGCCACTCCAGACAAGAGAGCGATGGCAATGAAGGAGTACTTCACATTCCCCCAAACTCCAGCGTTATTGGTGCTTCACCGTCTGGTTGTTATGAGTCATATCCAGAATACTGGTTGGGAAATTCTTACCCCTCAGCAGAGACACACTCGGTGTATTCAACAGCTCCAGTTGACTGAGTTATAAATGAAAATTATAGACGCAAATAAGACAAGTAATACTTGTGAATGCTACGTACATTTGGCGTGCAGAATTTGGAGAAGAACATCTATTCACATCGGAATGTTGTGACAAACATACTTACTACTGGTTTAGTGAGTGGGGTAAGGTTGAGGAAACGTCCAAATGGTAGCACATAGCTCTTACAAAAATCGAGTATATGGCAAGCCAAAAACTTAAACTTTTGAACACTGAAAATCAATGAGTTAAATCTGTTGTTGTAATGATACTTTTTCATGGTGAACATCAAAAGGCGAAGAGCATTTTTTTAAGCTGAGTGTTTGGCCCTTAGGGTTGTGGATTGGAGGAAAGGAAATAAACAATTTTGATGGGATATTCTGTGATAAAAAATCGAAAACATTAACGACTAGTTGTTTACGTTCCCTTTTTAATTTCTCTACAACTAACGGGATTTCCTTAAAACTGAACATAAGATAACCCTAGACAGATTTATATACCATTAAAATCAATCAAGCAATTAATCATTAAGTAGGCTGCTATGAAAGTAAGAATTTCTATTCAAAGATTATTTTGTATAATTTTGTTTGTTTGCAATGTCCTCTGTCATCTAAATTCTTCGTTTATTCTATTTGCCACCCGTTCCCCTTTGTTTTTCTGAGTGTTTCTCTCCAGGGTCATCGATTTTCTGATCGACTGTTACTCTCAACTAGATCTCAACCATAGCAGTTTCTTTGTCTCGAATGACATCTAAGGACAGTTATTGGTGCAGAAAAGCCTTCCCATGAGAATCGAAAATAATAAACGTTATACCACACCCGATTTACCAAAATAGGAAGCTCTTATATGTCACCATATATATGTATTTAGTCCCAAATGCTTTTGGTTTTTTGAAAATGTACCACTCTATAAAAGCATCATTTTTCACACGTTTTGGCAGCGGAGCATGGATTGGATGATTGTGTAAGAAAATTCTAAGGGGTAAAATTATCTATACATTTGGCTTTTCATAATTGGCATTTGCATGGACCAAAAAGAAATACTGTCATCTCATCTGGGTGATTTTCATTACTTTTTATGCAAATACTCTTAGGAAAGACATAAATCCGTTTTTTTCCGATTCTTTCGAAAACTATTGATAAATAGTATTAGTTCTTTTGTCTTGGTTAGAAAAACAGTCTAGCAGAAAGTAAACTCATAATTTAAACCACTTTTAATATGATTAAAGTTGGCCCAGTCAGTTAGTGCTGCAGAATATACCGACTGCCTCATTTCAGATGGGTGAGACCCCCTAAACAGTGTCCAGCTTTTGGGAACGGAGTGGTAGCACTTTATAGGGTTCTATCTAGGGGTCAAAAAGAACTAAACTGTGAATAAAGTATTGTTTGAAATAAAACTCTTGTCATTTAACAATATGTAAACGAAAAAACTATCCTAAACCGAAGTGTTTGAAATTTTATAGAAATTAATTAATCCGACGTTAACTGACTCGAAAATGGTTGATACACAGTAAAACGAAACCAACAATCCAACAACAACCGATTCAAATTTGCTAAGGTTGGCGCCTTTTTTATATTTTTCAAAAACAGTACTAGGTATAAGGAGAAACTTGTCAAGAAAATTCTCCATCAAGTTGAAAATATTGGTCAGTAAAATGAACGTAGCATTAAATTTGACTTGATTTACATTAAGAACAGCGCTAAGAATTGGACGATATTTGAAAACTTTAATGAAAAACTTATCCATGACTTTCAGGATTCAAATCCTGGAAGAGCTTGTTTGCGATTCATTTTAAGCTAATGTCCTTAGGAAAGGCATGAATCTATTTTGCCTCCATAACCTTCGGTATATAATCCAGCAGACTGAGTTCTTAAGTTCTGAGATGTAATCTAATCTAGAATGAAAACAGAATTCAAATAAAATGTATTAGATTTCCGAATTGAACATTGTTCGCATACTGTCCATGGCGTATTTTTTTTTCTACAAAGCAAAAGAGGCGCACTTTGTCTTACGGTTATTGTCGTTGGAAATAGAACCTGAAACTCGAGTTCAAATCCCAGAAATCACTGTTTGTATTTCCCTTTGCAGTTATAATTTGGGGAAAAGTAAAGATCTATTTAGTTCCCCACCCCCAACGTATTTATAAATAGTTGAGAAAACTTGCTTCTTTTGTCTTGGTTAGTTAACCAGTTTAGAAAGCGGAAAACTTTTAATTGAAACGTTTTCTTTAACTTCAGAATGACATGGCATTACATCTTACCCCCTCGTGGAGGGGTTCAGTAATTCTAGGGTGAGATAAACGTTTTGCATTAAGTTGGAATGTGCTTGTTTGCGGAGTGTAAATCGAGCAACTAGAGCAGTTCAAGATGCAGAGGGTGCATAACGATAGTATCGTGGTGGTTGATGCACTGACACGTTGAGTATTTATTTATCTATTTATTTCATATGTAAGTTTATGGCCACGCTTATAAATTGCTAAGTAGTTTAATTTTGAAACTTATGTCTGACACATTCGAACTGGGCCCTTACGCCGCAGTTGCAAATAAAACATTTGCTGTGCGAATAATGAGTTATATCAGATTACAGTAATCATTTTGTTCGAGAAATTTCGTTTTGGGTATACCTTGATGATCAGGCGAGTAACATCCGGAGAGTATCAGGCGACGGTCGTAATCTTATAGTCCAGTGTGGTTCGTAATTTCAAATGCCTCCTTTTATTTTTAACCCATGCTTCAAGAAAAGTGTGAGATGTATGAAGTTGCATTTATATCTTGTTTACCGAGATCTAACTAAACTTAAGTGATGTGGAAGTGCAATATGCTGGAAATAATCTTGTTCACTGCATCAACTCTGTCGAATAGTGCAAGTGAACTGATTACCTTTTTAGGAGATGCACTGAACGAGTCCTCCGTTTTAGGTTTAGTGGATTTTTTCTCATTTAAGCTACGCGTGATTCCCGTTCATCGATAATACGCAAATAAACAATAACAGTGAAAACATCTGCTTGCCTAATGGAAGCCTGGCTTCCCACTGAAAGCCACGTTAATACCCACCTGAAGAAAGTAATCTCTACTTTCCTGTGCCAGAGACTGATGCGTTAATTTAACTGGCACTGTTTATGTGGCTCTTTAGAACTTAGCCTCGAAATACGATCGTTGAATTCCTTGTTTAAACTGAAAGAAAGATTGTCTATTGAAGCTAAACGTGATTGCTTGAACGTGTTGTCAACGGTTTTTTCTTCACTTGTTTCGCTTTATTCTTAGATGAAATTTATTACACCGACTTCACAGCCAGCATTTCTTTCCATTTAATTTTTTGTCAAGTAAACCAGGAATTTAACATGGTTACATGTGTAGTATATTTTTTCTCTTGGATTTTTATTTTTATTTCTTTGTTAATTTCCGCTGACATATCATTTTCAGTTACCCGATTCTTACCGTATTTACACAGCCGGTTTCTTAGTTCAAATATGTTTTCTGAGAAGACTACATGCTTGAAAGTACAAAGTACTATTTTCCATTCTGTTTAACAATCTTAGCAGTGGACATACACCACATTGCGCATTGAGAACGCACTTACTTCAGCTGAAAGATGGAACCACCATATCTCGTTATTCACGGCCTTAGTTCGATATATAATTAAATTGTAGGATATACACACCCAATTTTGCTGGGTATTCTGTCATTTGAAGGTTGTAAAGTAGCTGGAACGAATTAGTACTATTTAAATGCAGTTATATTATTCAGTGGGACGTGCAAATAAAAAACGTTCTGCCTCTAGAAACTGGACTCTTTTATATTATCGGAGGATGTAGCTTCTGGAGTTCAGTCATTGCTTCCCATTTTAATGGGAAAGTCCATTTTTACTCTACCAAGTTGGCTAACTATATAACATTTTTCAAAATAAAACATCTCTCGATATGTAATTTAATATGGCACCTCTGGTTGTTTAATGGTCAGTAATCTACACAAGTAATATTACACGTGTGAGTTCGAGTCTCATTGGGTGCCCCATTCACACGGTCTTGTACCACATCGAAACAACAAAGGGCTTCGGAAATTACAATATATCCATTAACAGGTGCCTGATGATTTAAATGATTATAAACTTAATGATTATATAAGACGAACAAAACATGCAGGACACCGCTGGAGAAGCAAGGACGAACTCATAAAGGGCTTTCTCATATGGAACCCTTCACTTGGACATGCAAGTGTTGCTCAACCAACAAGAACTTGTCTTCAAAAGCTCTTTACCATATTAAACAAACTCCTCCACTCTAGCAGGATATGACACAAGGTCAAGTTTAGCAGATTTGAATTCAGATTTTTCTTTCTCCTTGACTAGTTGCCTCACCAAGCCTGAAGAACACAGTCTGCCCTACTATTTACCCCTAGCTGGAGGGAGAATAATTGGATTCATACCTTTCCCAATGGTATTACTGCTATGTGAAATGCAATCTGACTCGTCCAGGATTTGAACTCGTGTCACCATGTCCATTTCCTATGATGATAACCATTACAGCATGGGTACTTCCAAAATCTCTTTACGGACACAGGATGTAGATCGGGAAATATGTGCTAGTCGATGGACATGATGATATTTCCCAAAAGTTAGGTCTCTCAAAATTTAAGTATTCGACTCCAAGCAAAAGTTATCCAAATTGCATAAGTTGATTTTGTTATATATTTATACATATTTAGAAGTTAACAAATTAGAGATAAGGCACCAAATATTTCTCTGTAGAAGCAGAACATTCAGACTTGATTAAATACTCTTGATTAAAATAGATTTAATAATCTAAATTAATTTATATATTTTGTCAGTTATGCAGGGAATAATATTATGGAATAATCCGGTATTGTTAGATAACATATGACATAGATTTTCGGTTCGTTTATAGTGACCCCGTGTGCTTTGGCAAGCTGTCACATTTTGATTAGTAAACAGCAGTGCGATCAGGGCACTCGGGTACAACGTGATGAGAACCATGCGGTCAGATTTAGACAGAGTGCAGAGAATCGCAGTTGAGTCAGGGACACGCAGCCGATCAGAGGCGTCTCTGACGAGCTTGCAAGGGGGTGCAAGCATTAGCACCCACTGGCTCCTGGAAGAAGATATGGAAAGGAGAATCTTCTGTCTTATATGTCTCTCCACCATCTCTCACACATACAGAAACATCAACCCTTTCGAGAATAAAGTGTGAGAGATATATCTTTATAAAGAAGTGTGTTCGTTCGTTCATTGAATTGCGTAAATCGTGAGTATACAACATTATCAAAAAATCAATTCATTACCAAAATAAAAACAGAATTAATACTTACTTGTCCCTCTTCCTAAAAGTTTTCATGGCAGCCTTAATTGATTCAGGTATTAATTTCTCTAATTGAAAGTAATATTTTTATATTGTGGTTCTAATTTTTCTTTGGTTGATCGTTTTCCTATTGACTATTTGAAAAAAATCATCATGAATTTTCAATTGGATTTAAATCCGGACTGTTCACTGGCCATTTTATTGATTATATAAACCTTTTCTCGGTAAAAAAAAAAAAAACACTTTTCTCAATGTAACCTGGAGCGAAGAATCCCACCCCACCTTGAAGTCATTAATGTGCCAATTATCCCAAAATCCACTCTTTCTTTCTCACTGTCTAGTTCTCCTCCCTCTTGAAACATGTCTTTTACCAAATATCTTGATTTGGACAATTTTTTGCTGATCCATCGTTTTTAAATAAGGAAGCATAAAAAACATACACAATGCATGTTCTTTCTATCGCCGATCGAAAACTTAAATTTTATTATTATTTTTTGATTCATTTTCATTTTCCGGGTTGAAATTTAATCGTGAAGAATCAAAATACTTTCACTTCATTTCATGCTTGCATATCTTTTGTGGTTCAGTTCAATAAATTCATCCGATTTTAGCATTTTTTTTTTTTATTTTTAGGAAATTTTTAATGATATGAATTTGAAAATCTGAAAAAAAAATTACAATATAAAATATGGCACTTCTTTAAATTCATTCGATCCCAATGTCAAACGACTCTTACAAAAACTTGAATAGATCACTCATAAAACGAACAGAAGCGAAGTTTCTGTCAAAACATGTTTAAAAGAAAAATGCTATATATATATATATATATATAAGAGATACCCGTCGTTGATAAGGTTCAGAAGGAGCCATCAAAAATTGTACTCTAATTTATAAAAGTCACTGCTTCGATATTATTGAATTTTTGGGAGCGGAATATACGCAAGCTCTTTTTGTCAAGCTTCGGCAAAAATATAATATAGTCTAATATACTATGAAAGTAAACTTTTGTTTATGCGAAAAACCATTGTTAACTATCGCATAGATAATAAATCTATACCCATTCTTGTAACTTGAAAGGAATGCCAGATTTGTGTAAAAGAGGTGCTTCTTTTAAACCAGAAACAATCTTATTGTTTTTGTCAATATTTTGGTAAATAAATGGAAGCAGTCATCACATATACTGCGGCTAATGCATGTAATATGAAAGTAAATAAAATCTTGAGGAAAATGATAAAGGAATACATCAGGTATCGTTTATTCAATAATCATAATAAACATTGGCAGTTAAAGACGTATTATCATAGTAGTTTAACATGTTTATTATAACTATTTATGATAACTAACAAATTTGATATGATGCAGACAAACTTTATATCAAGGACATGTTTGCATGAAAATATGATCATGCGTTCAAAAATACGCAGAATAAAAGCGATCAGAAAAGAATGCGAAATAATTAAAACTCTGAAAAAATGATTCATCAAAACAGTTAAAATTTGAAATATGTGATTCAGCATTTTTACCAAGTGCCAATAATCAAATCAGTTA
>OY757928.1:13125164-13127664 GCA_963585895.1 Sepioteuthis lessoniana | reverse complement strand
GTAGAGGAGTAAGTTCCCCTAAATGAGTGTTAAAGATACGATACAAAAACAATCTGATATTGAAGTTCCAGTAATGCTATGGCTTTGGAGAATGCGGAATACCCTTTCAATACCATCACTCCCAGGTCCACTCTGACCCGGAAGGGTAGCACCTGCCAGGGCCCTATCTATGAATTAAATAGAACTAAACTGTGTACTGATTTGTGTGAAATAGAACTTTGACTAAACTCAATAGCTTGAAAGGGTAATGGTTTTGACAATGAAACTTCGTCTTTACATTTAAACGGATACTTATGATAAAGAGAATTGTTTGAAATGGAACTGTTTTTGTAGGCTAAACTGAATCGTTGAAATAGGACTGTTTTTGACATCGAAAATGTACATACGCAAAACATTTATATTTATTATACAGATATATGCATATATATATATATATATATATATATATATATATATATATATATATATATATACAGATAAATCATATATATATATATATATATATATATTAATTGATACATAATATACTTATATATATATATATATATATATATATATATATATATATATATATATATATATAAATTAAAACATATTTGAATTTTCTTCGGATGTATTTGCCTGCTTTTACGCCCCTAATCAAAGTGGGAAGTAAATTCTATGTAAGTCATTGTATTTCTCGTAAAGTTTTACATTCGAATACATCCTTTGTTTTTACGTATCTTCCTTGTAAAGTGGGTGCAGTTGCACTCTCAGAAGTGTTTTGAGCCGAGTAATAAACTTCATTAGCGAGGTTAAAAATTATCATAAGATGATGAAATTTTGGAAATCGACTTTACTTAGAACCAAGTAGTTATGCTTTGAAATTTCACAGGAGCGTTTTCTCTCTATAAACCTCACTAATCGAACTGGAAAGTAAATTTCATATAAACCATTTTCTTTTTCGTAAAAGTTCACTTAAGAATATTTTTCTTTTGTTATTATGTGTCTACTTCTTCCTTTTGTCTTATTTACATAGACACATGCATAGACAAACAGACTCACACACACACACACACACACACACACACACACACACACACACACACACACACACATACACACACGCATACACATACACACACATACATACACACACACACACACACACACGTTGATCTTTAATATATAAACGCATAATGTGTGTTAAACTGATTTTGAAATAAAATAATCACGACGTAAAACTAACCAATCTTTCTACCTACCAATTCATTGATACAGGAAGTAGAATTGATTAATTTTTTTAAAAGCCTGAATGCAAAGAGAGCGCAGGTTTTTACGTCCAGAACTTGTTTTGGATTCACCGATTCCTTTCTCCGTGTCATTATCCGTCAAAATAACTGCTGCTCACCAAACAGTAAACTATATGTCAGAAATTATCATCTACTGATTTTGTTACTATATTGCAGTGACATGACATGTTAAATGTAATGTAAGTTGCAATAAAGTTTCCAGCTCACTCATTCTCTGTCTCTGTTGGAAAGGTTAGCATTCACGTCATTTATACAAAATTAGAGATCCCCGTTTTCTCTCACCATTCTTTTTTCTCCTTCGGGAATTGTCCGTTAAAAATTTGACAGGTCACCGCTGAGAATAAAAGCTGCTTATGATAGACAATTCCCTTGAGTGTGACGCTATTTGTTTTCTCATATCATTCTACTTGTCTTGTCTTTTTTTCCTTTTTTTTTTTAACCAAACTTTCTCTTAAGTCCACGCACCAAGCTATGTATATTTATCAGCCTGTCACTTACACCAATCTTCAGCAGGCTTTACATTATTTTGCTCACTAGCTTTTACATAAATGTGGTTTTGCAATATTATTTTTTATGTGTTATTGATTATAGCTTAATTACGTGAGTGTAGATTCTTTAAGTATTGCAATTTGTCAAGACACAACGGATCACATTAAAATGTTTATTGGTGAGGAGAAAGAGATGCTGTCAAGCCACATATGAAGGTGAGAAAAAGGTAGTATAGTGAAATAAGCACCTGACTTTCTTTTCAAAGATGAATGTATGTTATGTGTGATTGTTTTTTTCCTATTTATTTGTATATTCTAATTCATATATATATATATATATATATATATATATATATATATATATATATATATATATGTGCTGTGTATATGGGAGTAGAGATGTGTTTGTTTATATATATATATATATATATATATATATATATATATATATATATAATGTGTGTTTGTGTCTAAATGTATATGCATATGAATATATATATATATATATATATATATATATATATATATATAATGTGTGTTTGTGTGTAAATGTATATGCATATGAATATGAATATATATATATATGTATATATATATATATATATATATATATATATATAGAGAGAGAGAGAGAGAGAGAGAGAGAGAGATAGGTAGATAGATAGAATAGTGATACCATTTAACTGATTTTAATGAATTTTCAATACATTGTTCGTATAT
>OY757928.1:13069208-13124964 GCA_963585895.1 Sepioteuthis lessoniana | reverse complement strand
CATTGGATTTCCATTTCATTGTTTATGTTTTGTTTTGACCTTTTGACCCGTCCAAAAATGCCATTCAAGGTGATGCACCGGAAGGAAGTGACACATTCTAATAGCAGTTATGAGAGGAAATCGCGTGGGTGGAAATTGGCTAATGAAATGGGACGAGGAAAAAAAAATCCCATTATACTCTCATAGACTGACGCACCGGAAGAGAGTGACCTCTGAACTGCATGACAGTTATTTCCGCTCGATTACGAACACACAGGCCATTCCAAAGATAGCGGAAGTGACACATCCCGATCGCCAGATATCGGAAGAAATTGCGGAGGCGTGGAGGCGTGTCCATATCACCGCGTGGGAGTTTGAAGGTAATATAAGGCCGACGAATTGAACAGAAGGAGGGCAGTTGAGTTCGAGTCCGAGTACAGTTGAGTAGAGTTGGAGACGGAGTGGGACGAGTTGTAGTAAGGAAAGCCAGCACCCAGCAGAGTGGACTCCAGGGCTCCGGTGGAGCAGCCCTGGAGAACGAGAAAGACACAACGCTGACGGCCATAACTTTGGGGTCGAAATATTGCAGTTATGTTCGGTCTCCAGATCCCTCTCACACGCAAATCTTGAACAACCCTTTCGAACCCTTGCAATAAAGTGATAGGTATATATTTTTATAAAGAAATCTTCCTGCGTCTTTATCATTGCGTCGGTATGTATCCAGTATATATATATGTATATTTCTGCATGAATCAGCAGATGACAATACAACATTTATTCCCTCCAAAATCGGTCCAACTTAGGGCAAAGTATTTTAGAAAAACATAACTTTGTTAATTCATTACTTCTGCATATCAAGCGACTCATACATAGATTGAAAGGATAAACTATAAAATAAGCGGAAACAAAGTGTTTCTCCTATTTTATCACACAGAAACTTATATATATATATATATAGGTCAATAAAGGGATTTATATTTTTTTAATATAAATGTCTATGTGCACCTGTTCAATTTGAAATATTTAGCTATTTTCCCTTTTCGGACAAACAATATATATATATATATATATATATATATATATGTGTGTGTAGGTAGATATGTAGGTCCACGGAGGGATTTGTCTTTTTTGAATAAAATTTGTTCTTTTTATTTTTTCTTTGGGCCTACAACAAACATATATATATATATATATATATATATATATATATATATATATATATATATATATATATATATATATAGTGTATCACAAAAGTGAGTACACTTCTCACATTTCTGCAGATATTTAAGTATATCTCTTCATGGGACAACACTGACAAAATGACACTTTGACACAATGAAACGTAGTCTGTGTGCAGCTTATATAACAGAGTTAATTCATTTTCCCCTCAAAATATAACCATTATAATGTAAACCCCAGCCATCAAAAATGAGTACACTTCTTACGGAAAGTTGTCAACATTAACATACACCATGTCAATTGTCAATATTTTGTGTGGCCACCATCATTATCTAGAACTGCTTTTACTCTTCTGGGCATGGAGTTTTCAGAGCTTCACAGGTAGCCACTGGGATGCTCTTCCACTCCTCTATGACGACGTCGCGGAGCTGGTAGATATTTGAGACTTTGCACACCTCCACCTTCCGCTTGAGGATCCCTCAAGGATGTTCTATTTGGTTCAAGTCAGGAGACATGCTTGGCCAGCTTTACACTCAGCCTCTTCAGTAAGCAATGGTTGTATTGGAGGTGATTTTGGGGTCATTGTCATGATGGAATACTGCCCTGCAACCCAGATTCTGGAGGGAAGGGGTCATGCTCTGCTGCAGTATTTCATAGTACATGTTGGAGTTCATATTTCCCTCAATGAAATATAGTTTTCCAACACTTGCAGCACTCATGCAACTTTAGACCATGCTTGACTGTATGCATGACACACTTGTCTTTGAAAATAAATTAACTTTGTTATATAAGATGTACACAGACTACTTTTCATTGTGTCAAAGTGTCATTTTCTCAGTGTTGCCCCATGAAGAGATATACTTAAATATCTGCAGAAATATGAGTGGTGTACTCACTTTTGTGATACACTATATATATATATATATATATATATATATATATATATATATATATATATATATACACACTAGGCGATAAGAAACCTGGGCTCCTATGTAAAACATAACTTTTTACACTGAGCACACCAGAAAAGATATTGAAATACATCAATTCATTTTGTCTGAATGATGGCTTTTTTAGACCCTAACATATACTTTCACTCGAGCTCAGAGAGAACGGAAGTGTAATGCCAATGAATGAATACATAACATACATCTCCATACACAGGTTAGTGTTTACGCAGTATAGTCTTTTTTAGAATGCGCCATTCCTCCCTAAAGAGAATACAGTCAGTGTCATTGGAAACATCACAGAGTGTGGTTATTTTTACATCCTGGTAGATAGAGTCTACACATATGTCACAAAGTCCTAAATATTCAGTATTTAGCGCAATAAAAATTTTAAATAGATATTTTGTCCTGGTATTCAGATTTTGGGGACAGTCTGTACCTTTTCAGATTTGTCCAGAAATTTTCTTTTAAATAAACAACTTCTATACCTCTATACAATATTTTATTGAAAGATGCAACGAAAAGGGCCAATTATGACAGGAAATTAGATCTTCAATTAAATGTAATAACTTTTTTGCTGATTTTGTTTAATAATAAAAAATGTTTACCTTATTACAAATTTCCATAATAAATACATATCACGAAGTTTTCTCTTTATTTGTAAGGAGAAAATTATAATAAATTGCCTGTTTTCTACAATTCGATGTTAATTTAATCATATACAATTATTTCGGAAATCGCAGAATGGGATCTTAAATTTCATGAAAATAATCAAAACGATTATCATTAATTCCATGCATAATTGCTAGAACTATGGTACAATGAGAAATTTGCACACTAATAAAATCGCATTTAAAAAAAGTATATATATATATATATATATATATATATATATATATATATATATATATATATATATATATATATATATATATATATTAAGGGAGGTAACTCATGAGAAATTAAATATCAAGAATATTGACTGATTATTTTAGAAAAAACACACGGGCACACATATAATAATAACAATTATAATTAAGATTTATTCTTAAAACCATTATAGCTTAAAATAATAGGGCTCTATACACAAAAATACAGAACTATATCACGATATTCTCAGATATGAAATAAAACACTTTAAAACCTTGGGACTCTGAATTTGACGTTGTGGAATTTTAAATGAGCTTGGTTGACACGTCTGAAATCCCGTGAATTAGACGGAATCAAATTTCGTCCACTCTGCAATACTTAATTTGCATGATTATTATGTTGGTAATTTACTAAGTCACATGCCTCAATCTAGTGTCAAATTGCAAAGTAAATATTTACCGTCATGGTGATATTTCAGAACTAATTCCGATTTTTAATTGTGCAAGTGAAACACAAAATCTTAAGTTTTTTACTTACTTTCAATTTATAATAAAAATATCACACACATGTGTATATATATATATATATATATATATATATATATATATATATATATATAATGTTAAGTAAAACTGAACATATGTGAATCCATTTCAAATTAATTTCGACAATGTGTTTCTTAACTGCCTGATGATTGTTGTTCTGCAAAAATGTTCATGAAATCCAGGAGTCACACTCTAAATCATATGCATTATATATATATATACCACAATAGTCATCTACATACAAATCTGTTTCATTCTATTAGAATTAATCAGTGTGGCTTGACAGTATTTTCCCGTATTTGGGATCGAAACCCGGTTGTCTCAAACGCCAAGCCAAAGCTTCTAACCATTCAGCCACGAGGAGGTATCAGCTGCAAAGTAAATTTTAAACTGTTATGAATCACAATTACTATTGTTTTACATACATCTGTTCAAAAAAAATATATATATATATATATATATATATAACCATCTGAGTGTCTAACAAAAAGGATTAACCACGAGAAATTGCGCGGTTTGTGAATAACATTGTATCACGCGAATTACAGAATTAAAAGTATCAATGAATTAGTAACTGATAGAAAATATTGGACGACTATAGTTCTTGGGCAATAACGTAATTCCACCATTGGGGGTAAACTAAGATCGATTTATTCCTTGATAGTCTCAAAAATTTCACTTCACGTCTTTCTGATTTTGGAATGGTCTTGAAGGAGGTGGAAAAACAATGATAAAGAAAGTGGTATTTTTCTGACCACAACTCGAACTTATTCATTTCCTATACCCACGTCGCTATCTGTTCACACCCTGTTTGTAAACTTTCCTCGACATCCAAGAATGCAACATTGCCAATATGGTTTCCCCTACATAAATGGTAAGAGAATTGCTCTAGACAATCAGGTTTTCTGAGGTTGATGGCATGAAAGTTCATATCTCACCAGAGGTTTATCCTTTATGTCCTATTCACTCTGCTCACAATAGGAAGTATAAAACTTTACCGGTAAATATCCTTAATTATCGAATGCAGGAATGAACATTGCGACGAAATGAAACTAACCAGACGAAAGAATACTAGTAAACATTTGTTAAAAGGTTTGACATATTAACAGCATACGATAAATAAATTTGAAAACATACAGATTGTTGCTATCTAGTCCCCAGTCAATATCCAGTTTTCGCCATTTACAGACAGTCCCTGTAATATATTTTTTCCGGCTGACAAAATTCTAATGAAATGGCTGACATTGGTTAGATATTTTATAGTAATTAGAAGATTTATTTTTCCCTCAATGCAACGCTGAATTGCTATATATTTTGGACAGAAAACTGTTTATGGCTTAAAATCAAAAACAACCCAATAGTAAATATCAAGTGCTTTTTTAGGTAAATTGTGTTCTCAGATTTAATCACATCGCCAGTCCTTCAATTGGGATTCCTTACGTGTGGATTTTCTATACAATCAAGTTACTGCATCATTTATCAAGATAAAAATGAACATTGGACTTTTATTTTCTTTTTAAAATCTCTTTAATATCCAATACTCATGTTCCAGCGGGTTTTTGATTGGTCAAAGCATATTGGTAGAGTTGGTAGTGTTGAAAAGCTGCACCATCTTTTTTCTTTGAATATCATCGCTTAATGTTCTCTAATTTTACTTTGGAGGTATTCTTTTAGTTTAGGTGTCGTTTGGTTTGTTTTGGTAGGGTTTCTTTGTTTAAATGTATTTCAACTCTCATGAGTCATTTAATGACAAAGCCAACCGTGCAGAAGGATTGGAATGGTACTATGTAACCCATAGCTGGAGAGATTAGAGGGTTCTTGCCTTTCTGAAGGGTCGAGTGTGAGTATAATAGCAAGACTAGAATTCAGATACACTCACAACGATGTCGCAGTCCAGTATGTTTGCCTCTGCGCCACAGGTTTCCTCCTTTCCTGTTTAGGAAACAAAAATGATCACCAAGAGATTTGTGTAGTGTGTATAGAGGTTAATGTACAAGCACATTACACTGTTTTATCAAAAAGAGTAGGAACCAAATGTATCGAAGTTGACTTTGGATTTTTTTAAATTGCTACTGAAATATAAAGATAGCAGTTCACACATCAGTTATTTATCAGGGTATTATTTTAGTTCCCTTAACGCGCATATATCTTTATTTAAATCTTTAAATTAGACAAACATTGGTCATGACACTATTTGATAATACCTCGTATCAATCTAATTGGAGCTGAAAAGTATTACGAACTTTTTAATTGCAATCACATAACAGACAAGCTTGTTTTCCGATGTTCAGATCACACTAGATCATATCTCAGCTGATATTTATTCTTTATTTCCAGTCCTCCCAGCTCACAGAGAAAAGTGTTTTACTTTATCCGTAGATGTCAGCTGTAAAATGGTGGAATTTAGCTTCCGATTAATAAAAACCTAATCGAGCGGAACGAATGCGAATAAAAATTAATAGTAAATATTCTATACTTTCTAATTTCTGTGAATAGTTTTCTCGAATTTGTTTTCCCTTTTGTTGTATTACTGCTGAGGTAATTCCAAGGAAACAACTTTGAGGTCTCATACAATTATGGGTAATAACAAGCCCTTTCCACCAAAAAAGAAAACATTAAATACCTTTCAGTTTATATATGCTAATAAAGTGCAAATAATAGCAACCATCGTTTGATCATTGAGTGCATATCATGAAACTAAAATGCCCCATATAAATCTTCTAAAAAATTAATAACAGACTTCTGTACAATAGTTGAGGAATCAAAGACATTTAATAAAAAAAAGTTCAATATATTTATTGATTATTTTGCTTGAAATCATAGGGAATATCGATTAGGCAATTATAGAAATCTTCTTTTAATGAATAATAGACGCTAATGAAATGAAAAAAATTACCCAGAGACCAGCAGTAAAATAACTGTGATTAGAAAAACGATTATTTGTTTAAACTTTAGCCAATTCGAAAACTAAAAACCAAAATTTAAATATATTTTTTGGAACCAATTTCTTTTTTAAATTCTCATTAGCAGCGTTACATATTTTAATGTGATTAACGCGTTTTTATCGATAACTCGAAAGAATCGTAAAAATGCGATCGTTTGAGAATTAATTTTTTTATTTATTGCGGACTTTTTCTCCTCATCTTGGTAGTTTTTTTTTGTGTGTTGTTTCTTCTTTCACTACGTTTCGGCCAAATTTCACCTCTGGCCTTCTTCAGGTGATTTACTGCGACCTCGGATAGGAATGCTGAGTCTTGTAACCGTATCCCCAGTAATTACTGCCTTCCATAGTTGTTGTCTATCGCACTACGTTTTTTGACCAAGTAAACCTCTGGCCGGCTGGGGGAGGATTTGAAACCGCTATCTTCTGACAATACTCACCAGGAACCGTAGAGACTCAACACCTCTATCCGCTGCGCCACGGGCCCCGAATAACCTGAAGAAGGCCAGAGGTGGAATTTGGTCGAAACGTAGTGAAAGAAGAAACAACACAAAAAAAACTACCAAGATGAGGACAAAAAGTCCGCAATAAATAAAAATTAATTCTCTGATTAAGAAGCCTCATCTCAAAATGATTCCAATTAAAGACATGCGATCGTTTCTATTTCGTTTATATAAAAATAAAACTTCAATTATTTTGGTTCTCCTGGACATTTTTCTTGATGAAATAATAGAAATATAAATCATACAATAAAGTTAAGATTTTACTCTCTCATACGTCATTACCATCTCTGGCACCAGGGCACCTCTGGTGGTGTAATGGTTAGCAAGTTAGACTAGCAAACCTACACGAGTGAATTCGAGTCTCATTGGGTGCCCCATTCATTTGGCCTTGTGCTAAATCGAAGTAAAGACCTTCGTAAATTATTACCATCTCTGGCACCGTGTTTCCTAGATATCTGACCATGTCACCCACCCGCGGCATAAGAGCCGGTGGGGTGTTCTATGATTGCCACTATAATATGACGAGATTCTAGTCGTTTTTTTGGTGGTGTCGGTGGCAAGGATAAGTAGAAACAAACTTTCTCGAGAACACAGAACGAACGGCCTTTAATTCTACCAACAAGGACAAGCTACATATCTTTAAACAAAGTAATTTAATTTATAAATTTACTTTTCGATGCAATTCGACCTATATAGGTATGATTTGTCAACGTCTCAAAGTAAGGGTTAGGCAGCATAATCCCAGATCTCTTTTTTCAGGCCGATTAACATCCGGGCATTCCCAAGCAAAGGATTCGGCAATTGGTGAGCATTTGCTCACTATAAATAATTGCAGAACTCGTTATGAAGATGATTGTTTTTCTGCCCTGCACTAGACAAGAAATAAATTCCATCTCAAATTTCTAGAGGTGATTCATATCTCTATGAATCGCCCCTGTCTGTGCAGGCAGTTAAACAATCACACTCTTAATATATTTGGGGTACTTCTGGATAGAGGGGTTACTTAATTTTTTTATTTTTTATTTTTTCCCCTTTCGCTGACCATTCTACTTATATATATATATATATATATATATATATATACTCCGTTTTTATTGAAATTTTCTAGTGTCCTCAACATGAAAAGAACCGGACGAAAATGGTCCTTCGTTGTTTTATTGTTTTACTTAGTTCCCCTACTATAATCACCAATGGTATCTCTACTTATATATATATATATATATATATATATATATATATATCTGCACGTTGAATTTATGATATAATGTCATCTCGTGTAAAATAGATAAATGAATAATATTAGTTAAGCCATCCCATTTTTTTAAAACAGATTTCTCTCTAAATGTCTGGTTCATTTTAACATATAGTTACTATTTGGTTGGTTGATTTCTTTGAATAATGGTATGTCAACCTTTCTAAGTTAATGCCAAAACCATTCTCATAGAAGAACAGTAGTGGTACTATTCAACCCATGGCTTGGAGGATAAGGGGTTCATACCTTTCTCAAGGGTATTTGCCCGAAAGTGAACGTAATAGCGCGACTGGAGTAAGAACTGGCTTCCAACGATTCCGCAGTCTATCACTTTAACCATTACACCACGAGGACACCCCACATAAGTATTATTAAATATTTAACTAAACCCTCTTCGCTACAGGGAGGATGTGACATCAGATCAATTCTTTTAATGGAATAAAGCTGGTGTGAATTTGGATCTTTCTTTCTCCTAAATTTGTTGGCTTATCAATGATAAAAGAACTGTCTACCCGACAAATTACTCATACCTAACAGAAGAACATTTGGATTTATGCCTTTTTGTTGGGCGAAATTGAGAATTTGAAATCGTGTCACTGCTTCCACATCTCTTGACCATAACCGTTAAACTAAGTGCATTTAATTGTCACCAAATTGTTGTACACATTTTTTTCTTAATATTCAATCCACTTTTTACTTTAGACTTGAAGTAAATTTCTTCCTGTATTTGAGTTATATTTCGCGCAGGAAATTCAACTTCAGATCAATATGAAAAATATTGACTTTTCAACACCAATTCCAAATTTTTAGAATAATCCTATACCTGATGTAGACAAATTTGTCATGTTTTGAGATAATTAAGTAAGTGTGAATTTTAGTTTTCTCGTGGTTTGGTCATGGCGTTTACTTCAATACCGATGTGAGGTCACGTGATACAAAAATATTTTACACATTCTTCAGTGGATGCGTTTTGGTGTTTGCAAGGCCTAAAAATGCCGTAGCAAAAACTTTTCATCCTGGAAAAATTTATGAGAATAACTCTTTTCATATTTCAAAATATACTTAGCATAATTCCTGCACTTATGTTACTTTTTTCGATTGACTTTTGATGTAAGTACCTCGGTGATAATATTCATATTTACCAACCCCTCCGCTAGGGCAGGATATGACACAAGGTCAATTCTTAAGCGAAATTTAACAGGTTTGAATTCAGGGTTTTCCTTCTCCTAGACTAGTCGTCTCACCAAGGCTGAAGAACCTAGTCTGACTTACTATTTACCCATAGCTGAAGGAAGAATAATTAGATTCATACCTTTCCCAAGGGTATTAGTACTATGGGAAATGCAATCAGTCTCGTCCAGGTTCTGAACTCGTGTCGCCGTGTCCATTTCCTACGACGATAACAATTACACCACGGGCACCTCCAAAATGATAATATAAGAAAATATTATCAACATTCTATATTGAATTGTTTTTTTTTTTTATTTAGTTGGTTTGATAGACTAATTTTAATGGAATGTATAACTTTTTTTTTATTTTATGCCGAAACGTTATGGAATTGCATACATTGTACAATTATATTTAGCCTTTTAACTGGTTTCTTAAGAATTTTCTACCTGTGGTTGTTTATCAGTTATTCCAATCTAATAGAAATAATATACTAACATTTTTATTTGACCCTGTACTTTGGGCCCCAATATATACTACTAATCTAGGTCAGAGTGGGCCTGGGAGGAATGGCAATGAATGCGTCAATGCATTCCCCGGATCTTTAGAACTGAAGTCTCAGCACCATTTTGTGTAATACTGGGGACATATCTTTGCGAGAGGCTTAATCTTCTATAGGATATACGGTAAACATATTGTAAAACCACCTCACCAAATAGATTATGGGTGTAGCACGACCTATTAGGTTTGAGTCCGTTTTAACCTCAATATGATAAAAATTGACGAACACAAAACACTGTCTATTGGCTCTCTGGATACGAAACTTTATAGCTACTGTCTTTTCATAGTAGTCGGCGAAAAGAGAGAGAAAAAGTAGAAATTGCGTTAACTGATTTAGATAGAGAGAAGAAGGAGGTTAAAGGGACAGCCATAGACTTAGAAATTCGTCCCTTCTAACCCAGCCCCCACGTACCTAGGTGCCTCGTCTCTCATTTGTTTTCTCTCTGCCTCTTCCGCTTCTCTTTCCCTTTCTGACCCTGTTGTCTCAAATATATTTCTTAAATAAGTCTTTCAAATTATTTCTTTACAAATGCTATTGTCACATGTCATCCTCAAAACTTTTAATGACATGTCTACGCAAAAAATGTTTATTCGCCTTGGCCTTTACAAATAGAACCGCCCAACAAACTTTGAATTTCAAATTTAGCCAGAAAACAATAATAAAAATAATTAACAAAAATCCCTAATTATTTTACAGTGGTCTAAGCCCTTTTCGACATGGCAGTTTGGTATTTAGACTCATTACAAAGGTAAGATTTATTTCGTAGTTACATTATTCCAAAGAAGAAAATTCGCATTAACATAAATTAGTTTGATAATTTATTGACAAACTGTTTCTTTTGATCCTGTTTAATATGTGACTCGGACAGATTAATTGAAACTAAGGAACCAAATAACGTATTGTCTTCAGCTAGAAAAATCTGACTCAACACGTTTAAAAATGATTATACTTTACATATTTAAACATAGTTCAAAGATGAACGATAACAAATGGCAGGAAACCTTGATAAATTAGCTATCGTTCATAATTTAAACGTAATGGTAGCAATTACCTTCGTAATATGTTTATAAGAATTCAATGTGCAGAAATAAAGTTTTGTAGGGTTTGATTTTCATCAAACAAATTTTTGATGTTTTTTTTTAGACAAACAAATTACATATTCAGTAAATGTCTTTTAAAAAAATTGAACCATCCTGTTTGATAACAGCGAACATTTGGAAGCTGTTTATGTTTTCATGAAACTCAGTAACAAATTACATGTTTAAGTATTCATTTCACAGGTGTTTTTTTCAAACTTCAGAGTTAGCATTAAAGGTTTTGAGCTGATAAAAACTTCGAAAACATATGAGCCGAATAACTCATTAATTCTACACAAAACACTGAACTTGTATTTTTATCATTATTCTTTTCAATGAATTACGATATTTACAGAAAGTAATACAATTCCTGCAGCGTTTCCAACATAATTTCTCATCAGATATCTTTTAAAGTTCCTCTTATTAGAAGGGCGAGTCAAAAATTTTGTGTGACAAAATTCGATAGCTTTCTTTTCGGCGGGATCCTTTTGCCGATGTGTTTCATGAAATGTACCACCATTATAATCTCCGAGCTCTACTTACCAGATTTGTCTCAATATCTTGAAGTACGACATCGTAATATCAAGTTTTTCAATATTTTGACGATGTGTGGAAAAATTCAGTTGCTTTATTTTCGACAGGATTCTTTTTCCGATGTGTTGAACCTATGTAATTATCTCCGAACTCCACTTAACGGATTAACCTCTACAGATAAAAGTCCGACCTCTGAATCCACGGTTTTATGTATACCTAATCTAGCCCGATACTTGAGGTTGCTACAGCCTGAGTGAACATTTTTAAACCATCTGGTTAATGCATTGTGAATAACTGCCCCCTCAACTTTCACAGAACAAATAATTTCCGTTTCTTCCGCTACGTTATATGCCAGTTCGAACTCAGAAAACATTAGTTTCCGACGACGTTGAATGTTCTGCTTTGCGGATTCCAAATGACGTACGGAGTGAAGCAATACACAAACTGTCAGCGCACTAAATACCACCATTCAACTACCCACAATTGGTACCTATCACAGTTTTAAAGGCTTTGGCCACATGAGATACACCCTGCAAAGAAGCATGAACCAAATTTTCGACTCGCAAAGGCAGTTATAGTTACAATATCTTGGTTATTATTGTCAAACGTAGTAGTCTGTAACAATCTATGTGGAGGCAAAAAGCATAACAGTTATGGTCTTAGTATATAGAAAAGGTGACCCAAAATTTAACCTTGGATGAAGCAGTTTGCATTATTCTTTATGCTAATGATTTTGCAAAATACATGATCCCAGCTTTCCCCCAGCAAAGGTCAAATTGTGAGAGAAACTAGACTTTATTGCCTTACTCTTGCAACCATTTGAGGAGAGGCAAGACTAAATTCAAAACCAGCATAATTCTGCTGAAAAACTGACCCTGTGCCGTATCATGTCTTTGACTAAGTGGATGGATAGAAATGTTTAACTGGACTATTTACTCGTTTCATGTTGTTTTCATTCCGCTGACCCAGTCTTGGGTATATATTTTATCTTTACTTTAGCTTACTTAATTTGCGCTTTCTTATCGTTTACATTAAGATATATTTTTGGTCGACAAATCGATCGCATTTACCAACTCTTTCGCACGAGTAGGATGTGATGGAAGGTTATTTTAAGCGGTGTTTTACTAGTTTGAATCCAGTTTTACTTCTTCTAGTCCGGTTCTCATATAAAGGGTAAAGAGCTCAGTTTGCCCAACAAGTTACTGATTAATGGGGGAAGTAGTTAAATGCTCACGTTTCCCGAGGGTATTACCACTATTTGAAATGAAAAAATGTCTTGTCCAGGTTTTGAACTGGAGCAACTGTGTCCACATCCAACGGCAGTAACCATTATATAGCCGACACTTCCTGTGACCAGACATAATCAACCAATACTTATATCCACTCGGCTGATGACATAGACATGGAAATTTGAAATAGTGAAAAAATCAATTATTAAAAGCTTTTATTATCACATCTCACATTCGGTTCTAGAGACTTGACAGATATAAAAAAAAAATTATTCGTTTTGATTATAACAATGAAAGTTTAATTATTTTCTTCTAGTGGTATATTTAATGAGAAAGACGTATTCATTGAAGGACAGTAGTGGAACTGCTTAGCAATATCTGGTGGGAGAATCGGGGGCTAATACCATTCCCAAGGGTATTAGTCTGTAAGTGAGTGTAATAGCGCAAATGGAGTTTACTCATGCTTACTTCGATGTCACAGCCAAGGAAATTAGCGCTCGCTCCGCTCAACAAGGTCTCCTCCTCCAAAAATGTAAGCTTAAGTCAAGCTCAAAGCTCAGTTTCCTGTTAGATTACCGAAGGTAAGCATTTTTGAGTTTGTGCAATACTTATATGAGTGAGTGTCTTGTCACAGCAGATGCAAGTAATAATATGAAACCATGATAAAACTTTGTAAAGGACTGGATAAGGGTACGAGTTAGACTAAAACAGGGGACATGGATTCATGTATAACAGATTTCTAGGCACTTCTAAAGAAAAAAAAAACTCCAGGCCACAGAAAGAGTTTTCTTTTTTTTCTTTAGGGATATATTTTGGGGGCTTAAAGTGTATCAGTATCTCCGTTGCCTGTCTGGTTTTACCTGCGAAACGAATTCATCCTTACACTGTGTCTCTTATTAAAAAAAAGATTAATTAGCGTTATGTTTTGTTTAAAACTGGATATACCACGTGTCAACTTCAAAAGAAACAAAATTAACTTAAAAATTCAAGCCTGTTATCGGTTTAATTTACACTTTTTGTTTATCCTGCTTGACACTTGGCTTTTCAGCCTTAATTCCCTTTTTTGCGACCAGCTACAATGATGTTGAGTGGAGGAGGAATCCCAGTGATGTGGATCCAAAGTCGGGACCACGGAAGGAAAACACGGAACACGGATTAGAGGTAAGAAATATGTATTAACAAAAAGTTACAAAGGATAGTGTAAGGGTAAGCAGAGCTTACTATCCGGTGGTGTCCAATATTGGTAGTCGTACAACTAGTAATTCTGTACTACTACGGTGTTAGGATACAACTCACTGCGAGTGTTATTTCATATAGTAATATAGTGCTGGAAGAGTGCATGATGCAGGTATGTTTCGGTCTCACAACACCCAGGTTGGACCAGTAGTTCAACTCACACTGTTTTAAATTTTCAAAACTCTGTTTATCTTCATATTTCCTCCTTGAATGTATGCGGCAATGACTTCTGGAAAAAAAGGTAGGCTCCACCATAACTAAAGTACTTTAAACTGAAAAAACTTGTCCAATGACTTCTAACCATTTTTGCTGTTATACATCCACATATGGCAGATTCTCTGTAAAGAAGCCACAGCTAAGGAAGCAAAAGAATGTCAAAAGCCTCCGGTGAGCCGAGTCACACAAAAACCGAACAAAAGCGCAATGGAATAACGTTCTTTTGGACTAACGAATCGAAATTCAACATTTTTGGCTAAAATAGGAGAGTCTAAATGCAGCGAAGACGTGGTGAAAAAGCTGTAATCCTCTCTATCACACCAAACTTAATGTATGGAGGAGGCTCTGTTAGGAAGTTGGCGGTGGGTAATAATTACAAAGTCGAGGATTTGCACCAAATGAAGGGCAATATGAATCACACCGGCTATCATAGCAGAATGCAGCATCACAAGATAGCATCTGGAATGTAACTTGTGGCTCAAAAATTTGTACTCATGCAAGATAATGACCCAAAGCATACTTGTAAACTCTGCCAGAGATACATTAAAAGAAAAGAGGAAAAGTACGTCTTTCAACTGATGTCTTGGCCGGTGCAATTAGCGGACTTAAATGCAATTGAATTGATGTGGATTGAACTTAAACAAAATAAATTATCTGAATTTGCAAGAATAATTTGAAGGTATTTAAACAACGAAAAAAATGAAGTATAGGAAACGAATTCATCGTCCAAGGTTAACTATGATACATAATAAGAAATGAGTGGTGTTTGTTCGTCAATATCAAACCATGAATGCTAAAAGATGGCGAATAGTTTTTTTTTTCGGACGAAAAGAAATTCAATTTAGACGGCCCAGATGAATTTCAGAAGTAATGGCACGCAAAAAATTGCCGAAAGAGAATTACTCAACAGGGCATAGTGGAGGAGGATCTCTTATGATCTGGCGGGGATGCTTCTTATCTCTAGAAAAACTTTTAGAAAATTTGTCAGTGGTTCACAAAAAGCAGCAGATTATGTGAAAATGCTAAATGATTTATCTCTCTCTCAAGAAGGGCATCTTTTATATGAAGAAGAATGGATTTTTCAGCAAGATAATGCAGCTATCCACAATGCATCACTAACAAAAAAAGTAATTTCTTGAACAAAAGATAAGACTTTTTGACCACCCAGCTTGCTTTTCAGATCTCAGTCCAATAGAAAATTTGCGGGGATTGAGTGCTGCAAAAGTTCATGAAGGAGGTCGACAGCACTCAACAATTTCTGAACTCAAGAACGCAATCTTAGAAGCATTGGAAAAATACCTTCGGTTCATCTTCAGAAACTATTTGATAATATGCCTAGCGAAAGTTTTGAGGTTATCAAAGGTAACGGCGGATCTACGAAATATTAAATTTTAGAAATTCTCTTTTATTCAATATTCCTGCTCAATGGTCTTATATTCATGTCAAAATAAAATTTTCAAATTAGGCATAAATGCTAATATACGTATAAAGAATGAATTGAAATTTCTTCATATGTTAAATTTAAATGTCTTTATGCCTTATCTTTCATATGTGATTTTCATAAATTTAAAAATTATAAACAAAATTTTTCCATATTTTTGAAGGTGGTCTAATATTTTTGTTCATGGTGTATACATTATTATAAGCAGGTAAAGCTGTAATTATTTTTTGAAGAACATGTGCGAAGAGTTGGAATTATTTATATTATTATATCAATAAAAAATATTACATCAATATATAGCTAAATAATTAAATATGATGTACCTATTTTGTCAAAGATTATGTGCTGAAAAACGATGTTTTATTTAAATTTCTATGTTAAGCAATATTCATACTGAAGTGCAACGTGGTCGTATAAGGCATTATCAAAATAACTCCATTTTTGGTTTGGTTTCTTTGTTTTAATGGCATATCAAACTTTGTAGGTTATTTAATGCTAAAGCCATTCTCATAGAAGAACAGTAATGGTAATATTTAACCCATAGCCGGGAGGATAAGGGGGTTCATACCTTTCTCAGGGGTATTTGCGCGACTGGAGTACGAACTCGCTTACTACGATTCAGCAGTCCATCGCTTTATCCATTACAAAACAGAATAAAGTAAAATGGGGGACAGAAATATGTGTCCTGTCCCCAATTTTACTTTATTTTGAACTCTCGGTAGCCGTTAATTGGATATTGTAAACAAAAACAAATGTGATTCATAGGCGTTTAAATTTCCTTCGCTTGCGCTGTTTTCCTCGTGACTGAGTGGATTGGCGTTTCAGTCAGCCAGGTTTCGATCCCAGTTTCGGAAATCTACCCTGTCATGCCACACTAAAGAGTTCTGATAGAACGAAACAGGTCTGTCTGTGGACGACAATATATATATAAGCTCCCTATGCGCAAAACCACCTATACTGATACGCTTGCACCCACCTGTATATACATACATATACTCTAGGTCTATATGCAAACATAATAACACGGACATACTTAAACTTACACCCGTTTGTATTATTGCTACTAAATATTCTAACCGAGGAAGAAGAGAACTTCTTTTATCACAAAAAATAATTGATAAACTATCTGCCAAACTTGTTGAACTGTGGAATTAATATGAGGAATCGTATACACGTTTCATAGCTTTTCAGCTATTCAATCCTTGGTTTGGATAAGAAAAAACATACCTTTGTATAACAATGAAATTAATTTTCTTGTACAATCAGACTAAAATTTTCAACCAATTCATTGGAAGAAATAGCTTTAAAATGAGTTTTATTGTACTCTAGTTCAAGAATAAATATTAATTATGCTAATTTCGACTGATTGTACAAGGTTAACTCAAAAGATAAAATCAGGTAGGCTTATTCATGGTGTGTAGGCAGTATGGATTCTTTTGATTCTCACGCTATCCATCGCTATCGATAATTGATCTCGGTAAGTTCTTCGATAAACTGTCTGAACATAATTGATGCATAAAATCAGCCTTTGCTGGTTGGCCAACAATCGTGTCTTTATGTGTTGTAGGCCATAGAAGAACGTTACATATCAGTTCTTTCTTACTTCTCTAGCAACGCCCAGCATACATTGTTCAGCTTACTTAAATTTTTTGTGAGATGGGAGGTAAGTAGTGATACAAATATTGCTTGATTCGGCGCCGCTTCACGGATTTGTTTACAACAGCAGACATTGTATTCGTGTAGTCTTCCTATAGTATTTTCTTAAAACATTTCGCTAAAGTTAAATTTGGGCAAACATACAGTAGTAAATACTCGACAACAGCTTAAAGTTTAATTTCACTTTCAGGTTGCTTTTTCCTTTTGTCCATAGCTTTCGAGTTGTGAATTAACCATAAACAAACAATTTCAGTTCTATTTAAATGTTCATGACAGTCTAATGCCTGAGAAAGTTTTAGAACTATTTTTCTGGCTAACATTGAGGTTCTTTGAAAAGCAGAATACTGATTTTTAAAGAACGTTGGTCGAGGCATTATCTTCTTAAGTTCTTTTTAAGTTATAAAACCTTCAAACCCAAATTATTAATAACAGCGTCTATATTTCGTTAAGTTTGATTTGTGACAGACTCGAATACTGTTGTATAAATTGTTTGGTTTGGCGTCTTTGTTTAATGGCATTTCAACCTTTGTGGTTTATTCAATAGTAAAGTCAACTTTACTTAAGAACAGCAGAGATACTATATAAGGTGGTCTAGGGAGTTCATAGCTTTAAGGAGATTTGTCTGAATGTGAGCGTAACGGTGTGACTGGAATTCGGACTCGCTAAATCCGAAGAGGCAGTCGAGTACTTAGTCTTTACACCTTAGGGATTTTTTTCCCTTTTCAATGGGAATTCTTACCAACCAATTTATTCAAAGATCATACACATTGCTTAAAATCAAAGAAACCATAGAATCTCCAATTTTTATCGACAAGCCTCAACATAAAATAAAGGTGAATCACATTACGTTAAGGTCTTGAATATATAAAACTTCTCGATAATCGATCGATAACCTCTACTCTGTATTTTTCATATGATTGTATTCGATTTTTATAACAGGAGCTTGATTTCAAACATTTAGTCTCCATCTTTTGTTATTTATATTAAATTGCTTAATCGATAAATATCAGTTACGTGATTGCCCAAACCGATATTTGCCTGTAGACTCAGATCTCTCTCGCCATTATATCGATTATCGATTGGTTGTTTCAAATGTTCCAGAAATAGTCGAAAAGTTTAGATTTCTGTTTCTTTTGTAAGCTTATCAGAAATTATTCATCACTTTTTTGGCCTTCATTTTTTTGTTTTTGTTTGTTATTTATTTTTCAATCTTCGCCCAATGTCACAGCAGTTTTGTCCAGGATTTGAACTCATATCACCGTGGCCCTTTCCGAGCACGATAACTGTTAGTCCAACCTTCTCTATTATTAATTTCCTATCATTACAAAAAAAAAGAACTAAATACGTGTCCAGTTTAAGATAATGTATCAGACTAGTATAACCATATTTACCCAACCCCTCCGCTAGGGCAGGATGACATTAGGCCAGTTTTTAAGCGGAGTTTGACAGGTTTGAATTCAGAGTTTCCTTCTCCTAGACTAGTTGCCTCACCAAGGCTGAAGAACCTAGTCTGTCCTATTTACCCATAGCTGGAGGTAGAATAATTGGATTCATACTTTTCCCAAGGGTATTAGTGCTATGTGAAATGCAATCAGCCTCGTCCAGGATTTGAACTCGTATCACCGTGTCCATTTCCTACGACGATAACGATCACACCACGGGTACCACCCTAGTATATCTGTCAGTATTTATATCTCCAATTTTAAACTCCGAAACAGAATGAACGGATGAATAATACTTCAACAAAAATGGTACCTGATCTGATATCAGAATGTTTGAAAATGTTCAAGATATCAAAGCAAGTCATGAACTTAATTGTGAAAAACCGGAAATAGGAATTAGCTGCCGGAAGTCAAACACTAACGGAAGTTAACATTTTAAAAAGCATCTTAGGAGGAGACTCATTCTCATGATATCTGCTTGTTATAGCAATGACGTCACTGAATTAAAATTAAGAAAACGCAAGGGTAGCTACAAATGTACATTGTCGAAGAAAAAAGGTTAACCACTTCTCGAGTATTGGGTATATTAAGATAGTTGTCAATAATAAAAAGACCTATGAATGTTTCTACAGACAATTAAAATCTACAGCCACAATATAGGAATGGAATTTAGGGTTGAAAAATGAGCCATATCTATAATTATGATTAGGAAAAGAGAAACAATCAAAGAAATGGTGTTGTCGAATCGGGAGTCCATCAGAAAACGTGGACAAATAAAACTATAAATATCTTAGAATATAAGAAAAGAGACACCATCAAACAGAGATGAGAGAAAAGGGATGAAAAGTGTACCTGAGAAGTACAAGGGCACTTCTCGAAATCAAACATTCCAAAGGAAATGTCATCAAAGGATAAAATGTCTTGATATTCGTCCTTTTAAGATACTCTGGAACCTTCTTATGATGGACAAAGGACCTTAGATAGATAGACCATTGAACAATAAAACCGATAATAATTCATATGATCCTACACTCGGGGGAAGACAGACAAACGCTATTTATCGGGAACGGAAGGTATAGGAGGACGCATGGCATATAAAAAATGCTTAGATGCATTATTTCAGGGACTAAAGTAATATTCAGAAAAAAAAACCCAAATAAGACGAATTACAATAGCAAGAAACCGCTATAGATTTGTGTAACGTTGCCTCACCGACACGGCACCATCTCGAAGATCAATGAATAAATACAAGACAGACCTGTTGCTTCAAATACGAATAGTTTATTGACCAACTTTAACATTTCATACAGCATTTGCCACGAACACGAAAGAAAGAATAAAAGGTATACTGTTGTTACATAAAAACGCTTTGAAATTCACGGATAGTTGACGAAAGGAAATAGCGACCGTACTTTTTTCGCCCCTAACAGGCCCTTTGTCCCTGGGTTTGTTGCAGCTTCGTCCCTCTTCAACCGAATCTGTACTATGAAATATCCAATGGTCAAACTCCATTAAATAATTGTGTTTATATGATATATTAATTAACTCATCCTCTATTTATATAAGAACATGCGTTTATCTTACCAGTGTGACATCACCTTCCTAATTCAGCCTACATGCATTCAATTTGTTAACTTAATAATATCCGGTCTTTTACAATGATTTCCTAACAAATCTCTATTATGTCACCTAAGGTGATTTCTAAAACAACCCGTCAACCCAACATCCTGCTGACTCGTCGACGCATATGGCCTTTGCGACCAACTATTCCATTCTCGGTTTTTACCTTAATGACAGTTTACTAATTCAAATAAAATAATTTACTAATATAATTAAATTCTTTGATTATATTACAGATATAACTTAAGGACAAACTGGAAAACAACCAAAAAAAAGGACATAAACTATATGGATACTTCAAACGCAAACCTAAAGGAATCGCACTCAAAATAACTGGAGTATAATTTAGAAGCGGGTATAATTTCGAAGGGGATATAATTTAGAAGCGGGTATCATTTACAAGCGGGTATCATTTACAAGCGGGTATAATTTAGAAGCGGGTATCATTTAGAAGTGGGTATCATTTAGAAGTGGGTATCATTTACAAGCGGGTAAAATTTAGAAGCGGGTATCATTTAGAAGTGGGTATCATTTAGAAGTGGGTATAATTTAGAAGCGGGTATCATTTAGAAGCGGGTATCATTTAGAAGTGGGTATCGTTTAGAAGTGGGTATCATTTACAAGCGGGTATAATTTAGAAGCGGGTATCATTTAGAAGTGGGTATCATTTAGAAGTTGATATCACTTACAAGACGGTATCATTAAAAGTGGGTATCATTTAGAAGTGGTTATTATTTATAAGTGGGTATCATATATTGGCGGGTATCATTTACAAGCGGCTATCATTTAGATGTGGGTATCATTTAGAAGTAGGTACCATTTTGAAGAGGGTATAATTTACAAGTGGGTATCATTTAGAAGGGGTAATCATTTAGAAGGAGGGTATCATTTAGAATCGGGTGTCATTTATGAGTGGTTTGTTGGGTTTTATGGCATATCAACCGTTGTAGGTTATTTAACGCCAAATCCAATTTTATGGAAATAATCTGTTCTATTTAAAACAATTCAGTTTAGCATGAGTACACAGTTTAATGGTCAAAAAATTTCCATTTCTAACAATTCAAGCAGTTGTATGTAACAATTCGGTTAAGTGTAAATACAGTTTTAATGTTGAAAAACAGTTCTATTTCAAATAATTCAGTTAAGCATAAGCACGCAGTTTAAATGTAAGTACGGTTTAATTGTAAAAGTCATTTCCATTTCAAACTATTTAGTTTTACTCAAACAATTCATTTTAGCATAAGTATGCTGTTAATTCTATTTAACCCATAGATAGGACCCTTATCAGGTGCTACCACTCCGGGCCAGAGTGGACCTGGGAGCAATGGCAATGAAGGGGTACTCCACATTCCCCAAAGCTCCAGCATTGCTGGAACCTCACCATCAGATTGTTTAGTGTCATATCCAGGGAACTCGTTGGGGGGTCTTACCCCTCTGCAGAGAAGCAGTCGGTGTATTCTACAGCCCCAGCCGACTGGGCAAATTTATAAGTGGGTATCATTTATAAGCTGGTATCATTTATAAGCGGGTATCATTTAGAAGTGGGTAGCATTTTGAAGTGGGTATAATTTACAAGCAGGTATAACTTAAAAACAGGTATCATTCATAAGCTGGTATCATTTAGAAGTGCGTATCATTTAGAAGTGGATATCATTTAAAAGCGGATTACTAAGGCGTTACTGAATCTCCTTTAATAGCAGCATGAATAATATCAAAACAAAAATTGGTTATATGAAAAATAGTAAATGTAGTTTATGTTGTCACAGACATAAGATGCTTTACCAATGATAAATTATTTTGGCGGAAAAGAAGTTTAATATTTGATTTGACTGATTCAGAAAAGGGATCAACCGGGAATTGTCAAAGAGATTAAAGTTTGATCATCTTGACAAATAAGATGTGTATTAATCAGTAAATGTCCCAGAAGCTGAGTCCCATGAAATTCTCTGAGGTTCTGAGATGAAAAAACGGATCACCAAATCCCAGTCAGAAGTCCTGACTTCGTAAATATTCTCAAGAAGAAAAGAATTTGTTGTCTTGTGGATTTTGCAATTCCAGCTGCCCTCCCCCCAAAAAAATATAGATAAGCGAAAAGATTGACAAATACCACGATTTTACCAGAGAGCTAAAAAATGTGTGAAACGTATTGGTGAAGATGATAACAATTGTAGTAACTGCATTTGCAACGGCCTACGAAAACCTAAAAAATGAGACTAGGAGAATTGGATATAAGAGAAATAATCGAATCTATCCAGATCACATCGCAATTAAACTCAGTTAAAATATATGAGTCCTGATGATAATTGCTGTTGTTGGGTATTCAATTAGAGCTGGTATGCAAAACTGGCAAATAATAATAATAATAATATAATAAAAATTTAAACTCGACCATACTAACAAATGGTATATGCACAACCCAGCACCTGTCCTAAAAAATGACTCGCATAAACTCCTATGGGACTTTAATATACAAACGGATCACCAAATCCCGTCCAGGAGACCAGACTTAATAATAATCAACAAAAGAAAAAAGAGAACTTGCAAAATAGTCGACTTTGCTGTCCCGGCAGACAGCAGGATAAAACAGAAAGAATGTGAAAAGAAGGATAAATACCTCGACCTTGCTAGGGAACAGAAAAAAACTGTGGAAAATGCTGGTGACAATTACACCAATTGCAATAGGTGCGTTTGGAACAATAACTAAGGGATTACTAAAGGGACTAGAGGACTTGGAGGTTGGCGGACGAGTGGAGACCATCCAAATGACAGCATTGTTGAAAACTGACAGAATACTAAGAAGAGTCCTGGAGACTTGAGGAGACTTGCTGTCTCTCGGACTTCAGTGAAAAACCATCGGCTATTGCTGATGTGAAAAGCTCTAATGAGTGAATATAATAATACTGCCTCAAAATGTACAAAATATCAGATGAAGTCATAAACTTTATCGAGAAAACCATGGAAACCTGGAAAAAAGAATTGACAGCAGGAGAAAGAAGATTAGTGGAAGCAAAGATCCAAAGACGTATGTTTCAGTTTTATTCATAATTGCAATGATGCCAATTAAACACGTACTCTGAAAAGGCACAGCCGTATACAAACTTAGTAGCTCGCAAGAAAATATCAATCATTTAATGTACATGGATGACATCAAACTATTTGCAAAAAATGAAAAAGAAGTGGAAACTCTAATACAAGCAGTTAGAATATACAGTCAGGACAAATATACAATGCTAGTAATGAAAAGCGGCAAACGACATATGACTGTCGGAATGAAACAACCAAATTAAGTCAAGATTAGAACGCCCGGAGAAAAGGGAATCTACAAATACTTGGGCATCTTGGAGGCTGACACCATCAAACAAGTGGATATGAAAGGAAAACATAAGAACGACTATCGCAGGAGAAATAGAAAGCTAAAAATATGTTGCAGAAACCTTATCAAAAAATAAATACCAGGCCTGTCTCCCTCGTTAGATATTCGGGACCCTTTTTGAAGGGCACCAGAAAGGAAGTTAAGCAAATGGTCGAAAGAACGAGAAAGCTAATGACCATACAGAAGGTATTACATCCCAGAGACAACTTTGACAGACTCTATGTACAAGAAAGTAGAGAGGAAGAGGACTTGCCAGACAGTGTTGACGCATCGATACAACGACTCGAAGGCTACATAGAAAAGAACGAAGAAAGACTGATTACAGCCATCAGAAACGATACTGACCACACGATGGCCAACAAAACGACAATAACTAGGAAACAAAAGTAGAAAGAAAACAACTCTATAGGCGTTTTAAACGACTAATAAACAACATCTCCACGAGAAAACCTGGACGTCTTTAAGAAAAGGAAACATTTAGAGAGGAGCAGAATATCTCATAATATGAACCATATGAACCAATAATATGAACCAATTGAACCAATAATATCAAAGTCAGAATATATAAGATACAACTAAATAGCAAATGTAGGTTATGTGATGATAGAGACGAAACCATCAATCACATACTAAGCGAATACAGGAAATTAGCACAGAAGGAGTATAAGACTAGACACGATTGGGTGGGTAAGATGATCCAGTGGGAGATGTGTAAAAATTAAGATTTGACCTAATGGTTTATCCTTGAGAATGACACACTTAAACTCCCATGGAACTTTGACATACAAACGGATCACCTAATCTTGACCAGAAGACCAGACTTAATAATAATCAACAGAAAAACATTGTCGACTTTGTTGTCTCTGTTAACCACAGAATAAAACTGAAAGAATGTTAAAAGAAGGATAAGTACCTCGAACTTGCTAGGGAATTGAAAAACTATGGAACATACCAATCGTGATGGGTGCTTTTGGTACTGTAACTAAAAGATTATGAAAATGACTGGAGGACTAGGAAGTTGGAGGACGAAATGGGACCATCCTAAATACAGCATGATTGAGAACAGCCAGAATAGTGAGAAGAGCCCTGGAGACTTGAGGAGACTTACTATCGATCAAACTCCAGTGAAAGACCATCAGCTAACGCTAATATGAAAAACACTCAAGGATAAATAATAATAATAATAATAATAATAATAATAATAGTAGTAGTAGTAGTAGTAGTAGTAGTGGCGGTGGTGGTGGTGGTGGTAGACGAAGTAATATCTTTTGTTATTTTTTTTGTAATAGAATTATGTGACGTAATAGTAGTTTTTCGGGTACTACTTTCATGAGTAGTCGTAATCATAGTTGCATGATAAATTTTATTATACTGTGGAGGCTTACATAGTATATAAATGTCTGCCACACATTTAATATCGAACAGTCGATTCAAAGGGGCTTCATTTTTAATTGCTTAAAAAGCCGGTATATCATGTTTGGGGTCGCTCATTGTTATTTTCACTCTTTAATTTGAAGCTGTGTATCCGATGTGACGTGGAGTGAAGATAATTTCTATTACATATGCTCCGAAGCTTGAGAAACACGGTGAGGAGAAATAATCCGCATGACATCGTGATGAGCTAACAGGTTATAAAATAGTTTCGTCCTACTGTTCATGAAATAATATATCGACTCAAAGTTAATAAAATGCAAATGCATATAGAGGGTGTTTAAAAAATAACTTCTTATTTTAAAATACTCATAATTTCTTGAGAGAGTTAGATTTAAGAAGTTTATAATTTTAAATTTGAGAGTTTCTCTTCTGTCACATTGTATTTTATGTTGATTGCAAGAAAATAGTGACTTTTAAAGCATGGGTAATGAAAGACTTCTTTTTGACGATAAGAATATAGTTATTTTTAAAACATGGGTAATAAAAGATTTTCCTTTTTTCGATAAGAAAATACTGATTTTTAAAGCATGGGTAACGAAAGATTTCTCTTTGATGTTAAGAAATAATGATTTTTAAAGCATGGGTAATGAGAGATTTCTCTTTTGACGATAAGAAATATTGAGGAGTCATTTATTGACTCATAATTTAGGTTTGCGCCTTCAACACCTATGAAATATATCTACTACAAAAAATATTATTTTCTGAAAGATGATTTTCAGAACAGCAACTCATAAGTCTGAGAAGGGTGTAAGAGCAAAATAGCGTCCCATCCAATCCTGTCGATGGCGAAATTCTTGAGAATAAATTCGATTTCTGTATTACTTTAAAAATATATTCTAAACTGTTTACTTCAAATTATAAATATTTTTTTTTGATGAGCATTGTAATATATATATATATAACGTTATCATAAAATGATTTATGTATTTACCCATCCCCTCCTCCACGGACAAGAAGAGGCGCACAATCATCTTTAAGTGGAGTAAATCTGATTTAAAACAAAGATTTCCTTCACGTAGAATGGTTGCTTAAGTAAATTTGCTGTAGTTAAGGGTGACCAGAAGGTTCTCTAATAAATAGCTACGACATCGAGATGTAGAGGAAGGATCTATTCCTTTCCCTGGATTGTTCCACTTTACCCTTGATACGTACCTTATATTGCTGAGTGTTAAGCATGGAGGTATTAAGTAACGTTTTTAAAGTTTTTGGTATGATTGACCTGGGATTGAACTTAGGTCTCCCGGACCATTGGCGAACACTCTACCTACTAGGCAAATTAGCTGGGTGCTTAACCAAGGTTAACGAACCAAGTCTGCTCTACCGATTACCCCTATGAGGAGGAGGGGAAGTTATGAGTGTAGTGAATCGCAGAATTTGTATTTTATTCACCTACTCTATCTCTATCTGCGTAAACCACTATGTTCCTTGCCTCTCTGTTTAACATTTACTATTATACGTGGACCTCGTTGTCATCTTGGTTATGAAGACCACCACGTTTTGGCAGTTTTTCATAGCAGAGTTCTTTATGCCCTTGCCTTTTTTAGCAACCCTCAATGAATTTCAACCTGAACCGTATATTTAACCAATAAAGACTGGTCTCAGTGATGTTTCTTTTGAGAGGATATTTTGTATAAGTTAAGTTTTTTTATAATTTGTCCTTGTGAATTAGCTTGTCCGTCTCTTCGATGAATTACAGCATACAATGGTAGGCTTTAAGAATCAAATAGACTCACTGTTTTGTGATCATCGGTGTATAATAATATTTTCTCAATAAAAGAAATGACTGAAACTTGTGACTTTAAGAATCAAATAGACTCATTACTTTGTGGAGATCAGTGTATGATAATATTTTCTCATGTAAGAAATGGCTGAAAACTTGTGACTTTAAGAATCAAATGGACTCGCTACATTGTGGACATCGGTGTATAATAATATTTTCTAATGTAAGAAATAGTTGAACCTTGTGACAATAACACTCAAAGAAAAGACGCCGTGGCGAATTTCCTAATGTGCTTGACTGCCACATTGCAGTCTAGCAATCAAATGGTGCCACAACTTTGTGGACAACAGTGTATAATAATGATAATTCCTCATCTTAGTACTTTAGACAAAGATAAATGGCATTGTTTAATAGTAAATATCAAATATGCACCACAGAAGACCCACTTTCTTGTCAGTATCTGTTATTATCGTGTTTTGTTATTGTAGATTTATTTACTGGGAGTTATCGATTCACATTATGATTTCGTAGCTTTCTTCTAAGTGAAGTTACGGCTGAGTGTCTTTCGGTTTCCAGTGACTAACTCTCATAAAATAGAGTGACGTGACGACTTGAGTGCATTTTAGGCCAGTGAAATAGCATTATGCGAACAGTGATGAATTGTATTAGTGTTTTGAATTGATATAAGTTATTCTAAAGTTAACATTGTTTCATGGCATTGAAAAACAGTAGAGAAATACATTTAAGGGTTTTATGTAATGTAAGTGACCTTTCGTTTCAAGTATTTAGTTATTTTATGTACGAATCCAAAATTAGTCTGGCATAAGGCCATGGTAATGAGGTTGGGAATTAAATACTTGCTTTACCAGATTTTCATCGAAGGATCAACAAGGTTCTCTAAAGATAATTCGAATCAGGACGTAGAAAAATAGCACAACATTTAAGTAGGGGTTTCTATACTG
The DNA here is from genome assembly GCA_963585895.1 of Sepioteuthis lessoniana. Lineage (NCBI taxonomy): Eukaryota > Metazoa > Mollusca > Cephalopoda > Myopsida > Loliginidae > Sepioteuthis > Sepioteuthis lessoniana. Next base: position 13,097,074 of record OY757928.1, on the reverse strand, counting down.
CCACTAACCACCCATCACGAAAACTGTTAAAGTTAACGCCATAAAACCTACCCTTTCTATTCTGCTTCATGTTATCTATGTTTTCTTTAAGATAGCGGATGTTTATGGCATTTTTTTTTGTGCTACGGCCAAAATACTAAGAAGAGTCCTGGAGAGTTAAGGAGACTTGCTGTCACTCAGACTCCAGTGAAAAACTATCGGCTAACGCTGATGTGAAAAGCTGCAATGAATGAAAAATATTTTTTAAAAAATAATAATTATTGGGTAGAAGTCCAGACCTAATAATGATCAACAAAAAAAGTGAATTTTCTAAAATTGTCGACCTTGCTGTTCCGGCTAACCACAGAATAAAACTGAAAGAATGTGAAAAGAAGAATAAGTACTTCGACTTTGTTAGAGAATTGAAAAAAAAATGCAACATGAAGGTGATAATTTTACCAGTTGTTATTGGTACTTTTGGTACAGTAACTAAAGGATTATTAAAGGGACTAGAGGTCTGGGGATAAGGCGGACGAGAGGAGACCATACAAACGACAGCACTGTAGAGAACGGCCACTTAAACTCCAGTGAAAGACTAACAATGATGTGAAAAATTCTCAAGGAGTAATTAACTCCTTGCGAGCTTGTCACACTGGCTTTAGCAGATGGTATTTCACTGACGTCGGAGTCACAGTAAGTCTCCCCAAGTCTCCAGGACTCTTCTCAGTATTCTGGCTGAACTTAACAATGCTATAGTTTGATGGTCTCAGCTCGTCCTCTGATTTCCAACATTTACAGCCCCCTTAATCATTTTTAGAGGTCGTTCCAACCGAACCAATTACTGTTGATACTACCGTCATTCTAATTATTATCATTACTCTTATTATTATCATTACTACTATTATTAATCTGACTTGAAACCATATATTTGTATGCAAGCAAATGAGTTTTATTAAAAAGAAAGATTTACTAAAACCATATAATTGTGTATAAATTATTAGTATTTTAAAAGAATACTTTAATCCATACAAACGTAGGTTAATTATTTGTAATATTAATTTTTGATGTTATTTAACTTTGAGCAAAAAAAAAAATCTTCAGAATTAAAGAGACAAAAAAAGTACAGATTCAAATACACAATGAACCCATATCCCTAAACTATTGGCATAAAAAAAAACTCAAGATGGTAGGATATGGTAATATTTACATAAATAAACTCAGGTTGATTGAATGATTTTAATAATCATTCAATCAATCTGATTTTATTCATGTAAATTTTAAAGTTTCAATATTTGAAGTGAAAGCATTAAACTTAAAAATATATGACCCAGGCTTCGCTAAAGGACATAATCTTCTACGCACATTCCAAGCAGCTTTGAATGAATTTCATCATTCTTTCGCAACGTCACCACGTAGTACATTCTCTCCAAGCATTTAATCAAAGTCCTATTCACCGATTGAGATGAATGCTGCATTCCCAATCACGGACACTTTAACCGCAAATTTGCGAAGATATGCCGAGACGCCCGGTAAGAGATGGCTGATTCTTACGTCTATTTTCGTGTGAACTAATGCGCCCAGATACCTTGAGTGGCCATCTTTTACAACCAGTACTGTTCGATAAAAGAAAGTGATTAAAACAGTCTTGTGTTGTGCAAGTCATTAGTTGCATCCATAAACAAGAATGACAAGGCTGCCAATTTGGGCATCATATCAACCGGCTCACACTGAAACAGCTTTCAAAGCCGACCTGTCGGTCCGATGGCACACGGAAAGGAATTTGTCATTCAATTAAATCTGGCTTAACACCTCGTCTAATAGACTTTCCTGTTAGTTTCCCAACCCTATTCCTCACAGAAAACGCCAGGGGTGACAAATAACGATGTTGTCGAAGCCTCACCTAAATTACTTCGGGTCTACGCGTTACTGGGCATATTACGGCATTAGTATTCAAATGATGTGTGTGATTTATGTTGGCATTTCCAATTTGCAACAGGTAAAGCGGTAACAGCGCAAGAACAAATATGGCTGCCTACGAAACGCTTGAAGTGTAAGCTTCGGTTAAACCTGGATTCCAAAAACTTTTTTTTTTACTTATAAAAGTAGTTTCATTGAGCCGAGTCTCTTGTGATAGTTGTCTGAAATAGGTATTGGCTCTAACAAAATTGTACTGGAAAGAGATCTCAACACGCAGGCTGAATGAAGTAACATTTATGCTAATATATATATATATATATAGAGAGAGAGATAGAGGGGGGGAGAGAGAGAGGGGGAGAGAGAGAGAGGGAGGAAAAGACGAGATAGAGAAAGAAAGGTTTGAATTGTTTTAATACAGAGATTACTGTTTTTAGTGATTCAGTTTCTCGACTTTGCAATGATCAAAGCAAGAGAAAGATTATTACATAGGTTAGAAACTGACTACCACCGCCCTTCCGAGAATTCTCAACGAAATAGTTATTCTTTATATCATCCCACACATAACAGTATATTAAGGGACATTCATTACATGGGGGCCTCATGATCTGCAGATCTCACAGACGCTGTTGACCCTACGTCGGTATTGACCTGTCTTCCTATCAAGGCAAAATGTGGCACTCGAATATTTTACAGTGGGAAACCATGCACGAATCGACACTCATCCGCGGCTGGTCCAAAAATGCTTGACCCCGTTAGTATTCTTTTATTGGGTTACCTCAGGAGTCGAGCAATAAACCTAACCATGTAAAGCAGGTAAACCCTGGGGGTACGACCCCTCGGGACCAAGCATTCGACAAACAACGGCCAACCCAGTACGAATGTCCAGTGGGTCTGCCCAGAGGCAAGCGAGTTGTGTCCCAGTTGATTCCCTGTCTACGCTATTAAATCTTACACATATACTCCGTACATACGCGTATGCTTATGCATTGCGCGCACACACACACACGAGCGCACGCACACATACACACACAAACACACACACACACACACACACACATATATATATATATATATATATATATATATATATATATATATGTGTATATATATTGCTGTACGTTCTAATTAATTTCTGTGTTACCATGCATTATTTTTTGTACGTCTGCTCGGAGATGATAACCAAAGAAAGTTACAAGAATCTAATATATTCCAATAATATTGTCTTGCCCTTGCGTTAGAATTTAAACTCGGAAACGCTGACCCTCGATACCATTTCTTTAAAATGAGCGTCATCAGATGGCAATGCATGGCATTTCTCGTCAAATAAGTGATATAGCTATTTTGATAAAAATTACAAAAAAGTGTCTTTTAACTTCACAAATAAATGGAGATATGAAGCAAGGTCTATCTTTTTCATATCCTCAGCTCTGTGAAAATTCATTCGCTTCAATTGAATAAGACTCTAAATATTTGCAAATGACGAAAGACCAAGAAATAACAATCATTTACGGAACCCCAGTTTCATGATGTAACACAAGTTCGATTTCTCAGTGGGGTATGCTGATTTAAATTCAGAGTTTTCCTTCCCAAATGTTGTATAGCCATATAATACATATGCATCTACATATGAAGCAGAATCATAACGACGACACAAAAAAGACGAACGAAACAGTTCTTAGAAAAATATACCTCTCACTTTATTTGAAAGGGTTGTGTGTGAGAGGGAGTTAGAGACCGAATAGAACTGTAACATACTGACCCCCACTTTATTGGCCATAACTGCGTTTCTTTCCCGTTCTCCTGGGTTACTCAACCGGGGGCCTAGTGGCCCAGCCTCTCTGGGTGCTGGTTTTTTTCTACCGCATCTTATCTCCAACTCGTCTGATCCCCAACTGCTCAATCGGGGGTCCCGAGGGCCCCTTCTGCCGGGTGCTGTTTTCCTTACAACATCATTTCTCCAACTGATTGAATTTCTTCTGCACTGGGTTATATAATTGTTCACCGCCCACCTTCATCTTGTGGGCGTCACAATTTCGCACTCATTCAACCTGTCCACCGTCAAGGTTATAATTCTGATATTCGTCGATCGGATGCACCTGTTATTTACACAGGTGCGTTTCCTATTTTGACAGCCCGGCCGGGTCGTAGCTCAATATACAACACAAAGACAGTCTAACGTTTTATTTACCCATAGGAAAAGAGTGGCGAGATGCAAAGAAATGCTAAGAGCTCGTCCGGGATTCGAACTGGGGTTTCCGAGTTCATTTCCTACCACGATACTTGTTAAACTAAGCTCCCCTCAAGAAATGATAATCAGGAATTACCATGCTCTTAACGAAGAGGCTCAAGGTATGGCTGTGATTTACACTAAAAATGCTTTTGATAGGATACCCACACGAATAGATTAAAAAGGTTCCAAACATTTCAAAGTTATTCCGACTTATAATAAAATTCCTAAATAAAAATACAGAAACTTGGTATGCTAACCTGAGATTTCTCTATGAAAATAACCTGCTCAAAATTATTAATTTGAATATCAAAAATGCAACCTTCCATGGAAAGTCATTTTCAACTATTTACTTTTGCAATGCACCTCTCTCCATAGAACTTGAAAACACACACACACACATACACACACACATTCAGGGTGCTTTCAGTAAGTTTCCCGACTTTTTTGTACAGGCATTTAAAATTGTCATAGACTCTTGAAAATTCACTATGTTATTGCTATACATCTTATGAGATGACTGACCAATGTTTATGATTTCAGGTTCAAATCAACAGCTACAGCAGGAATTGGAATACACCCTACTAAAGCCTGATTGTCACAGCTGGTGAATTTCGAAAATGTAATCTGGATATGGGGACGCTTTAGAAGAACGATATGCAATAACATTCTGTTTTAAACTTGGAAAAATGCCACAGGCACGTATGGAATGCTTCAGACTGCTTTTGGAGCATCTTGCATGAATCAAGCATCGGTTTTTGAGTGGCATAAGAGATTCAAGAAAGGCAGGCAGTCTGTGAGGGATGATGAGAGGTGTGGGAGGAGTAAGGAAGTCAATACACCAAGTTGAGTGGCCAAAGTGTTAGGGTTTGGGTTATTATGTTGAGTTTTTAAGGGAGTTCAAGAGGAGATTCTGTCGGGAGAGGCCAGGACTCTTCAAATCGGGTCAGTGGCATTTTCCCCAGGACTATGGACCAGTCCACAACTCCATCCTTGTCACAGACTATTTGACCAAGATGGGCATCAAGACCATATAGTGCAGACCTTGCTCTCTGTGACTTTTGGTTATTTCCTAAGCTCAAAGGCTGTCGTTATGAGACAATTGAGGAGATAAAAGAGGCTGTCATTGACACAATCACACAAGAGGACTTCCATGGGGCCTTCCGGAAGTTGTTGGAACAGTACAACAAGTACATTGCAGCCGGAGGATATTACTTCGAAGAGGACTAGAGTTTCATGTGTATACTATCAATAAACGTGTCCATACGAAAAAATCTAGAAACTTTTTTTAAAGATCCTCGTGTATATATATATATATATATATATAAGCTTCTAAAAATAAACCTCTTATTCTATATGAATGATATAACGTCATATGTAAATTAATGAAAATCAGCAAGATCTACAAAACACTCTGAAATGATTTAGTGATGACAAACGGTTTGCAGTTTGCTCTGGAAAAAGGTACCTAACATACATTCTGGAATATCACTTAATAAAGTCTTAAAAGGTATAAATACAAACCCGAAATTTCTGAGTTAAACACACTACAACTAGAAGATATTTAGGAATTAATAAACTTAATTTTATCAATTATACTATAAATAATGATTTAATTGTCCTCGCTTTAACTGCTTTCATATTGTGTATTCATGTAATGTTTATATTTCTCGAACCAGAAAATCTTCGTAAATATATATTATGGAATCATTTCATTTGAAAATGGTTTCTCGAAGACTATTTCCTTTTTCCAATGTTGCCGGGTATTCCTGCTCGTATCAGAAAGGTAGGAAAGTATACTTATCGAAGTTGCAATGGAATTACTATATATCTGGGTTTTTTTACGATTAGTATTTTCATTAAGCCTGAAATACATGTAATACATCTTGGGTAAAAATATTTGTCTATTCATCCCAGCATGATTTTCTTAAGAAATAAATTAAAAACAAATTTTAACAATTTTGAAAGTGATTCCTAAAATAGTAAAAGACTGATGAAAATGGCAAAAGGAAGTAAAAATGTGGCAGGTGTAAAATTTCCGAAAGAAAACAGTCTCACCATTTCAATCCCATGTCAGTTGTTAAGGAAACCTTAGTTTGACTCGCACCAAGGACCTTTCATCGTTTGCTTATTTAATGGATATTATATGAACGCGTGTGTGCATGTATGTATCTGTATTTTTGTGTGTATGTATTTGTGTGTAAGAGAGAGAGAGAGAGAGAGAGAGAGAGAGAGGTTGGGAGGGAAAGATAGTGTGTGTGTTGTGTGTGTGAGTGTGTGTGTGTTTGTGTGTTTTAGGTAAAACGAGGGAAATGAACTCTTTTCGCGGCCGGGATTTCATGGCAGAAAATCAATGTTGAGCGCCCTTTGGACTCTTCCTTTGGTGAAGATTTGATAGAAGTTTTGTCCTATGGCATTTCCATTCACCTGGATCGGCTTTATATGCTCAGAACTGTTTTTTTCTCTCCCTTTTATAGTTTTCTTTTTTAGAAAGGCAAACCTATCTCCAACTGGTAAACAGAAATGTCATCCTCAACAGGCTCGCAATATATATATATACATCTATATATATATATAGAGAGAGAGATGTGTGTGTGTGTGTGTGTGTGTGTGTGTGTTTCTATGAGTGTGCATGCATGCTTGTGTGTTCACGAGTGTGTATTTATGTTCACGTGTGTTTGTAGGTATGAGAGTCTTTGCATATCAATTAGCTATGTGTTTCAGCATGTTCGTGCTTGTGTTCAATGAATCTGCATGGCTTTCAATCCACATGTCTTTTTATACGCATGTTCATATGCGTGTGCAAACGCATGTCGTCGCGTATGCATCTATATACGATTGAGACCCAGCTGAGGTGACTATGCATTCATGTTTTCGTACGTGCGCATATGTATTTTTGTATAAGTGTGTGTGTGTGAGTTTACATGTGTGTGTGTGTGTGTGTGTGTGTGTGTGTGTGTGTGTGTTTGCGTGTGAATCAGTTAGAATACTAAGAGTAGTCCTGGTGTCCAGAGAAGAGTTGTGTTTATTTCGAATCCAGCGAAAGATTACAGTTAAACTGTCTTAGAAAACTCGCAAGAAATAAAATAGGAAAAAAATTGAAAATCTAACCATCTTAGCGTTCTATGCAGATATCTTTCTGTTTCACTAAAGTGGCCTTTTTTTTTCTGTATTTTTATGAACTAGAATACTGAATAAATATTTCCGAATCTTAAAGGATACTTATTTGTTCGATTAAAAAATAAATTCTGATTGGATTTTTGCAATATTTTTTCTATTATACATGTTTCTTTCTTTACATTTCATGATTCGTAAAGATATCAGAAAAATAGTTGAATCAAATTATATCAATAGCAAAAACGATTCTCAAAGTTTTACATTCGAATTATCTTCTATTTGCTATATTTTTTTAAAGAATATCAAAAAGTGTTTAAATTCAATTTTTCCATTTAAGTCCTTTCACGTTAGGAGAAAAGTGAGTCATTTCTTTTTAGCCATAACATGTTTTTTTTTTGTTTTTTTTTTTTGAATAATATAAAGATAAATAAATTAATCCATTAATAAATAAATCAAATCGCTTATCTTCCATGATTATTTTTATGACCACACTTAAAAAGTGAACATATCAGAAATGTTATTTGTTATTTGTATGTTTTTCAAATAAATTGTCCCAGTTGGGTTGTTATTCTTCATACAGATCTAAATTGTTTTAAACCGGGTCACGTTTCTTTCCAATATTTTAACAGAAATTGCTTTATTTGCAAAAGCAGTTTAATTATAAAAGTTATCCACAAAGCAATCTTATTTTCAACAAGACAAGAAAGAATAGAGTAAAAGTGTATACTGAAATATTTGCGTGTTTTAATTTGATTTTTAAGCAAAATAAACGAATTAGTTGTCGCCATTAAGTAATCGATGTACTTTGTATTATATATACGAACTGGTGAATGTTAATAGGCATTTACTGAGCATATCATTCTAGGGTACCATCCCCCAAGCAGCACATGGGTAAAAAAGATGAGTTTTAATGTACTTCCGAAGGTGAATCTCGTTGGGTCCGAAGCAGGTAGTTTCCTTCTTGTAGATATTTCCGTTTTAAAACAATCTCGTGTCACATTTTGGCCTGATAAGGAGCTGAATAAGCACCAATTTATTAGGCTCACAGATTCACAGACATTTCACTTCAAACAACACTTACCACCTTCAATAAAGGGAGTTAGGAATGGGTTTGTTGCCCAGTGGTTCAGGCGCCTCGAAAGGAGAATAGACAAAACTAAATATTTTACACCCACACTCACTTCTCAAACATATATATATATATATATATATATATATATATATATATATATATATTACACATGCTGATTGGGTAACGAATTTAAAATAATGAATAACAAAGATAACACCAAGCTGTGCTCTCAGATGTTTGTAACAAGAATCTTAGAGTAGATATAAATTGATCTTAAAAAGGACATTTTTAATTCAACTCTAATCATACAAGTTACATATATGTCCTTAGGGTCATAGACAGTTTACTTTTTAGTATTGATAGTTATATATATATATATATATATCAATACTACAATACTAAAAAATAAACAGTCCATGACTCTGAGGACAGATCTAACTTATATATATATATATATATATATATATATATATATATATATGTATATATATATATAATATTTTCAATCTAACATACAATTTTATGATAGTACTTACGTTCTATTCAGAGAAGACCACGATCATCAGTCTGTTCAATTTTGGTGCCTGATGATTGGGGATTACAAAACAACATAGTTCATCTACCCACTAGCTTGTGGTGAGCATCACACTTTTTTTTTATTCTCTGAATATTTGTTGATTATATTTTGTTAGCATAAACATTTTTACCCAGCCAAAGTAATTTTCCGCAATTATATATATATATATATATATATATATATATATATATATATATATATATGTATGTATGTTGAACGTAGTTTCTATGAGTTGCAAATAAAGAGTGCTACACATTGTTGATAGAGCATACATATCTATGTTTGGAAAGCGTAGACAAAGACCAAGTCTTGGGTTGAGTGATAACCTCATAAGCACTATACATCGTTGATTCAGTATCTACGCTATCTCCCTCCCACCTAAAAACAAATATATATATATATATATATATATATATATATATATATATATATATAATTTGGGAGACGAGAATACAGAAATGATTTTTATGCTGTGATCGATTTTTTTTTCTTTGGTTTTATTTTTTGGGGTGAGTTTGTATCTCTGTTTTTTACTAATATGCTTTAGCAACAAATAAATATAGAGAATTATTTGTTTTGTATGTGTCTGCACTTAACTGTGCCTAACACGAGCAGTGTGTGTTAATGTCGATGTCGACGTTCATAATTAGCCTCTAATGAAACCTGCCTAGATTAATTTTTCATCATCTCTAAACATGTCGACTTCCCCGACGCAGTCACGACATCATGACTCGACCATTACTTTGTACATTCCCTAATTGATTTGCTGCTCTGGTCGAACAGGCTTCATTTTCAATTCTAACTTGTTCTTTCCACTGCTGTTAATAACAGAAAGAACGAATAATAACAATTACAATGTATCACTGTCGCTACTTTTTGACCTAAAACTGATTTTACTTCTAATTACACTAGGAAACATTATAACATGGTAATTACAGTTTCCTATTTTGACAACAAATTTTGATTTCCCTGGGCTTCTAATATTTGTTGCTTTTTTTTCTGATCAAATATTTATTCATTTATTTATTTTTCCCCTGGGGGTTAACATGTCCTTACATTTTGGTATCTGCAGTTTTGTTTGGAAACACAGGAATAGATTTAATGACGAGAAAACATAATAAAAAAAGAAATAATCAGAATTTACAATATTTTAATATCTTACAAACAACAGCTTCTCTTTCATTGATAATTATAAACACCCAATTCGTTTTAATTTACAAATGTTATTATTGCTGACAGTCGATGTTATGGAAGGATATGATATTTTCAATATTCCATACGCACACCTGAAATGACGACAGTGCTTAAAATATGCTGGCCTTAACTCCTACCTTTCTATACTATCCTTTCTAGTAAACTATAGCCATTACTCAAGCTTCATTGTCCATTTCTCAACAAAGTTTGGAGTCACCCTTCCTTCTCATTACTCCCAGGTCTACTCTACTACCTGTGAGCATCCCATTAAAGGGTGTTATGGAACTCTTTAAATATTATTAGTATTAGAAAGAGATACTTCAAGCCATATAACTGTATGATAATTACAGGGTGGAACGATAAAATTGTCGCCCTAAAAAAGACATGATCCCATTTCCCTTTAATGAAAACCGGTTTTCTTTTTTTGTTGCAGACCATCTACTAGATGGCCAGTTGTGTACAAATCCCAAGAGCGATAGGAGCCTTCTATCTGAAAGTGACACAATGTTCAACGAGCTAGATCGGAGATGCGCCGCTGTACAACTCATGCTCTCGACTGATCCAAGTTATGACAACAGGACTATTGCCAGCACCCTCAAAATGCAAATCTGGATTGCCACGAATAACAGGGACGTACCCAGGGTGATGAAAACTAAGTTTCCGCCTACGGTTATGGTCTTTGTTGTAGTTTCAAGTGAGGGCCACATCATGCCACCTAACATCTTCGAAGTCGGCTTGAAAGTCAACACCAAAGTGTACCTGGATGTGCTGAAGAGTGTGGTAATCCCCTGGTGCAATCAGGTGGCTGGTGCTAGACGCTGGGTGTGGCATCAGGACTCGGCGCCGGCCCACAAGTCAGAAAAGATCAAGGCTTGCCTTCAGAAGGAGTGCTACGACTTTGAACCCTTATCTCACCGGTCCGGCTCCTCCACCGACCTGAACCCACTAGACTACTTCGTTTGGTCATACGTCGAGAACATCACCAAAATGACCTCCCACAACACCAAAGCCAGCCAGATCGCCGCTATCCACCGAGTATTCGCCGATCTCCCGCCGGCGCTTGTAGAAAAAAGCATGCTCCTAGTTCCGGATTCGTATCGAGGCAGTGATTTAGGCTGAAGGTGGCCACATTGAAGAGATGTTAGCTCTACTACATCAAGTTACCTGAATTGATTTTTTCAATAAAAGTTTTGAAATAAAATTGTGGTGTTGTTTTCTTTAGGACGACAATTTTAGCGTTCCACCCCGTATTTGTCTTACGAGTATACTACATAATGCTATAGTTGTTTATAAAGGATTATAATTATTAGCTATTTGAAGGCATATAAATGCTTGAAATATTAAAATGATCAAATTTTATACACAGTATTAGTTTTATAAAGGAAGAATTGAAACCATGTAACTGTGCAAATTATTTGAATGCACAATAGTTACTTGAAGATATAACTGATTATCAAATGTCAGTATAAGTAATTATTTAAAATTATGTAATTGCTAAATACTTTTGAAACCATAAGATGGTGGGTAAATTATATTTTATTAGCTTTGAACATCTAAAACTATATATATGAAAATATATTAGATAGTAATTGTTGAATAGAAACTCATCATTAAAGCCATATTAGTGTGTGTTTAACATTATTTTTAGTAGAAAAAAAGTACTTGAAATCTTTTTACTGCCTGTTTTAAGACATAATATAATATATATATATTCTTATTTTAATCTGTACGAACAAATACTAAATTTAATTCAAATTTAACTGCAAATATTTTCCCAGAACGTGGTATTACGAATTTTTAGGTGAGTGTAATACAGGAATAAGTGTCATAATCTATTTATTATGGTGATTTAACTTAAAATATATTTCTATGAAGTAAAATGATATTTTTATAAACACATTCAAATCATTGACTTGTACAGGACATACTTTTCTCATACATATTTGTTCTCATATTCTTCATTCTATGGAGGTGCTCTTAGTGTTATGGTTATCGTTGTAGGAAATGTAAATGGACTTGTACAGGACATAATTTTCTCATACATAATGTATGAATATGAGAACAAATAATTTGTTCTCATATTCTTCATTCTATGGAGGTGCTCTTAGTGTAATGGTTATCGTTGTAGGAAATGGAAACGGTGATACGAGTTCAAACGCTGGACGAGACTGGTTGCGTTTGACATAGCACTAATACCTTTGGGAAAGGTATGAATCAAATTATTCTCCCTCCAGCAATGGGTAAATAGTATGGTAAACTGGGTGCTTCAGCCTTGGTGAGACAACTTGTCTAGGAGAAGGAAAAGTCGGAATTCAAACCTGTTAAACTCCGCTTAGAAATTGACCTTGTGTCAAATTCTGCCTGAGCGCAGGGGTTGGTAAATATGTATATTCTTCATTTCAGCACAAAGTATCTTCCCCATAAAAACTACAGGACTATGTTTCTGATCTCTGCTCTTCTCTTCAAAACCTAAAAGATAAACTTGCAGGAAGCAATATATATATATATCCTGGACGAGAATGATTGCATTTCATTAAGCACTAATACCCTTAAGAAAGGTATGAATCCAATTATTCTCCCTCCAGCTATGGGCAAATAGTCGGACAGACTGGGTTATTCAGCCTGGGTGAGGCAACTAGTCTAGAAGAAGGAAAAGTCTGAATTCAAACCTGTTAAACTCCGCTTAAAAATTGACCTTGTGTCATATCCTGCCCGAACGGAGGGGTTGGGTAAATAGGATATATATATATATATATATATATATATATATATATATATATATTACCCAATCTGTTAGGACTGTAGAATACCATGACTACACCTCTGAAGAGGGGTAAGTCCCCACCAATGATTGTCCTATGACACTAAACAATCTAATGGTGAGGTTCCAGTAATGCTGAGGTATACGGAGCACCCCTTCATTGCCATTGCTCCCAGTGTAAAATACAGCTTGGCTCACAATATGAGACAAGGTAAAAATTCTCACTGTGCCGAAAAAAAAAGTGATGCGCCGGAAGAGATTGACCTATGAACTGCATGATAGTTATTTCCGCTCGATGATGATCACACCTGCAATTCCGAAGATAGCGGATGTGACACATCCCAATGGCCAATAATCGAAAGAAAGCGCGCAGGTGTGCTCGGCTGATAATATGGGACAAGGTGAAGGTCCTACTTCAATGATGCACCGGAAGAGAGTGACCTGTGAACTGCATGACAGTTATTTCCACTCGACGACGATCACACAGGCCATTCCAAATGAGCGGAAGTAACACATCCCAATCGCCTGAGATCGGGAAGATTGCAGAGGCGTAGAGGTGTGTCTTTATCTCTGCGTGGGAGTTTGAAGGTAATATAAGGCCGACGAATTAAACAGAAGAAGATAGAGAAAAAAGGATCCCGCTGTTCACGAAACCTATCTCGTCGTCACGCTTGTGCATTGTCTCGGCCATCGTCTCCTGACATCGAAAAGTTCAAGCCTCATCGAAGATCGATCCTAATTCCTCTCCTGACTGCTCCTACTTCACACAAGCGTCCGTCGAGAAAATGAATATATATTGTTATATACAAATTCCGTGTTGTCGTTTGTTTGACCAGAGGGCGGAACGTAACACCAGGTCCACTCTGGCCCGGCTGGGTAACACCTGATAAGGCCCTATCTATGGGTTGAATAGAACTAACGGCATACGGATGCTAAACTGAACTGCTTGACTAAAATGAATAGCTTGAAATAGAAATGTTTTTGACAATTAAACCGTACTTACATTTAAATTGCGTGCTTATGCTAAACTGAGTTATTTGAAACTGAACTGGTTTTTGACATCGAAAATCTATTTACACTAAACTAAACTTAACATAGAACTGCTTTGATATTCAACTGTGAGTAAACAAAATCTGTACTCATACTAAACTGAATTAGCTTAATTAAATATGGTTGAATAAACTGAATAGTTTGAAGTAGAAATATTTTTGACAATTAAACCGTGTATTCATGCTAGACTGAATTGTTTGAAATAGAACTCATCATTTACATAAAAATGTATTCGGCGTTAAATAACCTACAAAGGTTGGTGTGCCATAAAACCAACCAACCAACCAACTAAATATATATATATATATATATACCTTGAACATGTTTCTGTGTAACAATCATTAGATCCTCACAAAATTTGGTGCTCACATATGGATTCATTCACAATTTATATCAGAATTATTTTTATTAAAATTTACCATATAACAGTTTTGCAATTACCAGTCGTATAAGTCATCAAGTAAATGTACCTGTATTGATAAGATTCTAAAACTGTATCCGTGTCGTTATCTTTATATTTCATAAAATCACGAGAACATAGCTGTTTAAATGATATTTAAAAGAATTTTAATCCTAATACAAAGATATGAAATAATATTGTTTGGTTTTTGGTTTGGTTTTATGGCATATCAACCTTTGCAGGTTATTTAACGCCAAATCCATTTTTATGCAAATAATCAGTTCTATTTAAAACAATTCGGTTTAGCATGAGTACACAGTTTAATTGTCAACAACATTTCTATTTTAGACTATTCAGTTGTATATAACAATTCAGTTTAGTGTAAGTACAGTTTCAGTGTCAAAAATAGTTCAATTTAAAACAATTCAGTTTAGCAAAAGCACGCAGTTTAAATGTAAGTGCAGTTTAATCGTAAAAAAAAAACATTTTTATTTCGAGCTATTCAGTTTAGTCAAGCAATTCTACTTCAGCTAATTCAGTTTTGTAAAAGTACAGATTTTGTTTACACAGTTATATGTCAGAACCGTTCTATGTTGAACAATTTAGTTTAGTGTAAATACAGTTTCAATGTAAAAAAACAATTGCATTTATATGTAACAATTCAGTTAAGTACACAGTTTAATTGTCAACAACATTTCTATTTCAGACTAATCAGTTGTATATAACAATTCAGTTAAGTGTAAATAGAGTTTTAATGTCGAAAAACAGTAACAGTTATATGTAACAATTCAGTTAAGTGTAAATACAGTTTTAATGTCGAACAAACAGTTCGATTTCAAACAATTCAGTTTAACACAAGCACGCAGTTCAAATGTAAGTACGGTTTAATTGTCAAAAACATTTCTATTTCAAGCTATTCAGTTTACTCAAACAATTCAGTTTAGCATAAGTATGCCATTAATTCTATTTAACCTATAGATAGGACCCTTATCAGGTGCTACCACTCCGGGCAGGAGTGGACCTGGGAGCGATGGCAATAAAGGCGAACTCCACATTCCCCAAAGCTCCAGCATTGCTGGAACCTCACCATCAGATTGTTTAGTGTCATATCCAGGACACCAGGTTGGGGGGTTCTTACCCCTCTGCAGAGAAGTAGTTGGTGTATTCTACAGCCCCAGCCGACTGGGCAAAAATAATATTGGGCAAGTATTTTGTGTCGGTAACGGGAATATGGTTCAATAATTTTTTAGGTCAAAGAATAACAATGCATTTTCCTTTAAATATCAATATGTACATCTTTACATGAGCTGAACAATTGCGACAACTCAGCTGCCTCCAATAATTTCAAACTGTATAATAAATATATAAAGTCCCCGTGTAAAGTGTAATGGTTATCGTCGTAGGAATTGGACACGGCGACACGAGTTCAAATCCTGGACTGATTGCATTTCACATAGCACTAATACCCTTGGAAAAGGTATGAATCCAATTATTCTCCCTCCTGCTATGGGTAAATAGTAGGGCAGAATAGGTTCTTCAGCCTTGGTGAAGCAACTAGTCTAGGAGAAGGAAAACTTTGATTGAAACCTGTTAAACTCCGCTTAAAAAATTGACCTTGTGTCATATACTGCCCAAGCGGAGGGGTTGGGTAAATATGATAATAAATATATAAATAAACAACTTTTCCTAAAATTTTAGGAATTACGAGGATCATTAAAAAAGTTTCCAGACGATTTTCGTATGGGCGCTTTTATTGATAGTACACACATGAAACTCTATTCCATTTCGAAGTAATCTCCTCCGGCTGCAATGCATTTGTTGTATCGTTCCAAAAACTTCTGGAAGGCCCCATTGAAGTTTCTTGTGTGAGTGTGTCATTGACCTTTGTTACAGCCTCTTTCATCTCCTCAATTTTCTCTGAGCTTAGGGAATAACCAAATGTCACAGAGAAAAAGGTCTGGACTATTGGGAGGGTGAGGAACTGTCTTGATGCCCATCTTGTTCAAATAGTCTGTGACAAGGATTGAGTTGTGGACTGGTGCATTGTCCTACTGGAAATGCCACTGACCCGATTTGAAGAGTGCTAGCCTCTTCCCTAGGAATCTCTTCCTGAACTCCCTTAAAACCTCAACATAGTAACCCAAACCCTAACCCTTTCGCCAATCAAATCTGGTGTTCTGAATTCCTTACTCCTCCCACACCTCTCATCATCCCTCACAGACTGCCTGCCTTCCTTGAACCACTTATGCCACTCAAAAACTGATGCTCGATTCATGCAAGATGCTCCAAAAGCAGCCTGAAGCATTCCATACGTTTCTGTGACATTTTTACTAAGTTTAAAACATAATTTTTTTGCATATCGTTCTTCTAAAGTGGCCTTACGTCCAGATTGCATTCATGAAATTCACCAGCTGTGACAATCAGGCTTTAGTAGGGTGTATTCCAATTGCTGCTGTAGCTGTTCTTTTGAATCTGAAAGCATACCAATTAGTCAGTCATCTCATAACATTTACAGCAATAAGATACTGAATTTTCAAGGGTCGTCGACAATTTTAAATGCTTGTACCAAAAATCTGGAACTTATTGAATTAATTACCTATCTTTACATCTATTTTGTTATCTTATTTAAAATTTTCATGATTTTTTCTGTAAAAGCATATTTCTACTATATAGTAATCCGATCTTTTTTTTCTTTTTTAATGTCTAGCTAGATTAATTAGGAGTTGTATCTCATAAGGCCTGATATTTGTAAAAATGTTGAAATCCTTGCTATGAATGAAATAAATTGCTCAACTTCGACTTTTACAGAATACGAATTACACACAACCAATTCGTTCACAAAAATTCAGAAATTTTTCTTTCTTTTCTTTCTCACTCTCTCTCTCCCTCTCTCTCTCTCTCTCTCTCTCTCTGTCCGTCTGTCTCTCTCTCTCAATATATATATGTATATATATATATTGTCAAAAACCTCATAGGGGGATGTGCCCAGGGCGAAGTGTATAACGTGCCAAACAATGAAAAAAGCAAATTCAAACTCTCGTAGTGATATCACATTCTTTTGAGAAAGATATCAATTTCATTCCCCTCCAACTTTAGATTTAGAAGTACCACTATTCATCTACAGTAATGACCTTGACATTAAATAATGCACGAAAGTTGATATGCCATTAAATCATAAAAACAGACTTAAAATGTTATATGAATTTTCTGTAGAAACATTTGTTCTGGTTATTGATACAATATTTCCTTTTTTATTTGTATGGATAGATTCAGGGTTTGGTTTGGTCTAGTTTAGTTAGGATTTATGGCACATTAACCATTATAGATTACATAATGCCAAATATATTTAATACATAAACATTTTTCGATTTCAAACGATTCAATTTAGCATGAGTACACTGTTTAATTGTCAAAATTGTTGTATTTCAAATGATTCACTTTAGCATAAGTACACAGTTTAGCTCTATTTGATCTACTCCGGGCCAAAGTGGACTAGCGAACGATGAAAATGAGGGGGTAATTCACATTCACCAAGGCTCCAGCATTACAGGAACCTGACCATCAGATTTTTTAGTGTCATATCCTGGACACTCGTTGGTAGTGTAATCCCTCTGCAGAGAAGCAATCGGTGTATTCTACAGCCCTAGTCAACTGGGTAACAGATTTATGGTGAGGTCCATTTCATAAGGTCTGGTAATCTAAAGTGTCTGGCCATGCTTGATACGTATTGGGTTGGTTTCTTTATTTTAATGGCATATCAACCTTTGTATGTTATTTAATGCCTAAGCTATTCTCCTAGAAGAACGGTAGTGGTGATATTTAACCCAAAAGGGGGTTCATACCTTTCCCAAGGGTATTTGCGCGAAAGTGAACGTAATAGCGCGACTGGAGTACGAACTCGCATACTACGATTCCGCAGTCCATCGCTTTAACCATTACACCACGAGAACACCCCTTGATACGTATTGAATAAGGTACTAGATACAAATCACTCAGTTATGAAGATGTCATCTTAAAGCAACAAAATAGGATTTAACTAATAGGCATGTATCTTTTTCCCTTTTTTTTCTTCTTTTTTTTTCAAAACTGACAACGTTTTCAAAGAACGTACGTTGAGACGGCTAATAAGTTGAGTAAAAAGGAGTCAGGGCAGAAAGAAGGAGGGAAAGGTAATCTACTGGAGGAAAGAAGTTACAAAGAGTCGATACAAATGTTTCTTGTAATAGAGTGGAAAGTTTTCACCAAGGGAAATCAAGGAAGCCACAAATCTGAAACGTAAACATTTCTTTGACAAAAGGTCACCGACATTTCAGTTGACAGTCAACAAATGACCAATACGCCAAACTGAGTTCAAATGAGTTGCCGAGAACTATCCTGAAAGCGTTTTCTATATCCTTAGAATGAATGACATTTTAATTGTCAATACCTTAATTGATTCCCTCTTGCCATCTCTAAACCCGCACATATTTACAGATAATCGTGTATAGCATTACATATTTTTATAACTTTTACTTATTCAGTTTATATACATATACATATATAAACGCTGAGACACTAGTGTGTTGTGTATTCAGTAAAACTACTAATGTCTCTTATTCACCATTCTATTCATGTACTGAAGTTGCCACAGGGACAAATGGCTGCGTACTTTGTGATAGGTTTTTTTTTTTCACTTTGATACATAGGAAGTTGTTGGAGACTGTTGAATGTGACATACAAAGGACATCTCGGCGTTTGACTTACTTGTCTTTTCTACGAAGGGTGGTTGCATTTTTTCGTTCTTTACGAAGGAAGCATGTTCCCTACTTCATTCTGGATTAAATAAATTACATTAATACTTTTTAACACCAACGCAAGTAATTCCAATTTTACTTCTATCGTTTGTCTGTCGATAATTAGTCATAATACGATTGTTTAAGCAGACTGAGAGAGACAGAGAGACACAGAGACACAGAGAGAGAGAGAGAGAGAGAGAGAGAGAGAGAAAGAGTGAGAGAAAGAGAGAGGGAGGATTTTTTTGTGACTCGCTAGTGATAACAATTAGATTCTCCGATTTAAGAAATCTTAACTTTCTGCCTTTCCGAGCGGATAGTTGCATGCACTCTCCTTCGTTCAAACACACACTATCCCAATTGCATTCCCTTTCTGACACTCGAATCCTCTCTGACAGAAGAATCCTCTCTTATAGATAAATCCTGTCTTATCTCTGTTTCGTTAGAGATCTCCTTAGTACTAAAATTTCTGATAACGATTTTCAGACCATATAGATGCGCATTATTTTGTAACTACCAATTTTAAAATCTTCATCTAGTTGAAAAAAAAAAAAAAAACAGATCAATAATTCGTGGGACACACACAGGGCCGATTCAACAATAAACGTTTTGATGCCAATCAAATATCTTTGTGAATAGGTGGCTGAATATCAGCAAGTTAATATAATTTTGAATTTTCATTTCTTTAGCTTCACGATTGAAATTAGTTAGAAAACTCTTAAAAGAATTCTGTGTTCAAGAACGAATTATAATCTGTATAAAATTTACTTTCACCATTAATTTGGAGAAAAAAAGTTTTCTTGCTGATTTTAAAACCAGAGGGGAAATTGTTTTGGCTTCAGTAAAGTCAATATTTACGAAATGTAATTCAATCGTCTATCGAAACAAAAATTTCAAATTACGTTGTCTCACTGATTTTTATGTTTTTTTTACATTCTTTTATGTTATTATTAATTCCTTATCTAATAATTCATTTTACTTTTTTTCGTTTTTTCTTCATCTTTTTCATTGTAAACTTTTCATTGCATAATTTGTGACCAGTTTCTGTGAAGTTTTTACTATGATTATTAGCTGCAACTATCAGAATTTAAACAAATTACAAATATAGTAAAATCTGATGATGCTCACTAATCATGACGGAAGCAAGAAAGGCTATTGTATAAATCTTGTCAAATACATTGACAAATATTCCAATAGGGAAAGTCTCCTTGGCATAGTTGTTTATGGGTTGGACTGCGTATCCCTAGTAAACATTTTTAAACTCTGGGCACCTCTGGTGGTTTAACGGTTAGCAAGCTGGACTAGCAAACCTACATGAGTGAGTTTGAGTCTCATTGGGCGCCCCATTCATTCGGCCTTGTGCCTCATCAAAGCAAAGAGCTTTATTAATTACTAAACATTTTCGAACTCCTGTCATTCTAAAACATTTACTTTCGGATTAACATGCTTGAGGCAGTTAGGAACTCCCTTATCTCCCATCTATATCTAAAATAGTTACACTACAGTCTTTGACTGATAAAATGAAACGCAGTTT
Source organism: Sepioteuthis lessoniana (assembly GCA_963585895.1). Taxonomy (NCBI): domain Eukaryota; kingdom Metazoa; phylum Mollusca; class Cephalopoda; order Myopsida; family Loliginidae; genus Sepioteuthis; species Sepioteuthis lessoniana. Next base: position 13,076,474 of record OY757928.1, on the reverse strand, counting down.
CTTCCAAGCAGCGGTCGTGTCGATACTGCTATATGGATGCACTACATGGACGCTGACTAAACGGGTGGAGAAAAAGCTTGACAACAATTACACGAGAATGCTGCGAGCAATATTGAACAAGTCCTGGTGGCAACACCCCAAAAAGCAACACCCCAAAAAGCCACCTACCTCCCATCACGAAAACTATCAAAGTTAGGCGAACCAGATAAGCAGGACATTGCTGGGGAAGGACAGGGAGACCGGCTTGAACCTACATACAGCATCTCTGTGAGGATACGGTATGTAGCCCAAAAGCGATGAACAATAGGGAGAAGTGGCGAGAGAGGGTCAGGGATGTCCGTGCTGCCGGCATGACATGATGGTGATGATGATGACAGTCTTTAGAAAAATGACTTTGGTATTACATAAACCTCGATGTTTGATATATCATTAGTTCCAATACATAAAACTGCTTGAAGAATGGTAATACGTTAGATATGTGTAGAATTATATCAACGTAAGCATTCTATAAAAAGCAATTTTAATATGGCTTCGTTGATTGGATTGATGGCATAGTGACCCAGCAAGGATTATTCAATATCGGAGTCCATGTTTTTTCTCCATTAAATTAATTAGCGATAATAATATTAATTTAATAACAATTATAGTCTAAAATATCAATGCTTAAAAAAAAGTTGGATACATGTTCATAGATTCATGGTTTACTGAAAACATCTGAAAATTTCATTTCATCTGTTTCGTTGTATCACAACTCTTCAGTGTGACTAGACACGTAGGACGCTTTAAGCTGGTATCGAAACCCAACCAACTTTATGTTAGACTTAGTATCATACGGCTCAGCCAGCAAACAAACTACGTCAGCACGGGAATCATTAGGTACTATGTAGTAGCTTTTGTTTGTTTAAATTTTTGCCTTATATGTATATATATATATATATATATATATATATATATATATAAAGACTGAGTTGGGATGGGAATAGGGAGAAAGTGAAATAATACGGAGAATTAGGATTAAAAAAAACTATAAAAGGGAAAGCAAAGAAGGGGGAATGAAAGGGTAGCGTAATGTAAAAACTGAAAAGTCTAACAAGTTTTTGAAAAAAATAACAGTTTAATCTGAAAAAAACATATCAACCCCGCAAGAATTGCAAACCTTGATTTTAAATCCCAGAATATGATGAAGTTTTACCGGTATCGCTCTTCTCCTTTAAACTTCTCAAAGCTCCAGGATCAGCCAGGAAAGGTCATTTTTTACTCTATTACCATTGTCACCCACAAACTCGACACATGGGTCACGGAAAGAAAGTTAATTGCTTCATCGGAGAACGACGAGGAATCTTTTTGCTTTGAGTCTCTAGTCTGCTGTCGATTCCGGTTGGGGGTCAACTGTTTGTTTGGAAATGTCGGGTAGATTTCCTGAACTCTTTCGGCTACTCGAGGGGAGTTGAGGTCGTCATTGCTTTTACTGTTTTAAGACAAGAGAAAAAACAAGTGTAATACGATACAAGAAGCAAAATATGTTTTTATGCAAACAACACTCTAAGGAGAGAAGTTGTATGCAAATGAAAAATATACTACACGAGTTACAAAAATGTTTTGGTTGCGGATATGAAATTTAAACACTTAAGTAACAAGATATTTTCTCTTTTTCTTCTTTGTGGTGACTTATCTACGAAAAATTTTAAGTACAAATCTTTTTAAAATAAAGAATCAAGGTTTCGATATTAGTGGTGACTTTTCTAAGATAAATTTTAAGTACAAATCGTTTTGAAATTAAGAATCAAGGTTTCGATATTAGTTTACGTGAAAAGAAAATGACTTTAATATAAAGGGAAACGAAGGTTCATGACTTTAATAGTAATTAATGTGTATTGACTGTAAATTCTTCAAACCTAATGCTTCAATTTCTTGACATGAAACAATTTGATCCTATGACGGTACTCATTTAAAATAAAATGGTAATTCCGACATTTCAACACATTGTTTTGAGCAGTTTGTGCATTCCTTAAATAAATTACAGTTTTGCTTCAACAATTTTATTTCGAGGTAAATCTTGAAAGTCTAATCATTTGTGAAAACCGAGTATAAGTTAGCTGAGTTGAGGTGTTTGCAGTATAGATTGTTCTTGATATTGTATGGGTGGCAAAATTTGGTGGATTTTATTGTGGGTTTACTGGATTACTTGATTCTTTAATAGATTGTTGGTACTTATCATTTCTCGTAGGTTATTCAGTCGATTATAGGTTAGTATGCGAGTTTCTTGAAAAAATCCTTTTAACTTAGGATTTACTCTCAAAAAGTCACAATGGCTCTTGATTATCTGGGTTCCTGGTGGGAAGTGCTGTTCCATGTTTTTATGAAGGGTATGCGTTAACTCTTCACTTTTGGTCTAAGTTTTAGGGTGTCTCATCTAGGCATGTATATGACTTTTGTTTATATATATATATATATATATATATATATATATATATATATAAGATTAAAATTGCCCCTTTTACATGGGAAACAATTTTAGCCAAAAGGTTAAAGCTTGATTACTAATTCGCACAGTAAGGACACCGATTATTTTCTCAACCAAATAAGTAATATTATATCGAAAATAAACTTCTGGGCAGGCAAATATTATTTACCAATATTCTGGTTAAAATATGATAAAAACTGAGAAATTTCCGTTAAAAAAACATTAAATTTTTCTGTTAACAATATGAGTAAATCATTGGTATTATGCACATAATTTCCATTTTTTAACATGACGGTATTTTTCTGAGCAAAACCTTGGTTTACTCCTGCGTTCGCCTCTTAGTGGCATTCTTGCATGACTTTTCCTTGGATTTCCTGATTCTAGCCTCATCAGATTTATAATGCCTAAAGATGCTGACTATTCCCGGAATAATCATTATATATTATAAATCAACGGAATAATAACTTAAGAAAAATTACGGATAGATTAAACAATATTCAATCGACCATAGATTTTACTTATGAACAAGAAACGAACAACTGCCCCCCTTTCTTGGATATTTTGCGAGTAAATGATAAGAACCTAGCAGAATTTAAAGTTTATCACAGATCTTTTAAGAAAAATAATCATATAATTTTTAATCACTTCATAACGCCAAAATAAAAAGTGGAATCATAATTTTTTTAAACTTTCAGTTCTTAAGATTTTCAGTTCCACAATGTTAAATAATGAATTTGACTATATAAAAAATCCATTACACAATTTCAATATACAAAATCTTTTTTACATTATGCTAAAATAAAAGATCTCAAGATTAAGAAGCGCAATTGTTTTCAAAAATTCTAAACAATATTTTTTTTAAATAATAATTACTGAAATAAGTCATTTTACCCAACAATTTAACCGCAAACAACATCGAAAAAAATTGAACAAACTTTAATTAAAAATAGTCACTAATCATTCAAAGACAATTAAGAATTCAATAAATTTAAAAAATAAGAATTCAATAAATTTAAGAAATAACGATACCTAAATCAAAACCAAGGCGGAAGTTCACGATATCTAAAATCTGGATTATAATTAAATTATATAGGCAAGAATTACCGTAAGCCCCAAAAAACAAATTTATGAACATAAAAGAGATTTGAAAAGAAGAAATACAGATAAAAGTTTGGTCAGACATAATTTAGAAAGTAATAATTTTAGTTTTAAAGATTCCAAAATGTTAGTTCATATACATAACTGAAAAAAGCAGATTTTTTTTTTAACTACTATAATTTATATACTATCAAATAGAGACTAAGTTTTGTCAATTTATCTTCTTATTTAATCATATTAGAGTAAAAAAAAGTTACAAAATTCCTTACTTAAGATAATTTGGCTTCATCGTTTATAGATAGATAGATAGATGTGGGGGCTGAGGAACATAGATAGATAGATAGATATGTTTGGTTTCGTTGTTTAATGGCATATCAACTATTTTTTTAGGTTATTTAATGCCAAAGCCATTCTCCTAGAAGAATAGTATCGGTACTATTTAACCCATAGCTGGGAGAATAACGGGGTTCATACCTTTCCCAAGGGTATTTGCTCGAAAGTGAACGTAATAGAGCAACTGGAGTACGAACTCGCGTACTACGATTCCACAGTCCATCGCTTTAACCATTACACCACGAGGACACCCCCTAGATAGATAGATATGAAAATGCAGAGATAGATAGATAGTTAGAAGTAACCTGAAATGTATTGAAAAAGTTATGGTATGGAATATTTAAAATTTGCAGATATAACATAAATACTATACGTACGTGAATGTGGGGAAGGACGAGAAAAAGATAGACAAAGAGAGACAGACAGACAGACAGACAGAGACAGAGACAGATTATAATACATTATTTTTCCAAAATAAATTTTCCAATTTTTCCAAAATAAATTTTCAAATGCTAATTATATGATATAGATTTGAAACGGAACACCAACAATGGAAATTGAATGCATAAATATTACGTATTCTTTCGTTTCATTTTAGTAATTTTACGACCTGAAGAAGGTGTTACGAATTCACATTTAAAACTGAAACGTTTAATAGCAAATAATTTAAATTATAAATAAAATCATCCTTTGTAAACATGTACTTTTGTGTTTTGTTTATTTTTTCCTATTTATATATTTTAAAATACATATCGTCTCTTATGAATTCATCCTAATTTCCCCAGTGGTGCCCACCATTTCTTCCTCGTCATTTTTGATGTTTTGGGAAGTACAATTGTTTTTTCTCTGTTTTCTCTTTTATGATGCTATCATTATTTGTTCAAAATAGTATGCAGCATCCTTCTGTGGTTTCCATTCAGCTTATTCTCCAAACGTTTTCTTAGAATTAAAGTTGTAATTTAATTAGAAAAGTTAGTCCTATATTTTGGGCAGTTTTTCCTTCATAATGATTGATACTCCATAGTAGACCCACTCATATTATATCGAATGATGAACTGTAAAAAAGATTTTAAAATCGGATATAAAACACGGAAAGACGTAAACATTTTTCTCGCGTGAATTTCAGTTCAATGATGTGTTTGGATAATCAGGAGTTTTAGGAAACTGTTTTTCTTCTTGAAATCGATTTATAATTATGATCATAAAACAGATTCAGAACAGAAAAACGTCTTATAATGTATATACATAGTGAAATGACAATCACCAGTGGATCATATTTGTGTCCTTAAAAGATCAAGATTTTACATTATATGAAAAGCTTAACTTTCAAAAGTTAAATATCTCCCCTGCCTCTCTCTCTCTCTCTCTCTCTCTCTCTCTCTCTCAATGTATATATATATATATATATATATATATATATATATATACTAGCTGCACCCGGCCCGGCCATCCGTTGCTATGGCTCAGTTTGTTTAAATGGGGGAAAAAAAGAAAATGCATGTTTCTAATATGTTTAATTTTCCCATACTTGTGGATACACAATATTTTTGGTAGTTCCAGTTTCTGTGTAGATAAAGAGATTGTCTGGATCACCGACTCTGGAAAAGGCAACATATGATTGCCCAAGTTAACCAAAAAAGAAATAAAAGTGATAAAGGCAGAAAAAAAAATTCACGTATTAAATTCTTGGAAAACGAAAGTAATGTTTACTTTCATAATTTGCGTTAGGCTTTTCTCGGGGAAAAAACGACTTATTACATATTTTTATTATTATTGTAATATTTTTGGATATTAAGCATATAAAAACACGCCCGGTATTCGAATAAAATAATCTCACAAAACTTTAAACCAATTAGTAGTACACAACTGGAGATTATCGGTTAGTAACAAACATTTACATTTTCATTTATATATATGTCTTTCGTTGAAGTTTAAGAGAAAAAATGTCATCTTGAAAAAAAGAAAATAAAGCATTTAGTAAACAATTCGTTACTACTAAACCAACGAAATATGGTTTAAGAAAAATAAAAATTAATGGATGTCTTTCGTTGAAGTAAAACAACAAAAAAAGGAATATTGAAAAAAATATAAGAAAAAAATTTCATTCAAATAAAAGAAAAATTACTTACTACTGAACCAACGAAATATGGTTTAAAGTTTAGTGTCTCTGTTTAAGTCAACAAAAAAAAAGAAAGAAAAGTGACTAAGCAGAAAAAAAATAACGTGTAAAATTCTTGCAAACGGAAGTTATGTTTTCGCGTTCGGCTTTTGTCGGAGAAAAACGACTTGTTAAAAATATTTTTTTAATTATTGTAATATTTTTGGATGATTCGTATATAAAAACACTCCTGAATTCGAATAAAATACTCTCTGAAAATTTTAAACCAATTAGTGGTATAAAACTGGAGATTATTAGTTAGTAACAAATACTAACATTTTTATTTATATAGATTTTTGGATAATAAGTATACAAAAACTCTCCTGAATTCGAATAAAATGTTCTCTGAAATTTTCTAACTAATTAGTGGTATAAAACTGGAGATTATCGGTTAGTAACAAACATCTACATTTTAATTTATATAGATTTCTTTCGTTGAACTTTAAGAGAAAAAATTTCCTATTGAAAAAAGAAAATAAAACATTTAGTAAACAATTCGTTACTACTGAACCAACGAAATATGGTTTAAGAAAGAAAACATTTTAATGGATGTCTTTCTTTTAAGTTAAACACAAAAAATATTTTGTAAACAATTGGTTAGAATAAAAAAAAAATTACTTACTACTGAACCAACGAAATATGGTTTAAAATTTAGTGCCTGTTTAAGTCAACAAAAAAAAAAGAAAGAAAAGTGAGTAAGCAGAAAAAATAGATCTCGTGTAAAATTCTTACAAACGTAAGTTATGTTTTCGCGTTCGGCTTTTGTCGGAGAAAAACGGCTTATCAAAAATATTTTTTTAATTATTGTAATATTTTTGGATAATTAGTATATAAAAACACTCCTGAATTCGAATAAAATACTCTCAGAAAATTTTAAACAAATTAGTGGTATAAAACTGGAGATTATTGGTTAGGAAGAATATATATATATATATATATATATATATATATATATATATATATATATATATGGAAGTAAATTATGGAAACAAATCTGATAGGATGAAGGAAACAGAAAAAGAAAGTATTCCAAAACCCATCGTTATCCAAGCAAATCAACGTTATTATACAAATATAGCCGGTTATGAAATGTTGTTGATATCACTTTCATCATATGACTCCATCAAATTGAACTGATCAGTGTTGCACATTATCTAACAGGGCAATTTTACTATACACTGAAAGCCCAATATTTGGGAAACAGAAAGATTTT
>OY757928.1:12866708-13064208 GCA_963585895.1 Sepioteuthis lessoniana | reverse complement strand
CTTTATAGTTTTCGTGATGGGAGGCAGGTGGCCATACAGTTGGCGTCTCGTGGGGTGTTGTCGCCAGGACTTAATGATACTCGTGTATATTTATATATATATATATAGAGAGAGAGAGAGGGAGAGAGTGAAAGAGCGAGAGTACTGCTTATAAGATTTTGATAAAATAAACATTGCTTTGAACCACATGGTTTTGAGGGTCAAAGACCAAATAATTTTGAAAGAAGAAATAAGATTTATTGTTAGTCGTGTTTTAGAGTACCAGATTTCTGCAAAATATAATTTTTAATTCATTCTTCTTTCTTTTTCTTTTTTTAAAGATTTTGAATCGATCAAGAAGATTGAATAGTTTAAGGGAGTTTATTCTTTGAAAGTTTAAATTAAACTGTATTCTCTTCGCAAAAAATAATAAGTTAAGGCAATAAAAACAGAGTATGTACTTATTGAGACATTTTTAATCAAAATCTCTCTGTTATTAATTATTCCTCTATGATGAAAAAAATAATTAATACAAATTTATATGGTTTCAAGTATTACTATATAAGACAACTTTACAATTTTATATGGAAACGTTTCATTCTAATTATAAAGGAATTAATTTATTAAAGTCTTCCTATCATATAATTATTATTTCTTGTGTTTGAGTTATAACGTTCCAGATATTCTTTTTTAACATCAAGAACTTGCAAGTAAGTTTGACCATCCGAACAAATGGTATTTACACAACCCAGAAAATCTTTCACAGACAATGAGACGCACAAACTCCTCTGGGGTTTTGAGATACAAATGGATCCCCAAATTACGGCCAGACGACCAGATTTTATAATTAATCAAAAAAAAAAAAAAATAGAGAACTCGCAAAATTGTGAACTTTGGTGTCCCGGCTGACCACGGAGTGAAATAGAAAGAATGTGAAAAGAGTGATAAGTACCTCGACCTTGCTAGAGAATTGAAAAACTGTGTAACATGAAAGTGACCATTATACCAATTGTAATTGGTTCTCGTAGTACATTCATCAAAGGATTGACACAAGGCCTAGACCACTTGGAAATAATTGGACGAGTGGAGACTGTCTAAACTACAACATTGTTGAGATAGGCCAGAATACTTAAAAGAGTCCTGGAGACTTGATAAGACTTGTTGTCACTCAAAATTCAGTGAGAAACCATCAGATAACGCTGGTGTGAAAAAATCGAAATGGAGTTAATAATAATAGGCATTGAAAAAGCTGTGGAACATAAATGTGACGATTATATCAATTGTAATTGGTGCTCTTGGTACAGCCACTAATTAATTAATACAGGGACTGGATGACTAGGAAATAAGAGGACGACTGAAGACCATCAAACTACTGTATTAGTGAGATCAGCCAGATTATTGAGAAGAGTCTTTAGGTAGCTTGCTGTCACAAAGACTTCAAGGAAAGTCCATCAGCTTACGCTGATGTGAAAAACTTTCAAAGAGTAAATGATAATAACGTGTATGAAAGTCAACAACATTTTGAAAAAAAAAAAAGAATTGGAGACTCTAATATAAACAATAAGAATATATATTCCGTATACAGGAATGGAAGTTGGCACGGACAAATGCACCATGTTTATAATGAAAAGCGGAAAAAAAGAAAAATATCGGATAGCATTGAACAACAAAATCAGAAAAGAATATGAAGACTTGAAGAAAAGTATAACTTACAAGTGCTTTAGGATATTTTAAGCGGTCAGAAACAAGTAAGAGTAGATGAAAGAATAAAAAGCAAAAAAAAAGAAAAGTACTTCAGACGATCGGGACAACTTTTCAAAATCAAGCTCTACATCCTGAACCTTATCAAATTGATAAATATCTAGAATGTCTCCGTTGTATGATTCTCAGGACCAATCTTAAATGGGTGAGAGAAGAACTTCAACAAACAGACCAGAGGACGCGAAAGCTAACAACTATGCTTAAAGATTACATCCCACAGGGGACATTGAGTTACTATTAGTATTAAAAAAACGAAGGGATTGCCAGCATTGAAGACTGCGTGGTTGCATCTGCACGAAGACTCGAAAACTACACGAAAAAGATCAAAGAAAGTCGAATTAAAACAGAAACTTCAGAACTACAAGGGAATACACCATGAATAAAAGAATACAATTTGATATTAAAGATGTGACATTCTGATAATGAATTTTGGGAAATGAGAAACAGAAAACATAATGATAAAAAAATAAACAGCAACTAAGAAATAGATACGGGAAGAAAAACAGATGTATGTATATTTCAAGCAACAAACTTCTCAGACGAGAAGATTTTGACATAGCTGATGAATAGAAACCTTAACAAAGAAAAGGAATCTCATCTAACAGCAACCCAAGACAACGTCAAAAGCACTAATTATGTTAAAGTGAAAACAGATAAGACGAAACAGAATAACGAATGTAGGTTATGTGGTGAGAAAGTCGAAACCATTATCTATATTATAAACGAATGGAGAAAACTCGCACAAAAAGAAGACAATATCATACACGACTGAGTGGGGTAGGTTATCTACTAAGAATAGTGCAAGAAATTTGAATTTGACCTTTCCAACAAATGGTATATGCACAACCAGAATCCGTCCAGGAGAATGAGATGCATAAAAGTCACTGTGATTTTAATATACAAACAGATCACATAATTCCGGCCAGAAGACCACACCAAGAGATAACTAATCCAAAACGTGAACCTGCTGAATAGTGGATATTGCCATTTCGACGGATTACAGATTTGAAATTTCAGAAAGCGAAAAGAAATATAAATATTTAAACCTTGCAAGAGAATTAAAAAAAAAACAGCATTGAATGTGAAAATCACGTTGATACCAATTATATTTAGTGCACTTGAAAAAAGACAAAGGCTTTTTAAGGGGACAGGAAGAGCTGTAAATCGGAGGACGTGCTAAGACCATTCAAAATGCAACATAACTAAGAACGGTCAGAGTACTGAAGACTTTAGGAGACTTGATCTCACTCTGACTCCAGTGAAAGACCATCAACTGAGGCTGGGGTGAAAAACTCACCGGGAATCACAGTACTTTTCTGTCCCGGCTGACCGCAGAGTAAAATTTAAAGAAAGCGAATGGAAGGATTAAGAACTCTGGTTTGGTTTGGTTTCTTCGTTTAATGGCATATCAACCTTTGTATGTTATTTAATGCGAAAGCTGTTCCCCTAGAAGAACAGTACTGGTACTATGCAACCCATAGCTGGGAGGATAAGTGGGTTCATACTTTTCTCAATGGTACTTACCCGAAAGTGAACGTAATAGCGCGACTGGAGTACGAACTAGCTTACTACGATTCTGCAGTCCATCGCTTTAACCATTACACCACGAGGACATCCCCTAATAACATGGGCTTGCTTGGGAATTGAAAAAGCTGCGGAACATGAAAGGAATAAACTCCTAGACATTTTCCCTTGTGAGATAGTCAGGTCCACTCTTAAAATAAACAAGATAGATACTCAGACAAATTGATCAGATGACAAGTAAATTGATGATTATGCACAAAGCCAACATATGACATATGTACTTATTTTTGAACATGACTCGCCCGCATTGAGGATTGCCAAGATGTGTCAAAACAATAGTTCAAAGAATAGATTTTAAAAAAAACCCATAGAAAGCCAAATAACTGTAGCAAGCAACATCATTGTCAACATTAGAAAAAAGTGAACAATAGCAACAACGAGAAAACAGAAAAATGAAGAAAATAAATGTACGGATATTTCAAGACGCAAACTGACGAGATGGCACACGACAAGACCTGGACATGGCTAAAAAATGAAACTTCACGAGAGAATAATACTCTTTTGATTGCAGCATAAAAACCAACCACACCATTCTGGCCAATATTATAAAAAGCAAAAAATTATTATACAAAGCATAATATCAAGTAGGGGTTTTGTAGAGAAAGAGATGAAACTGTTAGTCATATAATCAGCTTCAAACTAACAAATGGAGTACAAAATTAGGGTGGAAAATGTGTAGCAAAGGGAATTGTGTAAGATATTAAAATTTAACAATTCAACTTAATGGTATTTGTACAAACCGGAATCCGTCGGAGACAAGTAGACGAATGAAAGTCTCTGTGATTTTGAACTATAATATGATAATTTCTTGTTCCTGGACTGCTTGCATTTCACATAGCACTAATACCCTTGGGAAAGGTATGAATCCAATTATTCTCCCTCCAGCTATGGGTAAATAGTAGGGCAGACTGTGTTCTTCAGCCTTGGTAAGGCAACTAGTCTAGGAGAAGGAAAACTCTGAATTCAAACCTGTTAAACTCCGCTTAAAAAATTGACCTTGTGTCATATCCTGCCCGAGCAGAGGGGTTGGGTAAATATGATAAACGGATAACCTAATCCCGGCCAGAAAGCGAAACCGTGCGTTGATTGAATAAAAAAAACAACTTATCATTTAATGAATTTTCTGAAATACCGAACCATCGCATGAAAATAAAAGAAAGTGAAAAGTTAAACAAATACATGGACCTTGCTAGAGAACTCAAGAACATGATAATGAAGGTGACACCAATTATAATTGTTGCGCTAAAAAATGATTCCTAAAAGTTTAGAAAAAAAGGCTAAAGGAAGTAGAAATCAGAGGAAGAATCGAGATCATCAAGACTACAGCATTGTTTAGATCGGTGAGAATAATAATAAGAACCCTAAAGACTTGAGAAGACTTGTTCTCACAAAAGCTCCAGTGAAAGATCATCAAATAAGGCTGGTGTCAAAAACTCGCTAGGAGGAACATATTATTATCATTATTATTTCTATTATTATTTACTCCCCTCGAGTTTTTCACATCAGTGTCAACTGATGGTCTTTCACTGGAATTTGAACTACTGCAAGTCTCCTCAAGGGTCCAGGACTCTTCTTAGTATTCAGATCAATTTCAATAATGCATTAGTTTGGATGATCTCAATAATGATAATAATAATTATACCTCCCCCACAAAAAGAACAGCTCCTAAAAAAAAAAAAAAACCTCCCGAACCAAACATGACTGACTTAAAAATTAAAAGCAAGAAATGATTCTAGTAAAAGTAAAATCAAAGGAAAAAAAGATGAATGACCGAAACCTACCCACTCCGAAAATATAGGCTTTGAATGGAATATTATTATATTATATTATTGAAATGTATATGAATGACCACAGTAGTTTAAAAAACATTGGTGAGGTCAGAGGAAACATATCTATTGCTGTAAATGTCTACCCAAAGGTAAATTTTGGTTACTGTCTATTTAAATCACTGATTTTTGTGTCTCGTAAAAATCGTTTGCTTAACATTTGAATTTAAATGAAGACTTGCTAACTAATGACCAATATTTATTCCAGGTAAATATTTTTGAGAAGACGAAATAGATTTGTTTTAAATTTAGCGCCCTAGCTCCGTGACTAGTGTAATTTTTAATTATTGGAAAATGTGTAGACGAAAGGGAATTCCAAACCCCCCTCCAATAACCTTCCCCAACCGAACATATATAGCCCCCTCTCATAATCTCAATCACATGTGACTCTTCTTCAACCGGAAAATCTGTATCCGATTGAGACTGAAGACTTACTATGTTTCCATTCTCATATTAGTTCAGTATCACAAACTAAATTTAAAATAGTACTAGCTCAGTAGGAAATTGACAATCGGGCAACAGGAAACGGGAAGTTCACACGGGAATGATATCTTATTAAATAAGAATAAGTAATTGTACATTAACTAAGTTAAAACTTTTTTTTTTTATTTTTTTTTTTTGTGACCCGCTGTCAATGTACAGTCAACATGACTGTCTTCGGTCACGTCTGTGTCAGGTGCGCAGATTTTAAACAACCCCTGTGTCTGGTATAGCCACAATATACCGCCCATGATAAAAATGTTAAATTCATATTTTACACAAGGTGGGACCCAGGACTCGGACTTGGGTGTCATGATCGGCAGGTGTTCTCTTGATGGCCAACATGGGGATCTGGTGGTCATCCTGCGAATGTTGGCTGTTCTCTTTTCAGGTACACGAATAACGACTCGATGAACCCCACCAACCAGAGACCCAAACGGAAAACACGGACTAGGGAAGACAACCAACTTGCACTACACTGCTATTTCAAGAGTAACACTATATAAAGAGGATACAGGAAAAGAATGATGGAGATATGGCAAGAACTTTCTATTTTTAAGACAACTAGTCAGAGACTCGCTGATCAAGTTAGAACGATATTGACGAAAGGTTGGTTTTCAGAACTCGAAATAATTGAAATACACCAAAAAATAAATGATCAAGAAAGGAGAAATACATTAACTGACGCACCAACTATCAACGAACAAAAACAGCCCATCCAAAATGGACCAAGTTCGGAAAATGGAAACCCCACCCAACAAAACACTACCCAACAAAACAACCTTATACTAACACAAGAACAAAAGTTAATTTTAAAAAAATTAAAGAGAATCTTAAACAGTGAAAAAAACCACCTTACCATCGTTAAGAAACATTGAATGGAGAATAGTTAAGGCAGAGACGAATAAAGTGAATCAAGTACTGACATATATACCAACAAATAACATAACAGATTTAAATGAACTAATTTATGCTGGAGCAAAATTAGTTTGCGAAAACATTGGGATCCCCTCAAAAAACACGAAAGCAAAGTCAAAACCAGGATGGGAATTTCGACTGGAAACTCAGATAGAAAACCTACGAAAACAACTGAAAGTGGTAAAACAAAAGAAAAACGCTGAAATAAATAGGAAAGAGAAGACAACACAGGAAAAACTTACGGTACAACTTGAGGAAATACACCAGAAAGTACTTGCAAAAGAAGGAAGGTTAAAGAGATATCGACAAAGGGTAAAATAATACAGACAAAATAGGACATTCCAGAACAATGAAAGGAAATTCTATCAACAATTGGGAGGGGATAACAATAAAACACATCAACAGCCGAATGCGAAAGAAACAGAACGCTTCTGGACTAAAATATGGCAACCAAAAAAACATAATGAAAAGGCTGAACGGATAAAACATATCACGAAAGAACTAGAACAACTCGAAGAAGGCCCGAAAGCTGAAATACACACTGATTTTTTCAGAACGACACTTAAAGAGGTATCAAACTGGAAAACGCCAGGCCATGATGGAATACATGGTTTCTGGTTCAAGAAGTTCACCTCAATTCACGACAGACTAGTATTAGAAATGAACAAATGCCTACAAACAGCGCACGTACCCGATTAAAGGACTAAAGAAAGGACCACATTGATACAAAATGACCCAAACAAAGGAACCGCCCCCAACAATTACAGACCCATAACTTGCCTACCAATGATGTGGAAAATATTAACAGCACAGATAAGGGAAGAGATTTACCACTCTCTAACAAGCCGCGGATTGTTCCCTGACGAACAGAAAGGAGGCTGCAAAGGATCCAGAGGCACAGCAGAATTACTCTACATAGATAAACACATCCTAGATGAGAGCAAGACAAGACGGAACAATCAAACTATGGCCTGGGTTGACTACAAGAAGGCATATGATATGATTCCGCATAGCTGGATAATAAACAGCCTACAAATGTACAAAATATCAGACGAAATCATAAACTTCATCGACAAAACTATGAAAACCTGGAGAGTCGATTTGACAGCCGGAGGAAGAAAATTAGCTGAAACAAAGATCCAGAGAGGGATCTTCCAAGGAAATGCTCTATCACCCTTACTATTCATAACAGCCATGATGCCACTTAAGCACATACTTAAAAAATGCACTGCCGGATACAAACTTGGTAGATCACAGGAAAAAGTTAATCATTTAATGTACATGGACGACATCAAACTTTTTGCAAAAAATGAAAAAGAATTGGAAACCCTAATACACACAGTTAGAATATACAGCCGGGACATAGGAATGGAACTTGGTATAGAAAAATGTGCAATGCTTGTAATGAAAAGTAGCAAAAGACATCTAACTGACGGAATAGATCTACCAAACAAGGATAAGATAAAATCACTCGCAGAAAACGAAACCTACAAATACTTAGGCATCTTGGAGGCTGACACCATCAAAGAAGCAGAAAGGAAAGAAAAAATCCAGAAAAAAAACCTCAGAAGAACCAGAAAACTACTCGAGACAAAACTCAATAGCAGAAACCTCATCGAAGGAATAAATACTTGGGCTGTACTTCTCGTAAGATATTCCGGACCCTTTCTCAAGTGGACCCGAGAGGATCTTAAACAAATGGACCAAAGGACAAGAAAACTAATGACAATGCATAAGGCATTGCATCCTAGAGACGACGTTGACAGGCTATATGTATCTAGAAAAGAGGGAAGAAGAGGACTTGCCAGCATTGAAGACAGCGTTGACACATCCATACATCGACTCGAAAACTATATACAAAAACACGAAGGAGGACTCATTACAGTCACCAAACATGAAACTGAGGACACGATGAACAACGGAATGACAGTAACTAGGAAACAAAAATAGGAAGGAAAACAACTTTATGGGCGCTTCAAACGACTAATAAACAATATCTCACAT
The DNA here is from genome assembly GCA_963585895.1 of Sepioteuthis lessoniana. Lineage (NCBI taxonomy): Eukaryota > Metazoa > Mollusca > Cephalopoda > Myopsida > Loliginidae > Sepioteuthis > Sepioteuthis lessoniana. Next base: position 13,055,656 of record OY757928.1, on the reverse strand, counting down.
GACAAAACTTGGACATGGCTAAGAAAAGGAGACTTTAAGAGAGAAAAAGAATCTCTCCTAATAGCAGCACAGGACAACGTCATAAGAACGAATCATATCAAAACGAGAATAGATAAGACGCAACAAAATAGCAAATGCAGGTTATGTGGCGACAGAGATGAAACCATAAGTCATATAATAAGCGAATGCAGCAAATTAGCACAGCGGGAATATAAGGCGAGACACGACTGGGTCGATAAGGGGATTCACTGGGAAATGTGTAAGAAAATTAAATTCGACCATACTAACAAATGGTATATGCACAACCCAGCACCTGTCCTAGAAAATGACTCGCATAAACTCCTATGGGACTTTGATATACAAACGGATCACCTAATCCCGGCCAGGAGACCAGAGTTAATAATAATCAACAAAAAAAAGAGAACTTGCAAAATAGTCGACTTTGCTGTCCCAGCAGACAACAGGATAAAACAGAAAGAAAGTGAAAAGAAGGATAAATACCTCGACCTTGCTAGGGAACTGAAAAAACTGTGGAACATGCAGGTGAAAATTATACCAATTTTAATTGGTACGTTTGGAACAGTAACTAAGGTATTACTAAAGGGACTAGAGGACTTGGAGGTTGGCGGACGAGTGGAGACCATCCAAACGACAGTATTGTTAAGAACTGCCAGAATACTAAGAAGAGTCCTGGAGACTGAGAAAACTTGCTGTCACTCACTCCAGTGAAAAACCATCGGCTCTTGCTGATGTGAAAAGCTCTAATGAGTGAATAATAATAATAATAATAATAATAATAATAATAATAATAATAATATAATCATTTTGAACAAACATTTATAGTTTTATGAAACGCTTCCAAATATAAAAAAATAAGCCTTCAGCCACAGAGTATTGTTATATATTTCTCATAGACCCAAACAAGAACATAATCAAAGATAATGAACGAAGTTTAATAAACGAATGAAACACATTTCTTTATAAAAATATATGAGAGATATATATTTTTCAGAGTGTATCAGGCATATCTTATTTTTATTGTCAACGATTAGAAAAAATTGACTGTTATTAACGAGTTAATGCTCAAATACAAATCTGATCTCTACGATAAGACTTATGTGTATGTCAGTATTACAGTACGGTTTTACCACTTGGGATATAACAAAACACTGGGAGATTAAGCTAGGTGATATCCACACAAAAATGCTACGTGCTGTTTTGAGAAAATTCTGTTAGCAGAACCCAATAAAACAACAGCTGCATAGCCGCTTGCCTCGAATTTCTCAAAAAAATTCAAATATAACGAGCAACGGTTATTGTGCACTGCTAGATAAATAAGAACGAACTCATAAGCGACATTCGCCAATGCTCTCCTACTCACGGACGTACAAGATATACGTTTATATTCTGTGTAGACACTGGATACTGTCAAGAGGACTGGCCAAGAGAGATAGCCAATAGGGATCATTAATGAAAGGGAGAAACATGGAAATCTTTGATGATGATGATGATGATAATGATGGTCTATGTTACGGGGAGTAGCATTAAATTATTTAAACCAAGGAAAAATATGATTATTTTTTTTGGTTTCGAAAACGTTTTGCTATTTTTATATATATTAAGTATTCGCTTGACGAATGTTAGTTCGATTTCATTATTATTCTTAATAAAATCAGCATTAGGTTTTAAGAAGAAATATTGAATATTTTCATCTGTTTGAGAATTGTCTTAGATATTAAGATATTTTTAGTTTTCCAAAGAAGGAAGAAAAAGAAAGATTTTAGAATAAAATGAAGGTTGGAAGAAGAAGAAGAAGAAGAAGAAGAAGAAGAAGAAGAAGAAGAAGAAGAAGAAGAAGAATGAGTAAAATATATGATAAGAATAGGAAGAAGAAGAGGAAGAAGAAGGGAAAGTAAAAAGAGTAAGACAAAGAGTGAGAAAAGGAAGAAGAAGCATAAGAAAAGATGAGGATATAAAAAAAGAGACAGAAGAGAAGTGAATTGTAGAATTACTGTATCATGTATCTGGAAGAAGAAGAAGAAGAAGAAGAAGAAGAAGAAGAAGAAGAAGAAGAAGAATGAAGGAATAATAATAATAATAGAAAGATGAGGAAGGAAAAGAGAAGCAGATGAATGAAAGAGAAAGAGAAAGAAAGAAAAGAATATTGCTAAAATAAATAAGTGCTGAGAGTTATGCTATGAAGAGAAAGGGGAGGACTAAAAAGAAAGATGTAAAGAGAAACAGGAGCAAGAAGAAGAAAAAAAGAGGGAGTGATTAACTAAAACCGAAGAAATAAGAGAAGAATATGAAGCAATAAAAACTGCTTGGTATGAGGACGAAGAGGTAGGAACAGAATTAGTGAAAAAATAAAGTAAAAAAATGCGAAGAATGATAACGATAGTTTTCTTCTAATACTATCATTGATAATGATTCTGACTGGCGAATATAATAGGCATTTCCATTAACTTACAGTTTTTCTCATAGATTCCTTCTTTCTCTCCATCAAGTTTAAAAGTTATGACTCGTGTTGAAGAGAGATGCTTCCAGTGAGGGCAAGAGAGGGCAGTAGTTTGGCCATTTCCTCGATTAGCTGCTGCGCAAGAGGTAAAGCAGGAAGCCCTGACGGCATTGCTGTGAGCTGTGTTTAACAAGACACGCTGATTGGGAACATTGCTGGGGACAAGTGGTACTCGACAAGAAGCCGAAATTGAACAATACTACGTTGATAAGCCTAATCCGTCAAGAAATCAGTTGAGTTGCTAGCACCAACCCATCCACCCCGGTTCCACAGAACCGGTGATCAGAAGACAATGGGTTTTCCCAGAATTCATTTTAGAGCTGTTATATTCATTTTATGCTACAACTGTCTTTCTAATATTTTCCCTCTTTTTTTATTTATTCAATTTTTGGATTTCGATTTTATTTCTATCTTTCGCATCTACCAATATATTTCTATTTTTTTCGCTCTTTTTTTATTTTATTTTATTTTTTTACTGATACCTGTACCCAGAGAGAAGAATATACAGAGTATTCCGAAAGTCTGCTAGAGACTGAGTAAGTAAAATTCTACGAAGCCAAAAATATACAACATCTAGGAGGCAAAAATGTCCGTAATAATAAAAATATATCGTATAACTCATATAAAATCAATGGAAGATATGTATTTGAACTTAATAGTTCTTATTAACTGAAAGAGTATACAGACAAAGGGATATGTACAAGCATGAATTCAGATTACTGTGTTATTCGAGAATCTTTCTAGCAGTAATGTTGTGTTGCATTTTCCCTCGGTTCAAAAGGTCGATGTCCGAATCCAGGTAATAAAAACGCTATTGCAAATGCCGATTTTTAAAGAAGGTGACAACCTTCTGATCATTTCCACGTTTTGCATTTCTGAATGTTTTCTTAGCTCTCAGAGCAAAGCTGAGAAAACATTGATAATCCTTTTTGATCTGTTGTTGCTGATTTGCTTTAAGTGTCTAAAAAGTCTTGTTTGTAAAGTGTTAATACTAATCAATAATTACGCAAAAATTTGGCATTGCCCACTCGGCTGGGTCTGTTGAATACATCGACTGCTTCTCTGCAGAGGGGTTAGACCCCCCCAGCAAATGTCCTAATTATGACACTTTGCAATCTGATGGTGAGGTTCCAGTAATGCGGTAGATTTGGGGAAGGCTGACAATCATTTCATTGCAATCGCTCCCAAGTCCACTGTGCTACTGAGTAGTAGTAGCTTATAGGGTCCTATCTATGGATCAAATAGAACTTAACCGTGGTTTTATGCTAAACTGAATGGCTTGAAATACTACTGCTTTGACATCTAAACTGCATACTTGTGCTAAACTGAGTTGTTTGAAATAGAACTGTTTTTGACATTTAACTGTGTATAAACAAAAACTATACTTATACAAAACTGAATTGGTTGAATTAACACCGTTTTGCTAAACTGAATAGCATGAAATACAAATGTTTTCGACAATTAAACTATGTAATTATGCTAAACTGAATAGTTTAAAATAGAATTGTTTATTTGTATAAAAATGAACTAAGCATTAAATAACCTACAAAGGCTGATATGTCATAAAACCCAAAGAAACAAAAATACATTCAGCAAGAATAAAAGAATAAATGTTTATTTTAGGAGACTTGTGATAGTTTTATTTCTTAGTTTTCGTTAATGGTTCTCATGTACGTAACTACAACACCATCTCTTTCATTGACAAGCTCTGATCGCCAGGGTTGTCAGATACGCCAACAAAATATCTGCGGAGGGTTAACCATGCTTGTGAGGCTCCAGTCCTGAATTATTGGGGAGAGTTTAGTACCCTATCATTGCCATCACGTCAAAGTCTACTTTAACCCGGTCTGGTCGTACCTGATAAGACCCCAAAGAGAATTCATCAATCATATGCAAAGAATTAGTATTTGCTGATATATGAAATCATACAGCTATTTGCAAAACATTTGAAAGAAAATTACTTGATATATAGAATTATTGGTGTTATATCGAAATGCTTTATACCATATACCTACGTACAAACAAGTAAACTTAACCCATTTAAAAACAAATTTTACAAGATATTCATTTACAAGTTTATATATATATTTGGCTCATACACACACAGAGGATGCAGAAACAAAATATGTAATAAAATTAAAAATGTTTTTTTTAGTCTGAGTAGTCTAAATTTTGAAAAAAAAATCTGATAGATCTAAATTTAAATGATTAGCGGTTTTATTCAACCACTTTTTAAATTAATATCCTGCCCAATATGAGTGAGCAAGAAAAGAAACGACAAAGAATCTATTATTTGCTTAATGCCGAAAGCAAACAAAAATTTGTAAAAAAAAACAAAACACACACACACACACACACACACACACACACACACACACACACACACACACACACATATATATATACATACATATATATATATATATATATATATATATATATATATATATATATGTTCTTTTTGTCAAGTGACGTTGAATCTGAATCTACACTATCCTATGTTTGATCTGCATAAGTTCTATTGACATCATTGAAAACTCATGATTTCTAAATATAACAGACTGCACTAATATATATATATATATATATATATATATATATATATATATATATATATATATATATATATATTAATCTTTATATTTAATATATCATCATGTTGGCGTGAAAAAGCCCAGACCGTAAAATTTACAAATTCTACAAATCTGGGAAAAACATAAAAAAGATACAAACAAAAAACATGCGTGCTACTTGAAAATACTCAAGTAACACATATGTCTAGTCAAAATAATAAAAAAAATCGATATAATCACCTACGCTAAAATGTAATAAAGTGCTTAATACATGAGATAGAGATAATGTTATGAAAATTTCTACATGGCCAAGAGCGAGTCTGTTCAGGTTTCACTTAAACGGCTCAATGCGATCCTGACGAGTCATTTACGTGAAACATAGGCAGACACGCTCTTGGTCATGTAGGACTTATTTTCATTATATATATATATATATATATATATATACGTGGTGCCTTCAATAAGTTTACAGACATTTTTGTACAGGCATTAAAAATGGTCGTAGACTCTTGAAAATTCAGTATGTTATTGCTATACATCTTATAAGAAAACTGACCAATTTTGATGATTTCAGATTTAAATGAACACCTACAGCAGGAACTGGAATACACCCTACTAAAGCCTGATTGTCACAGCTGGTGAAATTCAAAAATGCAATCTGGACGTGAGGACACTTTAGAAGAACGATATGCGATAAAATTCTGTTTTAAACTTGGAAAAAATGCCACAAAAACGTATGGAATGTTTCAGACTGCTTTTCGACGATCTTGCATGAATAGGGCATCAGTTTTGAGTGGCATAAAAGATTCAAGGATTGCAGAGAGTCTGTGACGGATGATGAAAGTTGTGGGAGGAATAAGGAAGTCAATACACCAAGTTGATTGGCCAAACGGTTAGAGTTAGGGTTACTATGTTGAGGTTTTAAGGGAGTTCGGGAAGAGATTCCGTCGGAAGAGACCAAGACTCTTCAAATCAGGTCAGTGGCATTTTCACCAGGACAATGCACCAGTCCACAACTCCATCCTTATCATAGACTATTTGACCAAGATGGGCATCAAGACAGGTCCTCAGCCTCCCTATAGTCTAGACCTTGCTCCCTGTGATTTTTGGTTATTCCCAAAGCTCAGAGTCTGTCGTTCTGAGACAATTGAGGAAATGAAAGAGGCTGTGACGAAGGTCATTGACACGCTCAGAGAAGAGGACTTCCACGGGGCCTTCCAGGAGTTGTTGGAACGATACAAAAGGTGCATTTCAACTGGAGGAGATTACTTCGAAGGTGACTAGAGATTCATGTGTGCACTATCAATAAAAGTGTCCATACGAAAAAAGTCTGGAAACTTATTTGATGATACTTGTATATATATAGAATGATTGTGTTTATCCTTTTTTATTTTGTATTAAAAATATATGTCAATAATACGTTTAACAATTCAACATCAACAATTATAATATTCTTTAGATTTCTAGTCTTACACACCTAAGAAAGTATTGCTCTCAATAAAAAAAGAAACAAATTGCATACAAATTGCATATCCCCCTTTTACAGTCCTCAGCCTTAAATTTCTCTTTCAGCTTTGACTTTAGTTTTTGCAATAGCCATGTTGCAAATATCTTAAGTGGGGCTGATAGCATGGTTGCTGCAATACTTTTACAAAAGACTCTGCACTTGACAGGAAGAAAGATAGGTGCACTGAAATAATATGGTCACACAATACACATCACATTCAATTGCATCTTATCATCAACAGTATAAAAATTCTTCTGATTGCCAAGTTAAAATTTGGAAATTAATTTTTTGCTTGCAGTAGGATCGTAAATGATGTTGACACAGACTACCCTTATTAAAACTTAAGAGTCAATGCAGTTAACACGTTTCGAAATAATCGATACTAAGTTTGTTTAAACTAACACAATGCTTCTTAAAGCCTGGATGGTAGTGGCTATTGCTATTGGCATGATAGTTCGAGTTGAACGAACAAACGAAGTATAAACAAAGGGAAACTGGCCAGTCTAACCTCGAACACACTTCGATCACTTCTATCTCATTAAGCAAAAAGCTTCTAGAGTATTCAGCTCACCACCCCGACAACTGTCAAATGTGATTCATAATGATGAGCTTCATTCCATTTTCGGTTATCCATTTCTCTAAATTGCCTATCCCTAATCAAACAGTTGTGCAAAACATTGTCCTCTTAATGTAAGGATCTGCAACTGTTCTCTTTTGAAGGCCCACGTTCGTCCCGGGTACTTAAAGGATGGATTTCATGTGATAATGGTTTCCAAGGACAAAGGTCATGGAGAGTCAAATGAGATTAGGATCAATTCCGAGGGAACCAAGTTGGAATCTACAAAAATGCATGAATGAAAACGTGTCTTTCTTTCAAAATATTTGTCTGCTTTCAATACTACAAGTGATTATGTATATATATATATATAATTATATCTATATATATATATATATGTGTGTGTGTGTGTGTGTGTGTGGGTGGGTGGGTGTAGGTAGGTGTGTTTTTAGTGATTATATACGTCCTGATGATGGTTACTGTAAACGAAACGTTAACGTCGACTTTACATCATAATATATTCACCTATTTAGATTGTTTTTTCTGCTACCTTAATATATATATATATATATATATATATATATATATATATGTGTGTGTGTGTGTGTGTGTGTGTGTGTGTGTGTGTGTGTGTGTGGCTGTAGGCAGGTGAACTTGTGTCTGTCTGCGTATCTGTGAGTCTGCGTTTAAAGAAGGGAAGATATATATATATATATATATATATATATATATCTTCCTTCCCTTCTTTAAACGCAGGCACACAGATACACAGAAAGACACAAGTACACCTGCCTACAGCCACAAATATATATACACACATACACACACATATATATATATATATATATATATAAGAGGAGAAGGAATATATATATATATATATATTCCTTCTCTTCATCATATATATATATATATATATATATATATTATAAATTGTGTGTATCCCAGGCATCTATCAGTCTCTTAGAAGATACTGCAAACTATACATACAGTAATAATTCCTAGATACACAATCATTCACTATTAGAAAGTATGCCTCTACTATTAGGTTAATTTAGATCGATCCTCTTCAGCATCCTGAATGGTTACTGTCATCATAGGCAATAAAATCAGATTTTTTGCTTGTTCAAATACTCATGAGCTGTCCTTTACAGGATTAATATATTGAAAATACGTCTAATAAATATTCGAAGAAGCACATGGTTTCCTAATATTGCCCAAGATTACAGGGAAGCCATTAAAAATTCTGAGCAGGAGGATCTAAATTAAGTTTCTATTTTGACATTTCTTTTTTTTTTCATTTAACAATTTCATTATATTTTTTTAAAAATATATTACCAGAAATTTCGAATTCACAACCGCAATCTATGAGTAAATGGATGCTGATTGCAATAAAATATTGTTTTTTCCCTGATGATAATTTTTTTTAACTCTAAAGACCAAACGATCAGTGTTTTTCGAATAATTTTACCTCCCGGAGTTAGGTCCCCTTACATAATTTAGTGTCATATCCTGGACACATATTAGTGGAGTATTATCCCTCGGCAGATGAGCAGTTGTGATATTCTCAAGCCCGAGCATACAGGGTTATATATATATATATATATATATATATCATCATCATTGCGTCGTGCTGCCAGCACGGATATCCCTGAACTTTTCTCGCCATTTCTCCCTATCGTTCATCGCCTCTGGCAGGGCTACATCCCGTATCCTCAAAGAGCTGCTGTATGTATGTTCGACCTGGCCGTCCTGCTTTTACCCGAGCATATGCGGGGCTCCATTGTAGAAATCACTTATGAGCTCGTCCCTGCTTCTCCAGCAGTGTCTTGCATGTCTTATTCGTCTAACTTGGGTAGTTTTCATGATGGGAGCTTGGTGACCGTATAGTTAGTACGTTGTGGGGTGTTGCCGCCAGTACTTGTTCAATATTGCTCGCAGCATTCTTGTGTAATTGCCGACTAACTTTTTCTCCAGTCGTTTTGTTAACGTCCAAGTAGTGCATCCATATAGCAGTATCGATACGGCCGCCGCTTGGGAGAAAATGCGTTTCATTTCATCGGTCAGGTCCGACTTCTATATATATATATATATATATCGGAATGATATAGTCGTCATCCTCATCATCATGTCGCGCTGGTAGTACGGATATCTCTGACCCTCTCTCGCCACTCCTCCCTATAATTCATCGCCCTAGGTAGGTCTTCAGGACAACAACCCGTATCCTCACATAGCTGCTGAATGTATGTTCGTGCTAGTCGTCCTGCTTTTGCTTGGCCATGTGTGGGGGTACATAAGAGTACATCTCTTATGAGTTCGTCCCTGCTTCTCCAGCAGTGTCCTGCATGTCTGGTTCGTCTAACTTGAATAGTTTTCGTGATAGGGGGCAGGTGGCCGTACAGTTGATGTCTTGTGGGGTGTTGCCGCCAGGACTTGTTCAAGATTGCACGCAGCATTCTTGTGTAATTGTCGTCTAGCTTCTTCTCCAGCCGTTTTGTTAGCGTCCATGTAGTGCAGCCATATAGCAGTATCGATGTGACCGCTGCCTTGAAGAAACTGAAATGAATACGTAGACTCAAGTTTAATCGCTGGACCTGGCTGCATGCATTTCACATTGCAATAATATAGATGGGAAAGCTATACCTTCGAGTATTTTCACTCCTGCTAAAGGTAAACAATAACAACGTGGAACTTTTAATCTCGGTATGACAACCAGTCTAGGAAAAAAAAATCAGAATTAAAGCCTGTTTAACTGACTTTATAATTCGACTTTCTGTTGCATTCTACTTATTTGGACGAATAAGTATATATACATATCATCATATCATCATCATCATCATCATATCGCGCTGGTCGCACGGATATCCCTGACCCTCTCTCGCCACTCCTCCCTATCGTTCATCGCCCTAGGTAGGTCTTCAGGACAACATCCCGTATCCTCACATTGCTGCTGAATGTATGTTCGTCCTGGTCGTCCTGCTTTTGCACGGCCATGTGTGGGGGTCCATAAGAGTACATCTCTTATGAGTTCGTCCTTTTTAGGTCCAAAGAAAGAATAAAGATATATTTAAAATAGGAAAGTCCACGAAGAGATTTGTATTTTTAACATTTATTTATACAAAACTCTTCGTGGACCTTCCTTTTATATATATATATATATATATATGTGTGTGTGTGTGTGTGTGTATGTGTGTGTGTGTCTGTGTGCGACTCTAAAGCTAAAAGTGACGAAACAACTGAAGTACTTATATCTGTGCATGTGTACATCTTACTGTCCACATGTGCATATATCTGTATGTAGATGCATATACAATGTAATCAAATACCAATGGGTCATTCATGCACAAATCCTTGCTTTAAGTATAAACCGATTTTGCTTGCGTTTACAATTAGTACGATGTCAGTACATATATCAAATTGCATCCTGAAAATATTTCAGATTCTGCTTCGTTTAGTTACATGTTTCAACCCATGAATTGACGTGGTGTGCTTATTCACTTTTACAGACGCTCGTTTTACACCTAACCCCACTATCATCACCTAAAGAATTTGGGAGCAGAAAAATGGCCCCAGTGATATAATGAAGAAAAAACAAAAAGAAAGTTGGTTTTATCTTTCCAACTGAATGCTTGTTCCTATACTCAACATTCCTCCGGTTTTCTTTTTTTTTTTATTTAAACTCGCAGATAAATTTACCACTTACATAATCTTGCTAGACACACACGCACACACACACATATATATATATATATATATATATATATATATATATATATATATATATGTGTGTGTGTGTGTGTGTGGGTGTGTTTGTGTGTGAGTGTGAGTGTGTTCGGGTGGATAGTAAGTTATATAACAAGTATATTCCTTATGCATTCGTATGTACTTTTCTTTAGACCGAAACGAATGAATGCGTATGTTATTCAGAAGTTAACTTCATCTGAAAAAAAAAATGGGACTGGCACTCTTACATTCACACATACATAGAATAAGCCTTATCTTAATATATGAATAAATTCGTTTTTAAGACGCGCTTGTAGCTCAACGATCATCTACATAGGAAATAGACTCGGTTACTCAAGTTCACATCCTAGAAAAGGCTCAGTGGATTTCATATATATATATATATATATACGTGCGCGCGCACACACACACTAACACACACACATGTATATATATATATATATCTAATTGACATGTCTAAAACTATCCTTCTTAAAGCTATGGGTAAATAGTGCGAAAGATTGGGCTCTGTAAAGTTGGTATGGCAACCACTCTAGAAGGAAAATTCAAAATTCAAACCTATAAACCTCTGCTTAAACATGGACTTCGAATCTCATCCTACTCGAGCGAATTATTTTGTCAATGCTTTTACAGGGTGTCTCAAAATTGATGCACCCTATTAATACGATAACGATTTATTACTGAGACATGTGCAATGCCAATCATTAGGAATACGTCCTGTAAATAATACATCCTTTGAGCTATCATTTTTTTTAAATTAGTATTATATCAGCCTCCAACACATGGAATCTTTTTTGAGTTTCTTATCTCAGTCATACATCATTATCATATTAATGGGTTGTATGCATTTTGACACTGTTTTGAATTATTTATTTTCTTAATTAGTTGGTGACGCAAAATATTTCTCTCTGTTTTCCAAGGCTTTGTGATCGAGGATTAACAGTTGTTATAGAATGCTATTTTCAAATGTGAAGCAAAAAAGGACACAAGGTTTTCATCAGTAGAATTATTAGCAGTCACATGGGTCACATGTATACTGAGACAACGTATATTTACAATGAGAAAGCGCTAATCCATGCGAGAGAGAGAGGGAAAGGGGGGGAATCCTTGTGGCGTCACAGTTTTCGTGAGGAAAAATAAACTCGTTGACCCGAGTTCAAATGCAGGATGAAACTTTTAAGTGTTTTGTTTCGTGCGAATGTGCTTGTGTTGTATATTGGTCTTCGACCCGGTCAAACATGCCATTCCAAAGTGATTCACCGGAAGGAACTGACACATTCCAATGTCCAGTAATCGAAAGAAATCGCGTAGGGAGATTTGGCTGACGAAATGGGACAAGGTAAAAGCCCATGATACACTAATAGACTGATGCACCGGAAGAGAGTGACCTCTGAACTGCATGACAGTTATTTCCGCTTGATGGCGATCAAACATGCCATTCCAAAGATTTAGTGGGCGATTGAGTGGGCGATTGAACTATTATATAACTCGGGGAGGATAGGAAGTCAACGAGTTGGAGAACAGATGAGTTGGAGATCAGACGAGTTAGAGAAGAGATGTGGTAGGGAAAGCCACACCTGGCAAAAGGGGCCCTCGGAACCCCCGATGGTGTTTTGGAGACCAGTTTGTGATAAGATCCAGTTAAGAAAGCCATCATCCAGCAGAGCTCTGGGCCCCTGAAGAACGAGAAAGACACAACGCTGGCAGCCATAAGAGTGGGGGTCAATATATTGCAATCTTTGTTCAGTCTCCAACTCTCTCTCACACACAGACATTATAAATAAAGTGAGAGGTATATTTTTTTAAAGAAGTCTTCGCTCGTCTTTATTATCGTGTCGATATGATTCTTTCTGCATGAATCGGCAAATGAGTATATAACACTTGAAAGAAACCATTAGTCCATCTCATTGCTCTCAAGTTATGGGTAAATAGCCGGCCAGACTATGTTTTTACGGTTGGCTAGAGAAACTTTAAGAAGAATAAACACTCTTCTTTCACACCAACTGCAGTCCACTTAAGAATAAGCCTTGTGTCGAATCCTGCCATTTGTGAAAATTTTGGGTAAACACACTTTTATATACACAGAATGTTCTCTCTCTCTCTCTCTTTCATTCTCTCACAAACACACTCAGACACTCTCTTTAACAAACCCACCCCCACACACACACATGTATATATATATATATATATATATATATATATATATATATATATAAGTTAGTTGGCGACCTAAGTTGAGGGTAACCTGAAGGCTCCCTTTTCGATAGCTACTACACCGAGGTGTAGGGGAGGGCGCTACTCCTTTCCCAGGTAATATATATATATATATATATATATATATATATATATATATATATATATTTGATTATTTGATTTCATATATATTTAATTGCATGGAACCTTGCCAGCGACCTTAGGTTTTATAAACGATAATATATATATATATATATATATATATATATATATATATATATAATCATGACTTAAATTTAATGTTAGAAATTTTATTGATCCATAAAACTGTGCTGAGAAATAATACCTTATATTTCAAATTGTTTGTTTGTTTGTTTTTGTCTTTTTCCTTGTTACATATAACAGATGAGCAGCATTCTGGTGAGATGTGGTCTCACTTGAAAGCTCCCACGAAGAATTTGTGCGAACCTGAATTCCTGTATAAGGAAAAAGATTCGGACCCATGAATATTTATCGATGTTTTTTGAACCCGTGCAGAGACCAGAATTATAGATTAGCACAATTAGATTATGGGTAAAAGGACTTGGATATGTTTACAACGGCAGTGGATCTTGATCAATAAAATCCGCATGAATCGATACATTATGACTAAGGAACTGTAGTGGGTGTCCTCGTGGTGTAATGGTTAAAGCGATTGACTGCGGAATCGTAGTACTCGAGTTCGTACTCTAGTCGCGCTATTACGTTCACTTTCGGGCAAATACCCTTGGGAAAGGTATGAACCCCCTTATCCTCCCAGCTATGGGTTAAATAGCACCGCTACTGTTCTTCTAGGAGAATGGTTTTGGCATTAAATAACCTAAAAAGAGTTGATATGCCATTAAACAAAAGAAACCAAAGAAAGAAACCTAGGGAACTGTACACAGTGATGAATTTTTGCTATAACATGTTAGAAGGAAAAATATTTTCAAAGTATAAATATCGAAAATGTGTGCAAGATACGTGCGGAGAAAGCCAAAACAAGAATTCTAAATGGAAGTCCTTCATGACGTGCTACAATTTTGAGACTAAATGTAACATATAACGGAAAAGCACGAAGAAAGTCAAAACCGGGATGGGAAATTTGACTCGAAACGCAAATAAATAAATAACGAAAACATGCCAGGATGATAAAAAAAAGAGGGGCGCTGAAATAAGCGAGAACAAAAGGGGACATACAACACAAGAAAACATAACAGTACAACTTGAGGAAATAAAGGAGAAAGTGTTGGCGAAAGAAGGAAGATTAAAGAGATATCGACAAAGGGTAAAACCAAACAGACAAAACAGGACTTTCCAAAACAACGAAAGGAAATTCTATCATTAATTGGGAGGGAGTGTCACGAAAGCATACCAACAACTTGATGCCAAAGAAACCTAACGATTTTGACGAAAATATAGCAACCAAAAAAACATAACGAAAAGCTGAATGGATAAACAATATTACAAGAGAACTAGAGGGACTTGAAGAAGGCCCCAAAACGGAAATACACATCGACTTAATCAAATCGACACTAAAAAGGATATCAAACTGGAAAATGCCAGGCCATGATGGAATACATGACTTCTGGTTCAAGGAATTCACTTCCAGTCACGGCAGAGTAACACTAGAAATGAACAGCTGCCTACAAGGAGCACAAGTACCTAACTGGATGACCAAAGGAACGACTGCATTAATCAAAAGGGACCAAAGCGAAAGAACTGCTCCAAACAATTACAGACCGATAAGCTGCCTACCAATGATGTGGAAAATACTAACTGCACAAATAAGGGAAAAGATTTACTACTCGCTAACAAGCCGCGGATTGTTCCCTGCCGCAAAGGATCCAGAAGCACAGCAGAATTACTCTACATTATCAACACATCCTACATGAGAGTAAGACAAGACGGAAAAATCTAGCTATTGCCGGGATTGACTACAAAAGGTATATGATATGGTTCACAAAGATGGATAATACATTGTCTCAAAATGTACAAAATATCATATGAAGTCATAAACTTCATCAAAAAGACCATGCAAACCTGAAGAGTGGAGCTGACAGCAGGTGGAAGAAGCTTAGCTGAAACAAAGAGGTATTTTCCACTCTTACTATTTATAAGAGCCATGATGTCACTTAACCACATACTCAGAAAATGCACAGCCGGATAAAAATTAGCAGATCATAAGAGAAGATCAATCACCTAGTGTACATGGATGACATTAAACTATTTGCAAAAAATGAAAAAGAAATGGAAACTTTCACACACACCGTTAGAATATACAGTCCGGACATAGGAATGGAATTTGGCATAGAAACATGTGCCATGCTTGTCATGAAAAGTGGCAAACGACATATGACTGGGTGAATGGAACTACCAAATCACGACAAAATTAGAACGCTCGAAGAAAATGAAACCTACAAATAATTGGGTATCTTGGAGGCTGACACCATCAAACAAGTGCAAATGAAAGACAAGATTCGAAAAGAATATCTCAGGAGAACTAGAAAACTACTCGAGACAATACTCTCCTGCAGAAACCTCATCAAAGGAATAAATACTTGGGCTCTCCCCCTCGTTAGATATTCGGGACCCTTTCTCAAGTGTGCCAGAGATGAACTTAAATGTATCAAAGAACAAGAAAACTAATGACCCTGCATAAGGCATTGCATCCTAGAGACGACGTTGACAGACTATATTTATCTAGAAAAGAGGGAGGAAGAGGACTTGCCAGCATCGAAGACAGCGCCGACGTATCGATACAACGGTTCGAAGACTACATCGAAGGAGGACTGATTACAGCCATCAGAATCAATACGGACAACACGATAGACGATAGAATGACAACAACTAGGAAACAAAAATTGAAGAAAAAACAACTCTATGGCCGCTTTAAACGACTAATGAACAACATCTCACACCAGAAAACCTGGACCTGGCAAAGAAAAAGTAACCTTAAGAGAGAAACGGAATCTCTCCTAATAGCAGCACAGGACAACGCCATAAGGACCAATCATATCAAAAGCGAGAATAGATAAGACGCAACAAAACAGTAAATGTAGACTATGCAGTAACAGAGACGAAACGATCAATCACATAATTAATGAATGCAACAAATTATCACAGAAGGAGTATAAGGGGAGACACGACTGTGTCTGCAAGGTGATCCACTGGAAAATCCCGGTCAGGTGACCAGACCTTATAATAATAAACAAAAAAAGAGAATTTGCCAAATTGTCGACTTTGCCGTCCCGGCGTACCACAGAATAAATCTGAAGGAAGGTGAAAAAAGGATAAGTACCTCGACCTTGCTAGAGAATTGCTAGAGAATTGCTAGAGAATTGCTAGAGAATTGCTAGAGAATTGCTAGAGAATTGAAAAAGCTGTGGAACATGAAAGTGAAGATTGTGCCAATTGCGGTTGGTTCTTTTGGCACAATAACTAAAGGATTATTAAAAGGTCTGGAGGACTTGGAAGTTGGCGAACGGGTAGAGACTATCCAAATGCTGAGAATGACCAGAATCCTGAGACGAGTCCTGGAGACTTGAGGAGACTTGCTGTTACTCAGTCTCCTGTGAAAAGCCATCAGCTAACACTGATGTGAAAAAATCTAAAGGAGTAAATAATGATAAAATTAAAATAATAATTTCATTAATTAGATTAGTGAAATCCATGTCGGAGAGTTTAAAGGCTGTCATAAAATCTTGAGGATGGGCATCTAAGTAATTCTAGTTTTTTTTCAAATTTTCTTGAAGATCGTCGTATTTAATAGTATAATCTTCTGCATAGATTGGATAAAGCCATATCATTTATTTAGAATAATCATTCTAGTTTATTCAAGGAATATATTTTTTCATAATTTTCCTCGATATTTTCTTATTCATTGATATCTTTTCTACTGCATGACTTGAAAAATATATTATTGATTTGAAGAATTTTATCTAGCTTGTTTTATGAATATTTCATGAAGACAGAATTTTCAACTTTCAAATAAATTTGTTTCGCGTATGATTTGTTTTTAGTTTATTTACTGCTTAATATAAATTCTGAGTAAATCTCCTCTGAGTAAGTTCGAAATCCATTTATACTAATACATTCACTTTCGGACAAATATTCTGAGGAAAGATATGAATTCCTTATCTCCAAAGCTATGAGTTAAATAGCACTTTAACTGCTCTTCAATAACAATGACTTTGGTAAAAAAAAACCTACAAAGTTCCATATGCCATTAGTCAAAGAAATAGAAAACAAAGCAAAACGTAAGAAGATTTTAGATTATTACAGCGTTTCACATAAACACGTTTGGAAATGATATATGGCGATATCAATTCCATAAGGAAACGGAAAAATTTGAAATAAATTCGCCCATACCATAGTCGTTTTTTAACGGATCATGATGAGAAACTTCTGTTTGTACATGCAGTTTGACTTGCTAGAATATCTAACGATACATATAAATGCAGAGAATTTCAAATGATGTATATATCCCTATATTTTTTTTATATCCGATTGAGCATCTTTCAGTCCTTAAAACAAAATCGCAGAATTATTCAATGATTTTTTTTTGGTTGGAAGAAAGGCGTTTGCATTAATAAGTAAATATTCCTACCAGATGTGATGTGCGCAATATTTAGCCCTCATTTCCTCTGGCTTTTATCGGTCCCTTATCTTCTGAATATTTTCTTTTTCTCTTGGCATTCTTTTATATTTATTTTAGACAAGTTCTTCTCGTTCTTTTCTTTTCTTTTCTTTTCATTTCCGCACATTAAAATTATTTGGATTAAATCATCCACTTTTGAATTCCGCTGAAAGCAAAAGTAATTTTTCCTTGAATCTACTGTACTTAGAATGGTTTGGTTTGGTTTGGTTTTAAGACACATCAACCATTGTAGGTTATAAATGCCAAATCAATTTTTATACACATAAACATTTCTATTTCAAACTTTTTAATTTGTCATAAGTACAGTTTCAATGTCAAAAAATGTTATATTTCAAACAATTCAATTGAGCATACAAAAAACACTTCCATTTCAATCAATTTACTTTGGCATAAGTACACAGCTTAAATGTCAAAATAGACCTATTTCAGGTAATTCAGTTAAGCATACAAAAAAGTTCCATTTCAAGCAATTCAGTTTAATGTAAGTACACAGTTTAGTTATATTTTACGCATATATAGGACCCTAACAGTTACTATTACTCCGAGATAGAGTGGACCTAGGAGTGATGACACTAAAGGGGTACTCTGCATTCCCCAAAGTCCATCATTACTAGAACCTTACCATCAAATTGTTTTGTGTCATGTCCAGGACACTCGTTGGTGAGGAGGTCTTACTCTTCTGCCGAGAAGCTGTCGGTGTATTCAACAGCCCCAGCCAACTGGGCTGTACTTTCAATATTAATTTATTTTTTTCCAACTCTGCATGTTTTCTCATCCTTTAATTACGTTATTGACCGAATCTACTTTGCTTAATAATTATTCCAGAGTTCGTTCTTCTTATTTTTCTCTCGGCAAAACTATCTGCTGATTATTCAATTATTTATTCATAAAATTCTTTACATAGCATATAGATTGTCCTTTTTTAACAGCGTATCAACCGGTATAGAGTTATTTTATGCCTAGATAATAAGGAATCACATTCCTTGTACATTCATATTAATTTTTTTGTGTAGTTGTTTCTTTTATTTTTGGCTCACAGTTACATGAAAATACAAATAATTTTTAAAGTGATCTATTTGACTCATAAATGGGACTTTCACGGGCACTAACACCTCGAGTCAGAGTCGACCTGGGAGTAATTATATCACATTTCCAACATTTTCAGATCTCTGCATGGAATACAGACAATTACGTATTAGAACAAACTAAACATTCATTGTTCAATTGTAGGTTAAAAAAGAAAATGATATTTGAACATTTGCAAAATTTATTTTATTTCCGATACTTGCATTTGCATTTAGATTACATTTATATCGCTTGCGTAGACACAGAGTCAACGGTACTTGGTGACTGTTTGTTTCTCATTTATGCAATCTTCGAAGAAAGTTGTTGGTACATAGGGGGGGGCTTCTTTTTATATCCTTTTGTGTGGTGTATGATGAATGGTTTGATTTGGTTTCGTTTCTTAGTTTAATAGCATATGAAAATTTATGGGTTATTTTATACCAAAGCCAACGAAGAATAGCTTTAATATTATTTAACCTATAGCTGGGGGGAGGATGAGGGGATTCAATATATTTCCTAAGAGTATGAATCCGAAACTGAATCTTATAGCCTGACTGGAGATTGAACTTGCTTACTTCGAGGCTTCAACCCAGCACTGTAGACATTACGCCAGGAAATTCTCCCCATGGTGGAAAGGGTGATCTCGTTTATTGGGAATACTGTGAATAGTGCACAAATTACGGTTTGGTTTGGTTTGGTTTGGTCTTGCGGCATATCAATTATTGTGGGTTATTTAAAATCAAATACTGTTTATACATATCAAATGCATGATTTGTAAACACGATTTGTTAATAACATGTTTAAACAAGCCTAAGCTCATTTTTTGTGCATATATAAATGGTTTAATGTCTTCCTATATAATAGTCACAATTTACCATCAGTTATTTGTTTACATACACTTAAGTAGATACACGATATGTAAGTTATTAGTTTGTTAGTGATTTCATTTTTAAATGAATAACATTTGGTTTGGTTTGGTTTTATGGCATATCAACCATTGTAGGTTATTTAATGTCAAATCCTTTGTATACAAATGAATTAAATACATTATTTCAAAACACTTTAAATATTTTCAAGTATAGCTATTTATCACTAACAATTGTATTAAACATCTGTCATTTGTCATACAATTAAATGTAAAACAGTTCTATTTCAAACAATTCACGTTATCATAACAAGACTGTTTAAATGTGAAACTTCTATTTTTACCCATAGATAGGACCATTTAAGGTGATACTTCTCCGGCCCAGAGTAAACCAGGGAGGGATAGCGATGAATGGGTACTCCGCATTCTCCAAGCTCGAACTCTGGATCCTAACCATCAAAGTGTTTAGTGTCATAATCAGGACACTTGCTGCACCTCTACGGAGAGGTAAGGCCTTGCCTCTACGGAGAAGTGCAGTTGGTGTAATCTACAGCCCCTATCGATTTCGTCATCTAATTTATAGTAAGTGGTTATTTACGTAATTATATTATAATAAACCATGTTTGGGGCTAGAGTAATCCTCACATGAAGACTTTATTAAAAACACTCAAGCTTACTTTGTTCATAAAACTCTCCAATTCCCTTTTCAAAGTTCTTGGTTCACATTATTAATAATACCAAACTTATAAAACGTCTTGAACAGACTTTAGATATTCATTATAATCATCAAGTAACGCTGCTAGCACCGATTTCCCCTACTCTCTCTCTCTCTCTCTCTCTCTCTCACCTTTCGCTCACAGCATATTGTAATATACCCATGATACGGATATGTGAAATAAACATAATGTTCATGAAATGTTCATAAATATATATAGGAATCCAAAAACACGAAATTGGTTCAGATACGAAACTTTTATTCACCTTTTTGAGTTTAAAGGTTTTTCGACATGAGGAGAGAGAGACACAATGTTTCTATACTGACTGCTTTTACATCGTCAGCTCTCAACCCAACCAACGCGCGGTGCCCGTAGCGCACAAAAGTCGTCTGGCCTCGCCCAGGTCTGAATCTCGACTCTCTCGTTCGGAGGCAGGAACTCAACTCACTGCTTTTTTCTCAAATCTCAATATCCTCATCCCACACTTCCGGGCATGACGTCATTCACATCCCTAGTCCCATTTCCTATCTGGGCTTTTATTTTGACATCTGTGAATGATGCATCCTCCCCGCGCGTCCGTTAACACCTGCGTTCATGTTTGCACCTAACTAACCCATGCACTGAGCCGAAAGGTTCTCATCCAAACTAAACCGAAATGCAAGATATACCAAACGAAATCCCTCCGCAATTATATTACAATATCATCAAAACTAAACTCTGTGTTTGCAAAAGCTGTTCGAGATAAGTTCTTGCTGATCGGCAAACACTGGCACTACTATGAAAGTGTCCATCGGAGAACATCACTTAAGAATTCGTTCTTGCTTCTCCAGCAGTGTCCTACATGTCTTATTCGTCTTAATGGAATTTTTTAGAGATGGATGGTTAGTGGCCGTACAGCTTTAGACATACACTTATTTTTACAAACAAAATATAAATAAAACATTTAAAAACTTTATCCTTGTACAAATTACCCCTATTCCATTTCTCAAATTTATTGAACACAAATAAAAACCAACATACAGACATGTAAATCAGACCTTTGATGTTACACACATAACATTATTAACAAAACATACAAAAACAGAATGAGGATATATTTAATACCGCCATCATAATATAATTCCTTACGGTAACTTAATATAACATCATTAGATAATTAAGCAAACTGCAAAAATAAAAAAAAAAACAATTTTAAAAAACGATAGAAATTTTAAATAAACAATACATATAATCTCTTATATGATATTTTCTTTAAAGAAAAAAATCAAAGACCGGTTATTTTAGGATTATGAATTTATTTCCATCCTGTTTTGCGTTTCTGATGTCAACCAAAAACACGAAGAAAAATATAACAGGACCTCTTCAGATCTTATGGATAAATAAAACAGAATAGACACGGGAGGGGGAGGGAAGGGAGATAGGTGAAGAGTTACCTCCTCGGAATTACTCCCAACTCTGGTTTAACTGGACCGAATAATACTCATTACTTATATAATATTAATTTATTTAGAAAAGTAAGTAAGAATCGGAGCCATTGAATGTTCGCCAATGGTCCGGGAGACCGAGGTTCCATCCCAGATTAAGTCATACCAAAGACTCAATAAATGGTACTTGATACCGTCTTGCTTAAAACTCAGCGTTTTCAGGTAAGGATCAAGGGTAAAATTGAACAATCCAGGGAATGGAGTTGCACTCTTCCCTACACCTCGGTGTATACCTATTTAAAAAGGAGGCTTCGGGTGACTCTTTACTAAGATCAGCAAATTAAAATTTAAAAAATTCACAGGCTAGATTAAGAGAGTGCAGAAAGTGATCTCTTTGAACAATACTATTTTTTCTTAAAAACATTTTCCTCAAAAATATCGAGATCTGTATCATATTTTCTTGGACAAATTCGACAAAACTTCGTTAGCATTGTTTCAGAAGTAGTTCACATATGCCCACAACCTCATTAAAAGAGTTTAAGAGTATCATATATACATATATATATATATATATATATATATTGCCAAGTTGGTTGGGGCTGTAGAATACACCGACTGCTTCTCTGCAGAAGGGCAATAACACCCCATCCACAACGAGTGTCCTGGATATGACATCAAACAATCTGATGTTGAGGTTCCAGTGATTTCGGGGCTTTGGGGAATGCGGATCACCCCTTCATTGTCATCGCTCCCAGGGTCACTCTTGCTCGGAATCGTAACACTTTGATAAGGCCCTATCTATGGAACTAAACTCCATATTTATGCTAAACTGAATTGTTTGAATTAGAACTGTTTGACTAAACTGAATAGCTTGAAATAGAAATGTTGAAATAACTAATTACATTTAAAGGGCGTACTTATGCTAAAATGTATTGTTTTAAATGGAACTGTTTTTGACATTGAATCTTTATTTGCGCAAAGCTGAATTGTTTAATAAAGAACAGTTTTGATATTTAACTGAGTAAACAAAATTTGTACTAGTATGAAACTAAATTGGCTAAATTATAATTATTTGAATAAACTGAATAGCTTGAAGTAGAAATGTTTTTGATAATTAAACCGTGTACTCATGCTAAACTGAATTGTTTGAAATAGAATTGATTATTTGCAGTAAAATAAATTTGGCGTTGAATAACCTACAAAGGTTGATATGCCACAAAAACTAAGCAAGCAAGCAACATATATATATATATATATATATATATAGGTAGGTCCATGAAGAGATGTGTATTTTTTAGAAATTATTTATTTATTTTGTTCTTACACACGTGTATGTTTCAAGCTTGTTGCTTTTGTCAGAGAACATATATGGCACAAGGCCTCGTTAATAAGGTAGTCAATGAGACTTGAATTCACTTGTGTTTGCAGTTTGAATGATTTTCAGTTGGTTATGGGTTTATATAAACGTCATTCTCTCTTTTTCTTAGAGTGTTTTATCAAAGTCTGCTTTACACTCATTGATATTTGATATGTTTTTTGTCGTTGTGCGTGTGTGTGTGTGTGTATGCTGGAGTGGTTTTGGATTTCACTAACAGTTATCTTTCCTTAATGTGTGTGTGATTGTGTCTTGGAGATATGTGTGTGTGTGTGTGTGTGTGTGTGCGTGTGTGTGTGTGTGTGTGTGTGTGTGTGTGTATGGTAGTGTGATTTGAAATTTACTGGTAAATATTTTTTCTATTAATCTTTGTCTGTGTATATATATATATCTATGTATGCTTATATATGTATATATATATATATATATATATAAACTGGTAGACAAGTTCACCTTCCTAGGAAGCAGTGTCTCATCAACCGAAAAAGACACTGACACGTGGCTGACGAAAACATGGAGAGCTATCGATAAGCTATCGATCATATGGAAGTCAGACCTGACCGATAAAATGAAACGTTGTTTCTTCCAAGCAGCGATCATGTCGATACTGCTCTATAGATGAACTAATTGGACGCTAACAAAACGGCTGGAGAAAAAGCTAGACGGCAATTATACAAGAATGCTGCGAGCAGTATTGAATAAGTCCTTACGGTAACACCCCACAAAACACTAACTATACGGCCACCTACCTCCCATCACGAGAATTATCCATGTTAGACGAACCAGACACGCAGGACACTGCTGGAGAAGCAGAGACGAGCTCATAAGTGATGTATACCTATGGACAAAAAAATATGGCCAAGCAAGAGCAGGACACCAGATCGAACATACATACAGCAGCTATGTGAGGATACGGGATTTAGCCTTGAAGACCTGACTGAGGCGATGAACGATAGGGAAAAGTGGCGAGAGAGGGTCATGGAAATCCGTGCTTGCAGCACGACATGATGATGATGATGATGGTGATATATATAATGTGTCTATGTTTCCAGCTTGATGTTTCGTCAGAGAATGTCAAGCGCAAGGTTTAGTTAATTGGGCATTCAATGAGACTTGAACTTTCTCGAGTTTGAATGTTTTTTACTTACTTGTGTTTTTCTTGAATGCTGGTCCTTCCTTTTTCTTAGATTGTGTGTCTCATTGGCTACTTTCTCCCCCATTTACTTTTTATATTTAATACGGTGTTTGTGTGTGTGTGTGTGTGTGTGTGATTTTGGATTTCACTTATAGTTATTTTATCTCCTCTGTGTGTGAATGTGTATCTTGAGATTGTGTTTGTGTACGATTCATGTTTATTGAGTCTTTCGATTGAATACCAATCTGAAAATTCCTCTTAACGGCAATATTTTAGGACAATAATTTTATTACGTACATACGATTCTAATGTTTTACACAATATGATTAGACGAATTCTTGGTGTCATTCGATCAGTTGAAATGTTCCCCATAAAATTGTGTCGAAATCCAGTAAGGTTACTTGGAATGAAATAAATATTACTTTCACTGTTCATATCTGTGGGATGTGTCCTCATGGTGTAAACGATGAACTGCGGAATCGTAATAAGCGAGTTCGAACTCCAGCCGCGCTATTATGTTCACTTTCGGGCAAATACCCTTGGGTAAGGTATGAACCCCCTTATCCTCCCAACTATGGGTTAAATAGTACCACTACTGTTCTTCTAGGAGAATATCTTTGGCATTAAATAACATACAAAGTTTGATATGCCGTTGAACAAAGAAACCAATCCTTTCTGTTTTAGTAAATTTAACTAATGTCACAATACTTTTTTCTTTGAGCTTCCACGTAAATAAAATGATGCTTGTAACCTTAAGAACAAAATTTAACTTATTCAAGAAAAACTCTCATTATTCTTCATTATTCTTGCACTCAATTCAGGGCGGAATATAAAAAATACATTATTTATTATTAATCATTTATTTGTAATACCACATTGGTAATCAACAATTCTTTCTATAATGTCACATCAACCGTTAAAAAAAAATCTTCGCTAAAAACATATTTACAATTTGTACAATACCTACCAACAGATCAAATTCTATGAAGTAATTCATCCAAATGTTCCCCATAATGATCTCTTAGATTCTTTTTCTAATATTTTTCTGAAATAATCCAATTTAATCTTAATCCTTTTTTTAATATTATCACGGAAATTTGTTTAAAAAACATATTAATAAATAAAGAAAAATGCAATTTGGTTGATTGACTTAGTTTTTTGAAATCTTTCTTTACAGCAAATTTTATGTTCGGGAGAAATAGTGGAAAAAAAATCTGTCATAATAAGAAATTCCATTTATTATTTTGATCATTTCACATTCTTCTTTTTTGTAAAATAGCTATTCCTATATTTAAGGTTTTATTATGGTTTGATGAATTTTGATTCTCTTGAAATGAAGTTTCAAAACCATCCAGCTTATCATTCCATTTGCAAACAATATATTAGACAAAATAGAATTGTCAGGTGTATCATTAAAAACAAGCTCTATATCACATTCCCCATTTGATACATTCCTCATGTGAATCATTTGATACATTCCTCATTTGCTACATTCCTAATTTGATTCATTTGATACATTCCTCATTTGATAAATTTGATACATTCCTCAATTAATACATTTTATACATCCCTCATTTTATACATTTGATACATTCCTCATTTGATACATTTGATACATTCCTCGGTTAATAAATTCCTAATTTGATACATTTGACACAATCCTCATTTGATACATTTCATACATTCCTCATTTGATACATTCGTCATTTGATACATTGCTAATTTGATATATTCTAAACAATCCTCATTTCATACATTAAAATATTCCTCATTTGATATATTTCATACATTCCTTAATTGATATATTCGATACATTCCTCATTTGATGCATTCCTCATTTGATACATTCCTCATTTGATACATTCCTCATTTGATATGTTTGATATATTCCTCATTTGATACATTTAATACATTCCTCAAATGATATTTCATACATTCCTCATTTGATACATTCCTAATTTGATTCATTGGATCGATTTTTCATTTGATACATTTCTCATTTGATATTTTTGATATATTCCACAATTGATACATTTTATACATCCCTCATTTTATATATTTGATACATTCTTCATTTGCTACATTCCTCATTTAATACATTTGATACATTCCTTGTTTGCTACATTTGACAAAATCCTCATTTGATACATTCCTAATTTGATACATTTGGCACAATCTTCATTTGATACATTCCTCATTTGATACATTTGACACAATCCTCATTTGATACATTCCTTATTTGATACATTCCTAATTTGATACATTTGGCACAATCCTCATTTGATACATTCCTCATATGATACATTCCTCATTTGATACATTTGGCACAATCCTCATTTGATACATTCCTCATTTGATACATTCCTCATTTGATACATTTGGCACAATCCTCATTTGATACATTCCTCATTTGATACATTCCTCATTTGATACATTTGACACAATCCTCATTTGATACATTCCTCATTTGATACATTCCTAATTTGATACATTTGGCACAATCCTCATTTGATACATTCCTCATTTGATACATTTGACACAATCCTCATTTGATACATTTCTCATTTGATACATTCCTAATTTGATACATTTGGCACAATCCTCATTTGATATATTTCTCATTTGATACATTCCTAATTTGATACATTTGGCACAATCCTCATTTGATATATTCCTCATTTGATACATTCCTAATTTGATACATTTGGCACAATCCTCATTTGATACATTTCTCATTTGATACATTCCTAATTTGATACATTTGGCACAATCCTCATTTGATACATTCCTCATTTGATACATTTGACACAATCCTCATTTGATACATTTCTCATTTGATACATTCCTAATTTGATACATTTGGCACAATCCTCATTTGATATATTTCTCATTTGATACATTCCTAATTTGATACATTTGGCACAATCCTCATTTGATACATTCCTCATTTGATACATTCCTAATTTGATACATTTGGCACAATCCTCATTTGATACATTCCTAATTTGATACATTTGGCACAATCCTCATTTGATACATTCCTCATTTGATACATTCCTAATTTGATACATTTGGCACAATCCTCATTTGATACATTCCTCATTTGATACATTCCTCATTTGATACATTTGGCACAATCCTCATTTGATACATTCCTCATTTGATACATTTGACACAATCCTCATTTGATACATTAATATATCCCTCATTGTATATATTTGATACATTCCTCAAATGATACAGTTGATACTTTCTTCATTTGATACATTCCTCTTTTTTTACTTTTGATGTATTCCTTAGTTGATACATTTGATACATTCCTCAATTAATACATTTTATACATCCCTCATTTGATGCATTTATTATTTGATACATTTGATACATTCCTCATTCGATGCATTCCTCATTTGATATATTCCTCATTTTATACATTTTATGCATTGCTCATTTGATACATTCCCCATTTGATTCGTTTGATGCAGTCCTCGTTTGATACATTTGATACATTTGATACTTTCCTCAATTGATACATTTAATACATTCCTCATCTGATGCATTCCTCATTTTGTACATTTCGCATTGATATATTTGATATATTCCTCGTATGATATATTTGCTACATTCCTCATTTGATGCAGTCTTCAGTTGATGCATTTGATACATTTCTCATTTAACACATTCCTAATTTGAAACATATGATACTTTCCTCATTTGATACATTCCTCATTTGATACATTTGATACATCCAAGCTACTGCATTATTGAGAACGGCCAAATCACTGAGAAGAGTCCTGGAGACTTGAGAAGACTTGCTGTCACTCATACTCCAGTGAAAGACCACCTACTAAAACTGATGTGAAAAACTGTCAAAGAATAAATGATAGTAATAATAATCCAGAGCAAAACTTGAACCTTACTATTGGACCCATTCACGGAACCCAAGAAAGTATTACCACACTTATTCAGAGTAAACCTGATTAATTGTAATACACTTGTACTCCACATTCTGCAAACTTCAAGACTGGAGCCTCTCTCTCATATACAGTCAAATGTCATACCTAGATCAAACACCAAATGAAAATGAAGTTTATTACTCAATGGAAGTATCCGACACATAAGATCACATGATTGTCGGCACATTGTTTTTATTCCTATGCTTCAGTAAATATTACCCTTGTCTATTATTTTTTAACTGAACGAGTGACGAAGACATAACTTTGTAAGGAACAATAACAAGTAACCTTTCCATTCTCATGGACAAATCTTCTCTTTCCATTTCATTATCTATCAAAATCAGCCGACCCCTATCTTCTTAGCTGTACATATGATGCCACTATACACTGATGTCAATATTCATACATTTTGAAACATCAATCAAATGTGCGTGTACAATGCCACTGACATGAGAACCGAACTCTCTACAGGAACGCATTTTTCTGTGACTATTTCTTGCTGTGTGGACTTTATTTTTAATTTACCGTTTTTAGTTTAATAGATTTAGTTAGTTTTGGTTTCTTTGCTTAATGATCTATTAACCTTCGTGGGTTATTTAATGTCAAGTCCATCTTTATTGAAGAACAGTAGTGGAGCTATTTAATGACTCGTACGTGGAAAATTAAGTTAGTTCATACCTATCCCTTGAGTAATAGTCCGAAAGGGAACCTCATCGTGTGACTGTATTTCGAATTCCCATCCTACGATATCGCATTCCAGCATATTAGCCAAAATATCATGAAATCTCCCAAGATTGCTGCGCTAAGTATTCTTTTAATATCACATGTTTAGCGGATTTGTTAATAAAATATAGTTTCTAAGTATTGTGCACCGCTAGATTCACAGAGTTATAACAGTTATTTCATGCTCTAAACCTAAGAGAACCTATGGGAATTGAACTCAGTATCGAAGAATAAGTGTCTGTGATATGGGTTTCATAATTACCACGCTGTAGTAGACGCAGTTTATGAGCTTTTGTTGGATCTTTCTGTCCTCGTACCAAACGGTGTGTTCATTTCTTGACCAACACTATCGACTCTCTTTTAGTCTGGAGAAAAAAAATTATTCTTCGTCACTCTCTTTATTACTCTTCCTTTCCCGGCATCTCTAAAGAATCTCCTTCAGTTCTCGCTTCTGTTTTCTATCTCCTCCATCCTCGTCTTGCTTTCTTCTTCCCATCAACCACTTAATTTTCATGCAACCCTAAAGACATTTTACTTCTTCAAGCTCTTCGGTTTATTGGACCCATTCCATCACTCCTTCCCGTTCATTCTTTCAGTTTCTTTTTCTCCTGGATTTTCACTAGGAAGACTTCGCATTTCGAGTCCGGCATCCGCTTCTACAGAAACCAAATTGCAGTCATTAGCAAGTTTGATTCGTACTTCTCAGCAATCCACCTAAGGGCAGGATTCAGCACGCATGCGCAACTGATTGAGCGGGAGTTTGATTCAGAACGCAGAGAGAAGAAAAAAAAGCGCCAATGGCTGCGGTTGAGCAACGCCTTGGTTTATTCTATTACGTGCCTTAGCACATTTTCCCTAAACGCCGTATGATTACCCTAACCAAACACGACTCATGCCATGATGGGATTAACATGACAATAACATATCGGCTTTAGGGTACGCACAACGAGACCCGATATTAGCCAAATCATTTGAAATTTAAAGCGAACTTTTAAGGGGTTTTTTCTTCGACCCGGGATGCTATGAAGTACTAAATATCTAATATTTTTTCAAACTGCGAAACGTTCGGACACACTCTATATGTGTATTTAATCAGAGTTACTATTTCTTCAAATGATCCTTAATTGGCAAAAATTATCGAAATATATGATAAATATACTAGTTGATGTATACTCTAACCATGACAACGTTGGAATGTGTTATTCCCTTTGCCGGCGGCAATACGTTGACAGTATCACCTGCAGATGAATAAGACCACGTTTTCAAAAAAGGTTCGTCCTGGGTATGACACTTTGCTACATTACATGTTGAGGGTCTAGTTTTGGGAATTGTAGCATCTTTTCGGGTCTTATTTATTCGTCAAACATATATGTTTAAGAATGTCTCGTATTCGATAGGATCTTCAGCAAATAATATTATCTCAAGGACTTACTACAAAAAATGTAAATATAAACAATGAATGTGATTCCTTGAATTAAAGGCATAAAATAACCCTACATGAGTTGGTATTGCTTTAAAATCAATCAAGCCAACCAATACACCAAATATGGAAATTAAAATGTCTAATGAAAATCATAAAATCGTGTAAAAACGTTAACGGGTATTAATGAGAACTATAATCATTAGACGACATTTGGTAGATTCTTTATTATTGAAATTGTTTCATCCTTAATAAGGGATAATTCTATACAATTATTTTGACTTGGTTTGATTTGCTGTGTTTTACAACTTATCAGTAATTGTTTGTTTACGTTATACCGAGGTCTATTTTTTCCATTTGTGTGGTTTAATGACTTCAAATCAGACACAAATATTTCGCATACGGTTATATAGTCTAAAGAATATTTATATGGCTTATTGTTCGTTCATATTCTATCTGGTTTTGGTGTCTTTGTTTTTGCATATAAACTTTTGTTTGCAATTCCATGCGGAATCCATTATTCTAGAAGTCTATTAGCGCAATTTACCCCATTGATAAGTGGATAATGGGGTTCATGCCTTTCTCCAGGAAATTAATTGAAAAGTGAATGTAATAGCTTGACTTGATTTTAAACACGCTAACCACGATGTCACAGTTCAGCTTGTAAACCATTTCACCTTAGAGACTCCACCAGTCCATATTTATATGGCCAAACTTCAAACTTGATTGTAATTTTATAAATTTATTAAAGTACCCCAAAATCAGCTTAAAAATATCTAAAACTGATATTTTTTGTTTATTAATGGGACTAGAAAATATACAACCGCTTGGAGTCTGGTTGGACTTTGGAATTATGACAATAAATAGGTTAAGCCACACTTCAAGGGTCTTCAAAAATCCTCGCTGGATGAAGTTTGTGTCTTTGCCAGGGCACTACATTTTTAGGGGTCGTAATCTTATCCCTCTTTCGAGGATGCAGTCAACGTATACAATACCAACAGACTCGGCAGGTAATTATTTTAGATATTCAGCTTAAAGTTCCGATGATGCTAAATAGAGATGATTAATTTTATGTAAATAATTATTTCAGCTTCAGAAACTTTTTTTTAGCATTGGAACAAGAGTAGGACCATAAAAATGAATCAGAAAGAAAAATATCCCGATGAGTTTTTTGGAAGAACATCCTTTCGGAAATTTGTCAGATTTCTAAAATCTTGATTCGATGTATTAACGACCTCTGGCTTTTTTATAAGTGAGTGCATGAGATATCTTGACTTTAAATTTTCAGATACCCTATTCAGAATGTATTTATATCGTTAATATCATCCCATGAATAAATCTATATAAAATCAATATTGTTCAATTCTGACATATTGCTTAAGTAGAGAAAGTTAGTGTGAATTATATTCACAAACGAATTTTCAGGGCGAGTGACTGATTTTTTCCAGTTTTAGAAGTGCTTTTTTTTTCCTTTTAAGTCTTGTACGTATTCAATCTTGTGGTATCAGGGTTTCATTCTTACACAATATTGTTTTTGTTAAAGAAACCCTCGTGATGAAATCATTTTTTTTCATATTCATTTTTTATATTCTTTTTTATTATTCAATGATGCAATTGTTCAGTTATTACAAATTGTCAAAAATTGTGTATAGTAACAAATATATATATATATATATATATATATATATATATATATATATATATATATCCAGAGAAGATTAGTTGGTGATGATTGAAAATGAAAATACATAAGAATATTTCTATAATTCTCCAGGAGTGCTCAATGTGTGATTATTAATATAGGGATTTACATATTTGGATGAAAAACTAAACAGTCCGTCTTTTGGTCCTTGCTTAAGAGTACCCAACCTCTTTGGATAGCCAAATGACAGCCTGTTGAGTTTTTGTTCTATATATATATATGTATACGAAACTCTTGGCTTAAATGCGACACAAGCACGTATTGAATGCGACACAAGCACTCGTGAAGGTAACTTAGTCTAGCTTACAAACCATTACACCGCCCATTATATATATATATATATATATATACAAGCCGAGGTGACCATGTCCTCTGTAGTGATTACGTACCTTCAAGACACATTAGGTGAAAGTGGTCGCACAATTCACCAGGACTTGTTAATTCAGCACCGCTTATATGTGGCATGAAACGGTGGCCCAGTGGTAGAGTTTCGGCTTCTGAATACTGTGGTTGCTGGTTCGATCTCCAGTGGTGGAGATCACGGTGTGCACTGCTGATGAGACTTAATAAGGTCGAAACAGCTGTTCAGTGCTTCGCATGTAAGTGTTTGCCGGATTTTCTTATCATGGTAATTCTAAGATATATATATATATATATAAGCCATAGAGTATTTCAGATATAAGGAGATAGATATCTACTTAAAAAAAAAAATGTGGGCTGATTGAGAATTTATTCTTTACTTAACTGTTGTTTTCTAGCTGGAAAGACTGGTAGCACTTATACCTGCTGTTCGCATGATCGTCCCAATTTTCGAACAATTTCCTGTTTTTTTTTTTTTTTTTTTTCCTTATTAGACCATCCACTTAGGGTACTCTTTTCTATTCTGTATAAAACTGTGTGTAGCAACTAATATATATATATATATATATATATATATATATATATATATATATATATATCTTTAAGAAAAAAACTAAAGACCGGTTAATTCATGATTATAAATTTATTTCGATGCCGTATTTTCAGTTTCTGGTGTTAACCAAAAACATGAAGAAAAAAATACAGGACTTCTTCAGACCCACTGGATAATTAATTAAATTTAAATTTAAATTTAAATTTAAAACCAGAATAAACACGTGGGATGTAGGGGGGACGAGATTAAAGAGTTACCTCATCGTTTCATTGAATTTCCGTTTTTATTTTAACTTTTCAAATTTCTTCTATCAGTTATAATTACTGTAATTTACCTTTTTTATTTATCCGTTTAGTTTATTTTCTTTTCATGTTAAATTCGATAATTAACTTTTAAGAGAAATATTAATGCTTATATCAATTTCGATACCATTTAATTAGCTACCTATTTTTTATGTGCATATGTTGGATACTTTTTTTTTCTGGTTTCACTATTTATTTCTATGTTTTTAAATTTTTATAGTTTAAATTTAGTCTTATGTCTACATGTAGTTATCAATTAGCTTCTCTTATTTAATAACTGATCGGGGTACTTATATTTTAAAATATAAATTTTCTCTTCAAGGCATAAATTGCATCTACCGTTAAAACTATTTGGAGTATTTGATTTTCTCAAAATATACCATTCAATCTCAGGGGGGAAACCTTTGTTTATATATATATATATATATATATATATATATATATATATATATATATTATGTCTTCAAATCATACCGCAGTGGAATTCAGAGTACTTTGACTGTATACACAGTAAAAGAGTAAGACCATATTCTAAAAAAGCGTTATTCTAGACGACTTGTAATGATGAAATTAGGAGATTGTGGAGTACCTTTACTTAGGTCCACACAGACGCTGGGTCGTAGTTTCAATCCAAGTTATTAAGAGAGATCAAAAAACCTGATTTAAAAATTGATTTAACATTCAATATTAATCAACTATATCTCTACCTAAATATACTTTTACATAACAGCCAGTTTTTCGCTTTTATAGCGTTATAAACACACACGCACGCACTCACGCACACGTACGCATACACACTATCATCCTGTGTGGATTCACCAATGGACACTGAAAAAAACGTATAGAGAAACAGCTAGATTGGAACGGCAGAGAAATGCTACAAATCCTGGAAGCAACATCCCACGAAACAACAGCTCCATGGCCACTTACATCCCATCTTTAAAATCATCCAAGTCGAACAAGACATGCAGGACGCTGCTGGAGGATCTAGAACTAACTTGTCAGTCACATTCGTCCATGGTCACCTACACAAAGATATTACAGGATTAGTCGACCAGTAAGAACTTATCTATATCTGCTCTGTGTGGACACAGGATGTAGTTTGTAGGGACGGATGAAAAGCGGTAGAATCTAGGAAACTGGAGGTAGCAGCGTGACATAATGATAATTATATATATATATATATATATATATATATACGTGGTAAGGAAATTACTTTATGAAAGTGATTGAAAGATTATATGCAAATAAGGCTGTTTAGTGAACGAAGAACCTTATGACTAAATACGCCATTGTTATTAAATGTACGCTTTCTTGGAAAAATTAAATGAGGAAAAATTTGGATTATGCAATTTCTCACACTATTCAATCAAGTTAACAATAGAGTTATCTTTAAAAAAATAAATATTTATCAGATGTCCTTAAAGAATTGGCAAATTTCGAACAAAACATTAACGTAATTATATTTCGCGCAATTTTATATTTGTTTATTAATTCACTGTATTTATTTATAATTTCCTAATAAGTGAGATGTTTTCTAACCTAATTTATTAGCTCAGAATCTGGATAATAAGTTTTTTATGAAATAAATAAATAATTCCTTATTTTCTCAGTGTTGATTGATTCTTTACTGATTAAAAATGTTAAGAAAATATGATTGAATATCTGTAATTGAACACTGACTTTTGGTGATTTGAAGGGAATTTTTCGCAGATGTAGCCGTGTCCGTTATATTGTGTGGTTGCACACCTTAAAAAATTTCTGGAGAAAAAGCTAAATGAGAAGTACATAAAAATGGTGCGTACTGTTTTGAAAAAATCCTGGAAACAAACCGGTAGATAACATCAGCTGGACGGCCTCTTACCTCCCACCAAGACGAGCAAAACAAAATGGATACAACTGGTGTAAGTAAGGATGATCCCATAATCACCTCCTTTACATTGACTCACCATATGCTCCTTGATTAGCAAGACAGTATATTTATTAGCTCCGTGCTGACACTGAATGCTGTCTAGAAGACATGGCAAGATTGATGACCGATTGGAATGAATGGCGAGGAAGATGCATAGGAATCTGGGTTGCTTGTACACTCTAATGATGATGCCGATGATGATGATAAAAATGAATTAACCGGTTCATTGGCCTAGCGGTTAAGAGTTACGAGTGTTCTCCAATGGCCCGGTAGACCGGGGTTCAATCCTTGGTTGAATCACACCAAAGACTAAAAAAATGGTACTTGATGCCTCCTTGCTAAACACTCAGCATTATAAGGCATAGCTCAAAGGTAAAGTGGAGCAATCCAGGGAAAGGAGTTGCGCTCTTCCCTACACCTCGGTGTAGTAGCTATTAAAAAGGGAACCTTCGGGTCACCCTCGGCTTTGGTCACCAACTTTACTTTTTATCAAACGATTAGGACACAGTAATATAATTGACCCACAATGATATCGATTATTATATTTAGGAATCGGACGGTTTGTAAATGGCATTTCCTAATTAAAACCACGCTCTGACAGTTGGGATTACTTTATCCCTAGCAAAGTTGCAAAACCCTCTCAACAAGAGGTGTCACTGGTATGACACTAAACTGAATCGGGTTGTGAAGTTCCATTTCGTGAGACTTTGGGAATGTGGAGGTCTCTTTCATGAACATTATTTCCAGGTCAACTCTGCTAGAGCCCTATCTATGGGTCAAATAAATGGTTAAACATACATACGGTTTAAAATTTAGTCATATTGAATAGGATTGTGTGCAAAAACATCTTATGAAAAATACACAAAATGAAAGTTTGAACGGGAATCCATATAACTGCAAAAACTAGTGACTGCCACTAAATAGAAATAATTATTTAAAACCATATACTTAATAATGTTTGGTATAAAATGAACACAGTTCCGTAATCTCTATACATAAAATAACTCAGAACATTTTGACATGCAGTTGAAATCTATTAATTAATCAATCAATAAAACTAATTGTTTCTTTATGACAAAATTTATGATGATTAAAAAGATTGCAATCACTTTAAACATTCAATTGTAAAATTCCATTATTCCCTCTGGGAAGCTTCCCTGGCTTTGGGTCTAAGTGTTGAGACTGCTACATCTTAGAAAAAAAGTTCGCATTCCTGTCGAGGTTTGGTCTGGTTTGATAGCACATCAATCATTGTAGTTCAATAATACCAAATCAATTTTTACAAATATAAACAGTTCTATTTCAAATAATTCAGTTTAGCATAAGTACATAATTTCCATGTCAAAAAACCAGTTCTATTTCCAAAAATTCAGTTTAGCACAAGTACATAATTTCTATGTCAAAAAACAGTTTTTTTTTTCAGCTTGTCAGTTTAGCGTAAGAACCCAGGTTCAATGTCAAAAACAGTTTTCTTTCAAAGAGTTCAGTTTATCGTAAGTACACAGGTCCAATATCAAAAACAGTTCTATTTCAAACAGTTTAGTTTAGCAATGTAAGAACAGTTTTATTTCTAAAATTCAGTTTGGCGTAAATACGTAGTTTAAAATGTCAAAACAGTTCTTTTTCAGCAAGTCAGTTTAGCATGAGCACACAGTTTAATTCTATTTAATCCATCGATTGGTCTTTCTCAAGTGCTACCAATCCGGGTCAGAGTGGACCTGGGAGCAATGGCACAAAGGGTTGCTCCGCTTTCCCCAAAGCTCCAGCATTATTGGTATCGCATCATCAAATTGTGTCATAACGACTTTTGTTAGGGAAGTCTTACCCCTCTGAAGAGTTACTGTCAGTGTATTCTACTGCCCTAACAAACTGGGCTATTCCTCTCTTGGGATTACGTTCACTTTCTTCCTAATAATCTCGGGAAAAGTATGAAACATTCTTATCCCCACAGCCATGGGTTAAATTGTACAGCTGCAGTTCTACGAGGTTAGCTTTGACATTAAATAACCCAACAAAGGTGATGTACCATTAAACAAAAGAAATCTAAAGAAACCACAATTTTCCTCTATTTTAGAGTGTTTTCTTTTTTTGTACTCCTTTCCAGAAAATCTAGCTATAAACTACCCTTTATGTTTGTAGGGAACCAACGCCTATAACTGTTACGCTTTATTGAATTACCACGACCAGAATATCCGCCGGACACCTACGCACGATATACGGGAACATTGAACAGCAATATTAATTCCTCTACTTAAAAAATGAAAAATAAAAATATGTTATGCTTTAATTGACCAAAACATTTGTATTTTAAGCTATTCAGTTTAGTCAAACAGTTCTAATTCAAACAATTCAGTTTAGCATACGTATGCAGTGTACTTCTATCAGGTGCTACCACTCCGGGCCAGAGTGGACCTGGGAACAATGGCAATGAAGGGGTGCCCCACATTCCCCAAAGCCCTATTATCACTGGAACTTCGCCATCATATTGTTTATTGTCAATTAAGGACATTCATTGGGAGGGGTCTTAAAGAGGTGCAGTTAGAGTATTCTATAGCCCCAGCTAACTGGGCGGTATGTGTGTGTGTGTGTGTGTGTGTGTGAAAAGTAGAAAAGATTTCACCCCAACTTTAACAAAATTAACTCAGAAGTAAAAACCTATCATCTATTCGATGTATTGATCCTGTGGTTTACATCTAATAAATCGTCTCTAAAATCTCTCTTTGTTCTTAAAAAAAGTTAATGTCATTCTTTTCTTGGTTAGGACAAGAACCTTTTCCGTCCACCCTTATTTAAATGCATAATATAGGTTAACAATACATGTATATGGCACACAAATATGTGCGTTGTAATCTGGAAGAAAAGGCAAAGGTTTAAAAGATATAATCATATTCTGTAATTTTTGATTTTCAATGTTTTAAAAATTCTAATATTTCCCTTTGAAAATTATTTTCAATCGATGTGAAGTTTTACATTCATTAGATGGAAGCATATTTCA
The DNA here is from genome assembly GCA_963585895.1 of Sepioteuthis lessoniana. Taxonomy (NCBI): domain Eukaryota; kingdom Metazoa; phylum Mollusca; class Cephalopoda; order Myopsida; family Loliginidae; genus Sepioteuthis; species Sepioteuthis lessoniana. Next base: position 13,017,387 of record OY757928.1, on the reverse strand, counting down.
ATTTGTTATATAATTGGGTAAATAAAATCTGTATAATTATTTGTTTTGCATAGAAATGTTAAAATATAGAACAACAATCATATAACAATCATTCATAACCTCAAAAATCTGCTATCATACAAAATAGAAGGTGCCATACAAACAGCTTCCTTTTTTCAACGTAAATTTAGCAGGACAACTTGCATTAATTATATCCTTAAATTCTATTTCTCTTAAAATGATTCCACAAAGATTTCCAATTATACCTTGTGGCATGTTTGAAATAATTAGTCAGCCTAATCTTAATATATGGGCATATGCATGTGCTTGTTCGAGAGTGTACTAACTCGCTTGTATACAAACATGCCGTTGGTGGTCTGTTTTAGCTTAAAGACACACACACACACACACACACACACACACACACACACACACACACACACACACACACACACACACACAATATATATATATATATATATATATATATATGTATTAATGTATTACTAGATTTTAAATATTTCAGTTTCACATAGTCATATCCTGTAGTGAATTTTTACGCTATAATTAAATCATGGAATTATGCTTTTACTAAAGGTGGATTTTAATCAAATGTTTCATTAAATCAAAACCTTTCTTCAGCAAAAAGAAAAAAATGCGTGTCTGTGTTGTGCGTATGAACATATATATGTACATAAATAAATCTCTCTCTTCTGTCTCTTTCTTTTTCTGTCCATCTATCTATCTACATATATATATATATACACACACACACACACATATATATATATATATATATATAAATTTTGAAAATTAATAGGAAAATAATTCACAGCTGTCAATCCTTACAGCATAACAAAACTAATTGAATTATCCTCATTTTGTTGCTTAAATATGGGGAGAAATATGTTAAACTTCAATGGTAGAAAACTCTTCGTGGCTTTTAATATGTAATGTTTGTCGTAGATGTCGTAGACTACTCTGAGAATTTTTTAAATTATTTATTGCAGACTTTTTGTCCGAAGGGGCCCGTGGCGCAGCGGATAGAGGCGTTGAGTCTCTACGGTTCCAAGTGAGCATTGTCAGAAGATAGCAGTTTCAATTCCCCCCACCCGGCCAGCGGTTTACTTGGTCAAAAACGTGGTGCAATAGACAACAACTACGGAAGGCAGTAATTACTGGGGATACAGTTACAAGACTTAACATTCCTATCCGAGGTCGTGGGTAATCACCTGAAGAAGGCCAGAGGTGAAATTTGGCCGAAACGTAGTGAGAAGAAACAACAAAAAAATACCAAGATGAGGACAAAAAGTCCGCAATAAATAAATAAAGAAAATAATTCTCAGATTAAGAAGCCTCATCTCAAAAACGATTCCCAAAAATGCATAGAGTACTGTTTAGTATTTCTTTTGTAATTTCATTCATTTCTTTGAAATGCTCTCTGGTAGGCACGTAGCGTAGCGGTTATCATCTTTGGAAATGAAACCGTTGACCCGAGTTCGAATACAAGACAGGTTGTTTGCATTGCACTTTGCACGAACACTCTCGAGACGGTCGTAATTTCGTTTGTTTTTCCCACCTCTCCAGCTATTGTCAAATGAATGGGTCGATTGTGTTCTCTAAATTTGGTTAAGCAACCAGTCTAGAAAAACGAAAACTAGCTTTATTTAGTTTTATAAATTGACCTTGTGTTCTATCTTGTCCGTAGCAGCGGATGTGGTCAAATATACTGACGCAAGTACGTAACGACGCAGACACAGTCATACACTCACATACATAGACACGCGTACGCGCAAGCGCACGGACTCATATAATTGCAAAGGATAATTGATTGCTCTTTTTTTTCAAATGGAAAAATATGTATATATTACATCAAATGGCTAATAAAACTGTATTTTATGCACCGTAATCAAACTATAAACTAAAATTTGTTAATCTGTAGTGTTATGGGTGTAAGGGTTAAAGCGCTGGTCTGCAAGTTCAAACTCCAGTCGTACTATTACGTTCACTTTCGGACAAATACTCTTGGAAAAGATATGAAACCGCTTATCTTCCCAGATATGAGTTCATAGGACCACTCCTGTCCTATAAAAAGGAAGAATTTGTCTTCAGAAAACCGGATAAGGTTGATATACTACTAAATAACCAAAAAAAAAAAAAAACAAACTACCAATCTACACTGTACAACCAATTAAATTCAACATTGTTTATGGGTTTAATACATATTTTTTACTTGTCGGAACAAGCAATTTCTCTCGTGAACGTTCAATCGCGAAAACTTGTTTCAGAAATAGCATAATACCAAAAAAAAAGAAAAAAAAAACAGACATATATAGTTTCTATATTTAGTTTGGTTTCAAGTGGAGTATCATTTAGCTCCTTTGAAATGAAAATTATACAATTAATTTGGTTTGGTTGGGTTTGTTGGTTTGTATGGCATATCAACCTTTGTTGGTTATTTAATGCCAAATCCATTTTTATGTAAATTATCTGTTCTATTTAAAACAATTCAGTTTAGCATAAGTACACAGTTTAATTGTCAAAAACATTTTAAATTCAAACTATTCAAGCGGTTATATGTAACAATTATGTAACAATTCAGTTAAGTGTAAATACAGTTTTAATGTCGAAAAACAGTTCTATTTGAAATATTTCACTTAAGCATAAGCACACAGTTTAAATGTAAGTACGGTTTAATTGTCAAAAACATTTCTATTTCAAGCTATTCAGTTTACTCAAACAATTCATTTTAGCATAAGTATGCTGTTAGTTCTATTTAACCCATAGATAGGGCCCTATCAGTTGCTACCACTCCGGGCCAGAGTGGACCGGGGAGCAATGGCAATGAAGGGGTACTCCGCAATCTCTAAAGCTCCAGCACTGCTGGAAACTCACCACCAGATTGTTTAGTGTCATATCCATGACACTCGTTTGGGGGGGTCTTACCCCTCTACAGAGGTGCAGTCAGTGTATTCTACAGCCCCAGCCGACTGGGCAACTTTTTAATTTGGTAATACGCCCAAATTTTGGTAAAACCAGTTTGGTATGAGTAAAATGTATGTTCATTCAAGGGTCGTAAATAGTAAAATTCTGATACAAACCTGGATTTAGAATCTTTTAATTTTATTCCTTTATTAACCAATTTATTATGTACATTTACGCGTGCAAAGGAAGAAAGGAAATGGTAAACGAATTTCATGCTACGTAATCTAATATTCACACGGACTTGACTCAACTAAATCCCCTATATAAGCATGAAATTTTGCTCTATTTATTCCGGTGTGTAAGTGTCCTTCGCTGTTTTATATGAAGAGGAAATTTATCTAAAGAAGAGAAAAATGAAATAAAATGCTAGACAATAGTTTTCTTTGGCTCTCAATTCAAACCAGTTGTGTGTGTGAATAAGGCTGTGTCATGCGAGGTTATGATGTTATATAGGTGAAAAGCTCGGATGTAAGAAACCTTCGACACAGATTATTATGAGACGATAAAAGTATTATACATGGAGAAGAGTATATATAGAGACACTGGCAATGGTGTCAATCTACTTTTTGTTAATATTTAGATATTGGGATATTAGGAAATATTTATCTTGTGGATTTAAAACGTGGAGATTGAAGCCTACAATATAAGCTTCAGTTAATTTTATATATCTTGTGCACTAGTCGAGAAATATCTTACTGTAAAAGATAAATATATGACGCACAGGGAAATTTGGTTACATGAGATTGCGCAAATCATAACAACCTTTTGTAGGAAAAATCAGTCTTCTCTGATTTAGAATAATCTCTGTAGAAAATAAAAATTCCGAGTATACTATACTCCAGGTTTTACTTTTATATATCTTGTTATCGTGTTGTGCTACCATAAATTTCGTTCATGTGTTCCTATGAAAAAATAAAAACAAACAAACAAAAAAGTTATGAATATGAAACAATTTTGTTTGTTGTTATGTAATCAAGACATTCTTGTTGGTCCTGATATATTTTTCCTTGTCGACAGGTGTTGTACCAAATACTAACTGCGTCTCTGCTGAGGAGTAAGACCCAGCGCTAACGGGTGTACAGGATAAGACATTAAACAATTTGATGGTGAGGTTCCAGTAATGCTGGAGCTTTGGGGAATGAGGAGTACTCTTTATTGCCATCGCTCACAGGTCCAATCTGGCCCGGAGTGGTAGCACTTGATAGGGTGCTATGTATGAATCGAATAGGACTAACCTAAATTGTCTACTTCTGCTAAATTGACTTTTTTGAAATAGGACAGTTTTTGACATTGAAACTCCGTACTTATGCAAAACTGAACGGTTTGAAATATAACTGTTTTCCATAGAACTAAACCGTGTACTTATGTTAAACTGAATTGTTTGAAGTAGAACTGTTTTGAAATTTAACTACTTTAAAAAAGGAAACAATACTTATACTAAACCGAATAGTTTGAAATTTAATTCGGCGTTAAATGACCCAAAAAAGGTTGATATGCCGTAAATACACCAACCAACCAACCAACAAGCAACCCGATATAAATTGATCTTCCCAACTAGTAATTTGTGAAATTAAGTGTACCAACCATTTTTCTATACATTTGAGATTATAACAATGAAGAGAAAATTGACTTTTCTGTTGAAATTTTAATCTGCTAAAAAATGATATTTGCATTATATTTCTTCTTAATTCATACAAGTACTTTGACCTTTAAAATGGCTTTAATTAAATAGAAATATTTACTTGTAAAATAATTATTTTTAGAGATTGATAGGTATACATGGAATCATACAAAGTGTTTGTATCAAACAAAAATATATTCTATAATATGACTGCGTTAAACAAAACCCTTTCGGACAGAACTGTGCAAAAAATGTTGATATAAATTTACAATGGGTGCAATTCCTTAACCTTTAGGCATAACACTGTCATTGATGGATTGAAATGCACTAAAAGACATTCTGTCAATTTAGATGTAGATAATTATGTGGAAAAGAAAGTAGATCCTATTCCTCTTGTTCATTTTTGTTGAATGTAGTTACTTTGTTTTTATTTACCCAACCTATTAGTTCCGAGGAAGATATAACACAAAATCATTTTTTAAGTAGAGTAAAACAAGTTTCATTTCAGAATGTTTCCTCCCCTAGACGGATTGTATAATGAAGCTTGAAGTATACTGTCTAGCCGACTGTTTTCATCATATCTGTAGATAGAAGAGATAGTTATGCTTTTTTTACAAGGGCATTAGCGTGATATGAAAGAGAAAAAGCCTCGTCTAGGTTTTAGTCTCGGGTCACCGATTCAATTTCGTATGACGTAAGCACGTCTCCTAAAATAGTCATTTTTGTATTAACAGCAGCTGCCTTGTTACAAAAGAATCGTTGTATAGAGCAACACTTTGCTGAAAATAAATTTAAAAAAAAAGGTCTAAGAAGATGCTTTATACGTATGTACACGAATCTAAACTCTTACAACAGCACGTGACTGGAGAGCTTTATATGCGATATATATATATATATATATATATATATATATATATATATATATATATATATATATATATATAACGACTTCTTCAGGCTAAGTTGCTTTCCTGTATAAGACTGTGACTCGCAAAATATCTAAAAGATATATTAGCTGCGTTCTAAATGACACATATCTAAAAAATAAATTAGTTGCATTCTAAATGACATGTATCTAAAAATATATATTAGCTGCATTCTAAATGACACATATCTAAAAAATATATTAGCTGCGTTCTAAATGACACATATGTAAATAATATATTTGCTGCGTTCTAAATGACACATATCTATAAAATATATTAGCTTCGTTCTAAATGACACATATCTAAAAAATATATTAGCTGCGTTCTAAATGACACATTTCTAAAAAATATATTAGCTGCGTTCTAAATGACACATATCTAAAAAAATATATTAGCTTCGTTCTAAATGACACATTTCTAAAAAATATATTAGCTGCGTTCAAAATGACACATATCTAAAAAAAAATATTAGCTGCGTTCTAAATGACACACATGTAAATAATATATTTGCTTCGTTCTAAATGACACATATCTATAAAATATATTAGCTTCGTTCTAAATGACACATATCTAAAAATATATTAGCTGCGTTCTAAATGACACATTTCTAAAAAATATATTAGCTGCGTTCTAAATGACACATTTCTAAAAAATATATTAGCTGCGTTCTAAATGACACATATCTAAAAGATATATTAGCTGCGTTCTAAATGACGCATATCTAAAAAATATATTAGCTTCGTTCTAAATGACACATATCTAAAAGATATATTAGCTGCGTTCAAAATGACACATATCTAAAAAATATATTAGCTGCGTTCTTAATGACACATATCTTAAAAATATATTTGCTGCGTTCTAAATGACACATATGTAAAAATATATTAGCTGCGTTCTAAATGACACATATCTAAAAAATATATTAGCTGTGTTCTAAATGACACATATCTAAAAAATATATTAGCTGCGTTCTAAATGACACATATCAAAAAATATATATTAACTGTGTTCTAAATGACACATATCTGGTTTTATCATTTATGGATCACAGTGATCAATACATAAAATTGGTGGATGAAAATACATTGAATTAAAAAATTCCTTTATTTTGGAGAGTCTCTTTTACAAGAGTATCACTGGCGAAAACGTATAGATGATGACTATGTGGAATAATAATGTTTTCTTCTGTTTAGTTGTATAATTCTGTTTCCGTATATATATATATATATATATATATATATATATATATATATATATATATATATATATATAATTTTAAAGGCATCTCAAACCATAAAATGGCTCAGTCAGCTGGGGCTGGAGAATACACCAACTGTATCTCTGCAAAATAATAAGTCTCCCCCCCCGCCACGAGTGTCCTAGATTTGACACAAAACAATCTGAGCTTAAAGCTTCAGTAAAGCTGGAGCTTTAAGGAATGTTTGAGTACCCCAATAATTCTATCGCTCCCAGGTTCGCCCTGAATTGGAGAGGTAGCACTTGACAGAGTCCTATCAATGGGTTAAACAGAACTGAACAATGTACTTATGTTAAACTGAATTGTTTTAAATAAAGCTAGTTTTAAAATAAACTGTGTAAAAAAAAACCCTGTTCTAATGCTAGACTGAATTGTTTGAAATATAACTGTTTTTGACATTTGAAATGCGAATTTATGCTAAACTGAATTGTTTGAAATAGAACAGATTATACGTATAAAAATGGATTTAGCACTAAATAAACTACAATATTTGATATGCCATAAAACGAAACCAAACCAATCAAACCATATAAGGCTATTTTATACCAAGATTTCAAGGAATCGCGTAAATTTTAAATCCATATGTATATAATGGAGTAGTCGTTTCTTTAAGTTATTTCTGCATATAATTATATGATATCGAGTATACTCATCAAATAAAAATAAATATTATACAGTAATAGCATTTAAAATATTTTGATGTAATATTATATTATTATATGGCTTCAAGTTATCATTTTTTGTTTACAATAGTCATTTATTTCTACCAGTATAAAGTTTTTACTAATTATAAACATTAGTAACCAAATATAGTTTTAGTAATACAGCTAATTTATAGTTATATGCCATAACGAATTATTTTATATAAATAATTCTTAAACAGGAATAAGCCATAGATAGGACTCTAACAGGTATTACCACTCGGGGTTAGGGTGGGCGCGGGAGTAATGAGCATATGAAGACATTCTACTCTACCCCGATCTCCAAACCCAATACTCACCATCTAATTAAGTTTAGTTGCCTAACTAGGAGATCTCTTTTGGGAAGGTGTTACTCCAATAAAAGCGAATTTAGTCAGCAGATTAATATATATATATATATATATATATATATATATATATATATATATATATATATATATATATATATATATCACTAAATATATATAAAACACTAAATATATATATCTATATATACATATAAAACTCAAAATTTATATAAAACACTATATATATATATATATATATATATATATATATATCTGTGTGTGTGTATGTGTGTATGTGTGTGTGTGTGTAGGTTTCAAAGGTCAGAATTAAAATGGTTTTTGCTTGATTGTTTTTAATCGTTAAATTTCGAAATATTCAATATCGGAGATAACGGCGTACTTTGTTGGAAAATATGTCAAAAAATGAAAAGTAAAGTTCAACCCGTCGGATCTCTGGTCGGAACGCATTAGGGAATGCCTTGACCCGAACTCTTATCTTTAAGTAGGCGCCGAAGCGTGGACATTATGTGGGTAAAGAGAGACCACTCTCTATCGCTTGTCACTCTCCACTCCCACCTAGTCAGCCATCTTTGATTAGACTCAGTTAAGTCAATGTGGTGCCCTGTCAACCTGTGTCAAAAGGCCAGCATCCGACTGAGAATATAATTAGTAATCAGTGAGGGATGGAAAATGAGGAGAATGAAATGAGTGAAGAGAGAACGGAACAGAAGAATGGGGGCAAGGGTATCTTCTGATAAGGATTTTCCTTAACTGATTGTTGGGTTGAGAAGGGACGTGTGCGCTTCAAGAAGGAACAATCTCTTCGAGCGGGAGATGACAGCTTCGGATGATAAGATAATAATGAAGTTCAGTATGGATGCATACGCCAGGTTTGTTTTGGGAGAATATATTTGTGTTGGGGGAGCGGATGTGTAAAGAATCCCCGACAGAAATTGAATAGTGAAAGACTCGAATATTTAGAGGTCACACTATTCTGCTTTGATTATAATGCCCCTTTGACTTGTCGGCGGGGCTTAAAATACGATGGCTCTATCCCCTATAGAGAGGTATAACCCCACAACAAAGATTATCCTGGGTATGAAATAAACTGCATCTGAAGGTGAGGCACTGGAGATCTTTGGAGTGTCGAGTGCCTGTGCATTCTCATTATTCACTGGTCCGATTTTACCTGTTTTGATAGTATCTTTTAGAGAGCTGTCTATGGATCAAATAGTTATGTTTAGAAAACACTACATATTTCATATTGATGTAATTAGAATAGCTATTTGACGCTATAATTTATTTTCTTAGGATTCTTATTATTTTATTGAAATCATATATGTGTGTGCAAACAAACAATTATTTTAAGTAGAAATGATTACTTGAAACCATATGATTATTTGTAGAAGATTGAAATACATTAAAAAAAACTGAGGGAAAATTGATTATCGTTCAAAAACTTGATACCGTGAATCAGTATATTATTTTTATAGTTACTTGAAGCAATACATATTTTTTAAGGATTAGTATTCGACTTGAAATCATCAAAACGTGTGCAAACAAAAGACTGCTGCCTCATTAAGAAATGCTATTAAGTGTCTTACCAAGGATCCCACTTTTTGGGGTAGGTGGGGTTGATCTCTCTTATCATTTTGCTGGAGACGGTTGGTTTGGTTGGGTTTTATGAGATATCAACTTCTTTATACTCATATATTAGATATGTATGATTTGGTTTGGCTTGGTTTACTGGCATATCAATCATTGTAGGTCATTTAATATCAAATCTATTATATATATATATATATATATATATATATATATATATATATATATATATATATATACATTTGCAAATATGAGCAAGATAGCATTCTTAAACGAACCTGATCTCTTTTTTGCACGCTGCTAAATGGTTTCAAGTATTATTATATAAAGTAAACTTAGCGACCGTAGACGAGGGCGACCAGAAGGCTCCGTTTTCAATAGCTACTAGACAGAGGTGTAGGGGAGGGCGCTACTCCTTTCCCTGGATTGCTCCACTTTACCCTTGATACGTACCTTAAAATGCTGAGTGTTAAGCATGGAGGTATCAAGTACCATTTTTTAAAGTCTTTTGTATGACGCAACATCTGATTGAAGTTCAGTATGGACGCATACGCCAGGTTTGTTTTGGGATAATATTTTGGCTAACACTCTACCCACTAGGCCAATGAGCCGGTTTTAACATCAGTCATCTATTTGCACACATAATTTGTTCCATTTGACCCATAGATAGGAACTTCTCAGGTACTACCACTCTGAGTCAGTGTTGACCGGGGGAACAAGGTAATGCAGTGGTACTTCACATTCCCGAAATCTCCAAGGTTTAGTTTGTTTGGCTTTACGGCATATCAACCTTTGTAGGTCATTTAACGCCAAATCCATTTTTATGTAAATAATCTGTTCGACTAAAAACAATTCAGTTTAGCATAAGTACACAGTTTAATTGTCAAAAACATTTCCATTTCAAACTATTCAAGCAGTTATATGTAACAATTCAGTTAAGCGTAAATACAGTTTTAATGTTGAAAAACAGTTCTATTTCAAATAATTCAGTTAATCAAATCACGCAGTTTAAATGCAAGTACGGTTTAATTGTCAAAAACATTTCTAATTCAAGCTATTCAGTTTACTCAAATAATTCATTTTAGCATAAGTATGCTGTTAGTTCTATTTAACCCATAGATAGGGCCCTATCAGGTGCTACCACTCCGGGCCAGAGTGGACCTGGGAACAATGGCAATGAAGGGGTACTCCGCAATCTCCAAAGCTCCAGCACTGCTGGAACCTCACCATCAGATTGTTTAGTGTCATATCCAGGACACTTGTTAGGGGGGGGGGTTACCCCTCTGCAGAGGTGCAGTCAGTGCATTCAACAGCCCCAGCTGACTGGGCAAACCTAAATCTCCAAGTCTGTAACCTTGTCATCGGATGGTTTAGTGTTATATCCAGGATACTCTTTGGAGGTGGATCCCCCCCTCTGCAAAGGTACAGTCGGTATAATCTACAGCACTAACTGTCAATGGAATCAGCCAGAGATAGAGTAAGCATATCTAAAAACTTGTTGACACAGTGGGGCTTAGTACTAGTTATATTGTATAAAACTGCGTTGTTATTATTTAGGCGGATTTTTGCACAAAGCAACAGTTTTGATTTAACTATTGTTTTCATAAAATTCAACCAATTTTAAAAGAATCTTCGTAATCTTGTTGATAATTCTGTTTTCAGTAATTTTTGGTATTATGCCAAATTATGAAAATTGCTCTGGAAAACGACATATTACAAATATTTTTTTTTTAGATCTTTCTCCATTTTTGATTGCATACTAACATTTCCCTGATATAAGCATCACTGCAGTAAGTGTGAAGGAAATTGAAGATTAACAGATTTTTTTTTTATTTCTAGAAAGAAATTTTATCCTCTAATGATATGGGAAAATCTAATCAAATAAAAACGGTAATATCTCAATTTTTTATTTCAAACAATAAACTTGATTGTGCACCTTTCATTTATAATTTAAAAAAAAAAAATGGAACAGAAATCTTTAAGAAGATCAGAGAGACAGAAGTATACAAGACCCATGTTTTAAAATTGTATAATAAAAAAAATTAAAAAAGGATGCACTGAACAAGAATATTTTTACATAAAGTATATGGAAATGTACGGTGACAAAATTGAACAAACTTATTCTCCAAGCTTTATATACATATGAATATATGCCAATGAAAAGCAAGTGTTCTTCAACAAAAAACGTTACAAAACTTGATCTTTTCATCACAATATAAAAATAATCAACATGATTTTATATGGTATCATTATTTCTGTCACCATCAGATAAAGCAGTGAGGCTGATTTACCGCAAACCAAAACGGCTAATGCAGAGCTATTTCCCACCGCTCTATTGGTATTTCATTTTTGTTACATTTAGAAAATATGGAACTAAAAGACTTTCAATTTTGTACCGTTACATTAACGCATATGTGTTTGCTGCTATGGTAACAACAAGGATAGGGGATAGGAACGATTCAAATGTGTTACTATATAAATTTATTGAAATTATTTGCTACAAGTCATTCGTGTGTACGAAACGATTCATGACAACTTTTTCCTCATGTAGTAATTTACAAAGCTTTTTCCTGCGATGTACCAAAATAGACTACGAATAGGGCCCGTAATGAGACTCGAACTCACTCGTGAAGGTTTGCGAATGTAGCTTGCAAACCATTTCACCTACTGAGCCTCTACGTTTTATTTATAATAACAACATTTTTACACACTATTTACATCAACTTTGATACTTCAAAGGCTACAATGATCATAATTGATTGGTTTTAAAGGCAAATTAACTTGACTAAAGTAATTTTCTTTCAAGCTGTTAAGGAATCTTATTCATATCTTTCGTGTTGTTTATATATATATACTGGCCTAATAAGTAGAGTGTTCGCCAATGGTCCAGGTAGATCGGGGACCAATCTCAACTCGAGTAATCCCAAAGACTCAAAAAATGGTACTTAGAGTAGTGCCCTCTCCTACACCTCCGTGTACTAGCTATTGAAAAGGGAACTTTCAGGTTTCGTTCGTCTAAGGTCGCCAACTTCAATTTTAATACACACACACACACACACACACACACACACACACACACACACACACACACACATATATATATATATATATATATATATATATATATATATATATATATATTTGCACACGGTCCTATCAAATGGGAAATGGTAATGAAATGTTACTTCATACTCCCCAGAGCTCCAGAACTAGGGCCTTGTCATGTGAAGCAGATAATAGTTTCATGTCTTGGATGACATTTTGGGGGCTTCTCATTCCTCAGTAAAGGATGCAATCAGCATATTCTAAGCCTGGCCAACAGGTGGACTAGGATCATAAATCAGGGAAGTCAGTATTATTTTCAAATACATTAAATGATTAAACACTTCTATGTTTTCCATCATTTCATCTAATAAAGAAATCTTAAAATTAAAAAGTTTCCATTAAAATAATTTTTTAAATATTATCGAATGTTTAGAGAATAAACACTTGTAGACTTAATTAAAAAAAATAAACCGATAGTCGAGTCTTCAAGTTTAACAGTGTGTGGTGATATTCACGAAATATGAAATAACGTTTTGACCATCAGTGATAAAAACGCATGCAAAAAAACTCATCGCTACTAATACATACTCACACAAACACGCACATAATCTTACAAAAGAACACACACATACACTCTACAGACTAAAATTAGTGAAATAAATTATATTGAAATTAAAGAAATATTTTAATATTTATTCATGAAACGTACGTTATCAGTTATTGGAGAGGCGTGGCCTGACACTGAGATAAAGAACTGACCAGTACCCAGCTTTTGTCCGCAGTCCGAGTTAGGGTCTACTATATTTAAGTCAAAGGGCTAAAAGTCACAAACACCGTCTCACCTGGAATGTTTCAAGAGATATCAACATAAATATTGCTTTCTCGGACTCAATTTAATACTTTTTCTCTGTAGACCAGAGCTGTGGGTTTTAAATTTTTTACCAAACCTCTCAGCCGACTTAAAAAGGCAAAAAACCAAAAAAAAGTATTACAGAGGATGGGGAAAGGTTGGTTTGCCGGTGAGTTTGTTAGAAAATTAACTCAAGAACCCAAGTTCAAAACCTGGACGAAGCTATTTCGATTTTACAAAGAATAATGGCAATGAAAGAGTACTCCACTTTTCCTATTTCTCTAGATTTTACCGTCAGATGAAGTTCCATGTCACACCCAGGGCACCACTTTGTTCTGCTTTTGAGAGATATATATTAACCCTCTGCAGGAGATACAATCAGCGTATTATAGGCCTTGCTGACAGGCCGTTGAAGCTTAAACTCATGACTATAGATGTCGCGAATATAATTATACAGCTGCAGAACTTGAACCTCCGAAGTCGTTGAACCAAGAAACAATTCATAATAAGTTGGAATATTGGCAAATATTATCTCGTTGGGCCCCAAGTGACTTAAAAACAAATAACTTGACGCCACTTTCTTTGTGGAGAGCATTTATCCGCATTGACAAATGTATTAATCTACATGATGAAAAATGGAAAAAGTTTAATAATATTATCGGCAGGTTATCCTCAGTTTAATTTGTATTGTAATAAAATAATCTTGGATTAGTATTACCAGTAGGATAAATGGAATCACTAAACTTAAATATAATCGTAATTAATCAGCGTTCGTGCCACAAAAAAGAAAAAAGAAGGAATCCTGTGATATTACAATTTTTAATGCAAATAATTTACACTCGATTTCGTTTACTATTATGCAGTACTATTTTTCCAGCTATGAGTAAATAGTAGGACAGACTAGGTTCTTGAGCCTTGGTGAGTCAACTAGTCTAGGAGAAGGAAAACTCTGAATTCAAACCTGTTAAACTCCGCTTAAAAATTGACCTTGTGTCATATCCTGCCCGAGCGGAGGGGTTGGGTAAATAGGATTATGCAATAGTTAATTTTTACACACATCTATTTGAACGATAAATAGGACCCTAGCAGATGCTACCATTCTACGGCAGAGTGGAGGTGAGATTCATGGAAATTAGGGAGGAAAATGACCAGGTCTCCGGAACTCAAACCCCATTATCCAACGCACTTTAGACTAATAGCCAGAACGCCCCTTTTAAGAAAGGGTCTCACCCTTTTCAGGGGATACATAAAGTGTATTGTCTATTTTTTGATGGGATCTTACCCCTCTGCAGGTGATGCAGTCTGTGTATTCTAAGCCTCACCGACAACGATTGTTACGGTTTTAGTTTTTTTTTTTTTATTTTAGTTGTTTGTTTTAATATTGCTTTGTTAGAATATTATATTCCTTTATTAATTTATTTCAAAATTGTAAAATATTGAGATTTAGAAAAGAATATTTTTATAAATTCGATCAACTTTTTATTTAATTATTTATTTATTTTACAAAATAAAATAAGAGTCAGAGAAGACGTCTATCTGATTATTTTCGTTCATTCCTCTTAATAATGTCGGTATCATCGAATATTGATTAACTGATAGGATTATATCAAACCCATTTTTCTAAAGATTAAAATTACCATTATCGATTTAAATTTTCCAAGAATCCATTTAAATTCTCACATCGTTTGCATTTCCTGATCATCACTTCTTTTCGAATATGCATCAATTTTCTGTCAAAAAGTCCTAGAAAATTTAAAATGTTACGCATACATGTCTATCTGTCTTGAAGTTGGTAACCAAATTCTTTTCTTTTCATTTTTATCGATGCGCATTTTTTTTTTTTTTTTTTTTTGCTTATTTGAGAAATATTATTTTATATTCTATTTAGATATTTTTGTCATTTCTTTTTTTTTTATTATCTTTTTTTATATTTTATGTCCTTTTTTTTTACTTCCAAAGACTTTTTTCCTGAGTCGCTTCATTCCTACATGTTTCTTCAAGATGATGCTTTTAAATTATTATTATTATTATTATTATTATCATTATTATTATTATTATTATTAATATCTGATATTGTCGACCATTTACAGCAGTTTTGAACTCATATATATGACACGCCATAAGCTGCGGTTGTTTTCTGAAATAAACTTTCACGTCAGATTGCATGACATTTGTATCAGCCTATTTTACTTCCCTTGTCATTTGACGCTGAATACAAAGGAATATTCTCTCGGCAGCAGTTAAAAATTTTCAGTTGAACAATAAAATGGCCTTCTTTTCCGGCACAGAATTAACTAAAGCTGGAAGATCAATTCCGACTGAAGAAAGCTGCAGATAATAAGACATTATATTATGTAACAAAACATTGAACCCTGTCCTGATTATTAACGTTCAATTACAAAATGGTATTGAAATGAGCCAAAGAGTTAGGTATGAAGACCGCACGAAATGAATGGAATTTTGAATTATACGTGTCTCCCTGTTGAATTTTATTCATTTATTTATATTTTCATTTCTTTTATTTTTTTATTTTTTGTTATGTTATTGAATCTAAGAGAATAAAATAGTTGAGCTTTAAGAAATAAAGAAAAATACAAAATAAGTTAGTTTCATTATGCACAGGTTGTTAGAAACAAACAAAAAATCCCTAAATCTTAACTTCAGCACGAAATTGCATTCAACACATCTCATTGCGGAAGGTCTATACTTGCAATTGCTTGCGAGCTTAGGGCATCAAGTGTTTATTAACTGTGAGTAAATCTTAAAAACGATGAGTGTGTAAATTTAAAAATCTGAATCTTGTCAAAATTTCAAAATGCCTATTCTTTGATATCGTTGTTACTATCTTTATAACTTCATCACGAAGTGTGCAGTATGTCACAGCAAATGAGAGTGAAAGTATGGATATTATAAGCTAATGCAATTCTCACTTTATCTATGCATGTAAGCTTTTAATAAATCAAGTATTTATTAACAGTGAGTAAATCTTAAAAACGATGAGTGTGTAAATTTGAAAATCTGAATCTTGTCAAAATTTCAAAATGCCTATTCTTTGATATCGTTGTTACTATCTTTATAACTTCATCACGAAGTGTGCAGTATGTCACAGCAAATGAGAGTGAAAGTATGGATATTATAAGCTAATGCAAATCTCACTTTATCTATGCATGTAAGCTTTTAATAAATATTTCAGCTCATAAACCAGGTTATAAGGGTCTTTCTGTGATCTCTATACTAACCAAACATTCCCTCACTCTCCAGTCGAAACAAACGACTCGCTTGGAAACATGTAGATAAGAATCTAAATGAAAACCTTTCAGTATTCGAACATCCAAACTAGAGTTAATCAGTTAAAAAATTGTATATTGACCTCCGACCCAGCCGTGCTGTCAAAATAGGAAATGTAAATAACAGGTGCATCCGGTCGAGGAATATCAGAATATAACCTTGACCGTGGACGGGTTGAATGAGTGCAATTCGTGACGCCCACAAGAAGAAGGTGGGCGTGAACTATTATATAACTCAGTGAATACAGGAAGTCAATCAGTTGGAGATCAGATGACTTTGGAGATCAGACGAGTTGGAGAGAAGATGCTGGATTGCGGAACATGTCCCTGAGAGGATGAGTTCCCAGGCCCCCGGTTGAGCAGCCCAGGAGAAAGAAACGTGGTTATGGCCAATAGAGTGAGGGTCAATATGTTGCAGTTCTGTTCGGTCTCCAACTCCCTCTCACACAGAACCCTTTCGAATCCTTTCAAATAAAGTGAAAGGTATATTTTTTCTAAAAGAAGTGTCTTCGCTTGTCCTTCACAGCGCCGTTATGTTTCTGCATGCATGCATCTGCATATGAGTATATAACAAAAAGTGTTATGGCGCAAGTAAAACCAGAATATGACAGTGATGACGTTGAAACGCTTGATTACAAACACTTCAAGGGGATCCTGGAAAATTTTGAAATAACTACATTTAGAAGGTGTTCACCCTGTTTGTTTGTTTTTTTTTTTATTTAACAGTAAATAAACTTATGATGGATAAAACGTAAAATTTTGATTTCAATTCCTGGACATCCTCTGTTTCATAAAAGACACCTTAAAGACATTATCATAATCATTAAAGTTAATGGGATTTTTTTCACCTCTTGTAGAGAACAATATCATGGAATAAACTAATATCGTGGAAATATTATGAAATTCATTGACTATATATATATCTGTATATATATATATAGGATGCGGAAGCAAAATTAGGAATATTCTAGTATAATAATAAAACACGTTTGATTTTAATTTTTACAAATGAACAACAAAATAAGAAGATAGACACAAAATAGTAAATTTAATCAATATGGTCGCCATTTTTTTTTCAATTATAGTATCAACATGCGTTTGAAACGATTTGCATGCATTCAAAATAAATTCTTCAGACATTTTATTCCATTTTTCCGCAATAGCTAATGCAAATCTCATTTAATCCATGCATGTAAACTTTTAATAAATCTTTCAGCTGATAAACCAGGTTATGAGGGTATTTCTCTGATCTCTATACTAACTAAACACTCTCACACTCTCCAGTGGAAACAAACGACTTGATTGGAAACATGTTGATCGGAATTTAAATGAAATGTATTCTTAAGCCGACCCATATTTCGATTGGAATTGCATTTGTTTGTTTTCTAAAACGCTCAATATAACGTAATCAAGGGGTTTAAGGTCCGGGCTTGATCCAGCCTATAAAGAAACTCCAATTATTTCGAAAAGTTTTTTACTTGATTTCAACGTTAAGCAAATGATGGATTCTTCATCTTCTTTACCCTTGCTCACTCATATCACTCATAATTTTAATGACAAAGTGTTTGAATAATCATGAAAACTTAGATTTAACGTATTTAAAAAAAATGTAGTACAAAAAAAAAACGTTTTAAAATTATTACATATTTTGCTTCTGCATTCACTAGTAAAAGCATGAATCCAATCCTCCCTATACCATATTTTTCTACCGCACCCTGTATGTAATACGAAGTTATCCCCCTACGAGTTTTGATGAGACCCTTAATTCTTTCAGGTGTGGACTTCTATCATGTAAAGCAATTTTTTTTTTATCAAAGCAGCCACACCTTTTTCCGAATGGCAGTTAACAGATTTTCTCTTGTGAATGAAACCTTTTCATGGAGCATTTCATGATCGTTACCAAGAATAGTACATTTTATTACTGATTATTATCTTATTATTTCAATTGTTGTTTGTTTTTTATGTGGTCGTCCTATTTCGTTTCAATGAGTTATCCCAGCCCATTTGTTGAGGTCTGAACGCAATGTCATTTAACTGTAGGTAGATTTGCATAACTAGGCATTGCTAGTATTTGTTTCCATCGACATAATCAAGTCGTATACACAGCATGGATATTCCTGATTCTCAATTGTTATTCGTCCTTATCATCCATCTCTCTGAGCCGGTCTTCTGGTCTACATCAAATTTGGCACAGAGTTGATGCATGTAATCTTTGCTGATTAGCCAACACAGCCTCGTCTATTTGAAGAAGTCCAACGGAGAAGGTCTCTCATGAGTTTGTCTTTTTTTCTCCCACAGTGTTCCACAAAGACTTTTTCGTCTTACTTGGATCGTTTGTTAGTTAGGAAAAAAGTGGCTTATTTTGTTTTCTTTGTGGAGTTGTGCAACAGAATGTGTTCAAAACTGCACTTAGTATTCTTGAGTAGTTTCCAATTTGATTTTTCTCCATGCGTTTTGTTTTCGTCTTGGTAGTGAATTAATACTGTTGTACTGACTTAGCCATAGGCTGGAAGAAATCTCGTTTTAATTTATCAGATTATTCTATATTTTTTGGTTCATTCCATAACAGTTTCTTCTACATGGCTTGCAAATATATACTATTCATTTCAATAATTTAAACTAGTTTGTTTCACCAGTATTTTATGAGGCCAGTATGTCAATTTGCAAAATATCTCTTCGTCTCATCTGTTACTCCCGTTTTTACACCTAAATAAAACAAACATTGCGAGTAAAATCGATTAAGTGTGATGGTTCCCTATTTTTCCAAGAATTACTATTATACAAAACTTCTCAAGATTATTTCCCACTACTTTGAATCTCAAAATGACCAACTCAATATAATATGACAATTTTATATAATTATTTTTCGACTAATAGTTAATTTCCATTTTGCTTCAAGCAAGTGAAATGTTTTTCATATTTTTGAATACTTGATTTCGTTAATATCATGTTTAAAATATTCACTCTAAAAAAATAGTAAAACTATTCGATTTATTATAATAAGGCCTGTTGAAAGAAGAAATTCAAATATATCTAAAAATATTTTTACACCAAGAAAGAAGTAATAATTATTAACGGAATGTCTACATTTTCCTAACATGTACTTTGTAAGAACAATTTAATCATATTTACCAACCCCTCCGCTCGGGCAGAATATGACACAAGGTAAATTTTTAAGCGGAGTTTAACAGGTTTATGTTCAGAGTTTTCCATCTCCTAGATTATTTGCCTCACCAAAGCTGAAGAACACAGTCTGTCCTACTATTTACCCATAGCTGGAGGGAGAATAATTGGATTCATACCTTTCCCAAGGGTATTAGTGCTATGTGAAATGCAATCAGCCTCGTCCAGGATTTGAACTCATATCGCCGTGTTCAGTTCCTACGATGATAACCATTACACCACGGGCACCTTCATATGAAACGAAACCTAAGGCAAATCTTTCGTATTCTTTTGCTCTCTATCTAACATGCTAGTAATACACAAACTTTCCCGAATATATTTTTGATACAATAAGAACAATTTAATTTTCATGATTTCTGCTTTAATACGGAAAGTTAAAGCAAATCAAAACATATTTAATTATTTTTGATAAGTCTTTTTTCAGTGTGTTTGCCGATTTTTGTTACATCCTTTTTTTCTTATGCATAATAATTAATCTTTGACTAAAAAAGATTGTAATTTACCAGACGTTGGCATGAAGGTTTGAGTGTTTGCCAATGGCCCGAGAGACATGGGTTCAATCCCATGTCGAGTCATACCAAAAACTCAAAAAATGGTACTTGAGGTCTCCTTCCTTAACACTCAGCATTATAAGGTAAGGGATCAAGGGTAAAGTGGAAGAGTAGCGCCCTCCCCTACACTTCGGTGTTGTATCTATTGAAAAAGGGGTCTTCGGTCACCCTCAATTACGGTCGCCAACATTACTTTACTTTTACTTGACAAAAGAAATTATCAAAGAAGATATTCGGGAAAGTTTGTATATTAATAGCATGTTAGAGAGCAAAAGAATACGAAAGATTTGCCTTAGGTTTCGTTTCTTCGACATTTTTGTTCGACTAGATGGGGAAGAATATTTTCCTATTATAACCTTTGTTACCTTATATTTAAATTAAGGCACAAAGTACTATATCTCTACGTCTACACTCAAGTTCACCATTTTTTATATATATAAACGGAAACATCATAGATTGACATCATCATTGCGGTGAAAATTACAGTAAAAATCAGCTTCCATTCCACGCTAGATGCAAATTCATGATACATATATGCACGTATATACACTTTGCAGAATATATATATATATATATATATATATATATATATATATATATATATATATATATATATATATATATATATATATAACATTGCTGCTGGTGTTCTGCAAGGGTATACATTAGCCTCGCATCTTTTCATAATCTGCCTAGGCTATGTACTTAGAACATTGATAGATCTTATGAAAGAACATAGTTTTAGACTAAAAAAAATGAAGAAGCAGATGATACCCCGCAGAAACTATTACAGATGCAGACTATTCAGTTCGCAGAGCACTTTTGGCAAATACATCTACTCAATCTGGATCCTAACGTCATAGTCTGGAACAGGCAACAGGGAGCATTGGCCCCGATGTAAATGCAGACAAAACAGAAAGGAGACATCGCCACTCTAAATGACAGGTCTCTGAAATTAGAGGACAAATTCACGCACCTTGGTATCTACGTTTCATCAGCTAAAAGTAATATATATATATATATATATATATATATGTGTGTGTGTGTGTGTGTGTGTGTGTGTGTGTGCGTATTTATATATATGGTTGATAAATGTGTACTTGATTAAATAAATCAACGATCAACAAATTAGTAAATCTAATTATTTAAACTAAATGAACATTTTACTGAAAACCAGAAAAGTACAAGTTCTTTTAATGTAAGAAAAATAATATAAGGGTAACTATTCTTCAATATTTATTACAAGAATAACAAATTAATACATTTAATTGAACAGTTTGCACTGCCTAAATGTAGGTTATATATTTTCTGTGGATAACAGGTCTTTATGTGTGTATGTCACTATGTGGGTTGGAAAGTATCTTTATGCACAAAAAATGTTAGCGTACACAGTTAGAATATTGATCAGCTGGGCAAGATTGAATAGCAGTACGAATAAATCCATGTAAATAACAGTTTTATTCAATTTAGAATGATTAAGCAATATTGTGACTAAATGCATTCTTGAAGGAACAGAAATAAAGACAAATCTTTTGATTAGGTAACAGAATGAATCTTTAAACCGACTGAAGAATAAAGCTATTTTATCGCTAATTTATAAGATTGAAGTTGGCTCAAAATTAGATTTAAAAATTGATGATATATTATGATATCAATAAGGTAATTTTTTTTTTAGATATTGTAGGAGTGTAAAGATGTCTTGAATTATTTAAAGTTTTGATCATTCAACATTTTCCAAGCAAGTGAAATATTGTTGTCAGCGAATCTGAAATATATTCAATAATTAAATACATAATTCTTTCAGATCTTTTGGTAACCGACATTTTATGCTAACTTTCAACTCTTGCCAAAGATTTTCAATATAATTCAAGTCAGGATTCATTGAAGGCCATGGAAAACTGTAATCTTGTTTTTCTGAAGACTTGTAATCACTGGTTTTAACGAATTTTTAGATAACCGTCTTCCTGGAAAATAAATCGACCCCCTAGATCAAGATTTTGCACAAATAGCGCCAGATTTTCATCCAGAATTTTGATATCGTCTTCAGATTTCAATATCTCTTTCTTTGCAATTAATTGTCCTGTCCCCCTTGGGCTAAAACCACCCCAATACATTATCTAGTCGCATATGTGTTTTTTCTGTTAGCACTGTGTTCTTTGGGAAGAAAGCCTCAACTTTCTTGCATCAAATCATCTGCCATACATCATTTTGTCCAAAAAAATCAATTTTTCTTTTATCACTGCATATTACTTGTTCCCAAAAGCAATTTTCTTTGTCTAAGAACATTTTGGCAAATTAAAACAAGCAACAGTGTGACATGGTTAGTGATGGGGTTTTCGTCGTAGATTGTTTTCATACAACCTATTTCTATTTAAAAAAACGTAGTATTGCACAACTACTTTTGCTGATATCCTTCGATTCCAAAGTTTTGTAAATGCCATTCAAAATAACTCTTGGGTTTATATTAACCTCGCGACATAGTTTTTGTGCAGTTTTTGGTGACAGTTGGGGTTTTATTCTACGCCCCACCAAATTTTTTGTCGCGCCAAACTTTTTAAACTTATTTATAACAGACTACCTTTTAGATCTAGGTATAGCTAACTGGCTTGAAATAGTACTGTAGCTATTTCCCGACTTGTGGAAGTTTCTAATTGTGTGTCAAGTGCACGCTGAGCCCAATTGTCTTCCACGTTGTGTTGTTGACGTAAGAATAACAATAGAGACAATCTCAGCTACACGTAATTATATTTACTGGAATTATCAAAAGTTTTGTATATTTTCATCAAAATTTAACTTCACATGAGATTGTGTGATGAAATCAATAGCTTTCTCTTTCTCGATCAAGTTTTTTTCTTAGTCTTCTATTGCATTTGGCTAGAACGTAATTATTGTTTAGTAGATTTAGTTAATTTGAATGTCTATGACACGTCTATGTCTCGCAGTCCATAGAAGAACGTCACTTTCTCCTCTTGCAGAGTCCTGCATGTTTTATTGGTCTTACTTGGACGGTTTTGAGATGAGAGGTAAGTGGCCTTACAGTTATTTTTCATGGGATGCTTCTTCCTGTATTTGTTCAATGTAGCACATACCGTTCTTGTCCAGTTTCAATTTCGCTTTTCTCCATGTATTTTGTCAACATCCATATGGTGCATCCATTCAAAATTTACTTTATGAAATTGCGTTAACATTCTAAAAAAATAGACGCAAGAAGCAGTAATTTCTATTTCTGCATTTTTGCTTTATTTTACCTATCGATGCCTACACGTTCGTCTAAGCATTTTTTTGAGATCCGCAGAGGCCAATTTTTGCCTTGACGCGAAATATTAGAAGAATCAAACTCATATGATCTTAGAAATATTTTCCCTCCTAGATTGTTAAAAATACATTTTTAACCAATTAGAGTCATAAATAAATCGTCAAATAACTTATCTAATCCCATACCTTTCACAATCAACAGAGGAATGTGTGATATGTACCGAGAAGTATGTCCCAGTCAAAAAGGTTTTAAGATAGGTTAAATCGTTCAAGGAATATTGAAATAGTATTTGAGTTGAAGACTGGCTTGGCAGGTGAACAATGGCAAGCACAGTTAGAATGGTAAGTCCTGTTAGTGCTCTTATTTTATTTGAGAGAAACGTTATTGAAGAGAACATTTCTCAACGATGGGGAATTTCTGTGGTTACAGTACACAAATTTGTATATGATAATTTTGCTTTTTCTAAGGTCAGTTGCTAATGAGTTCCCAAAATGTTGATGCCAGAGAATAAATAGAGCTAAGTGCAGTTGTCGTTGACACTTAAGAAACAGCTGATGCATCTTCCTTACAGCTCAGATCTCTCACTCTCTCATTTCCACTTTTTCCCCCACCTCAAAAAACTTTGTGTTGAGAAAAGTTTTGTAGTGACGATAAAGAGAAGAGTATTGTGAGCAAATGACAACAAGTTATGTTCCGATATTTCCATGCTGAAGGAATACAAAAGCTTGTTTTTCAACGGAAAAAACTTGTTTTACAGAATAGAGATTGTAGTGAAAAATGAAGCAATTTTATCCTGGATGAAATGTGAGACATTATTACAATATCAACATCTTTTATTGAATAGCACTCGTATACATAAAATGTATTTATACAACAGGTTTATTTGTCCAATTTCTTGTTGGTGAGTGAGATATTTCAGCTATGGTACCAGGCAATTTAAAAATAGAGACCTGATACAGTTTTTAAACTCACTCCCATTTAATTGCAAATTATTTTCACCTGTCTGTTTGTCTGTCTGTCTCTCTTTCTTTCTCTCTTCCTCTCTCTCTCTCTTTCTCTCTCTCTCTCTCTCTATATATATATATATATATATATATATATATAGCGGAGTACAAGTCGATCTGGCATATTATTTGACCTCAATATTTGTTGCAAAAAAGAAAATTGGTTTAGACTTATATCTGCTGTATATGTCCCAAAACTTAGCCCGGAGTACTGGTAATCCAAATCTTATCCAATGGGCCAAAATAAGCATAAGAGTTCTCAATCTATTCCTCTAACCGGAAATTGCCCAAATAAATAACATACGCTTGCTTGGTTACGGTGACGTTCGTTTTGTGAATACAGAGAGGGCAACAATTGTTGGAAACGGCGTATTAATATAATACGTAATATGTATTAATTCTTATGATTTTATATTAATCTTTATGTTGATTTATAAAATATATTCACCAAACATGAGTTTAATTCTACTTATTTTTGGCACTTTTCTGGATTAACGATAAGTGATGTATATTGATTGTAAGGAATGTTGTTCTGCTGGATGGTGACTGATATGTATTTGAATCTTAACGTACAAATCAATCAATAGTTTCCCAGAAGAAAAATTTCTCGGCAAAAAGTCCAATTAATACGTCGATATATATATATAGTCATCCACAGACATATGTTTCGTTCTATCAGCAAAATTCAGTATCTCTAGACAGGCTAGATTCCCGAAGTTGAAATCGAAACCCGATTTACTTAAACGTCAACCCTAGATTCTACTACTCAGCCACGAGGAAACTAGCGCAAGCGAAGGAAATTTAAACGATTATGTATCACAAGAATATCTACTTATATATATATATATATATATATATATATATATATATATATATATATATATATATATATATATATATATATATATAAAATAAGTAGAATTTTTATTTATTTATTTTTTTAAGGTTCTCGATTTCTACGAAAGAAAGAAAAAAAAACCCTATTGACGTAGTATATCAATTCGCTGATTGAAAATTACGGCCGAAAAGTTCTCAACACCACCAAAGAATGAATTACGTCAAATGATGAACGTTTCATGCGTTTTCACCTATTCATCCACCCAGTTCAACACACATCATACCATTTCATAAGTTTCGAAAACCAGAAAGAAAGAAAGAAAGAAAACAATCTTCCACCCCAATTTTGGTTATGTAAGTGTTTATTTATTATGTGTGTTTAAAGTTTAATCTATTTCTATAACAGTAAACAGAAGTAAAAATTAACACGATGAAGAGAAGATGAACACTGTTTTTAACTGATCATTCAGTACAAATGTCGCTTTTAGAAAACTTCGTAGTTCCATGCAAAAACACATAATTTATTTATTAACGTAAAACAACTTATTTTATGCCAACTGAGAACAAAGAAACTATTCCTGTTAAGCTTCCCTTTGGGGAATAAACGCTTTACATCTTTTCAAAATCATTGATATTAGACACGTTTACAGTTTTTTTTTTACATTAAATAATAAACAAAGATATCATCATGAAATTTGACTGATTACGTCGTTTGAAAATCGTTCGACGTACATGTGGATAATAAATTATTGAATTAGAAAGCCGGAAAAAAATCTGGTATCCATTTCGATCGTGTGTTGTTGCTATTAAAGACATTGCAGAATACATTCAGATCAGATGAAAAAGAAATCGTAATCCAAATGGGATTCTGTTTGGGGAATTACGAAATGACAAAAGGGTTGAAAAGATGTGGTAAAAAAACACAAGAGCGATCTTTAAATTGGTAAAAGCTATTTTATCCTTTTGAAAAAATATTGGCAGTAAATTACAGAAAATTAAATTTCCAAGTTATAAAATCAAGTCAAATCATTATAAATGCGTCAAAATAGACAGATTTAAAACTAAAAGTGTCTCAGAGAAAAAAAATGAAAGAGAAAAAGAAAACACATTTAAAGTTAATGGACATTTGATTCAAAAATGCAGTTTTGAATTTTGTATATATTTCGATGATATCTGAAATCATTTTTAAAAACAAGTGATCTAAAATGAGACATTACACTGTCATAGAAAACAAGTGGGCAAGATCTTTGAGCACTGAGCTCATTGCTTGAGCTCAAATTTAGAATATCATTCGAGTGTTATCTCAACACCTCTTAACCGGTACTTTGGTGTGGGAGGAAATAAAATACCAACAGTTTATCAGTGTGAGGTTTTAAAATAAGAAATTAAAAAATTATTAGGACTGCTGAAAAGTATGTGGCCTTACCAAGATGGAAATGACATTTTTAAGCATAGCTGAATATTTATGAATTGGTTAAGAAAACTAGATAGATATAGTTTCAAGTGTTTTAGGGTCGAAATTAATTTATGGAATATGATTTTCTGTTTATTTCTCGAGATTATTCCGTTTTTATTCGGGTCACAAGTTCTTCTGCACCACACATCATGCGCTTTACATGGGGTAGATTATAGATATACTTAAATTATCCAAAGCCAAGTATGCCGATGTTTGGAACAATTCAATTTTTTTTCTTACATATGCATGTAATTAAAATTGAAAAGAGAGCTCAATGTAAACATATAATGAATTAAAATCCAGAGCAAATAACTCCATATGAAATAAAAACCTTTAAAAATCACTCATATTTTTTGTAATAATATTTATTAAGAGAGTCCGTAGGCGAGAAGTATTTGCTCCATCTTTCCTCTCTGTATGGAGTCAAAAGCCTTAGAGAAGTCGACGAATAATCATATTTACCGACCCCTCCGCTCGGAGCGGAGTTTAACAGGTTTGAATTCACAGTTTTCCGTCTCCCAGATTAGTTGCCTCACCAAGGCTGAAGAACCTAGTCTGCCCTACTATTTACCCATAGCTGGAGGGAGAATAATTGGATTCATACCTTTCCCAAGGGTATTAGTGCTATGTGAAATGCAATCAGTCTTGTTCAGGATTTGAACTCGTGTCGCCGTGTCCATTTCCTACGACGATAACCATTACACCAATGACACCTCCTCCATTACACGACGGGCAAGTCGACGAATAGTATTGCTGCCTTAATGGTTTTGCACGGTTACCTTCTAGAATTCGATGGATAGTCAAAATTTGTGATGTAGTGGATCGATTTCTCCGAAAGCCAATTTGGTTTTTCCAAAGTATTTTCTCAATGTTCAGTTCTATGCCGTTGCATACTAGAGCATTGTAGATCTTGGTAGCTATGGATGTAAGGGTTATACATCGGTAGTTCTTAGGTATTCCGAGGTCACCCTGTTTAAGAAAAGAGAGGATACATGTCTTTGTCCATCTATCTAGACGGGGATATTTGTTCATCTTGGCTAGTAGCTTTCAGTTTAACTTTCACATTACTCTTCCTTCTGCCCACTTCGTTTACCGTCTGCCATGTTATCCTAGATTGTCTATCTTTAACAGAGTCTCCTGCCTAATTGATCTGATTTTATATGTATTCTGTTTGTTCTTTCGGTATATCTTAGTTAATTCATTTTGTTCCTTCTTAAATATCTGTGTATTGAAATTGGTAGGGTTCCACCTATTGCATTTGGAAGCGTTTTTTTTTACGTCTGCACGCTTTTTTCTTACCTCTTACGTTTCCCATTGGACTTTAGGTTTAGCCCTTTGTTAAGTTGGTAGTTCTCATATTCGTCATTCGGAGTAAGTGTTTATAATATCTCCTGAAGTGCATCAAATTTGTTTCTTAGTGTTAACATATATTTATATCTAAGATCCCAGTTGATAAGCAGGAACAAGTCATAGTGTACGGTTGTTATTCGGGCCGCTCTCCTTCGTAGGTTCAGTCGTATCTTTGCCGTGACAATTCGGTAATCGGAGAACACACCCTCGAAAGAGGAGAATGCCTCTAAATTCAATGTGCTATTATTCCATTTCTTATTTATAAAGACGTAGTCTCTCTGTGCTTTTGTATTATTTGCGTCGGTGAAGGTCCATAGATTTCCCTTTATTTTCTGAAATTTAGTATTGAGGCATGTTAATCTATTTTCTTGCGTGAAATCTGTTAGATGTTCTCCATTTCTGTTTGACGAGTTGTGTTAGCTGAATTTGTTGTTTACGCTTTTACCAGTTTGGGTCTCTACCGATGACGAGAACGTTGTGTTTCGGAATGCTACAAACAAGGGAGGATAGCTCGTTATAGAAGGCGATGAGGTCAGTTTCTGCACTAACATTGTTAGGGCTGTATCAGGAGATGGTTCTTGCCCTGAAGTTGCCATTAGCTATCCTCAGTTGTATTTTATCGATGCTATTTAGTGATTTTAGGAACTGTGGTCCTATAAGCATACATAAATCTCATATCCCGGCGTTGACAGAGTTTTTTCCACTCAGATGCCGTGGCAAACGTCCATCCATTGACAGTTTAGTGGTATTTAATATTTTCGCTATGAATGTATCTGTGTAATTGTATGCATATTATGTCGATGTTTAGATCTATCGCAAAAAGAGTCACCTCCTGCAGTTGGCCTATTCTTTTTAAAGTTCTAACGTTGAATTTCGCTATTGGTATTGCGCTTTGCTTTTTAGTATTTTTTCCTTCAGTTTGAGCCCCGTAGCAGATTTTTCGAAGACTGGGGTCAGGGCTTCAACATCAGTGGGACGCGCCCCTTTTTTACCCACGTAAAGAGCGATGCGGTTTGGACAAGTGGTTTGAGTATGAGTCTTGGTAATCTTTCGTGGCTGTATATTTATTCTCATCTATTGAAGTCACCTTAATAGATGAGCTGCAGTAGTTTCTCGATCGAACTATTTGATGCCGGCCTTTTTTCCCGTTGGATTCGTACGCCCAGCAACTGGTTAGGTATGGCGTTGACCTCTCATTGGGTTTGACCACCGTTTTGCTCACGTGGCTTTTGGAAAAAATCCTTCCCCTCAGCTGTCTATATTAAAATTTAAATTAGTAAGAGTCCAGTTTCTTTTTTTTAATTACTCAGGGATGTATTATTTATGGTTCATTTAATCCTTAGAGCCATTCTGTTTTTATGCTAACTAATGTTTTCAAACTGTATGTTAGTAAGTAAAGTTGGCGACCATAGTCGAGGGTAACCCGAAGGCTCACTTTTCAATAGCTACTACACCGAGGTGATGGGGAGGGCGCTACTACTTTCCATGGATTGCTCCACTTTACCCTTGATCCCTAATTTATATTGCTGATTGTTATGCAAGGTGGACTCAAGTACCATTTTTTGAGTCTTTGGTATGAGTCGACATAGGATTGAACACCGGTCTCCCGGGCCATTGCCGAACACTCTAACCATCATGCCAATATGTATTAGCAGCTTTTACCTCCTTTTTCGTGGAGGTGCCCGTGGTGTAGTCGTTATCGTCGTAGGAAATGAACACGGCGACACGAGTTCAAATCCTGGACGAGACTGATTGCATTTCACATAGCACTAATACCCATGGGGAAGGTATGAATCCAATTATTCTCCCTCCAGCTATGGGTAAATAGTTGGACAGACTAGGTTCTTCAGCCTTGGTTAGGCAACTAGTCTAGGAGAAGGAAAACTCTGAATTCAAACCTATTAAACTCCGCTTAAAATTGACCTTGTGTCATATCCTGCCTGAGCGGAGGGGTTGGTAAATAGTACCTCCTTTATCATGGTTTATGTGCAACGGTTATTGGCGTTGGTTCCCTAAACTTCTAAGGAGACAATCATCTAGTGGTTGCTGGTTAATTCCTGACAACAAGCCAGTAACCAATACTTAACACTTGTACCCCGTTATGGCTAACGGAATCAGAACACGCAACCTCCGTGAATTCAATAAAGGACGTAGTTCGAAGTTCCGTGTACGTTCTCGAGTTAGAAAGACACCTGAAGAAGGCCGGAGGACATGTCGGCTGAAACGTTGAGGATATTGCAATACCAATAACAATAAAGATGAAGGCAATAGCCCAAAAAACATAAATGATGAAATACATCAAGTTTCGTCTCAGAAATTTAGACAACTAGGATATATATATATATATATATATATATATTGGGTTATATATTGCGGCTGAAATGTCCATACGTATAGGGTGCGGAAGCAAAACGAAATTATTTTTTTAAAATAAACAAAATTAGAAGATAGACACAAAACAGTAAATTTACTCAATATGGTCACCGCTTTTTTCAATTTTTGTATCGATACGCCTTCGAAACGATTTGAATGCCTTTGAAATAGATTCTTCAGACATTTTATTCCTTTCCTTCTAAATAAGTGTTTTTTTAAACGCCCCGTATAGCGTAACCAAAAGGTTTAAGGTCTACGTTTGAATCATTGCAGTGGGTTTCTTCTTAGTCACCATAGCGAGAGATGTGTGGGGGTGGTATCTATTTAGGTATTTCAGTAGATATGCATCCATATTTTACGAGTATTGCTCCCAATATTATTTCCTCCACAAATACAACACAAAATTTTACAATTGCGTGAAAGAAATGGAATAGACCACAACGAACATTAAACAACAAACAGTTTAATATGCATAAAACAGAATATGAAAACAAATAAAATACATGATGTGTAAATGGCCTTTTGGAAAATAAACTTTGGCAAGAAGAAAATAAATTTGTTTACAGGTGTGTGTATGTTCATGTTAACGGAGTCCGTAAATAAGTCGTTCTTACTTACATTAAGTTCATGCCTTGTTTTATGATTGTGGCGACAGCGTGTCGCGTTGATGAAAGACAATTTGTCGGTTTTTTTCTTTTGAACGTGATTCGTGGCCATCTGTAGCTAGGTTATGAACTTTGACTGTGGAAGAAAAGGAATTTGCCGGACAGAGTATCGGCTACTGCTTTACTGACTTAATGGCTAGGCTTGGTCTTTGTGAATGGCTCCCTAACTGTGCGTTATTTATACCGTAATAGTGGATCAAAGAATCGTCCTAAAATTTTGGTGCGTTGACATTTATTGACCAATGCTGCGTGCAATCCTGAACAAGTCCTGGCAGCAACACCCCACAAGACACCAACTGTACGGCCACCTGCCCCCTATCACGAAAACTATTCAAGTTAGACGAACCAGACATGCAGGACACTACTGGAGAAGCAGAGATGAACTCATAAGAGATGTACTCTTATGGATGCTCACACATGGCCGCGCAAAAGCAGGACGACCAGCTCGAACGTACATTCAGCAGCTATGTGAGGATACAGGATGTTGTCCTGAAGACCTACCTAGGGCGATGAACGATAGGGAGGAGTGGCGAGAGAGGGTCAGGGATATCCGTGCTACCAGCACGATATGATGATGATGATGATGGTTTTAGAGCCTAAATATTTTCTGTTTGTTGACTTCCGATCCTATTTTTCTAGAATGTTCTATTCCATGTTTTTAGCTGATTGGTTGAAAAATATAAAAATGTAACGTAAATGCTAACGCAATTTTGATACTAAATTTCTAGAATGTTCTTAAGTATGTTTTTTATTGCTTATTTTAAGACTAGAAAAAATGTGTATCCCATAGATGTTTAAAAGTTTCCGTTTAGTTTTTGTTCAATCCTTCACTCTCCCTTTACCTTGAAAAATCCGTTTTCTGTAACAATAATTTTCTTTGCTTTGTATACGGTAGACAAAGAAACTTTGGCTTTGTTTTGGCATTAAGCAAAACGTAGATTTTTTTATCGTTCTTTTTCTTGTTCACTCATATTGGGCTGAATTTTAATTAAAAAATTAAGTGCTTGAATAATAGAGCTAATCATGAAAATCGACATTTATCGCGTATTTTATTTTTAAATTAGACTAATCAGACTAAAAAAATGTTTTAGAAATTATTCCATATTTTGCTTCTGCAACCTGTAGTAAACGCATGAATCCAATCCGCCCTATTCAATATTTTGTTTCCGTTGAACTCGTTACTTGAAATGTCATGTCAGTTATGTGAACTTTCATCTGACGATTGTGGGATCCGCATGAAACCTCAAGAAAGATTTTCATTAAGTACAGAAGTTGGTTATTTTAGGGCTTAGAGTTTCATTGCCATAGTATATATATATATATATATATATATATATATATATATATATATATATATATATGTACAATGAAAAAAAAGCATGCTAAAAGAGTTCAATACTTCTATGGCAGTGAAAGTCTAAGCCCTAAAATAATAAAGTTTTTGACACAGCTCTTTTGTCCAGTCTTTGTGTTCTTTTACTCCCAGCAGCCTTTTGAAATAGTTTTGCTTACTCAACAGGGATCTATTGACAGCTATTCTGCCATAAAGGCCATCTTTCCTGAGTATATATATATATATATATATATGTGTGTGTGTGTGTGTGTGTGTGTGTGTGTGTGTGTGTGTGTGTATATATATATATATATATATGCACAACCAGTTAAAAGTATTTCGCCACACTCAAAAAATGCATTTCTCAACCTAAATCTCTTTATTCATGGAACCTGTTAAGCACCACAATTTTTCATTTTATTTTACTAAATACAAATCATCCTCTGTGATTTTGATTTAATATAACAAGGTAGCTTTTGAAAAATCGATTTGAAGGCGGTTTTTCATCTTTAATACTGAGCACGAATAAAAGTTTTTCCAAAGTTACATTAAACCAGAATTTGAATTCATTTTAAACTATATTGAGATGAATTACTCCTTAGTAGATATTGCTTCATTAGACAACAACTTGCGTGAAAGAACGCTCACTACACCAATGGTGTAAAGCGATGTCGTGAAAAAAATGTATCGACATCTATTCTGAGGAAAATACTCAGTGAAGCTGGCCTATATGGCAGAATTGCTGTCAATAGATCCCTGTTGAGGAAGCAAAACAATTTCAAAGGGCTGTTGGGAGTAAAAGAACACAAAGACTGGACAAAAGAGCTGTGTTGAAAACTTTATTGGACAGATTAAGTTCGAAATGTTTTGTTCAAATAGGATTATCTATGCACAGCAAAGACTTGGTGAAAGTGCTGCAACCCCAAGTATTACACCAACCATAAAGCACAAAGTTAGCTATGTAATGATGGCATTTGCACTATGTAATAAGGGCATTTGCACCCGATGAAGGGCAAATTGAATCAGACCGGCTATTACAGCATACTGCAGCATCACGCAATTTCATATGGAAGGCAGCTTGTAGCTCAAGGATTTGTACTCATGCAAGGTAATTATCAAAAGTATAACAGTAAAATATGCCCGAAGTACATTAAAAGCAAAGAGGAACAGCACGTCCATTATTACTTCAACTGATTGCTTGTCCGGTGCAATCAGCGGACTTAAATCCTATTCAACGGGTGTGAGATCAGATAGAGCAAAAATGCAGAGCTAAGCAACCCACAACTGTCGTTCATATCTAACAACTCTTGCAAGAAAGCTAGACAGAACTATTTTCAGTCTATCTCCACTCTTTCTTAGAAACAATGCCAATAATCTGTGAAGCAGGGAATTGCGGCCAAAGAGGTTATTTTACGTGATTAAAAGTCGTAAGTTTTTATTTTTCATTTTTTGCTTTAATTTGTATTTAATGTGACTCAGGAAATTTTGTATTTAACATAATAATTGAAACCGTTGTAGTGAGTCAAATTGCTTTATAAAAAATAAAATTTTGGGGGTACGACGTAAATTTTTCAAAAGGGGGACAAATGTTTTTGATAGGTAGTATATATATATATTTATAATTTTATTGTAGGTTCAAAGAGAGAATAAAAAATATTTTAAAATAGGTAATTGCACGAAGAGATTTTTAAAAATGTATTCATTTATTTATTTTGTTCTTACATACGGGTATGTTTCCAGCTTGTTGATTTCATCAAAAATATATATATATGGCACAAGGCCTTGTTAATGTTCTCTAGAGAAAGCAACTAGCTGGAAACATACACCTATTTCAGAAAAAAAACAAATTCAAAAAATACAAATCTCTTCGTGAACCGACGTATTTTAATATATATATATATATATATATATATATATATATATATATATATATATATATGTATATATTCATCAGTACCCAGTTGCTAGATGGATGATATTGTCGCATAGAATTTACGAGATAATAAAGTCTATGTCATATGTTTAACTATACGTCTTAATGAAACATCAATTCATTTCCTCAAATAGTAATAATTTTCAAAAGCATTTGTGTGACTCATTCATTTAACAATAACTGTAACTTCCACTTTGCGTCAAAGTGGGCTTGGAAGGAATCACAATAAAAGGTACCCTATACTCCAAAGAGCTCCAGAACTGAATTTTAAAAATCTGATGTAGTCTAGTGTCATACTCAGAACAAACGAACAAAATAATTATTCAGTGTTTGTTAAACATACTTCTTTTGCACAAATGGTGGCGAAGAAGATGTTTGTGCACATCTCAGCACTCAGTTGTTACGTGAATTGAATTTTTGTTGCATGGAATTTTTTTCGTGTGAATAAATTCTATATCCTATCTTTAAAGATTCACTCTATATGAAACACCGTCACAATATATATATATATATATATATATATATATGTGTGTGTGTGTGTGTGTGTGTGTGTGGTTGCCACTAGCAAAACGCAAGGCTTTTCAAATGTATTGAGCTCTCGGTAGACGTTAAGCGGATATATGTAAACAAAACAAATTCGATACATAAGGGTTTAAATTTCCTTCGCTCGAGCTAGTTTCCTCGTGAGTGGTAGAATCGTGGATTGGCGTTTCAGTCAGCAAGGTTTCGATCCCAGCTTCTGAAATCAAGCCTGTCTAGTCACACTGAAGAATTGTGATAAAACGAAACAGTCAGTCTGTAGAAGACTATATACATATATATATATATGATTTACATATACATATACATTATATAATATATAAGGAGGTGCTTATGTTGTAGAATTGTGCTCCATGATCAAGGCACTGTGCATTTTACATAGAGCTTATAACCTTTGGAAAGCTATGAATTCAATTATTCACTATCTCATTATAGGCAAAGTGTAGAGCAGATATTTTTGTTTGAAGGGGTTGAATATATACATACATACATATATATATATATATATATATATATATATATATATATATATGTAGTATTTTTCGTCCAGTTAAACCGAAGTTGGGAGTAATTCCATCAGGATAAGAAGTGAAGTGGGCTTAATGAAGAGGTAACTCTTCACCCCTTTTTCTATCCCCTCCCATTCTTCTATCCCCTCCCACTCTGATGTGTCTATTCTAGTTTTTTATCAAAAAGATCTGATGAAGACCTGTTAATTTTTTTTTCGTGTTTTTGGAAATTTCAAAAATGCGTAACAGGATTGAAATGAATTTATAATCCTATGTAACCGGTTTCGTTGTTTTTTCTGAAATTATATATATATATATATATATATATATATATATATATATATATAAGGGTGGGTTCATAAAAATATGCTGCTGTAAGCAATTAACTCTGATATGACATAGTTGTCGAAATTTAAAATAACAATAATTGAACATTAAATTACATGCATCACATTAACTCACAGATACCAACTGAATTTTCTCGTGTATTTCTGTTTAACCTTCGAGCGTAATTTACAAAATAAATTTTTACAGATTAAAAAAAAAGATGTTTACACTGTTGAATTATGAAAATTTCTATTTCATTTAATCAAGTATTTGTGTAAATGCAATTTTTAAAGAGCTGTGATGATAACTAGTTGATTTAAATTGTACTGTCTCGAAGATCAGTGGGATACTGACATTCAATTGTGGTGAGTGTCTATTGATAGTTGTTCAAGAAAATATCACAATCCAGAGTTAAGGATTTGGTTAGAAAACGAGGTGCCCGTGGTGTAATCGTTATCGTCGTAGGAAATGGACATGGCGACACGAGTTCAAATCCTGGACGAGACTTGTTGCATTTCACATAGCACTAATACCCTTGGGAAAGGTATGAATCCAAATATTCTCCCTCCAGGTATGTGTAAATAGTAGGGCAGACTACGTTCTTCAGCCTTGGGAAGGCAACTAGTCTAGGAGAAGGAGAACTCTGAATTCAAACCTGTTAAACTCCGCTTAAAAAATTGACCTTGTGTCATATCCTGCCCGAGCAGAGAGGTTGGTATATATGGTTAATGATTTGGTTGGAAATGTCCTATCAATATTAGCAAAGAATTTTTTTTCTCGGTAAAAAGGTCTACTGAAAAGCTCATAGGCTGACTAATATTCTCTCATTGAATGTAACTAAATGAAGTTTGTTTTTTTATTTCAACATAGTCCCGTTTGCCCTTTACACACTTCATCTACCTGGCTTGCTATGCTTTGAAACTATCAGTAAAAAATTACCCAAACTCAGATATGATGTAACCATTGTCGCTAATGAAATTATATCCGACCATGTAATGAGCCAGTACAGGGGATACTGAGGGATTGATTGAATGTAGCATTAATCAAAGTGAATAAATGAATGCATCACAACACACATATAGAGTGTTTAAGAATAATGTGTAATTTCCTATGATAATCACTAGACCAATTCTCTTGCACAGTTGGCTGGGGCTGTAGAATACACCGACTGAACCTCTGCTGAGGGGTAACACCCCCTTCCTAGTGTCCTGGATATGACATTAAACAATCTGATCGAGAGGTTCCAATGATGCTGGAGCTTTGGAGAATACGGAGCACCCCTTCACCGGCCCGGAGTGGTAACACCTGATAGGGTCCTCTCTATAAGTCAAATAGAACTAAACAGGATATTTATGCTAAATTGAATTGCTTGAAATAGAACAGTTTTGACATGCAAACTGCGTATTTATGCTAAACAGAATTGTTAGAAATAGAACTGTTTTTGACATTGAAACTGTACTACGCTAAACTGAATTGTTTGAAATAGAACTGTTTTGATATTTATATGTGTAAACAAGACAATTTATACTAAACTATTTTTTTTTAATTAGAACTATTTGATTAAATTGAAATGCTTGAAATAGAACAGTTTTGTTTGACAATTAAGCAATGTCATTATGCTAAACTAAATAGTTTCAAATAGAACTGTTTATTTGTATAAAAATGGATTTGGCATTAAATAGCCTACAGAGGTTGATGCGCCATAAAACGCAAACGAACCAACCAAATCATATATATTTAATATATATGTATAAAGAGGATTAGGCATTAAATAACCTACAATGGTTGATATGCCATAAAACCCAAGTAAATTAAACCTTGATCCATT
This sequence comes from Sepioteuthis lessoniana, assembly GCA_963585895.1. Lineage (NCBI taxonomy): Eukaryota > Metazoa > Mollusca > Cephalopoda > Myopsida > Loliginidae > Sepioteuthis > Sepioteuthis lessoniana. The sequence continues at coordinate 12,979,698 of OY757928.1, read as the reverse complement.
CTCATTAAAATGATCTCAAATTTTAAAAGCACATGTTGAAATAACTTCCAACTCTTTACTCATTTTTACTTTCCGGATAAAAAAAGTCTCATTCACTTGAAATGATAAGTTTTTAAAATATTAAACGTAGAATTTGAGTTATTTCAACCCTTGCTGTTAAAATTTGATATTGAACGAGGATTGGTCAAGTTACTATTAAATTACAAAATGATCTAAATATTTCTGAAGCACACTGTCTATTGATCTTTGTCCTATATTAGACTGCATAACGGCAAGCCAACCAAAATATCTCTGTCACGCATGAGCAAACGTTTTTGAGTAGCAGACCAGATGAGACATTGCTCCTCATCATGGGTGGAGTGATGAACTACTAAAATTATTCAAGATAAGTTTTAGTTGAAGTTACCTCAACCATTTTCCTCAACAGAAGACCATATGCGTAAGCATGTACGTTAAAATATGGAAAATTTAATTTCTTCTTCTCGCCAGTAAAGAAAATACTGAGATCTTGTTATATCATTACTGATAACTATATGACAAACACACTCAGCAGCTTTGATTCATTACGGAATAATTTAAAAATGGAATACTTAAAAAAATAAGTATTTGATACATCATACGGGATACATTGATTTTTTAAAGTATTCTCATCTTAAAATTTATACCTACTTTGATCTGAGCATGTGCGCCTTGGATAGTGTAATGTTTAACAAGCTAGACAGGCAAACCTAGACGATTGAGTTCGAGTCTCATTGAGTGTCACATTCATTTGGCTTTGGGCAACATCTGAGCAGAAAGCTTTGTAAATTAGTACTTTGATCTGGACATTGAAGAAAACATTGACTATTTTCATAATCTGAGAATCAAAGAGAGGTGTAATTGTTAAAAGGCTGGAATGCAGAATCGTAGTACGTGAGTTTGAACTCCAGTCGCGCTATTACATTCACTCTCAGACAATTACCCTTGGTAAAGGCATGAGCCCCCTGATCCTCATATGTATGTGTTAAATAGCACCACTAATGTCTTTTTAAAAGGATGGATTTGGCATTAAATAACCCGAGAAGTTTGATATACCATTAAATAATAAACAATCTTGCACGTGTGAATCGGACTTTTCTTGAAACTATTATCTAAAGGAATCGATGGAATGCTGGTCGACGTTTGAGCTATATTCTGCTGGGAAACAAATTAGGAGGTGCTCGAGGCGTAACAGTTATCGTCTTAGGAAAAAGAATCGATGACCTGGTTTCGAAACCTGAGCGAATCGGACTCTGTTTCACTTCACGCTAATGCTCTAGGGAAAAACGAGGAACCAACTATTCTCCCTTCCGCTTCAGGGTTACAAAAATGAATAAATAAATAAATAACCTAGATTTTAAAACATTCACACAAATTATGATAATTGATGTTGTTCATGACAAGTTTGAACAATTTATGGCCAGTAAATATTTGGCTGGGTATCAATTAACGTTAATTAGGACTAAACAGAGGAATAGTATGAAGACGAAATCATATGTTAATAACTAACAATAGTAATTCAATATGTTAAATAATTCAGTTGTTGGTTGGTTGTTGTTTCATGGAATATCAACGCTTCTGAGTCATGTAATACCAAATTATATATATATATATATATATATATATATATATATATATATATATATATATATATATACAATTTGGCATTATATATATATATATATATATAAACTTGAAAAACAAGCTAATCCTGGAAGAAGATAAATCTAATATAAAAGAAAGTTAGTCGACTCTATAACGTTTTGGTTCCATTGACCAATCATCAGGACTAGAAGGGATGATATCGAGTGATGTTTAATCCGGGATGGATGTTTCATAAAATACAAAAATAAGGAGGAATTATTTTATACTTTCTCTGTATATATACAATTTCCTCCTTGTTTTTTTTTTATTTTATTAGATATTCATCGGTGATAGAATACTTCGACATTGTAGCAGGAGTACTACAAGGGGACACGCTGGCTCCGTATCTCTTTATCATTTGTCTAGACTACGTACTTAGAACATCGATTGACAAAATCAAAGAGAATGGCTTCGAACTGACGAAGAAAAGAAGCAGAAGATATCCCGCAACAACAATTACCGACGCCGACTACGCCGATGACATAGCGATACTGGCAAATACACCTGACCAAGCCGAAACACTTCTGCATAGCCTGGAACGAGCAGCAGCAAGCATAGGCCTCCATGTTAATGCACACAAAACGGAATATATGTGCTATAACCAAACGGGGGACATCTCCACTCTAGAAGGAACCCCTCTTAAACTAGTAGACAAATTCACGTACCTAGGAAGCAGCGTCGAATCAACCGAAAAGGACATCGAAACGAGGTTAACGAAAGCATGGACAGCTATCAATAGGCTATCGACTATATGGAAATCAGACCTAACCGATAAAATGAAACGCAGTTTCTTCCAGGCAGCGGTCACATCGATACTGCTATATGGATGCACTACATGGACGCTAACAAAACGGCTCGAGAAGAAACTAGATGGCAATTACACAAGAATGCTGCGTGCAATCCTCAACAAGTCCTGGCAGCGGCACCCCACAAGACACCAACTGTACGGCCACCTGCCCCCTATCACGAAATCTATTCAAGTTAGGCGAACCAGACATGCAGGACATTGCTGGAGAAGCAGAGATGAACTCATAAGAGATGTACTCTTATGGATCCCCACACACGGCCGCGCAAAAGCAGGACGACCAGCACGAACGTACATTCAGCAGCTGTGTGAGGATACAGGATGTTGTCCTGAAGACCTGCCTAGGGCGATGAACGATAGGGAGGAGTGGCGAGAGAGGGTCAGGGATATCCGTGCTGCCAGCACGATATGATGATGATGATATATATATATATATACATAGTGTTTATGGATGTTTTATGGCACATCAACTGTCGTAGGCTATTTAATGCCAAATCCATTTCTATACAAACAACAGTTCTATTTCAAACAAAACAGGTTAGCATAAAGTCAGAGTTTAATTGTTAAATGCATTTCTATTTCACGTTATTCAGTTTACTCAAACGGTTCTTATTCAACCAATTCAGTTTAGCATAAGTACGCAGTTTAAATACCAAAACAGTTCTATTTCAAGCAGTTCAGTTTTCACCTAAGTACACCGTTTATTTCTATTTGACCCACAGTTTGTGCTCTTATCGTGTGCTACCACTCCGGGCCAGAGTGGACCTGGGGCGATGGCAATGAAGGTGTACTCCACATTCCCCAAAGCTCCATTACTGGAACCTCACCATCAGATTGTTTAGTGTCATTATCAGGACACTCGGTATGGGGTCTTACCCCTCAACAGAAAAGCAGTCAGTGTATTCTACAACCCCAGCCGACTGGGCAATATATATATATATATATATATATATATATATATATATATATATATATATATATATATATATATATAATGTGTATTAAAATTGTTTGCGCTAAATAGCAATATTTAAAACCTTTTAACTATATGTCTAATTTGAATTATAGGTATTAGATTAAGACGCGTGTAACCATTTGACTGTGTGCAAATTATTGAGTGGTGTTGAATAGAATAATTAATGCTTAAACCAATAATTATAACATATTCACTGAGTGCAAATGAATGCTTAATATAGAATAAATTTATTTGTGTCAGATACCAATATTTGAAATCATTTCGCTGTGTATACCAATTGCAATTCTTGTGTGCAAATAAATTAGTTGTAACACAGCTTTAAGTGAAATTTTCTACAAAAAATGTGTGTAAAGAAATGAATAATGATATACTGTGACGTTTATAAAGAAATAATTAAATCCATTTAACTGTGCACAATTTTAAATGTTATCAGGAATATATTTTGACCCTAACCTTTTGGCCAATCAACTCTGGTGTATTGATTTTCTTACTCCTCCCACACTTCTCATCATCCGTCACAGACTCCCTGCCTTCCTTGAATCTCTTATGTCACTCAAAAACTGATGCTCGATTAATGCAAGATGGCCCAAAAGCAGTCTGAAGCATTCCATACATTTCTCTGGCATTTTTCCCAAGTTTAAAACTGAATTTTTTTTTTGCATATCGTTCTTCTAAAGTGTCCTTACGTCCAGATCGCATTTTAAAAATTCACCAGCTGTGACAATCCGGCTTTAGTAGGGTGTATTCCAATTGCTGCGGTAGCTGTTCCTTTGAACCTGAAATCATCATTGGTCAGTCATTTCATAAGATGTATAGCAATAACATAACTAATTTTCAAGAGTCTACGACAAATTTAAATGCCAGTAAAAAAAGTCTGAAAACTTATATATATATATATATATATATATATCGCGGTACCTGAAATTTGTGCTAGACTAAACAAACAATATTCTTATGATCTTACTGTTTACATTAAAGATGATTTTCAGTTATTAAAGATTGAATTAAATGCATAGTATGTCAAATGCATTTTTCGAATGTTTGTGTTCAACCGCAGAGCGTAACTTTCAGATGAAATTTTGATCAATTGGAAAAGGCATATTCAATTAAATTATACTAACTTATATTTATAATCAATCATTATGACATTTTTCTAGAACTATTATTATATCTAAAAATGCCACCGAAGAAGACTTTTTAATGATACTGAGGATGATAAAAATATTTAAAAATATTTTGGCCCATTTTTTACAACAAATCAGATTCAGCTTAAAGGTTCTGTGTAGTCATTAATTAAAATCAGGGCAAAAATCTTCTGCAGATCTTTACCTTAACTGTCACATCATTTTATGATGGAAAGAAATTATTGCAAGTCGAATTTTGCGTATTGATGGTGAAGTTTTTCAATGGCGAAAGAGAGCTTACAAATATCAAGTGTTCATTATAATTTGCATAAATTCATTGATTCTCCCTAAAATGTTTTAAGATACAACTGTAGTAAATGACACGGTAAACTTAATAAATAAAAAATAATTCTAAATTTCTACGGGAAAATTGCTAAGAATACACACCACTGTCCGCTTGGTGGCTGAAAGGTCTGAAACTTAGGCTAACGTAAAGTTGGGCGGTTTTCGATCCCGGCTTCGAGCGTCCTGCGTGTCTAGCCACACTGAAGAGTTCTGATAGAACGAAACAGTCTGTCTGTGGATGACTATATATACACTCCCCCATGGGGGTTGAGCACTTTGGCGAAGGAATTGTCGGCCGCCCCTAGCGTAATGCAAAGTTCTTCGAAAGAATTGAGCACTCTGGTAGCCGATAGGGTATAAAAAATGTAAACAAAGGCTGCTGCTGCTGTTGCTAAATAAAATACCTTAAAAATTCCCTTAGTCTGTCTGTGGATGACAATATATATATATATATATATATATGACTATATAGATTTATATACTCCCCTACCCCCGTAGGGTTGAGTTCTCTTGCGAATGAAGTAATCGTGTTGCCATTAGCGTTTATTGCAAGTCACTTCATATATGAATTGAGGCTTCAGTAGCCGTTACACGGATGTATGTAAACAATAGTAATTGTGATTCGTAACTGTTTAAAATTTACTTCGCTGCTAGTGGTTCCTCGTGGCTGAGGGTTAGAGGCTTTGATTGTCGTTTGAGTCAACCGGGTTTCGATCCTAGCTACGGGAAGCTAGTATGTCTCGCCACAATGATGAGTTGTGATAGAACGAAACACATCTGTCTGTGGATGACTATATATATATGATTGAAGATAATAGACATTTTTTGTATACATATTTTTTATTAATCCTTTCGAATTGCCGTATTGATCTTATGAGATTCAGCGGGAATTGGATGATAATTCTTCCGTAATTAGTTATTTCCCAAGTACTTTCTGACCAACTTTGGGCCTTCATCAGGGGAGGATGTATTACAAAACAGTACAAACGCTCTTCTTGCAGAGAAATAATCTACATACAAAAGTTACATGCCTTTTGCAATACATCCTCCCCTGAGGATGGCGCAGAGTTGGGGAGAAAGTACTTGAGAAATAATTAATTATGGAAGATATATCAACCAATTCCCGCCGAATATCATAAGAGCAATACGGCAATTCGAAAGTATTAACAGAACAAAAAAAAAACGTGTAGACAAAAAATGTCTATTATGTTCAATCAAATATGTATCAATGAAGAAATACTGCCAATATATATATATATATATATATATATATATAGATATATATATATATATATATATATAGTGAAATGGTAGATTTTGGTGAATTTTGAAAGGATGATTAGGATAAATGAAAAGATGAGTAAATCAGACGCTAACAAAAGTTTTAGTGGGAATAGTTAATTCTTTATTGAATATTTCCATTTGTCTGAAGAAATTCTTGAATAAAGAATGAAATATTAAAACTAAATCGTTTGTGTCTGATTTATCCATATTTTCAGTTATTCTTATTATATATATATATATATATATATATATATATATATATATCACTCTACAAACGCGTTTCCGGTTAACCAATGGGTAAAACTGATAAAGGGGAAAGAGAGATAAGTTCCTAGAACTTGCAAGAGAATTGAAAACGCTATGAAACAAGAAAGTGACGTTGATACTAATAGTTATCGGTACGGTTGGTACAGTCGGCAAATGATTGTTACTGGGAATGAAGGACTTAAAAATTAGAGGACGAGTTGGGACCATCTAAAAACTACACCATTTTTGAAATCCGTCAGAATACTGTGAAAAGTTCTGGAAACTTGAGGTGACTTGCTGTATCTCAGATTCCTATGGAAAACCATCAGCTAACGCTGGCATGAAAAACTCCCAAATGAGTGACATAATATATATATACATATGTGTGTGTGTGTGTGTGTGTGTGTGTGTGTAAGTATGTGTTTATTTACTGAGTCATATTTAATAGACTATATAAGTATCTACAGTGACGTGAAACGCATAGTCAGGAGTTTATTTTCCGTTCTTATTCTATTTCTATTCTAATTTGAAAATATTGGGATTTTTTAAGGGCTGATTTTACCCTATTTGTGCGCAGTGCATTGTAATGATTTTTTTCTGATTAAAAATGCTTTTAGCATAAAGCTTAATCAAGATTAGGATTAAAATTACAATTGATATATACATATATATATATATATATATATATATATATATATATATATATATACATAATTTTATGTTTGTCTACATTTTGCTTATATAAACAAAATTCGCTTTGTTGTAGAAGTTCATTATCATGTGTCTATAAAAATAAAGGAAAATCTTCAGATGCACAAATATAGTTGCAAGTTTAGTGCAATGCGTATTCCTTCATAGAAAATTCTGATAATCACTGCATATAGGCTTCTCCTTTGCAATCCGTGCTTGTTTCTCACTCGAGAGCATGAAGTTTTTGCTTGTCATTTCCACAACCTCTGGCCATATTACCGCAGGGCGTTTGAGATCATGATTTTGACTTCGAGACGTGACGTCATACTCACTAAGATCTCGCACGAATTCCACTGCTTCCAGCTAAATGGAAAGAACAAAGAAAATAAACGAATGAAAATAAATTGATAGATAGATAGATAGATAGATAGAAAGAAAGAAAGAAAGAAAGAAAGAAAGAAAGAGAGAGAGATAAAGGAAGAGGAAGGTGGGAAGATGTAAGTAGAGAAGGGAACAAAAAGAAAAAAATTAAGTCCGAAGAAAATTTAGAAAAAAACGAATGGAAGAAAACAAAAATGAGAAGCTTCAACATGGAGAAGATGAATAATTATAAATATTATACGAGAAATATCGCAATAAACGAGAAGTAAATCTTGTAAAAAAATAGGAGCAAGAAAGGCTTTGATAAAAAGCAAACAGAATAACGTTGAAAATTTTTGAGAAAAAAAAACAAACGAAAGAAATTGATATATGAGGCGTTAATTAACTATGTGATAACGTATGTATTAAACAACTACAGAGAAGAAATAGATAGATAGATAGATAGATAGATAGAGAGAGAGAGAGAGAGAAAGAGATAGATAGATAGATAGAGAGAGAGAGAGAGAGATAGGCTGGCTTATTTTTAATCAGCACTTTTTATTTTTTTTTAATTTTAATTTTTTTCATTGAGGTCGAGGAAAAAGATTTCTTATCTGGTCCAATTAAAAGTAGCATTTATCTTAAAGATTTTCAAACATTTATGCATTGGCGCAACATAATCTACCGACTCTACATGTAACCATGTGTTGTAATAATCTAATTTTACTATACAAAATAGAATGCTTCAATGCATGTATACTTTAGAAAGATCACTTCTTAAAAAGCATAAAATATTAAAGCAACCTTGATACCCGCGCTTTTTGATTTAACAGATAACAATGATATCGAGAAGACTACCAAAAAAATGACATTGAAAAAGAAAACACACACACACACACACACACACACACACACACACACACACATAAATATATATATATATATATATATATATATATGCTTCGTTCAATGCAAATATAAAAAATAACATACCTCTATTATCTTATGTAGATGTAATATATGTTTCATTGTACACGTATCTTCATAACTAAATGATATCCTTACTGCAAAAATGTCATTATTGTCCAGAAAAAGTCTTCGTATATATTAAACCAACAACACAGCAGTGCGCAGAAAGTCACACAAAGTCACTTCTTCAGCAAAGTAAAGGTGGTTTGAATTCAAAGTTTTTCTTCTAGATCGGTTATCTAACGAAGTATTACGAATCCAGTTTTCCCTCTCTCCAGGACTTGTTTGAATTTACATCTTTCCTTCTTCTTGGCCAGTGGCCATACGAATACAAAAAAGTCCACCGTACTAATCACCAATTGCTTGGAAAAATTCTTGGAATCATAACTTCGGAGAGATATTAGAGCTAAGTGAAAAGCAAACGGCTTCATTCATAATTTCAGTTCTTTTGGTCAAGTCCACATTAGAGAACGGCAACTATTACACCAGAAGCAATTATTTTAAATTTTGTATTTAATACTTCAAACGCCACCTTTCCCCCATTTTCTTATATGAAAAAGAACAGAAAAATTTTACAATATTTCAAAGAAGAGTAACCACAGAAAAAGTTTTTATAAGTCTGCTTCTACACATCTACCTCGGCAGCAAACTTTACCAAGGCACAGTATATATTCCCTATATATATATATATATATATATATATATATATATATATACGTGGTGTATTCAATAAGTTTCCAGACTTTTTTACAGGCATTTAAAATTGTCGTACACTCTTGAAAATTCCCTATGTTATTGCTACACATATTATGAGATGGCTGATTAATTTTTATGATTTCAGGTTCAAATCAACAATATGCAATAAAATTATGTTTTAAACATGGAAAGAATGCCGCAGAAACGTATGGAATGCTTCAAACTGCTTATGGACCATATTGCGTCAACCGATAAATCAGTTGTTGTGTGGCATAAGAGAATCAAGGAAGGCAGGTACTCTGTGAGGGATGATGAGAGGTATGGGAAGAGTAAGGATGTCAATACACCAGAGTTGTTTGGCCAAAGGGTTAGGGTTAGGGTTATTACGTTGAGGTTTTAAGGGAGTTCAGGAAGACATTTCATCGGAAGTGGCATTTCGACCAGGACAATATACCAGTCCACAACTTCATCCTTGTCACAGACTATTTGACCAAGATGGGCATCAAGACTGTTCCTCAACCTTCCTATAGTCCTGACCTTGCTCTCTGTGACTTTTGGTTATTCCCTAAGCTCAGAGGCTGTCGTTATGAGACAATTGAGGAGATAAAAGAGGCTGTGACGAAGGTCATTGATATGCTCACACAAGAGGACTTCCATGGGGCCTTCAAGAAGTTGTTGGATCGGTACAACAAGTGCATTGCAGCCGGAGGAGATTAATTCGAATGGGACTAGAGTTTCATGTGTGTACTATCAATAAAAGTGCCCATACGAAAAAAAGGCTGGAAACTTATTAAATGATCCTCGTATATATATATATATATATATATGTGTGTGTGTGTGTGTGTGTGTGTGTGTGTGTGTGTGTGTGTGAGTGAGTGTGTGTGTGTGTGAATGAGTGTGTGTGTGTGACTGGGAGAACCAGAGAGAGAGAGAGAGAGAGAGAGAGAGGGAATCATTTTATCTCTTAAAGGTTGTCAAATATCCTCGATTGGTAATTCCTGAACTTATAACTAGAGATATGTAATGTTATAAATGACTTCAATTTCTTTTAATAAGTTCCTTTTGTAATGAAATGCTGTAAAAAATCTAAGCATCACCACGGCTTCAACTTTTTGATTTTAACGGCATGTCAAACAGTCATGGGTCATATCATGCCTAGAGATTAGGAAATCGTGTTTAGATTGACAATTTTCACTTAGTTATTTGTTTTTTGTACGCTTTACTATAGAATACTAATTATTCTTAAACTGAACAATTTGACCTCAAATGTGATCCAAACAATTACTTGCATTCAGGGTTGGAGTGAACCTGGGATTAATGGCTGTTAAAGGTACTCCACCCTCGTCAGATCTGCAATTTAGTGCCATACCTAGGAAAGCCCTTTGGTGGGAGTCTTAAAGTTTACTGAGAACTTAATCAGCCTATTCTATGCCCTACCGGCAGGGTGAAAAGGCCAAAGCTATGATGACCATAAATCTGAAAGAATATAGCACAAGGAAATATTGGAAGTAATTTCAGACCTATTACATGTCTGCCTTTAAGAAACACACACACACACACACACACACACAACACCCCCCCACACAAAGAGAGAGATCCTTTTAATATGCGGAGAAATTTTGTGAAAACGTAAGGACGCTAGACGCTCTAACAATATCTAAAAATATTCGAATTAATTTCACTCATATAGATTGAAAGAAAATAAAGTAAAACCTCATAGGCTTAAACATAAATGATTTCATTAATTATTTATTAATTCATGATATTCAGGTTAGTTCTTAACGAACTTGGAAAATTATGACGGAAAAAAACGCAGCCTGAGAAATTGGTCATCAAAAATTCGTCTTATTGATGAGCATATACAGTATTTATCACGCTTCTGTACATTCGTAGTAATGTATGTTTCCTGTGAGCAAAGTTATGTTTGGGCTGAGAAAAAAGAGAAGACAAACGCTGAAAGCGTCTTCCAATTGCTTTGACTTTCTCCTCAGGATTCTTTCGCATTTTTTTTTTCTTTGAACGTTAGATTTTCCCAAAAGCTTTCAGCCTTGCAGGCAATCAGTAATGTCTTCCGCTTTTGCCGAGTCAATCGTTGCTAAAAGGTTTGGTGTGTGTGTGTGTGTGTGTGTGTGTGTGTGTGCGAATGACATGGCAAATAACGACACCAGCTGCAGAGAAAATGAGTTCGAATGAAAGACAATCTCATAACTAAAACTTCGTTGATGATTTTGGTGATTCAAGCAAATATGGCGTTGCTGCTTGGATGAACTTTATGTCTAATAGAATTATGGCAGATCAAAGTTTGCGATCAAAGAAATAAAAAAACACGAAATAAGAACCTTTATTCTTAATAGAAATAAAACTCAATTTTTTCAAAATAAGAGTGATGACAATTATAACTGTAATAAAGTTATCAAACTATTGGTAAGAGGGAATCTTGACGTAACGCTTTTCTTCGAAGGAATTGGACTTAGTTACAAGTGTTCAAATCATAAACGAGACTGTTCGCATTGTAAATAGCGTAGATATTCTTAGAATAACTATAAGTTCAACTATGCTGCGTCGGCCGTTGTTGTATATATTAACCAACAACTCTGCACGAGTATGATGTGACAAAAGGTCAATTTTCAAGCGGTGTTTAAGAGGTTTGAATTCAAAGTTTACCTTCTCCTACATTGATTGCCTAACCAAGGCTAAAGAACCCAGGCTGCCTTTACTATTTACTAAAACTGGAGGGAGAATTGTTGGATTCATACCTTTCCCAAGGGTATGAATGCTATGTTAAATGCAGTCAGCCTCGTCCAGGATTTGAACTTGTAACATCGTGCCCATTTACTACGACGATAAGAATTCACCACAGGTACTTCCCAGTCGTCTATGGATGTAGAATAGTCCGACTGCATCTTGGAAGAGGGGTACGACCCCCACTCAACGAGTGCCCTGATATAACATTAAACTGTATCTGATGGTGAGGCTCCATTCTTGGAGATTTGGGGATTGTGGAGTGCCCCTCTGCTATTACTCCCAGGTTCACACTGACCCAGAGTGTAAGTACCTATTAGGGTCCCAACTATTAAACAAATGTAACTGTTTAATCATTTACTATTCTGGAAACAATTTAAATTTTCAAGTTGTTGATCCTTATTCAATTTCTATCATTCAACACGTCTGAATTATTTTCCAGTTCACCTGTACAAAATCTGTACTCTTCTTTTATATGCTAAATCACGCTGCACAATCGTGGGCCAAAAAGAAAAAAAGGAAATACTTTTATGCTTGGATTTAACTACCAACCCTGATTATTTATTTTGCAAATAATTTGATTATATATATATATATATATATAGAGTCAGCCAAAGACTGTTTCATCGTATCGCAACTCTTCAGTGTGGCTAGTCACTTGAGACGCCACTAGCTGGAATCGAAACCCAGCCAACTTTAGGTCAGCCCGATGAAATACTTCAAAGCCAACAGTATACCCAACGCAAGCTTGGGAATTTACCGTACATGTATTAACTTCTGTCTGTTTACATTTTACGGTATCGGAGACTGTAGTGCTCAATTCGGGAGAAGGGCTCTGAATTACGCGAGTGACAACAGTTAATTCCTTCCTCAAGGTTCTCACCCCTCGGAGGGAGTATATATATATATATATAGTAAACAGAAAAATTGATAACAAGGTAATCCAAGTGGAAGGAGGGATTTATTAAGAAGTCGACACTATAGCCTTTCGTTTCTACTGAACCATCATCAGGACCATTAGGGGTGATATTAGCGATGTTAAGTCAAGGATGGATATTTAAAAAATGCATAATCCAAAAACCTAAGGGAAAATTTGTATAACAAGAAGAATTTGGCTGTTTAATTGGTGAATCAACGTTTGTTATTTTTTTTATATATATAATGTAATATACAAGCCCATTGACACGGTGGTAGAGTGTTCAGCATTTATACGGGATGCCGGAGTTTAAACCCAGGTGAAGTAGTACCCAATATTCAAAATTTGTTTTTTTATGTATTCTTGCTTAACACTCAGTATTAATTTTTAATAAAGTATATTTTTAATCGGAAATGGTTTCAAGTATTGCAATTCATTATTAAGAATTCTATTCAACATTATTCATTCCTTTGCAAACATTTAAATTAGCCCAAGCATTGCTATGTAGCTCTAAATATTTCATGTACCATCAACCATTTTTGCACACAGTTAAATGGTTCCAAATAATGCTATGAAAAACTAACTATCCAATGTAACAGCAGCCATTAATTTCTCAGAGTTTAATGATCAAAATCTTTTATTTGACTTGTCGATGGTACCCTAACAAGTACTGCCACTCTAGTTGGAGTAATGGCAATGTAGTTGGGCTCTATAACAGTCACTATTAATCTGCGAAAGAGGGGGCTTCAGAAAAATGTCAACGACGGGGTACTCAGTATTCCCCGAAGCTCAAGGAAAAATAGATAGTTTAGTATATTCAAGAAAGAGACATATTAGTAAGGCTTTACCACTCGGCAGAGATGCACTCGGGTATGATACAACTCCACCCGACTGGGCTGTGAATGACTGAAGACAGAATAAATTGGGTATTAAAAGAAATAATCAAAAGAATTATGCGTAGAATTGAAAATGGTTTAGAAGTCAGATATGAAACATAGTCGGTCCAATTGGATTCTTTAATCCTAGTATGGCAAACTGGTCTAGAAGAAGGAAAACTTTGAATTCTAACCAGTTGTAGACATGGGCAGAGATGGACTCAGCCATGTTATTCCTGCCGAAGGAACGCTACATAACCAGTGAATCTGCAAGTAAGGCAATTGTTTTTATTGATAAAACCTATATATATATATATATATATATATATATATATATATATATATATATATATATATATATATATATATAAAGATAGATAGGTAGAAATTGATATAGAAAGATACATAGATAGAAATTGATATAGATAATTGAGGTCTTGCCAACCGTTGAACGGATGTATGTAAACAATAGTAATTGTGATTCATAACCGTTTAAAATTTACTTCGCAGCTAATGTCTCCTCGTGGTTGAATGGTTAGAAGCTTTGGCTTGGCATTTGAGTCAACCGGGTTTCGATCCCAGCTACGGGAAGATACTGTCTTGCTACACTGATGAGTTCTGATAGAACGAAATAGATCTGTCTGTGGATGACTATATATAGATAGATAGAAATTGATATAGATAAATAGATAGAAATTGATATATATATATATATATATATATATGAAGATATTACAAAAAAGATATTATAAGGTATATAGACATAGATCTAGTTTATCTAATCACCAATGGCAAATTAAGAAAATTCTATACGCAGATTTCATATTAAAATGGGGTATAGTAAAAGATGTCGTGAGTATAAAGCCGGGATAAATCTTGCAATTTATGTGTTGGAGAGAAACATGCCATAGCTTCCTATAATAATCCCTCTGGATTTCTTAATCAGAGGTCGGAAATTCTTAGTATTTGTTGGCACAAAAAAAGTTGTCTTCTTGGTGGATAAGTCACAATTTATTTATCTTAGTCGTTATTTTTGTTTTCATTTATTCATTTATTTATTTATTTATTTTATTTATTTATATATCTATTTATTTATAAGCTAATTTTATTTCTCCAAGCGTTTTTCTAATCAATAAATTATAGTTTGGTCCGACTCTCCTTCAGTCGAAAATGTCCAAATGATGCGTTTACATGAAACATAGGTCGATTCTTTCTCTAGATCTGCTGGCATTTATATAGAAAGATAGATGTCATAAATGATGTTCATGTTTTTATTGTCTCGTAAACGTTTCAAGATCTTCGGGTTGTATCAGATCATAATGATATATTTTCTCGAGGCATTGTTGCTCAATTTTTTTGTGTTCTGTTTATGATGTCAGTAATGCTAAAGAATTTAATGTTTAACAAACTATATCATAATTCTGCTTGATTTTCCTCAATTCGTTTGTTTACACTTTACATTTATACACCCTGCAGCCGAGTGGGATATTATTTAGCCCTCTCCCTCGACCAAGTGAGGTATTCTTGTACATCTCCAACTCGCAGTCAAGTGAGGTATTCTGCTATCCTCCTAATCAATCTGTTGGAAAATTCTTTTACATAGACGTTGCTTCTTCAGGTCAAACATTGTCTTGAGTGGACACATCTTTTATATTTCCAAATTCATACGAAAAAAGTTTTTATGCGATATTTTTTCGAAATTTCTAGCCTTGCCTGAGGCTGTGCAAGAATGACGGTTGCAGTCTGTTTGAGCAATGATACACTGATACAGAGTTGGGATAAGACTGGAACAACGATAAGAAATAACAGACATTTTTGTGATTATATGGTTTCAAGAAATCGTTTCAATTACATAGTTCATAGATTCTATTTTCTGTCTTTTATTTCACTTCATTTCGTGAGAAGTTTTTTATTTTGTTCAGATTCATTTTTACCTTAAAAACATTTTTATAGAATTTTAAGTTGGAAATTAATGGAAATTTATTCTCTCTCTTCAAATGTTCTCTTTGTGAACTTGATTTTCATTACAGCTGTACTTTCGTATCTATTGAAAGAATTACAAAGTTTTTCTTTTTCCTAATTTCGTATTTTCTTTGTAAGTTACGATGTAGGTAATATTTAATAATATGATTTTTAATTGTTATGTTTCGATATTTGTGAATTTTTAAAAAGATATTTTATAAATGAAAAAAAAAACATATACCAAAAAAGTAGTATCTAAACATGTGTTTGACTGAGAATGAGTGGGATTGTCCTTGGTCTGCTGAATGTTAAGAGGAAAATGAGAGAATGATTCGCGTCTTCCTGCTTTTATACTAGCTGCGTTGTAAATGGTCAACGGATCCTTAGAGCCCCCAGGTGTGTATGTGTAAGTGTGTATGTGTATGTGTTTGTGTGTGTGTGTGTGTGTGTGTGTGTGAGAGAGAGAGAGAGAGAGAGAGAGAGAGAGAGATGGCACGCGCGCATGTGTGAATGCAAGAACTAACAGTAGCTTATCGTGGATATACTAATATTGATATTTTAGTGATTGTGAGTGGAAACTCGACTAAATATCTTCCTTTGCTCCACACAATCCAATACATCTTGAGAGTCATCCAAAATAGTTCAGACGATAGAGTATTGGACTGAGAACCTAAAGGTACTTCCCAATTCAATCCAGGGTTTCGAAGTTAAATATCTTATAATACAAAATTATGATATATCCTATAACGAGTGTGATTAAATGATGTCAATATAATATTTTAGCAAGATGAAATAAATATATTATGGAAAACTGTTTTTTTGTTTTTTTTTTATTTTAAGGTTTTGAATTGAGGAATGGCCGCTGCTGCGTTTGATAGTCAAGTAAATCTATCTCTAAGCACGATAAGTAGAAATGTTTTATCCAATAGACTTTAAAAATCATTTAATAATAGTTGACTAGTAATGTCAGAAAACAATTGTATGTAGTCACAACATGATTACTTATAATTAAATAATCACCGCTATCAGTTATACAACTTGAGTTCAGTAGAATAATATTTGTTTTAGACTAAATAAATGTATAAAAAATACTTGTCACTGAAATTCCAACTGCAATTTGTTTGTTTTAATTTGGTAAGCTCACTAGAGATGTGAAGTAGCGAAACCACAAAAGAAAACTTACAAGCGTCATTCTAAAACATTTTGATATAGGCTTCTAATTCTGGCCCTTACCTTGCTATATGATGGTTGGTTGGTTGGTTTCTTTGTTTAATATATATCAACCTTTGTATGTTATTTAATGCCAAAGCCATTCTCCTAGAAGAACAGTAGTGGTACTATTTAACCCCTAGCTTGAAGGATAAGGGGGTTCATACCTTTCTCAAGGGTATTTGCCCGAAAGTGAACGTAATAGCGTGATTGGAGTTCGAACTCGCTTACTACGATTCCGCAGTCCATTGCTTTAACCATTACACCACGAGGACACCTCTTACCTTGCTATGGTATTAAACGTCAAGCAATGAACATATAATGTTCGAACATAATCTGGAAAGTGTATTAATAAATACGTTAGATGTTGTAAATTCTGATTGATTTATTGATTGATTAATTTTAACTGTGTCAACCGGTCAAGGTAAGTGAATCGTGTTTAGTTTTCGATCATGTTTTCTTTTCTAATGTAATTATTTCTAAAAAGATTGTCTTCTTTTTATCTCCGTCCAATTAAATCTAATATTTTTAAACAGGTTTATTTGTCACATAGATTGGACCCAAACATGTATGACTACGAATAATTGTAATGAGGCGGTACTCCAAACTCCCCAAACATCCAGAACTGGAGTCTCACCATCACATGTATTGTTGTGTCATACCGAAATCACTTTCTTTTGAAGAGGAGTATAATTGAGGATACAGTCGGAGTATTCTAAGACCCACTTACAGGGCGTGTACAACTGGAAATTAAAAAGAAAAAGTAATTGTTGAAGTCAACATAAAAGGGTAAACATAAAGTTTCACAAGAAAACTAAACGAAGAAATAAAAAAAAAGCATTATTAACTGAATGAACCTGCTCAAGAAATGTAGAACGTGTAGAAAATAATAGAAAAAATACTACTTATAACTAGCATACTGTGAATCGAGTCAGAAAAGTCTACTGGTAAAAATCGATGGATGTGAATAATCGAGGCAGACTAGACGAATGAGATTACAGTTGACATGAAATCCGGTTGATTGATTTATTCATTTATTTTAACGGAATGCCTAACCATCTGGGGTTATTTTATGTCTAGTGGTTAGGGAATTGCGTTTATTGTATGGTTTATAGATATTTTTGTTTAGTTGTTTCAAAAGTCGTTTTTGCATATCGGTATGAGTAATGATTTATTCCTTTTTAATTACCTCGTAACATCATAGCTAAAGTGCTGGACTACGGTCTCAAAGTAAGCAGGTTCGAACTCCAGTCTTGTCATTACATCTACAATTGGACGAATACCCCAGGGAAAAGTATTAACCTCCATGATCCTGCAAGTATGGGTTAAATATTACTGTTACTGCTCCTCTAAAAAGATAGTGTGGCATCAAATAAACCACAAAGTGATATGTCATTAAACAAAGCAACCTAAACTATATAATTCTGACTTATACAAGATTATTTCAAGTAATGATTTCTATTGAATAGGATTCACTCGTTTTTACACAGCTATATGTTATCAAGTAACTAATAATTATAATTGAGGATTGGATTGTAACTAAGTAACTAATAATTATAATTGAGGATTGGAGATTGAAATAAATCTATCAATAGTTAAAACAGTAACAATGAAATCGAAAGTTACAAGGAAACTAAAAATCAGGTTATCAAAAACCGCTGGATTTGGAAGAGGATTCTGTAAAATATTTGCATGTACAAACATCACTGATATATATATATATATATATATATATATATATATATATATATATATATATATATATATATAACAAGGAATAATGCTCATATGTTGGTGTCGATAATGACCTTTAACTGAACAGATGTTCAGCACATTAATTACGCAGGTATTTGGTATTTATTTGGTATTTATGTTTTCTTTTTATTAGTCATTGTCATCCTTAGTTTTCATTTTGTGTATTTGGAATTTGTTTTTATGCCCACATTTGAATATGAGTTCTGGACATTTATCTATGAGTTTGTTTTTCTTCTGCGAAGGTTTTTATGGCTATTTTTTCTATCCAAACATAATATATATATATATATATATATATATATATATATATATATATATATATATATATAACAAGAAATAATGCTCATCTGTTGGTGTCGATAACGACCTTTGACTGAATAGATGTTTAACACATTAATTACTCAGGCATTTGGTATATCGTGTTAAAGAAATGTGTCGAACAAGCCAAATTCTTTTTAGATGTGCTGATTGCAGAATGGTAGGAGGGAAAGATAGATGCATTTTTTTCCAACTAACATTAGTGCGTAATGAAATGCAAACAGAATTTGATCATGGCTCGCACAGTTTATTTTTGTTTACGATAACCTTAACGCCATTCTCAAGTAATAATTTAACCAGTTGCAATTTTCATGCGCACTTCTATATCGAATATCTTCCTTTTTAAGCAATTTCAAAATATTGTATAAGTCGACATTTAACCGAGTAGATTTTCTTCCATATCATACGTTGATAAAATAACAGGAAAATGATTTAATATTATGGGAAACACTGGTAACTTTTTCTGGTATTAAAACTTACTTAGATAAATTTATGATAATGAAAATGAAAAAAAAATAACAACAATACTTGAAGTTGACTTATTGTGGTAATGTTATGTTTTGACCTGTTGACCCGGCCAAAAATGCCATTCAAGGTGATGCACTGGAAGGAAGTGACACATTCTAATGGCAGTTCTGAGAGGAAATCGCGTGAGCCGAAATTGGCTAATGAAATGGAACGAGGTAAAAAAAATCCCATTATACTCTCATAGACTGATGCACCGGAAAAGAGTGACCTCTGAACTGCATGACAGTTATTTCCGCTCGATGACGATCACACAGGCCATTCCAAAGGTAGCGGAAGTGACACATCCCGGTCGCTAGATATCGGAAGAAGTTGCAGAGGCGTGAGAGATTGAAGGTAATATAAGGCCGACGAATTGAACAGGAGGCAGACAGGTGAGTAGAGTTGAGGACAAGCTGTATAGTTGGAGTGGAGATAGATGAGAAGTAGTAGGGAAAGCCAGCACCCAGGGCAGTGGATTCCAGGGCTCCGGTTGAGCAGCCATGGAGAACGAGAAAGACACAATGCTGACGGCCATAACTTTGGGGTCAAAATATTTCAGTTATGTTCGGTCTCCAGCTCCCCCTCACACGCAAACTTTGTGTAACCGTTTTCGAAACCTTACAAATAAAGTGAGGGGTAAAATATTTTATAAAGGAGTCTCCCGTCGTCTTTCTCTGTGCGTCTGTCTTTATCACTGTGTGCATCTGTTATTCACTGCGCCTTAATTATTGTGTCGATGTGATGCAAGAGATGACAATATAACAGTAAAAAGGACCACAGTCATTGGAAATGGACACATTGATCTGAGATCAAATTCCTGACGAGGCTGTTTGTATATCACATTCTGCTTATGGCCTTAGGACACGTATGAATCCCACTATTCTCTCTCCAATAATGTGTAAATAGTAGGGCAGACTAGGACCTTTAATCTTGACACGGCTGATTTTCTAGAAGAAAAACTGGAGATTGCAACCTGTTGAATTCCGCTTAAAATAAAACCTGTTGCATCCTGCTTGTATGTAGGGTTTGAGTAAATTCTCTCTCTCTCACACACACACACATACACACATATATATATATATATATATATATATATATATATATATATATATATATATATATATATATATCATTTACTCTTCTCAGATTTGTTAGAAACAAAGAATGATAGTAACATTGTAAACGAACGGCATACGTGTGCTAATGGAGAAATTATCAAAAATGTCAGCCCCCGGGAAAAAAGACTAGCTAACAAAGTTCATCATAACATCTGGTTAACTCTATACACCAATATATAATTGATCTGGAACTCCGAACTGAAAACAATTGACTAAGAAATATGCCCAGTTCTCCAAATTTGATCGGCCAACTAAATATTGGTGAGGTCAGATTGGACGATACTGCTCACACGAGACGAAAGTAAGGATTTAATCTTTAATGAATCTGAATAGAAGAAAATGTTTGTTTTTTTTTCGAATCGCTGTATTTTTCTTGCTGGGTTTTGAGGGGATAAGTGTTCCCGTGTACGGAGAGCGAGTGCACCATTTTAAAGATTCAGGAAGTGCCAGATCCAACTAGAACAAATAAACTATCCCACGTATTATGTCCGTTATCCATTTCCACATTTCCACGGTCTTAGAAGCAGAACGGAGAGAATAAAGCAATATGGATCTAACATTTCAGACGTAGCATGCTTTTATTTGCTTCTCTTATTCAATCCTACGATTAGCCATCACCAACATAGCGGTCGACGGTGACTACGCTACGCACATTGATGTATTTTATACGTTTCATGTTTTAAATAATATATCAATTTTCGTGTTATATCTTATGCCAAAGTTTTCCTTGTTGAAGAACAGCAGAGATAATATAGCACTAAAAAGGTTTATTGGATATTTCGTGGTTCGTGGGTTGTTGGTCTGCGTCAATATTGGTTAATTGCTGGGTTCTATGAGACAACTCTTTCAATTTTTGGTATTGGAATCCATTGTTCTTCTTATCCCATTAACTTGTCGACTTCTTTGTCTGTAAAAGGCTGCAACAGAATTTACGGAAGGAAAGGAGGAATAAAAGCGGGAAAAGGATGAAGATACCTTTCAACTCAAACTTTATTTTTGAGTTTAACGACTGTACTGTGGGCTCGAAATTCTTTCTGTAACCAGTAAATATATTCACGTCTCCCAGACAATATGTTAAAATATATTAGAGACATTATCAGTGGGTTTAGGAAGTTGAAGTTTGTGGTAAATTCAGTTATTGTCTTCAACAGAGTTATGTTTTACAGAGGTGGTTTTGATAGCAGTTTTGTCGTTTGACCTATAGATATATTTTGCTAAGTCTGTTGCTGGTGTTTTCAGTAAGATATGTTCGCAACTAACGGCTTACTAGTAAGAGACACAAGGCCCTGGGACTTGAAGACACATGCGCTTCCTTACCGAGTGAAAGAAGAGGGTCCTTTCAGTTTTAACGGTCGAGGCTGAAGTGATAATGGATTACTTTTTGGTGCCATTTAGTCTATCTTTCATGCATGCGCAGATATCGTTTCCTGTCGGAGGCTTCTGGGAGGTGCTATATTTTTTAAATTTTGTTTTGTTTTTCTATTTCCTGTTTATTAATCCCCACAATATTATTTAACCCTTAGCCGAATGAATAAGTGTGTTCATGCCTTTCCCAAGTGTATAATCCTAAAGTAAGCGAAATAACACGACTGGAGTTGGAACTCACTTACATTGAGGCTGCAGTCCAGCAATTCAGTTATTACACCTTGAGGACTATCTCACAGATGCTCAGCTAGATTTTTCACAATTTCTGATTCAATTGAAACTTGAAATAATCATGGATTAGTGTCTTTCCTGACAAATACGATTATAAACCCAAAACTTTGTAAAATGACAGATGACATCTTAGCCTTAAAATAGGTCACGGAGGAAAGGTCAAAACGCTGCAGATATACGGAAAGTCAGATATTATTGACTATACTAGGTTATAAGAAACAGAAGATCTTTAAGTAAGTTTACCAATGTGAAAATTAGGTTTCATTGTCTTCCACCTTGAAATACGTTGAACATTACTTTCTATCATATGAACTGTATTGATCTTTCTCATTTGGGAAAAAATACATGTCTATCATCTTACTTGTTTGACTTGGGGCAGTCCAAAAATAAACACATTGTGCGTGACATCCTATCAGTACACGCTTTGAAACTACAATCTACAAGAAATAAGGCTAAAGTTTTTCGTATTCTCTTAATCTGTTACCACAACCCAATAGTTTCTCATGACACACACACACACACACACACACACACACACACACACACACACACACACACACATATATATATATATATATATATATATATATATATATAGGGAAATTGATAACAACGATCCAAGAGGAAGGAGAGATTTATTGAGCGGTCGACACTATAGCGTTTCGGTTCTACTGAACCAACATCAGGGCCATGAGGGGTGATATTAGCGATGTTAAGTCAACGATGAATGTTTAAAAATGCAAAATACAAAGACCTAGGGGAAAATTTGTATAATAAGTAAAAGTTGGCCGTTTAATTGGTGAATCAGCGTTTGTTGTTTTAAATTACGTCATTTGATTTATTAGGAATATTGTATAGAATTTATGTTACGTTTGTCTATCGAGAAACATTTCGAGTCAGAAGGAAAAAAATTATCAACGTTTCTACATCTTGTCGGATTACAATCCTTTATTTACTTTCCATATATATATATATATATATATATATATATATATATATATACCCCTCCCTTCGGGCAGGATATGACACAAGGTCAATTTTTAAGCGGAGTTTAACGTGTTTGAATTCAGAGCTTTTCCTTTTCCTAAAAGAGTTGCCTCACTAATATATATATATATATATATATATATATATATATATCAGGTTATAGAAGTAATTTTTGTACATATGTATTTAATCCAGAGTTTGGGTCATGATATGGATTTCCACTCTTGCTGAAAGTAAATTGGAAAGGAATGGAAATTAATGTTACTCTCTAACTCACAAGATCTCCTAAATAGTAACCTTGCTATCGAATCCAGTTTAGTTTCATACCCAGAATAATTATTTTCGGGAGTTTTACGTCTTTGGAAGGGAATATAATCATACCCAGAACTATCTTTTTTTTAGTTTCATCCCTCAGGAGGGGATATAGTTATCCCCATGGCAATCTTTTTTGAAGGTCTTACCCCACTGGAGAAGATGTAGTTATACCCAGAACAATCTTCTCTTTTTAAAGTTTCATCCCTCTTGAGGGGATATCATCATACCCATGAGAATCATTTTTAGAGGTCTTACCCGACAGTAGAAGATGTAGTCATATCCAAAAGAATCATTTTTTTTTAGTTTACCCTTCTGGAGGGGATATAGTTATACCCAGGGAAATGCTTTTCGGGAGAGAATAAGGTCACACCAGGAAAATCCTTTTTGGGAGTCTTAACCACTGGAGGAGATATAGTCATACACAGGAGAATCCTTTTGGGGAGTCTTACTCCTCTGAAAGGAAAATAGTCACTGAAAGGAGAATCTATTTGGTAGTCTTACTCCTCGGGTGAATATATAGTCATACCCAGGACAATACCCCTCTGGATGGGATATAATTATACCCAGGATAAACCTTTTGGGGAGTTTAACCCCTTCTGAAAGAGAAATAGTCATACACAGAACAATCCTTTTGGGGAGTTTACTCTTCTGGAGGGGAAACTGTCATACCTTGGATAATCCTTTTTAAGAGTCTTACCTCTTTGGATTGGATGTAGTCGTACCCGGAATAATGGTTTTTATGGCTCCTACTCTTCTGGAGGGAAAATAGCCATAAATAGGACAATCCTTTTCAGGAGTCTCACTCCTCTGCAGGGGAAATTCTAAACTCTGCCGTGAGCTTGAAAATATTATGAAGTTGCAACTTAAGCTGGAATTTTCTATGCCAAGTTTATTTTAATTTATTGTATTAATAAATATCACTCTATGATGTTCTTAATTTGTATTATTACGTTACAGGACAGAAAATTAAGGTGAGGTTCATGTATACTAGAATGTAATGTAGTACTAGGAATCAAAATAAATTAACAATCATAAAATAGCGTAAATTAATATTTATAGTCCTGTCGGTTTGGATTGTAGAATACACAAGCCCCACCAACGAGTGTCCTGGATATGATACTAAAAGATCTATAGGTGAGGCTCCAGTAACATTGAAACTGTGTGGAATGAGGTGTACGCCTTCATCTGCATAGCCTCCTGGTCCACTCAAATCTAAAGAGGTAGCACCTGATAGAGTCATACCTAAGGGTAAAAAAAAACTGTTTGACGTTTACAGTGAGTGCAAACTGACTTATGCAAAATCTAATTGTTAGAAATAGAACTGTTATATTATCTAAGTGTGTAAATAAATAACAGAGGCTTAATTGAAGTGTTATTGAAACGAAGCAATAATTGAAATCGTTTCACTGTGTTTAAATGAATGAATAATGTTCAATGAAATAATCAATGTTAAATACAAATGCTCGTAACCAATTCCCTATCTGCAAACAAATGATTAATATTAAATAGAACTATTAGTGTTTGATAGAAATTATGGAAACTATTTAACTGAGCAGAAAGAATAGCAGTACTTGTTTGCAAAGAAATTAGTTTTCATTCAAAAATAAAATTACCTACAAATTAATCACAAATATACAGGTGTACGGAGGATTTTCTGGTCATGGTAATTCATAATTACAAATCATATCCATTGTAATTTGTGCAAACCAATGACTGATGTAATTTTTTACTATTAAATAGCAATACTTGAAACCGATTAACTTTGTACATACAAATTGTAAATATACTTATTTTTATTAGATAGAAATTCTTCAAACTATTAAACTATTTGCAAAAAAGATCTTTGCCTCGTCTAAAATTGTTATCAGTAAAATGTGCTTACAAATCATATATTTAATTACTTTATAAAGAGGCGCCCATGGTGTAACGGTTATCGTCGTAGGAAATGGACACGGCGATACGAGTTCAAATCCTGGACGAGACTTGTTGCATTTCACATAGCACTAATACCCTTGGGAAAGGTATGAATCCAAATATTCTCCCTCCAGCTATGTGTAAATAGTAGGGCAGACTAGGTTCTTCAGCCTTGCTGAGGTAACTAGTCTAGGAGAAGGAAAACTGTGAATTCAAACCTGTTAAACTCCGCTTAAAATTGACCTTGTGTCATATCTCGCCCGAGCGGAGAGGTTGTTAAATATGATAAAGAAGATTTTTTTGTTAAATAAAAAACAATGGTTGATATGTCATACAACATAAACCCGACCCAACCAAACCGATATTAATATTTATTTTGAGAGTCAAAATCATTGTAATATTTTTGTTGTACGTAAGGCAAAATCCTGATGATTATATCGAGTTCACGAACGTGACGAACTATACAGAACTTTGAGATGCCAAGCTCACCTGATCCTCTTCAAGTTTTCCTCACTGGTTGATCTGCTTTATAATTTCTGGTTTCTAACTTACCTTGTAGTTGCCTGATCATTGAGATTCTTACATCTCAAGCGAAATTTCTAGAACTATTGACTGACATTTCAGTGATAAACTGCCACTGCATCTTTCACACAACAAATGTATTTAGTCGCTTCCGAGGCGTTATGGCACACCTGGAAAATATTAGGTGTACGTTCCCCCAATTAGACAATATATCACGTTTATCTGTGTGGCTTTCACACCACAAACCACAGTGAATCAATGTACAGCGATTCAACTAACTAAATCCAATGATGCTATAAATCTTAACGAGTACCTTAAACGGTTTGAACTCCTTCTGTGATGTGATATACGAACAGCAGACAACCACGTACCAATATATTACAAAAACTTTTGACTCACCCACGTAAGACGACTGAATCTATATGATCAGCATAAGAGAATATATTAATTTTTAATGGGACCCCTTTAGACAATATCACATCTTTCTAGTCATGGTGATCTTAGAATCTCTCACTCTTTGCCAAATAAACAACAGGTAGTGAATCGCACTGTTCTTGGATGGTTTCCACAATCCATCTTCGTTAGAAAAGTTCTTCGATATATAGTATAAAGTTTAAAACGTATGAATGTGTTCATGGTGTAAAGGTTAACATCTTTGAGAGAGGAAACGTTGACCCAAGTACAAACCCTCGACGATGCAGTTTGCATTTCCTGACACACTAAAACCCTTAGTAAAGTTATGTATTCAAGGAGTCTCTCTCAGTCTATTGCTTAATAGTCGGCAGACTGTGCTATTTAACGTTGTTATGGCAACTGGTATTGGAGAAGGAAAACAAAAAATTCGAACTCCGTTGGACTCACCCCTAAACACTGACCATGTGCAACATCCTGTTCTTCCGAAAGTGTTGAGTAAAAATAAGTATAGTGATAAGGTTTTCGATGAGGCCCGCACCGCTGTTTGGTAAAGACAGTAAATGACAGCCAATAATTTTTCTGCCAAACATGTTTCGGCAGAACAAATAAAACTGCAAAGGTCTTGTTTTACAGGAAACATTATTTCCAGAACAAAAAGTACATTTGCTTACTAAGGTTTTTCATTTCGCAAAAACTCTTTATTGAATGTAATGTGTTTCATATTCTATATCATATTGTATTGGCTATTAATGCAACACACACACACACACACACACACACATATATATATATATATATATATATATATATATAAGATGTATAATAATTTGTAATATTCAAAAAAATGATATTTACATCCAATGCTGAAAGAAATCAATCAGTTAAATCAATATTCAAAACAAAAGTCTTGGCACAAAAGTCCTTGTAATATTGTAAAAGTAGTGGTCTATCTGGATAGTGTGGAAAATCAAAGTAGTTTCGTTTTAAAATTCTTTAGATTGGATAATACGTTATCCTATCTTCTATCAGAAGCTCACAAATATGGAAGGTTATCTTAATGATTTAAAAATATATTGAGTGTGTAAGACTATTGTCACAACTTAGATTTCTCAGAAGGCCCAACAGTTTCTTTAACAATCTGAACCATGACGATACATACATAGGTGACATGTTTATTCTGTAAAGGTATGTGTTTAGCCAGTTACTCCTTTTTGTATGAGTTAATTTTAGAATATTAGCGGATCCGTGTAACACTGGTATTTCATGAAAAATACTCCGCAGTTGGCGAAATTAAACATATTCCTTGTCGTAAACCACTTGACATCTATCAAGCTAGAGATCCCAGTAATTTCGATATATATATATATATATATATATATATATATATATATATACGCGGTGCATTCAATAGGTTCCCACACTTATTTCGTACACGCATTTAAAATTGTTGGAGACTCTTGAGAATTCAGTATGTTATTGCTATACGTCTTATGGGATGACGGACTAATTATTATGATTTCAGGTTCAAATGAACACCTACAGAAGGAATTTGAATACACCCAACTAAAGCCTGATTGTCACAGCTGGTGAATTTCAAAAATCCAATCTGGACGAGAGGACACATTAGAAAAACGCTATGCAATAAAATTCTGTTTTAAATTTGGAAAAAATGTCACAGAAACGTATGGAATGCTTCAGACTGCTTTTGGACTATCTTGCATGAATTGAGCACGAGTTTTTGAGTGGCATAAGAGATTCAAGGAAAGCAGGGAGTCAGTGAGGGATAAGGAGAGGTGTGAGAGGAGTAAGGAAGTCAATACACCAGAGTTGATTTGCCAAAGGGTAAGGGTTAGGGTTACTACGTTGAGGCTTTAAGGGAGTTAAGGAAGAGATTCCGTCGGAAGAGGCCAGCACTCTTCAAATCGGCTCAGTGGCATTTTCACCAGGACAATACACCAGTCCACAACTCCATCCTTGTCACAGACGATTTGACCAAGATGGGCATCAAGCCTCCCTATAGACCAGACCTTACTCCCTGTCACTTTTGGTTATTCCCTAAGCTCACAGGATGTCGTCATGAGACAATTGAGGAGATGAAAGAGGCTGTGACGTAGGTCATTGACACGCTCACACAAGAGGACTTTCATGGGGCCTTCCATAAGTTATTGGAACGGTACAACAAGTGCATTGCAGCCACAGGAGATTACTTCGAAGGGGACGAGAGTTTCATGTGGGTACTATTAATAAAAGTCCCCATACGAAAAAGTCTGGAAACTTATCGTATGCAGCGTATATATATATGTGTGTGTGTGTGTATGTGTGTGTGATTAATTTCCTTGACTGATTTTTTGCTGGTCAACCAATACTATTGTGTCCATTTGTAGCAGCTAACAGGAGAACATCACTCGCGAGTCCGTCCCTTTTTCTCCTGAAATGCCCATCACGTCTGATTTTTCTATCTCAGATGCTTTGTGAGATTGGAGGTACTATTTACCAACCCCTCCGCTCGGGCAGGATATGACACAAGGTCAATTTTTGAGCAGAGTTTACAGGTTTGAATTCAGATTTTTCCTTCTCCTAGACTAGTTGCCTAACCAAGGCTGCAGAACCTAGTCTGTCCTACTATTTACCCATAGCTGGAGGGAGATTCATACCTTTCCCAAGGGTATTAGTGCTATGTGAAATGCAATCAGTCTCGTCCAGGATTTGAACTCGTGTCGCCGTTTCCATTTCCTACGACGATAACGACTACACCACAGGTACCTCCTAGAGATTGGAGGTAAGTGGCGGTACGGCCGGTGTTTTGTGCTGCTTTCAGGATTTAAAAAAAACAGTACACAGCATTCTTGTGTAGTTTCCACCTACCTTTTTCACCAAGTTTTTAGTTAAAGCTCAAATAGTGCAGATATACTCTAATAGTGACACAGTTACACCTTAGACGAATTCTCGTATCATTTTATCAAAACGATCAGATTTCTGTTTGTTCATTAAATTTTAAATACCATTCCTTGCCTTTCGTATGTGTGTCTTGACGTCTCTTTTAGTACATGAGATGTTTCTTTTGAAGTATGCTATCATAGTCGGTTAGGGATGCAGAATACATCAACTGCAGTTTTGCAGACAGATTAGACTCCTCCAGTGAGTGTTCGGGATATACACTAAACAATCTGATGGTGAGGCTCGAGGTATGGGGAATACGGAGTATTATGTTGAGCACTTGTGTTGAGCACTTTTGAGCAGCTTTGCAGACAGATTAGACTCCTCCAGTGAGTGTTCTGGATATACACTAAACAATCTGATGGTGAGGCTCGAGGTATGGGGAATACGGAGTATTGTGTTGAGCACTTGTGTTGAGCACTTTTGTAATTGTAGCATTGCAGGATTCGCGGAAGGTTTTTAGTTTTCTTTTGACCAACTGACTGCGTATCCCTTGATTTTTTTCAAGGGGTCGGACGAGGTTGGCCTTTTCTTTTTGACCTATAATTTTTTTCTTTTTCCCCCGGGCAGTGATTCGAGATACTTTTATCTCTTTATTGCCATCGCTCCCAGATACACTCAGGCAGGTAGTGTTAGCACCTGATAGTGTTCAATCTATGGGTAAAATCGAAGTAAATTTTATTTTTACTCAACTGAATTGTTTGAAATACAACTGTTTACGTTTAAACCGAGTCCTTATGTTGAACGACATTGTTTAAATTGAACTGTCTTTACATTTAACAAAAAAAGTGTACTTATTCTCAACTGAATTGATTGAAATCGAACTGTTTATATGTTTAAAAATGGATTTGGCATCAAAGAATCAACAATATTTGATATGCTATAAAACCAAACCCAATCTAATCAAACTAATCCGAGGTATGCCAACAGTAATACGAATCACAGAAGCTTGCCATTTAATGAGAAAATATTACAATCTTCTTTAAAACACATAAACTCTGTTCTATCTGAGTTCTCGACTTAAAAAATGCTACATACTCTCTGCTTCTGGATATTCCGCTTGAAAAATATTTGCGATAAGCTCAAGATAATCTGCGTAATCTGCTTTCGTAATTGTTTCTATGGGATAACGTCGGTTTCTTGCTTTTCTTTAGATTGAAACTAATTTCGTTCATTTGATCTATTGGTTTTTATTGTCAGTAATCTAGGCAGTTCATGAATGGAAATGTTAATATATCTCATCGGCTGAGTGAACCATTACTTTCGTGATTTGGAAGAGTATTATTATAGTGGCAGGTTTAAAATTGAACTGTTAGATAATTAAACTGTGTATATCTACAAAATGTGTGTACAAAGAATTTATTTAACATATATGTAAAAATAGGATGTAGCATTAAATAACCAACTATTTTTGATATGCTATTGGCCTAACTCAGCCCAAACTTAGTTATGGATTACATAGTACATCTACTGTCTTAAAAAGATGGCATTGGAATTAAAGAACCCACGAAGGTCGATATGCCATTAAAAAAAAGAAACGAACATTCTGAAACCAATAAACATTTATTATAAATAGAGTAGTTTTTTTTATCCAACTGTTTATTCTTGTATAGAGGAGAGAGAAAAAATTATTACAATTGACAGATGTATATCTATACATGAATCATTTTTCAGATGTTTACAAATAGAAAACACAAATCTTATCCAGATGCAATAATCTGCACCCAGACCCAAGAAATATCTAATCAGTTTGAATAGGTTTTTTTTCATAGCTATTCGATAACATGTTAATCTCATTTCAAATTTCACCTGTTACTGAAAATGGTACCGCTTCGATTTTTTTATCCCAACTAACATTGCTTTACTAGAGAGATTAGGAAGGAACTATCGACAATGAAGATGTAGTGAACATGAACAACTACGTAGGATTCTAAACAGTCGCCTGAAGATTTGAAGAAAAGCCAAGATTTTCAAGTAGAATATCTTAACACGAGTTTGTTAATCACTTCAGGGCATAAATTAATTAATTTCTGATGAACTGTGGAAATGATTTCAGCGCTAAATAGCGACTTCACTGCAAGGCATATATCGATTTTTTAAGTTGTCAACAAAAAAGATTTTGAATCTTTCCTACCCTTCAAAGTAAAATTATTTAAATCATCATTTTTAATTATATGCCTGGCGAAAAATTCAGCTTCTGCTATTCATAGGACATCTTGCAAAAAATATTTTTTACATTTTATTATTTTCAAGTTTGTTTCATTCAAAAAAGAGAAAAAAAAATTGGAAATGTGTAAAGCTATTTTGTTCGAGATTTCTTATTACAATTTCGTCTTCTCTTAACTATTACCGCCCGTATAGATAGAATTATTGCAATAACAAACCTTTTTATTTCACAATTTCATGCCTAACTTGTAATTATTTATCAGTTCTAAATGAGTTGTGCCTACAAGCACAACATTATGATAACTATATATATATATATATATATATATATATATATATATATATATATATATATATATATATATATATATATTAATTTGAACAAACAAAAATCTGATTTTATTGCTATGATGACAGTAACCATTCAGGGGACTAAAGAGGATCGATCTAAATTAACTTAATAGTTGAGGCATACTTTCAAATAGTGAATTGATTGTGTATCTAGGAATTAATACTGTATGTATAGTTCGCAGTATCTTATAAAAGACTGATAGATGTCTGGGATATAGACACATTGTAATGTATATATATATATATATATATATATATATATATACTATATATATATATATATATATATATAAAATTAACTTAAATCGCAAGCTGGAACTCTTCTACAAAAGTTTCACCTCATCGATCATCAGGAAGTATAACTCCAAAAAAAGTCGGAGTTAGACTTCCTGATGATCCGATAAGGTGAAACTTTAGTAGAAGATTTCAAACTCGTGATTTAAGTTAATTTTATAACTGGCTCCACTTGTGTTGAGCACTTTTGTAATTGTAGCATTGCAGGATTTGCGGAAGGTTTTTAGTTTTCTTTTGACCAACTGACTGCGTATCCCTTGATTTTTTTCAAGGGGTCGGACGAGGTTGGCCTTTTCTTTTTGACCTATAATTTTTTTCTTATCCCCCGGGCAGTGATTCGAGATACTTTTATCTCTTGTTCCTGACGGGTTTTTTTCGTTTGCTTTTTTTTTGTTTTTTTTTTTTCTGGTACCGTGAATGCTGGTTGATATTAGATTAGTAAATATATATATATATATATATATATATATATATATATAATATATATATATATATATATATATATGGAGGTGAGGGTAAAGAAGTACAGGTACATTCAGAGTTAAGAAGCAGATAGATCATTATCAAGAATGTTAAATATTGCTCGGTAGGAAGGAAAAAAGGAGAACTTTGGAAACCTTTGTTTTGTAGAGTTCGAATTTTCTAGGACAATCACAATGGTCTTCAAAGAAGAATGTGGAAGCATATATAGTAGTACAAGATAGGGAATTACATTAAGCTATACTGTTGGTTGAATCCCCGAGATCAAAGAATGTATATGGAAAAAGTATGAGAGTATAAATAATTAACAGTATAGCCAAAAATCTGAAAAAACAACTCTTCTCTAAACATATTTATATGATTTATTTAAAAATGATATGTACATTTATTTGAAAACTGTTTTATTTAGGGTTTTTTTTTAAAATTAAATTGAGCATCACATATCTCGATCTCAGCTTTAATATTTTTACAAAATTTCAAATTAAAATAAAAACATGGATTTAGCTACTCAATATATACAATAAAATAATTATATTTACACAAATCTGAAAAGGAAAATTATCTGGAGTTCTCCTAGTGGAGTAGTGGCTTCGACATCTTAGAAAGCGAGTAAGAATTCCTATCACTCATTTACTTTCACTTTCAGAGCAGGACTGGATGTTTTTGAAGAAAAGGATCCGATAGAAATCAAAGATCACAAC
The DNA here is from genome assembly GCA_963585895.1 of Sepioteuthis lessoniana. Classification (NCBI taxonomy): domain Eukaryota; kingdom Metazoa; phylum Mollusca; class Cephalopoda; order Myopsida; family Loliginidae; genus Sepioteuthis; species Sepioteuthis lessoniana. The sequence goes on along the minus strand of OY757928.1, from coordinate 12,946,402 downwards.
TGAGAGAGCAATGGGCATTACTTTTGTTGAAAAGTAAAAGGATAACATCTTAGCATTTACAACCATTTAGTTTCAACATGAACCAAAAATCTCAAAAGGAGCCCAAGAATAAATCCTCTCGATGAAAACCTCACTTGAATCATTTTGTTGAATGCGAAAGGTAGTAAGTAAAGTTGGCGACCTTAGACGATAATTGACCCTAGGGCTCCCTTTTCAATAGATACTACACCGAAGTATAGGGGAGGGTGTTATTCCATTCCCTGAATTGCTCCACTACCCTGGATCCTTATCTTATAATGCTGAGTGTTAAGGAAGGCGGCATCAAGTACCATTTTTGAGTCTTTGGTATGATTCGACCAATAATTGAACCCCGGTCTCCCTGACCACTGGCGAACCCTCTACTCATTACACTTCGGAAATAGAATAATGCCTCCTTATTTTTCATTTTTCTTTTGGTAAATATATTTTACCCGCAATACTTTTTGAAAATATCTCAGATGAAACAAAAACGTTTATTCTCTTGAGCAATAGTTAAATTTTTCGGTAATCCATGTGAATTTTGTGAGCTCAAGTATATTACACTTTAGCTTCAATTGCCTAAATTTTGGAAATCCTTATATATCTAATAATCTGCAGGAATATTGTTATGGGGACATATCCTACCATACCCCAAAGATGGACTTGTCCAAACTTAGCACGCTCGGAGAAAACAACTTCTCGTTTCTTACAAGACATTTGAAAAGCCGAGAACGGCTAGTACTTCCTTTGTATAACTTCCTTTTTCTGCTAATACAATAACGTTTACCTATCACCCGTTGTTTGAATTGTTCTTCCACCGGTGTTATATGAAGACCATAACAAATATCTTCGTAGATATTATTTTCTCGCTTAATTTGTTTAATCGTTTAATAACACTTAATGGGTTATTTGATACAAAAATATGATTCAATTCTAAACGAGTAATAATAACCATAACTATATTTTCAAAGTTGTGATGATTTGTTTATACTAAACACATAATTGCTTATTATCAGTTTTTTTTTTCCATTCAGTTGTGTGATATCGGTTATTCCAAGCCGATACAAATAATGGGGTCACCACACTATTGTGGCTAACTAGCTGGACTGTTATATCATAGCGAGTGGGTTCGAACTGCAGTTGTGCTTAAGCATTCACTTTCAGACTGTCACCCTTGGAATACAATTAAACCCATTTATACACGGGCAACGGAGTATTACTGCTGCTTTCATATAAGGGTAGATTTGGCATCGAATAAACTAGAAAGGTTGACAAGCAATTATACAAACTAAACTAGATTTAACAAAACCGATAGATGTAATTTCCACACTGTTTTATAGTTTCCAATGTTCCGTTCTAATAAGAATAATTCATGCACAGTTATATGGTTTCAAGTAAACAATTATCTTTAAAAAAATGTGTTAGTTAATTGTTTTATGATTTAGAATATAACTATTTAAAACTAATTAGTTTTACATCTATCGAGTTGACTCATAGATGAAACACTAACAGGTACTATCATACCGTGTTAAAGTGGACCTGAGAGTAATGACAATAAAGGCACACTCCTTCCGTGCAGATCTACATCCGCCAGATACAGTTTAGTATCATATCAATGACAAACTTTTTTTTTGCTTGAAAATGTCTTATCCCTCTGTAGAGGATATAGTCGGTATATTTTATGCACTTCTAATGGAGATCTATTCTGAAATGGTTAATATAATTATGTCTAGAATAAAACTAGACCTTTAAAAGCCTAAGTTAATATATACATTCTAATCGACTAGAACTCTTAATTAACTGTTAAACTATTGTGTACGTTGACTTACTATTCCTAAATAAATGTATGTTACTAATAAATAGCTATTTAATCGTTAAAAAAAAATGACAAATTGTAGTCTTAAGGTTTATTCACCAAGTGAAAGGCCGTATAACCTGTGCATTTTTGTCTTTTTCCCCACGACAACCAGACAGTTTTACGTAGAGCAGCCAAATTTTGTATTCAAAACTATTGGACACAAGAGGAAATTTATGACATAAATAGAATATGTTCCCTATGAAAAACGGAATCACTAATCTGAAAATTTCATAAAAATGAACAACAGCGGGAAGTCATGTTGCCGCAAGACGTAACATATTTTACATTGATGAAATAGCCAAACTTCAAAAGAAAAAAATAAGTAAAGATCCTTTGTTTTTTTTTTCTAATATAATTATTCAATTTTAATTTAGCATTCCTTTTAGTTTTAGAGATATTTCTTTATCCTGAAGATGTGAAATAATGATATAACAATATCGAAAGAGTGCGGCGTAACGGTTGTCGTCTAAAGAAAGGGGCACATAGACAGAAGTTCAATCCCTTGACGTAGATGTTTGCGTTTAATTTCGCGTTAATGCACTTTAGAAAGGCCAAAATCCATCACCCTGGCCCCAGCTATGGATAAACTGGACTTTGTCATGGCAAGTGGTCTAGATAAAAATAAACTCCACTGAAAAAGTGATCATGTGTCGTATACTGTCGGTGGCGGAAATGGTAGGTAAATACACAGAATGTCATCAAACAATATACAAAAATCAAATTAGAAAACCTCCTTTACTTGCGTGAATTCATATCATAATGTTTATAGTTTGTAAGTGTTCACTTAAAATTTAAAGTGACAAAAATTGCAAAATATATATTGTTTGGAAAAACTAAGTAACCAGAAGTGATCTGGTACGGTGGGCGATCGATTTTTCAAATTCTTATTCTGTTTAGAGAAAACCTTTAGTACCGACTCATTTACTAAAAAGTCTAAAAAAAAATAAAGATACATTCACAGACGTTTATAAAATGGGATTTATCAGAAAATTTTATTCAATTTTAACAATTATTAATTATTTTAAAATATTTTGAAAAGAGGTTTTTTATCCAAGACTCTCAATAAAAAGTTGAGTATTGATTCATTATCAAGAACAAACAAAGCAGATAAAACCTCAATATATTTAAATCGAAAAATCGCTTAATATCATTTTTAAAAAAAAGTAATTACCTACAGCTTTTATGTAAGTCATGGCTAAGATAAAGACATATTTCGTCTATATTTCCCATCATAAATTGCTTAATTAGTTGATTTTAAAGGCATGTATACACCTCTAGAATTATTTCATGCAAAGGTGTTTGACAATCACGCTCATATGAAGGTTTTTGTGTAGTTATATCTTAAGAAACTTTTATTTATTTATTCATTTTGTACAAGGTTTTATAGGATATATATAATTTTGAAACGGACTTAATTAACTCATCGATAGGGACCCTAACTGGTACTACCTTTTTGGCTCAGAGTAGACCTGGCATTAAAGACAATGAATTGGAACCTCACCATCAGGGGCATTTTATTGTCATAACCCGAACACATTTCATATTTTATGAACATTTTGACATCTGAAATGTCTGTGAATTAATAGATTTCTGCTTTTTCTGCGAGAGACAACATTGAAAGTGACACTGTCCCTTTTAGTTTTATTAAAAGTTACGATCCAATCACGTTCGGATATTTATTCAGCAAATCTCCCTTCGTTTCCGAATCCCATTTCATATTTCTGGTTAATTAATTTTGGCAGACAAATTAAGACGTTGTGGATTTACGTAAATATTATCTTTTCGGAGTATATTCATATTTCACTTCATCCGTGACGCAATGTGACACATTGATTCAAGGGTTTTCATTTCTCAGTTTTTATTTACTCACAAGAAACAGACCATTGTTTAATTCAGGCGGAAAATAATTACTTGTCTCATTTTGTTAGCGACTGACTAGGAAAATATATGCTCAATCAAATTGGACATTCTCATTACAACTGTTCTGTTATGTAGCTGACTCAAGAGCATCTACCAAATTGATATGGATCCAACGTTTTCTTGTGCAGACAGATTTGCTAGAATAAAGGTTCATTTCAATTAGGTAACTTCACTACAGTTGTAGAACATTAATGAATCATACTCTCAGCTCGACAGAATTATGATAATGTTTACGTATTTCTTTTAATTAGCAATATATGAACTGATAATAAATAAGATGCAAGGCATCTTAAATTAATTATTGGATATTCTTATTTATTAAAATATACCTTAAAGAAACGAGGTTAAATTATTTGAGAAATATTTTGGAATGTCTTAATATTGAGGAAAAAAATAATCTAATTCGCTACCAACAAAATTAATACAAAGAATGTTTAAAACCTTTTGCAGAATCTTCAAATATTCCAATAATCTTAAATTTTGTCTAGCAGTTAAGTAAGCATTTCATGCATATCAACATTAAGCCATCAGATGCCTTGTAACAGAGCTAAAAACACGCATTGCCCAGTCGGTTGTGGCTGAAGAATACGCTGACTGCAACTCTGCAGAGGCGTAAGACCCTCCCTAATGAGTGTCCTGGATAGGACACTAAACAATCCGATGGTGAGGTTCCAGAGCTCTGGGGAATGCAGAGTACCCCTTCATTGCCATTACTCCCCGGTCCATTCTGGCCTTGAGTGGTAGCACCTGATAGGGCCCTATCTATGGTTTAAATAGAACTAACTGCATACTTATGTCAAACTGAATTGTTTGAATTAGAACTGTTTGAATAAACTGAATAGCTTGAAAAAGAAATGTTTTTGACTATTAAACCGTACTTACATTTAAACTGCGTGCTTATGCTAAACTGAACAGCTTCAAATGGAACTGTATTTTGACATTGAAACTACTTAAACTAAACTAAATTGTTTAATATAGAACTGTTTGGACATTAACTGTGAGTAAGCAAAATCTGTACTTTTACTAAACTGAATTGTGTGAATTAGAACTGTTTGACTAAACTGAATAGCTTGAAAAAGAAATGTTTTTCAGAATTAAACTCTACTTACATTTAAACTACGTATTTATGCTGAACTGAATTGTTTGAAATAGAACTATTTTCATAAAAATGGAATTGGCGTTAAATAACCTACAAAGGTTGATATGCCATAAAGCCCAAACAAACAGCCAACAATAAAATATCACAAGAACAAAGCATAAAACACAGTCCAACATATCTCTATGACGCAGACATTTTTGTTGAAATCTATCACATGACTCCTATAAAACATCGTCATCATCATCGTCATTATCATGAAGCTTGCTAATATCCGTAATTAACTTGACTATCTCTGTCTGTCTGTCTGTCTGTCTGTCTGTCTCTCTCTCTCTCTCGGTACCCATTCCTCTCGACCATTGCTCTTAGCAGTTTCTCTACACGGCATCTAGTGCCCACGCAGCTAATGAACGCCATAATTTGCCAAGTGGCCAATACTGGAGTTTCCATGAGGAGGTCACTGAAGAACGTCGTTTATGAGTTCGTTCCTGCAGTGACCATTGCATATTCGTCAGGTAGTTTGTGAGATGGAAGTAAGTAGCCGTATAGTTATTTTTTATGGGTTGCTGCTTCACAGATTTGTTCAAAACCACACGCAACATCTTTCAATTGTTCCCATCTTGCTTTTTTTTTTCATTTAGTTAAAGCCAAGGAGTTCAGTCGTACATTAGTACTGACTCGAACGTAACTTAGAAGAATTGCTGTCATTGGGAACAGATTCTATTTCAATCGTGTTATCATCAGTAGCGGTTTCGATCAGTCTGAGGGTGAACTACTTCTAACAAGGTAATTGAAGCAATACACTTAGATGATATTTGCTGGTTTTTCTTTTTGCAGTATATAAACTAGTAATACCTAAGAGACAAACATTTTTCTTTAATAGCTGAACAGTCTGGTTCCATGAAATATTCCTTAAACAAGATAAATTAGATTAGTTAGATTAATGGTATGGCGAAGAGCATATTATAACTGTTTTACTTTTGATAAAGTTGAAGGTATTTTATTCTGTTCTGCAGAAGTTAATTAATTCCATCACTGTTATAACTTTTCTTTGCGTAAATAAGACAGTTTGCAAAAATTATAGAATTAGCATTGTTAGGTTATTTTCTCTTGGGTTATTTTTAATTCGCGGTAAATAAACAAATAATGCATTATATTTAAATTTTTTTGGTAGATGAAGATTTGGACTTAATAAAATGTAAACTTAAAAGTGTTGATTAAATTATTTAAATTAATAGTAAAATAATTTCCAAGCCGTACACAAAGTCTTTCGTAAAAAAATTACATTACTAATATATATATAGCGAGAGAGAGAGACATAGTACAGACATATAGAGAGAAAAAGAGATGTGTTATTGAATGTTAGTATATTCGTGTATGTGTTGTTGCTTGTGCGAACATATGTACGTATGGTTGTGTATATACTGGCATGCATCAGGCGTAAATATGTAATTTCCACATTTGTCTGCTGTCTGTTGGTGGGAAGGAGTGAGACAAAGGTAGAGAGAATTAGAAGAGTGGGTGAGGGAAGACGAAATGGATCGTAGCAATCAGACTTCCTTTTTTCTTTCTAACTTCACGGTCGCTAAAGGTTTATTTTCATTTGAATATGAAATGTATATTGTGTGGGAAATTTTGTTGCGGCGATGAGGATTGAAATTAAAATCATAATCACGTTACGTTTTTTATGTGATATGGTATATAAGGGCAGTTAATAAAAATCCCAGGTTTTGCGTATATATATATATATATATATATACAAAATAAAAGAATAAAAATGAATAAGAATAAGAAAAAGATTTAAAATAGTAAAATAATTAGATGATATAAAATGATAAAAGTTACCATATTTACCAACCCCTCCGCTCGGGCAGGATATGACACAAGGTCAATTTTTAAGCGGCTTTTAACAGGTTTGAATTCAGAGTTTTTCTTTTAGACTAGGCTGAAGAACTTAGTCTGCCCTTCTATTTGCCCATAGCTGGAGGGAGAATAACTGGATTCATACCTTTCCCAAGTTTATCAGTGCAATGTGAAATGCAATCAGTCTTGTCTAGGATTTGAACTCGTTTCGCCGTGTCCATTTCCTAAATGATAAAAGTTACAGTCATGGTCTTAATGGTCTTTGACAATACTTATGGGTGTTTATAATGCAATAATGTGAAAAATGGAGCTGATCATTAATGACAATACTAAAATATTACTTAGATTTACTGGCAATACTTGTGAGAGTTCATAGTGCCGTAATGTAAGGAAAATGATACGTACGGTCAGTGGTTCTGTTGTATAATTAATGTGGTGTCGGAAATTGTTGTTTGATGGTATGGCATAAAAAAAGGTGTCGCAAAAACAGGTAGGATATGGTGAAATGACAAGGAGGAAGTTTTTGTAAGAAAAGTGAACATAGACGGCAGAAATATTTACAGTAGCGTCCAAAACTAAGGGACAAAATTTTAAAACCTAATATTTGTTAGAAATTTTGACAACTGGTAGTTGTTATCATCCATAATAACATACTAAAATTTGAATCATTTGCAAAGGATAGAAAAAGAATTATAACAATCATTTATTTATCTATTTTCAAATTTGGAACGTCCAAAAGTAAGAGACAAAATTGAGAAAAACAATGTAAACTGCCAAAAAGCAATAAAAATACATGTGCAATCAATATTTAGTAAATGAGCCCTTGATCTCAATGACAGCTGCACATCTTCGACTACAAGAACGAATCAGTTCTTGACAATCCTCGATACTAATTTTAGACCATTCTTCTTGAAGCTTCACCCACAAATCCTCCGTGTTAGTGGGATTTCTTTCAATAACTTTCACTCCAAAGGTCTTCCAAAGATTATAATAATAGTGGTGCTTAAAAATGAGAAAGCGGATTGTAATTTAGTTTATGTTTTGGTTAAGTGTTTGGGTCGAATTTGAATAGAAGATCATTGTTTTCCTGTCGACATTTTGAGATTGTCTCAGATTTGTGGTTTAAGAGTGTATATTGTGATGGGTGAGTGATTATCGAATTTTTTTATGGAGGCAACGTGAGCATCTTCTTGATATTTTGTTGTTGGCTAGGACTGATTTTATAACTTCCTAAGTTATGTTTATTTAGTTTTTATTTTATCTTATAGTTATTATATGTATTATGGCAAAAGATACCCAAAACCTTTTCATTACCTGCCCATAAATACCAAACCACATTAAAATAAGGTAACGTGGTGATGATTTTAAATTCAATCACCATCATCACTCAACCAAATTCCCCACAAAACAGACATTTCATATTCAAATCAAAATAAACCTTTAGCTACCATAAAATTAGAAAGAAAAATATATTCTAATTTCCAACAATTCCTTTCCCCCTTTCTCACCCACTCTTTCTTCCTTTACCCCACTCCTTCCCGCGGAAATATGTGTAAATATACAAAGATGCATGCCAGTCCATACGCAAACATACATTTATTTGTTCGCGCAAGCAACAGCACATACACAAACATACTAACATTCATTAACACACAAACTTAGGTTCACACACAAATAGCCCAGCCTTTTCGAAGAAAAAATTAACCATATTAATAATCTCTTTTTAAAGATCTTCACTCTGTCCGACGATTGCTAATTACATGAAACCCAGGGTCACAGACTGTACCATGTAATAATATATATATATATATATATATATATATATATATATGAATGCTTTATCAAAGATTTGAGCACTATTTAACAATACTGCAACATTTTGTCCTCCATTAACTCACCAAATGACCTGGTAAGAACCATAAACCTCTCATACACACACACACACACACACACACACACACACACACACACACACACATATATATATATATGTAAGAGGAAAGAACAAAATGATTATTCCTATGCAATGAATTTAGTAATAACGATCAAATTTATGATATATCAACTCCGTGGGATCGAAAAGAATAATCAAGGATATCAACAGACAAATATTTCAATATTAGAAGGAAAATGTGTTTTGGGTGGAACAAATCACATGGTAATTCGGGAGGCAAATTCAATCAACGCGATGTGGATATACTATCACTGTCAAAAAATGGAATTACTATACTAAAAGGATATTCACTTATCTTTAATTTAGCCGTACCTAAACGAATCACTTATTTCGTTATATCAGATCATTTTGATTTCATATATATACACACACACACACACACATATATATATATATATATATATATATATATATACGTAAAATAGTTTGAATTATTTAGATAAATGGTTTATTTTTCAAAGCCGTGCAGAGAGAATTATTATGTCGGTTTCAGATTTAATAAAGTTGTAAGCATTTTGTTAAGTCCTGCTGATGTTAATTAACTCATTCTCAATTACAAGTTTACTTTGCGCAACTCATCATCATATCACGCTGCTAGAATGGATTTCTCTCTCTCTCTCTCTCTCTCTCTCTCTCTCCCTCTCACCATTCGTCCCTGTCCTCTATCGCTTTCGGTAGATCTTCTAGACTACAGTGTCCGTACAAAGCTATTGTTCGTAAGTTCTTGTTTGTCAGCCAACCCTTGCACGTCTGTGTGAAGGGGCCAATCGGAGAAAGTTACTTTTTAATTCTATAATATAATGACCCCGGCCAAGCTGTCAAAATAGGAAATGCACCTGTGTAAATAACAGGTGCATTTGGTCGAGGAATATCAGGATATAACTTTGACCGTGGGCAGGTTGAATGAGTGCAATTTGTGACGCCCACAAGCAGAAGGTGGATGTCGAACAATTATATAACCCGGGTGAAGACTTGAAGTCATTCAGTTGGAGAAAAAGATGCGGTAGAGAGAACCAGCACCCAGAGAACCTGGGCCTCCAGGCCCCCGGTTGAGCAGCCCAGGAGAACGGAAAAGAAACGCTGTTATGGCCATAAGAGTGGGGGTCAATATGTTGCAGTTCTGTTCCGTCTCCAACTCCCTCTTACAGTAAAACCTTTTTAAACCCTTTCGACCCCTTTCAAATAAAGTGAGAGGTATATTTTTCTAAAGAACTGTGTCGCTCGTCTTTATTGTGTCGTCGTTATGATTCTGTATGCATATGTATATGTGTATGTATAGTGGTCATGGCTATACAACAATTCGTCCTTACTTTTTCAGCAGTGTCCTCCATGTCTTGTTCGTTTCATTTGGATGGTTTTAGAAATGGGAAGTAGGTGGCCGTGAAACTGCTGTTTTATGGGATGTTCCTTCCAGGATTTCTTCACTATGGTTCGTAGCATTCTAGTGCTGTTTCCGTCGAGTGTTTTCAGTGCCCATATGGTGCATCCATATCGTAGAATTGACATAACCGCTGCTCGGAAGAAAATAAATTGCGCAACTTCCGTCGGTAAAAATAATTGAATAAATACACTTAGACGATGTCCACCTTTTTATTCGACTTAAACTCAGAATATATTAAGCGCAAAATAGATTTGATTAAATAACTGAACAATTTAACTTCATAAAATATTTTTTAAACAAACTAGATGAAATTATTTGAAATAATAAAATATTTTACGGAAATACGCTGAGGAATATATCATATTAAAACACAAAGTTGAGAAAAAATATATAAAGATATTATGATTTGCATTCCTAAAACAAATACCACCAGAAGCCGAGGTATGCAAATCGGTCTATACTTCAAATACACTTTTTTGCAGACAAGCGTTTGGGTATACTTAATTAAAACGAAACATGGCTTCAGCAAAAGAACAGAAAAGAGAACAAAAAAAAAAAAGAAAGGAGAAAATATATTCTAGAAGGCAATTAACTTTGGAATATCGTGAAAGGCATTAGTTGTTGCCAGTAAGATGAATGTAAATTTTGTTGCAAAGATAAAAGAAATCAATCATGAGATTCATTAAACATATCTTTGAACAGTATACTACCCCTGTCAAAAATTATTAAATTATCACACTCAGAGGGTATTCACTTTGTTAATATTTTTAAATTTGTTTTTGTAGCAGTAAACACACTAATAACAAATAAAACACAAAACATTTTGTTTAATAGCTGAACATTCCGGTTTGATAGAAATACCTTAAACAAACTAGACTCAGTTAGATTAATAAAATGATCTCCATGCCATGTTGAGGAAAATATTATGGAATGAACGAATATTGAGGAAACGTTTATGGAATTCATTGAAAAAAAGAATTAATACTTATTGCCTCTACTCTAGCTTTTATACATATTTACCAACCCCTCTGCTCGGGCAGGATATGACACAAGGTCAATTTCTAAGCGGAGTTTAACAGGTTTGAATTCAGAGTTTCCCTTCCCCTAGACTAGTTGCCTCACCAAGGATGAAGAACGCAGTTCACCCTACTATTTATCCATAGCTGGAGGGAGAATAATGGGATCCATACCTTTCCCAAGGGTATTAGTGCTATGTGAAATGCAATCAGTCTCGTCCAGGATTTGAACTCGTGCGCTGTGTCCATTTCCTACGACGATAACTTTTACACCACGGGCATTCCCTTCAACTTTTATGAAAGCTTCAAGTCTTTTTGGCATGGATTTCACAAAATGTAAAGCAATATTCTTTATCTAACTATTTACAACTTTCCTAAACTCTTTCCAACATTTTTTTTTAAATAAGTCTTACCATTCTTCAAAAAAAAAATCACTATAAATCTTCAGTTATATTTACATTCGGAAATTTCACAGGCAATATCATTGATTTTATATGCCTTCTTGAAGAAAAGTTTTAATCACTTTTGCTCTGAGGCTAAATGCATAATCATCTTGACAAATGATTCCATAATCAGTAAACCACCCCGCAACAACAATTACCGATGCCGACTACGCCGATGACATAGCGATACTGGCAAATACACCTGACAAAGCCGAAACACTTCTGCATAGTTTGGAACGAGCAGCAGCAAGCATAGGCCTCTATGTTAATGCACACAAAACAGAATATATGTGCTATAACCAAACGGGGGCCATCTCCACTCTAGAAGGAACCCCACTTAAACTAGTAGACAATTGCACGTACCTAGGAAGCAGTGTCGAATCAACCGAAAAGGACATCGAAACGAGGTTAACGAAAGCATGGACAGCTATCAATAGGCTATCGATTATATGGAAATCAGACCTAACCGATAAAATGAAACGCAGTTTCTTCCAGACAGCGGTCACATCGATACTGCTATATGGATGCACTACATGGACGCTAACAAAACGACTAGAGAAGAAGCTGGATGGCAATTACACAAGAATGCTGCGTGCAATCCTGAACAAGTCCTGGCAGCAACACCCCACAAGACACCAACTGTACGGTCACCTGCCCCCTATCACGAAAACTATTCAAGTTAGACGAACCAGACATGCAGGACACTGCTGGAGAAGCAGAGATGAACTCATAAGAGATGTACTCTTATGGATCCCCACACATGGCCGCGCAAAACAGGGCGACCAACTCGAACGTACATTCAGCAGCTATGTGAGGATACAGGATTTTGTCCTGAAGACCTACCTAGGGCGATGAACGATAGGGAGGAGTGGCGAGAGAAGGTCAGGGATATCCGTGCTACCAGCGCGATATGATGATGATACATATATTCAAACACAGACAAGCTATATCTAAGAGTCTTTAGTGAGGTACTATTTACCAACCCCTCCGCTCGGGCAGGATATGACACAAGGTCAATTTTTAAGCGGAGTTTAACAGGTTTTGAATTCAGAGTTTTCCTTCTCCTAGACTGAAGAACCTAGTCCGTCCTACTATTTACCCATAGCTGGAGGGAGAATAACGTGGTTCATACCTTTCCCAAGGGTATTTGCCCGAAAGTGAACGTAATAGCGCGACTGGAGTACGAACTCGCGTACTACGATTCCGCAGTTCATCGCTTTAACCATTACACCACGAGGACACCCTTTAGTCTTTAGTGAGGTAGATTGGTTAAGGAATTAGGTCAGCGAGCCATTTACATGTGAGTGTGATTATCACTAGGTGACCCATACGCAACTCGACTAAACTTAAGTAAATTTTGTAAATGATTAGGATGTCATATATGTTGTAATAGTGAACAAAGCTAGTATACAACTGTGACAGAAATTGATCCCTATTGCGAGTCCCATACATATGTCTCTGTGTCACATATGTTAAATCAACGCGCTGCGTTTGTACCTTCACTTAAACCCAAACATGAACACATTATTACAAGACTATAACCCTCTCAAGCATGCACACACTCACTTACAATCACATGTAAAGATCCTCCAAATTCCCAACGGTTTTTTGACTGTATTTTTTCGATTTTCGATTCATTTCATTTTCTTTACTACATGATGATTGTTGTTTTGCAAAAACACTCCATAAAACCCAGGGGTCGAAGTCTAAATTCCATGATTTATATATAATATATATATTTATCTATTATTTTTATATTATATAATAGCTCTGTCCTAGATATTGAGCAATCTCCATATTGTATTGCACTTGGTTCGACACAATCCGACACAGTGATTTAGTGACTACCAATACTGTTATATATATATATATATATATATATATATATATATATATATATATATATATATATATATAGTCTCATTTTTGTAAATGCAATTTTACATGGCAAATATGAATATTATGCTGTGAATATTTCAGATCGAAATTCAACGTTATAATTCCAACAGATGGTTCCATTTTCCACAACAAGTACAATATTACATATATTTCAATCATACATCTTAGATGCATCAGGGAGGTCTTCAGTGATGCGCTGTCTTCATTGCCGATTTCGGGTTATTTCTGCATCATATCAGCTCCGACAGTAACTCCGGCTTGACTCTAAAAGAGCCAAGCCACCTCCGTGACCGCGACGTGCTACGCTTGTGCCTCTACCAAAGCAAAGAAAAGATAAATAAAAAGCCGGACTTCGGCCGTTCTTATAGACATCTGTCTTTTAGTAAACAGCCAATGAAAACAGGGCATTCCATTAAATATAATAATGATTAATTGTACCAATCTTATCTCTAATTAGATCCTAAATTATCATTTTTGCAAAACACATTCACGTTTGTTTAAGTAAATTCGATTTGTATCAAGTTAACCATATCACCACACCATTGACAGTGATCCTTGGTGATGTGACTGATAACAAAACCTAAGTCACGGAAACTCTAGCACAATATGAGAGAAACGGTCAAACACGAAATTTGGGTATTTTTTGGAAGTGTCAGTCAGTCAGTAGCCGAGAGAACCAAGATTAAGGACCAAAATTTTGACGATAGTGGAAAACCATTGGGGATGGTATATAATTTGTCCAATAGTATTTTTCTTCAGCAATTCAAGATTAACACTTCACGTTTCCCTATTTTCCAGAAAGGTCTAAAGAGAAGCCACAACATCAATAATAAATTGAATGGTATTTTTCTCTAACCAGGAATCTGACTTTTTCCTTTACTTTATATGAAGATTTAATCATCAGTTTATCAGTTTTTTGTCTCCGCAGAATTTTCCGAGATCCTGCAACGCAGCATTTGTTCTAAATTAAGCTCAGCTTAGAAAATGACAACGTAAAATATAAGAATTTATATCTATATTCTAAGTTAAATTTTGATTAAAGACACTAATTAAATTATTCCAAAAAAGCTGAACAGAAATATATTTTTAAGACCAAATATATTCAGAGCTATGATAAATAAAATCAACCTACAACCTAGAAGAACATGGGTAGAAAAAGCGCCAATTAAGTTGGCAATACAAAACTAGACAAAAACTAAAAAGGGGCGATGGGAAATGATCCCTAATGTTAAAATTCCCTAAGGGAGAAATTGGTTCCTTAAGCAGTGATGTTCTGACAGATACGTTAGTATGTTAGTAATTGTTTTCCTTTAGGTATAAACCACTTTGGAAAGCTATTTTGGGTCTAACTTTGTTAGAATTGATTCAATGCCATGGGTGCTTTTAAACGTACTTAAATTTCTGAAAATAACCAAAATAGAATATGTTGATTCGTATTTCTGAATATGCCTATCAAACAAATAACGGAGTTCCACATCATTTTAAAAGACACCGCTCATATAATAAACAAACTGCTTCGAAAAATGTATAAACAGATATATCACATTTCTGTATTAGTTATTTGGTTGTCATAAAAGAAGACACGTTTATGTTACTTCTATCTTCCGTGCTTTGAATAAGGCTGAATTTACGACACATCTTTAAATGACACTCTTTCTGATCTGCTACAGTATCAACAGTCTCGAACATTCTCCATTTCACTGTTTTTATTGCTAAGTAAAACGTCAACGAAATTTTTAAGGCTTCAATTACTTTAAGTTTTGCAATTCGCATATACAGATACCTAAATATTGGCATATGACTGAATATGAAGATATACAATGGCCACAGGCGAGCCTTACACATCCATTTTTGCAAAGTCATTTACTTCAACTGTAAAGAAGGCTGCTATTCAGATCCCCGATATATGTAATTTACTAACCTTTGCTTACACTGGAATAGATGTTACGGTTTGTGATTTGCCGAAGTTTTTTTTAGTATACGACAAGGTGCATACAATAAGTTTCCAGACCTTTTTGTATAGGCATTTAAAATTGTCGTAGATTCTTGACAATTCACTATTTTGCTATACATATTATGAGATGACTGACCAATTTTTATGATTTCAGGTTCAAATGAACAGCTACAGCAGCAATTGGAATACACCCTACTAAAAGCCGATTGTCACTGTTGGTGAATTTCAAAAATGCAATATGGACCTACGGACACTTTAGAAGAACGATTTACAATAGAATTATGTTTTAAACTTAGGAAAAAATGCCACAGAAACGTATAAAATGCTTCAGAGTGCTTTTGGTGCATCTTGCATGAATCGAGCATCAGTTCTTGAGTGGCATAAGAGATTCAAGTAGGGCAAGGAGTCTGTGAGTGATGATGAAAGGTGTTGGAGGAGTAAAGAAGTCAATTCACCAGAGTTGGTTGGCCAAAGGGTTAGGATTAGGGTTACTATGTTGAAGTTTTAAGGGAGTTCAGGAAAAGGTTCCGTCGGAAGAGGCCAGCTCTCTTCAAATCGGGTGAATGGCATTTCGACCTGGACAAAACACCAGTCCACAACTCCATCCTTGTCACAGACGATTTGACCAAGATGGGCTTCAAGACAGTTCCTCAGCCTTTATATTGTCCAGACCTTGCTCCCTGTGACTTTTGGTTATTCCCTAAGCTCAGAGGCTGTCGTTATGAGACAATTGAAGAGATGAAAGAGGCTGTGACGAAGGTCATTGACACGCTCCCACAAGACGACTTCCATGGTGCATTCCAGAACTTGCTGGAACGGTACAACAAGTGGATTGCAGCCGGAGGAGATTACTCTGAAGGGGACTAGAGTTTCATATGTGTACTATCAATAAAATTGCCCATAGGAAAAAAGTTTGGAAACTTATCTTCTGCACCTCGTACATAGGCTTCAAGTTATTGACAGTACATGCTTTTTCTTCGTAGTCACGCACTATAGAAATATCCTGGTTCATAAATGTTTAACTTTCATGAATTTGCGGGAACCGGTGCTTTAGTTGGTTGGTTTAAAGTTCGAGGAGAGGCGGGCGCTATATTACTAAAAGATCAGGGGTGTGAAGCTTACAGTGAGAATCGAAATCACTAATACAAGCAGTACAGGTTGATGCGTAATAACCAACATGACTTTTCAAACAAGTACTCACATATTATTAACTGTGGTTATTCCAAAATTTGGAACTTTGGAAAAAGTAATATAAATGTGTATATCACAAGTTTTGTAAGATCAAAAGACATGAAAAATTTAGGTAAAGAACTGGAATAGCTGTTATGTATGGATGAGTTGCATCGAAGTTTCTCATTTACTAATAGAATTTAATTGG
The DNA here is from genome assembly GCA_963585895.1 of Sepioteuthis lessoniana. Lineage (NCBI taxonomy): Eukaryota > Metazoa > Mollusca > Cephalopoda > Myopsida > Loliginidae > Sepioteuthis > Sepioteuthis lessoniana. The sequence goes on along the minus strand of OY757928.1, from coordinate 12,929,622 downwards.
CATTGTGTAATCTTACACACATGAAATCTCATTGATTGCGTAAGCTAACTTCTATTACTAAGTGTTTACGTCATTAATTGGTCGCTTGCATTCAATGCGTATTCATAAGGAATTTTAAAAAATTGATACGGTTCACTCTTTTGTTTGCTACACTTCTCTTCTCTTGAGAGTAATGACGTGGCCGCATCGCAAAACAAATAACCCTGGTTCCCAGCTATGTGACCGACATTAAATGATCATTCAGTTGAACTTTCACAGTTAAAGTCAGTTAGATACGATTGTTGGGGATATTCGAAAGGGTTCTGTTAACGAGAGACCAACAAGTTACGACCTGAATTTTAGAGTAGGCAACAGCTTTTCAGCGACTTGATTGACTTGAAATTATCTCATCTTATCTTCCTCTTTCTGAGATCAGTACTGTAGGAAGTTGTGACACCGACAATAAAGTCAGTGTGATTCTTCTGTGATCACGTGTCTGGCTTTTCCTTTTTTCTTATCCTCGGTCTTCGTTTACTTTCTTGAAGACGTTCGCACGTTACACGAAGAGATACAAGAACACAGCTATTCATATGTAATAGGATAAGTCGTTGTCGCCGAATAAATATGTCATTCGAAACACCTGGGAGCCTGTGAATAACTCTGATATCGTTGTGTTCAGGTCGAGAATATGCAGGTGTCATTGAAATCAATTGAAAAAAAGTAGGACTGTAAAAAACAGTATCTCGAATGGAGACCAAGCTGATATGTGTTAAGGATTGATACTCTCTCATAGACTGGCAGAACGGACAGTTAAACTCTCACCTTTAATTAAAGAATGAATAGCACCAAAATTTGAAACTAAAGTCCAACCATTGAAAAGAATTAACGGTTTACAGTGTTTTTCTGTAATCCAAAAATACTAACTAGAAGACTTGTGATCCGACTCTCTCAGCAGTTTCGAAAAATGCTAAATATTCTTCAGTTATTTTTTTTTTCAAAAATTGTATTACTGTTTCCTTTGAAAAATAAAAGTCAATCACCATTTACCCCAAACAATGGACAAGCAGCGCAAAATATTAAAAATAGAAAGGTTGTATATGTGAGATATTTTATTTAAGACTCTAAAAGAATTACGTTTTTCATGATAATTTTCGAATATAAAAATTAACTGGTTGCTCTTAAACGAGATAACAGGTACTAAAGTTATTACAAACAACTTTACTTAGGCTGAAATAAAACCTAAAAGAAAATGGGTTTGCCTGTGTGTCTTGAACCTATGATTAGTCTGTGATAATATCAGCTTGAAGGTCACACTATGCTAAGCGCCCATGAATAGTTCAGCGCAACAATGATAGGTCGGCCCTTGTCAACGTACAAGGAAATGAAACCGATTCTACACCAGTTTAGAATTTTAAATCTGTGAAATCTCATAAACTTCTCTGTGCCGGTAGCCATTATAAAAGGCTATTAACGATTTTTCTTGTTACATGAAAAAAACTGCATTTTATTTGGCCCTCATTTTTATTGGTCTTTCAGTTGAATCTCATTTGCTACTCATTTTGATTTCCCTTTTCTTTTGCCCACTCCCTTTCTCTTCATTTCTCTCAGTCAGTCAGTCAGTCAGTCTCTCTCTCTCTCTCTCTTCTCCTTCTCTCTCTTTCAGTCTGTCAGTCTGTCTGTCACTCTTCCTTTATGTCTTTTCTTTCTCTCTCTTTCAGTTTGTCTGTCTGTCTACCTCTTTCTGTTTCTCTCTTTGCACATTTCCCTTTTCTTTTGCCCACTCCCTTTGTCTTCATTTCCTCTTTCTCTCAGTCAGTCAGTCTGTCTCTCTCTCCCTCTATCTCTTCTCCTTCTCTCTCTCATTCAGTCTGTCTGTCTGTCTGTCTGTCTGTCTGTCACTCTTCCTTTATGTCTTCTCTTTCTCTCTCTTTCAGTTTGTCTGTCTGTCTGCCTCTCTCTGTTTCTCCCTTTGCACATTCGCAGCATGGAAGTTTCCAGCACCTGCCGAGACAGCAGAGGTTGAATATTTCAACCGTTTTATGCCCGTTTTGTTTTCCCTCTTGATTACTTTAAAATCACTTTGTTTATTTTCTTTCATTCGTCATGACTTTTTAATCTCATTTGTTTTTTATTATTTGGCTTCGTTTTCGTGAAATCTGAAGGAAGATTGTCGGAATTCTCAGCGAACAGAACAGGAGGGGTGCTAGAATTACCGTCAAATCGCGCGTGATGATTCTGACGTCTTGATTGAAGAAATTTAAAATTAATGAAATTAACGCTAGTGCGCAAGTATTTTATCGTTTAGATGGACGAGCCACTCTTTAGATCCAATGATATTCCTGTGACCTTTGGGAATTAGCCAAAGTCGCTTCGGTGCGCTCTTAAAACGTTCAAAGAGAAAGGTCTAGCGGAAGAAAGGTGGCAACTATTTCTGTAATCTAAATGGTAATTTATTTAATGTTCCTGCATTTATGGCCAATGGGAACTTTTTGTTAGCTTTTTTTATTGGATTTTAGGGTTTATTTTTATTCAGCCTCATCATTTATTTTATTTTATTTTATTTCATTTTTCTACCCCGAAGTAATTTCTTTTTGTATTTTTTCACAGATCTTGTGACCAGGTAGGTGATCAACATGATAGCACGCGTGTGTGTTTTTTTTTTATTTAATTCTATCTAAAGCAAAATAAAATTAAAAAAAAGCAGAAACAACCAAACATAACATTTTTTCTCCATTCTGTTACTACATTTTTTAATGTTTTTCCTCGTTGACTTTTATTGATTAAGCTGATTTTTGTGGACATATTTTTCAGCACTGGCTGGCCATCACTGACGCCATTTCACAGAATATGGCGCGATTTGTCGTCAGTATTTATGGAACTGCAAATACGAGCAGTGGCCATAAAATGCCAGCGTTTCTCTGTTAACAAGATATGAAATGGACAGTTCAGCTGCACGTAAAAGAAAGGCTATTCAGTTTGATCAGCGAACACTCAAAAATCAATACAGATTAATTCTCCTGTGATTGCTCTGTTTAAATCCCACTAACCAGGTCATTGCATTTTCAATGACAATTGCAATAAGCCTTAATTAAGATTCTCTGTTTTATAACTTGTTGAAAAGTAATGACGCCGACATACTGTTTGTTTAAAATGTTCGTATGATATGAATATTAGTATACCTCGACCTTATAAAAGATGTAAGTTTAAAAAACTGCGGGAGATACGTTTTTGAAAATGTGAGTGTCTTCTTCAAGAAATCATAAAAAATACAATCAACACGCCGATTTTCAATTTCTGTTCAGTTCAAGCACTTAACATTCATAGAAAATCGTAGATAAAATAGAAGAGCGAATCCTTGGTTGAAAAAGAAGGCCTTCGATTCCATACACAGAGGGAAGATGGAGCAAATCCTACTAGCCTACGGCCTACCAAAAGAAACTGTAGCAGCGATAATGATTCTCTACAGAAACACCAAAGTAAAAGTACGTTCACCAGATGGAGACACGGAATACTTCGACATTGTTGCAGGAGTACTACAAGGAGACACACTAGCCCCGTACCTCTTTATCATCTGTCTAGACTATGTGCTTAGGACTTCGATCGACAAAATCAGAGAAAATGGCTTCCAGCTGACTAAGAGAAGAAGCAAAAGGTACCCCGCAAAAACAATCACGGACGCCGACTACGCTGATGACTTGGCGTTACTAGCGAATACGCCTATTCAAGCAGAGACACTACTACATAGTCTGGAACGAGCTGCAGCCGGCATTGGCCTACATGTCAATGCAAACAAAACCGAATATATGTGTTACAACCAAACAGGCAACATTGCCACACTAGACGGAGCCTCTCTGAAACTAGTCGACAAATTCACCTACCTAGGAAGCAGCGTCTCATCAACCGAGAAGGACATCGACACACGACTGACGAAGGCATGGACAGCTATCGATAGGCTCTCGATCATATGGAAGTCGGACCTAACAGATAAAATGAAACGCAGTTTCTTCCAGGCAGCGGTTGTGTCGATACTGCTATATGGATGCACCACATGGACGCTTACGAAGCGGCTGGAGAGGAGGCTGGACGGAAATTACACAAGAATGTTGAGAGCAGTATTAAACAAGTCCTGGCGACAACACCCCACGAGACTCCAACTATACGGACACTTGCCCCCCATCACAAAAACTATACAAGTTCGACGAACCAGACACGCGGGACACTGCTGGAGAAGCAAGGACGAGCTCATAAGCGATGTACTCCTGTGGACCCCCACTCATGGATATGCAAGTGTGGGACGACCAGCACGAACTTACATACAGCAGCTATGTGAGGACACGGGTTGTAATCCTGAGGACCTGCCGGAGGCGATGAGTGATAGGGAGAAATGGCGAGAGACGGTCAGGGATATCCGCGCAGACGGCGCGACATGATGATGATGATGATGATAATAAGAAGCAATAAAGACCAATTTTTTTTGTCAAATATCCCCTCCCATATATATATATATATATATATAGTGTACTTAGGCAGCAAGTCGTTATTTAAGCATGTTCCGTTAAAGACCGTGGGTTGTTATCTTTTCAAATGAAGACGTTCAAGTCTTCTTGTTACTTTTCTTAAGTTTGGGTCAAGGTAATGAAGAAAGAGACCCATACGAATAAGCCAAACGCATATTTAAAAAACAAACACGCCAAGTAAATATAAATAAAATTTGCAGCAACAAACGACCTAAAGCAAACCCTTAGGACGACTAGCAAATAGTTGAAGGCTCTTGGGTTTCTCTGGGGTACTTTCTTCCTTGTGACCCAGATATGAAAAAAAAAAACAAAAAAAAAAAGAAGATTTGAACATCGTGATTTGAACATCTGGAAAAGAAAAAAATCCACGATCTTTAACCGAACATGCTTATAGAATGATCACTTTCAGAGGAAGTGAACACGGTGACTCGAGTTCAAACCTTCATCAAAGTAGTTTGTATAGGAAAATGTATGAATCCAAATATTCCGCCCTCTGCTTTAGTTAAATCATCATCATCATCATGTCGTAGCGCCAGCACGGATATCCCTGACCCTCTCTCGCCACTGGCAGGTCGTCAGGGGTACCTTCCATATCCTCACAGAGCTGCTGTATGTAAATTCGTGCTGGTCGTCCTGCTTTTGCTCGGCTATATGTGGGGGTCCATAGGAATACATCACTTATGAGCTCGTCCCTGCTTCCCCGGCAGTGTCCTGTATGTCTGATTCATCTAACTTGGATAGTTTTCGTTATTGGAGGTAGGTGGCCCAATAGTTGGTGTTTTGTGGGTTGTTGCTCCCAAGACTGCTTCAATATTGCTGGCAGCATTCTTGTGTGATTGCCGTCTAGCTTTTTCTCCGTCCGTTTTGTTAGCGTCCATAGAGTGCATCCATATAGCAGTATCGATACGACCGTTGCTTGGAAAAAACTGCGTTTCATTTTATCGGTCAGGTCTGACTTCCATATGATTGATAGCTTATCGACAGCTCTCCATGCCTTCGTTAGCCGCGTGTCGATGTCTTTTTCTTTAACTTTTGCATTGAAACCGACCATGTAGAAAGAAAGCTCTAAATTCAAAACTGTGAAACCCCGCTTAAAATTAACCCTGCGTCACATGATGCTCGTGCGTAAGGATTCGGTAAATTTATATTTACAAAGAAAATGTAATCAATATCGTTGAGTGAGCAGATATCGAAGACAAGACATCGAAGATGAAGAGTCAACTGTGTTTGGGTTGGTCATCATATTTGTAGGAAACACATCAAACGCTATTGACTATTTAGTTATCGTGCCTTATTATCATCATCATGAAGTCCCGTTGATAGCTCGTGGTTCCCTGAATTCCCCTTACCATCAGTTCCTATCATCCATCTCTCCAACTACGTATTCTAGACTTCATCCAGTGTCTGTACAGACACGAGGTAAGTATGTGTTTGCTGATCAGCCAACATTGGCACGTGCTTGTGCAGAAGTTCATAATAGAACGTTATTTGTATGATGTCCCTTGTTTCTTCAACAGTGCCCCGTATGTCTTGTTCGATTTACTTGAATGGTTTGTTAGGAAGCAATGGCAGTTTACCAGCTGTTGTTGAGGTGTTACTTCCAGGATTTCTTCAAGACAGCGCGTTGTACTCTTCCGTAGTTCCATCTAACTTTTTTTTATCGGATAGTATAGATTTCCATAGAATTTCTCGTCTTCACAAGTTATACGTTGGTATCACTTTCGGTAGAGGATATGTTGCTGCCGAGGAATGTGGACCGGACAACTAATTTTAGAATTCTGCCACTTAAAATGTAGATCAAACCTTTAAAAAAAAAATATATATATATATATATATATATACTTAAAAGAAAATGAACTGGCCAATACATTAAATTGGGTTCAACTCAGACTTTAGACGAGAAGCGATACATTGTTTTAAATTCAGGTAAACGTTGTTCGAAACTAGAGAAAATGCCCCGTAAAATAATTCTTCTCTTTCATGAGGCCCCTTTGCGAACAAATGAAATTAGAGTCTTTTCATGTTATGAATAAACTCTAATATGAAAATATCCATAGTATCAGAAAACAAAGAATATTTTGTCCAGAATAACTTCATTTAAGCATGATGGAACAGATTATCTCACATGTGCCTGATTAACTTGCATGTGACTGATCTTGATAAAATAGGTTAATTGAATTTAAGTAAGATAGAACTTAAGAAAATTAAGAAGGGACAATTTATTCACTTCGATAGCCATTCAGATTACTGCCTCGGCTTGACACTGGATACATTTCTTCGGGGTTTACAAAGTGTTTTACAAGGCACACACGGATTTAGCAAAGGAAACCGTGGATAGCAGCAGGGTGGATGTGAAGTATGACAGATGAATTAAAATTCGGTCAAAGGTGAACACTTCTCCAGATTTTTGGTGAAATAACCTCTTAAATTAATGGTAAGGAAGAAATAGTTCAGTCAGGTATAAACTGCTACTCATCTCTTTGGTAGGGGCGACTATTTCAGGGAAAAGCAGCCAAAAAAAAATATCATGATTATAATTTCAACTGATATATATATATATATATATATATACCTTTAAGAAAAAAACAAAACCGATCACATTAGGATTATAAATTTATTTCCATCCTGTTATGTGATTTTGATATAAATCAAAAACACGAAAAGAAAATTAACAGGACTTCTTCAGATCTTATGGATAAACTATATATATATATATATATACGTGTGTGTGTGTACCAAACCATCTGCACGAGGTAAAACTAAGCGGGGTTTTTATATACCTAGATTGGTTGTGTTACCAAGATTTAACAACGCAGTCACTGTTACAATTTACTCATAGCCGGACGGAAAATTGCTAGATGCCTTTCCCAAGTGTATTAGTGCTATACTTAATGAAGATAGCTTTGTCCAGGATTTGAACTTGAGTCACCGTGTCCATTTCTTACGAGCCCCTCCCTTATATATATATATATATATATATATATATATGTGTGTGTGTGTGTGTGTGTGTCTGCAGCGCATGTTTCTTCATGGATAACTGACAAGTAAGTACCTCTTAAGTTTGTAATTTATTTTGTTTTGTGTTCGTACAAGTGAAATCTTTCTGCTAAAATATGTATACAAGAAGATCAAAAAAGTAATTGGTGTCAACTTTTTTGATGATAACAAAGATACATGCGTTTGATATTGTAGAATCACCTACCTTACTAAGGTCAGTAAATGGAGCAGTCAATACTAACTCAACAGAAATCTTGGGCCTTACTTCCACCTCGGCCAAGGAATGCTATCCCAGAATCCATCGCCTCTCACTCTTCCTATTTTAAAGTTAATATTTGTACTTCTCATTTATTATCTCAAATAACATAACCCAAGTACATATATTACAATATTTATCACAAAAAAGGATTGGAATTGTCAAACAGAGAGAATATAGCCATTCTCGAAAGATTATAAAGGGCTGGTTTTCTTGCAATCACGATAAATACTTTCAATAGTCTCTGTTTCTTTTGACAGTTGGATCAGTGGATTTTTATGCATTATCAACCCATATGTTCCATATAGTCGATACTTGATTTGTCCGTTGGTTTAGGAAATTTCATTTTGCATTCAGATCTGACGGCTCATGGGTCAAATATAGTTATAAAGTAGTGGTCATGAGACAATGTACTTATTAATGTTTTTTTGTCTTTTTTATCAGTAATGTTGATCCTAATTAGGCTAGTACAGGGTGAAACGATTAACTTGTCGCCTTAGAAAATACGACATGATTCCATTTTCTTTAAATTAAAACTGGTTTTCATTTTTTGTTGCAGACCATCAACTAGTTGGCCAGTTGTGTACAAATCCCAAGAGCGAGAGGAGACTTCTATCATGTCTGAAAGTGACACAATATTCACATGCTCTCTACCGATCCAAGTTATGACGACAGGTCCATTGCCAGCACCCTCAAAATACAAACCCGGACGGTTAAATGGTTGAGGGCACAGCTCAATGCATCGGAAGACCCTTTGGAGGTGGTGGAGCGGAAGCCCAAGGCTGAGAACACCACCAGGAAGATCTGGACCAAGGAGTTCATCGAAAAGGTCCAGGCAATCATTGATGAAACTCCCCAGCGGCCTATTCGGCAGATTGCCAGAGATTTAGGCGTCTCACATACAACTGTGAATGCATGTGTGAAGGAGGACTTGAAGTGTAGGTCCTACAGGCGCCAGACAAGCCAGATCTTGACTGGGAAGACAAAGAACCTCTGGTTAATCAAGCCCGTCAGCCCACCTCCTCCTCCGACCTGAACCCGCTGGGCTTCTTCGTTTTGTCATACGTCGAGAACATCACCAACATGACCTCCCACAACACCAAAGCCAGCCTGATCGTCGCCATCTACCGAGTATTCACCGAGCTCCCACCGGCGCTTGTGAAAAAGGCATGCTCCCAGTTCCGGATCCGTATCGAGGCGGTGATTGAGGCTGAAGGCGGCTACTTAGAATAGATGTCAGCTCTACTATATAATCAAGTTACCTGAATTGATGTTTTCAATAAAAGCTTTAAAATAAAGCTGCAGTGTTGTTTTCTTTAGGACGACAATTTTATCGTTCCACCCTGTAATTTCGATTTTGAATTTAACAAGTATAACAAAATTCCACTCTCTCAATTGATTGAACTCTATTACTCTACTTCTAGCGCTTCACTTTAGACAAACACATAAATCAACATTCCTACAATCTCAACTACCACAACCATTTATAGTAGAGTAATAAAAACCCTTTCTCCCCAATTAACCTCATCATCATGTCGCGCCGCTAGCCCGGATATCCCTTACCCTCTCTCGCTACTTCTCCCTATCTTTCATCGCCTCAGGCAGGTCTTCAGGGCTACATCCTGTATCCTCACATAGCTGCTGTATGTATGTTCGAGCTGGTCGCCCTGCTTTTGCTTGGTCATATGCGGGGGTCCATAGGAGTACATCACTGATGAGCTCGTCCTTGCTTCTCCAGCAGTGTCCTGCGTGCCTGGTTCATCTAACTTGTATAGTTTTCGTGATGGGAGGCAGGTGGCCGTATAGTTGGTGCCTTGTGGGATGTTGCTGCCAGGACTTGTTCAATATTGCTCGCAACATTCTTGTGTAATTGCCGTCTAGCTTCTTCTTCAGCCGTTTAGTTATCGTCCAAGTAGTGCATTCATAGAGCAGTATCAATACGACTACTGCCTGGAAGAAACTGCGTTTCATTTTATCGGTCAGGTCTGATTTCCATATGATCGAAAGCCTATCGATAGCTGGCAATGCTTTCGTTAGCCGTGTGTCGACGTCTTTTTCTGTTGATACGCTGCTTCCAAGGTAGGAAAATTTTCCCCAATAAAGCATCCCTTTTTCCTTCTTTTCACAGTATTCTTTTAAAAATTCACATGAATAAAACAAACGTTATACAACATTTTTTTCTAATCATATTATCAACAGAAACTTCAATGAGTGTCCTAGATATTAAACGAAAAATCTGATGGTGAGGTTCCAGTCATGAAGCTTTGGGGAATATGAAGTATCCCTTCATTGCTATCGTTCCCAGGTTCACCCTAGCCGGGAGCGGCAGCACCAGATTGGGCCCAATCTATTGGTCAAATAAGAATGTTTGATAATCAAATTATATGCAAACAAATTAAATTAAGTTAAATTCAATCGTGAGAAATAGAACAATTTGCATATTAACGGTGTTCAAACAAATGACTGACGTTCAATTGAATTGCTACTGATACATAGCAATAATTGAAACCATTTAACTGTGTGCCCAAAGCTTTCAGGCAAGGTTAAAAATGTCACCTACTAAATGTATTTAAAAATCATATTTAATATACATGTATAAAAAGAATTTGATATTAAATAACAAATACACACAAACCAAACCATATAAATTGGAATTACCATGACCAGAAAATCCGTCAAGCACTGTGCGCAACATACAGCGCCGCTGGGCAGCTGTTTTGACCTTATTTGGTCCAATTAGTTGTGAATACCGTGATCTCCTGCACGGAAGATCGAACCAGCGACTACAAAATACAGAGCCGAAACTCTACTAAATCACACGGAAGCGAAGCCAAATTAACTATTAATGGTAAATACGCGGTCTGTTAACCTGATGTGTCATGTAATTTCATCCGAACTCTTACAGATGCCACGGTCACCTCCAGAGCTACGTCTTCCAAAAGGATTGGAGATACACATCCACGTAATTATAACCTTATTGACAGAGAAATAAAAATACATTTTATCTTTTATATTATACATTTGTAATATAATTATTCTATATAAAAAAAGCAAACCGAACATGAGTCAAATCAAATTGCTGATAACAAAAAAACAAAACAAAAAACAAAACAAAAAGAAAAAAAAAGGGATTACAATGGCAGTCATCATCATCATCCTGTTTCACAGCCAGCATGGATCTCCTCGACTCTCTCTAACCACTCGACTCTATCATCCATCGCTCCCGGTAGTTCATCAAGGCTACATCCTGTATTGGCACAGAGCTGATGTATATAGTTTCTAGCTGGTAGTCCTGACTTTGCACATCCATATGAAGGGGTTCACAGGAGTATGTCACTTATGAGATTGTCCCTACTTTTCCAGCAGTGTCCTGCACGTCTGGTTCGTCAAACTTGGATAATATTTATGATGGGTGGTAGGTGGCCATACAGCTGCTGCTTTTTAGGGTTGTGCCCCCAGGACTTGTTCAATATTTCTTGCAGCATTCTTGTGTAATTGACGTCAAGCTTTTTCTCCAAACGTTTAGTTAGCGTCCATGTTGTGCATCCATATAGCAGTATCGACATGATTGCTGCAAGGAAAAAAAACTGCGTTTTATTTTATCGGTCAGGTCAGACTTCACACTCAAACAAAGGTAGTAATATCGTCATAAATCCACTCCTTAGCAAAAAAATAAATAAATAAATAAAAATAAATAATTAAACTGAATTTTACATAAGAAATAATAAGTAACAAAAATACTAAGCTAACAATTCATAATAAAATCAATAAAAAAAATGCCATTCTTATTATCATCATCCTCATAATCTAACGGATTCTTTTTATTCTTTCTCGTCATCAATCCCTGCAAACCATCTCTCTTGGTGTGTCCTTTAGACTGCAACCAGTGTCTGCACATAACTGATATATGTCATATTTTGCAAGTCGGTCATCATCGGTGAGTCTATGTATTAGAGTTCACAAGAAAATGCCGCTCATGTGTTCGTCCCTATATCTTCAGCAGCGTCCACCATGTTTTTATGTTGTGAGATTGGGGTTCGATAGCCTCTCAGCAGCAACTTTCTGGGGTCTTGCTTCCAGGATTTGTTTAAAACAGGGGAAATCTGCCATGTCAACACTCCAACAAAAATATATAAAATAAGAGAGACATTGTTAATGAATTTATTTACGAAATGAATAACTGTTTTCTTGACCCCCCAAAAAAAACAAAAAACAAAACAAAAATAAATAAGATAAAATAAAAAAAAGATTAAAAACAACAAGTGGTTGGACATGATAACATCCTTATCTCGAAAAATGACCAATCCTCTCTCAGTCGAAAGTGCCACACAAAAATCCTCTTAAATAGTAAGGAGAATTAACATTTGCATTAAAACTCATTATACACAAATAATACAACATCCACTTGTGAAAAATTGCCCAGTCGGCTGGGGATGTAGAATACACTGACTGCACCTCTGCAGAGGGGTAAGACCCCCCTAACAAGTGTCCTGGATATGACACTAAACAATCTGATGGTGAGTTTTCAACTGTGCTGGAGCTTTGGGGAATGCGGAGTATCTCTTCATTGCCATTGCTCCCCGGTCCACTCTGGCCCGGAGTGGTAGTACTTGATAGGGCCCTATCTATGGGTTGAATAGAACTAACGGCATACTTATGCTAAACTGAATTGTTTGAGTAAACTGAATAGCTTGAAATAGAAATGTTTTGACAATTAAACCGTACTTACGTTTGAACTGCGTGCTTGTGCTTAACTGAATTGCTTGAAATAGAACTGTTTTTCGACATTTAAACTGTATTTACACTTAACTGAATTGTTACATATAACTGCAACTGTTTTTTTGTCATTGAAACTGTATTTACACTAAACTAAATTGTTTAACATAAAACTGTTCTGACATATAACTGTGTGTTAAAAAAATCTGTACTTTTACAAAATTGAATTAGCTGAAGTAGAATTGCTTGACTAAACTGAATAGCTCGAAATAATTTTTTTTTTTACATTTAAACTGTAATTACATTTAAACTGCGTGCTTTTGCTAAACTGAATTGTTTTAAATTGAACTATTTTTGACAATGAAACTGTACTTACCCTAAACTGAATTGTTATATATAACTGAATAGTTTGAAATAGAAATGTTTTTGCCAATTAAACTGTGTACTCATGCTAAACCAAATTGTTTTAAATAGAACTGATTATTTAAATAAAAATGGATTTGGCGTTAAATAACCTACAAAGGTTGATATGCCATAAAACCAAACCAAACCAAACTTGTGAAAAAGAGACAAAATAATTATTGGAAGTATCATTTACTGAAGAGAGAAAAATCCACTCTTAACAACATCTCTTTGAATATGGATATCTTCTGATTATTTTTAACAATTCGGGTTTGTTTTTTTGTCGTACAAAATATACAGAACTTACACGTCAACAAAATTGAAAGCACCAAAAAATCTACTAATCAAACGATTTCTTATGACGTTCCTTCTGGATAAGGATTAGTTTACTCAAAAGCCTTTGAAAAAAGAAAAATTCTACAGAAATTTCGGATACACTTTATCTCAAAAAGAAGTTATTTTCTCGTAAATAAGAAACACAATTTGAATAAATAATGTCATGTCTTGTCAGTTAAACTTAATGAAATATTTCAACAGAAATTACTTCAGACCAGATAAATAATAATCAAATATTTATATACATACCTGTGTGTCTGTTATTATGCGTGCGTATGTGTGTGTGTGTGTCCGTTACTTTGTGTGTGTGTGTGTGTGTGTGTGTGCATGTTAGTGTGTGAATATCAGTGTGTGTGTGTGTTAATGTATGTCTGTGTATGTGCGTGTGTGTGCATGTTAGTGTGTGTCTGTCAGTGTGAGTCTGTACATGTTAGTGTTTGTGTGTATGCATGTCTGCGTCTGTGCATGTTAATGTGTGTGTTTGTGTCTGTGCGTGTTAGTGTTTGTTTTAGTGTGTGTGTGTGTGTGCGCATAGTAGTGTGTGTGCGTTAAAGGGTGTGTGTGTCTGTGTTAGTGTGTGTGTTGGTGTGTTAGTGTGTGTGTGTGGATGTGCATGTTAGTGTGCATGTGTTTGCGTGTCTGTGTCTGTCCATGTTAGTATATGTGTGTGTGTGTTAGTGTGTATGTATGTGTGTGAGTGTGGTTGTTAGTATGTGTGTGTGTAAGTTTTAGTTTGTGTGTGTGTCTGCGCATGTTAGGATGTATGTGTGTGTGTTTGTGCCTATGTCCATGTTAGTGTGAGTGTTTGTGTGTTTGTGTGTGTAGGTGTTAGATTGTGTGTGTGTGTGTGTGTGTGTGTGTGTGTGTGTGTGTGTGCAGACTAAATAATCACATATTCATATATACGTGTTCGTGGTGATATGGTTCTCTTTGTGGGAAATGAGCTCGCTGACCCAAGTTCAACTCTTGGACTAGGCAGTTTGCATTTCAAACACTGTTAATGCCCTTAGGTTATGACAACCAGTCAAGGAGAAGGAAAACTTTTAATTCAAATCCGCTAAAATCCTCTTCAAAATTGGCCTCATGTCACATCCCGCTCGTAAGGTTGCTCAATGCAGACATTGCTACATTTTCAAAAAAAATTATATGGACTTGGCGCCAAAGAATTATTTTCACGAAATGACAGCACTCCCTTGCGATATCACGAGACTTCAATTGTTTTCAATAATCTCGAGGGAACTCCAGCAGAAAATGTCTCTTCCACGTGTATTTTCTTATTTATGTCATTTTTAGTCAAACTTAATAAAAAATGAAACGTCATTTAATGTTATCAATTTTGTATTAAAAAATCAGACGAAAAGTTAGAACATCTGCAGATACTGAACGGCAACCTTGAACTTCAGCTTAAAAGCTCAGATAATTTTTTAATTAGTTTGTTTATATATATATATATATATATATATATATATATATATATATATATATATATATATATATATATATATATGGTAGATGTAATGTATGCTTAGAGAAAAAGATACAAATAATGACTTTTTCAGTCCCTGAAAAGTTATTGAATAAGAGATATGAATAGCAAGATGTAGACATGAGACCAAATTTAAACAATATTACCTATATATATATATATATATATATATATATATATATATATATATATATATATTGTTATTTGGACAATTTTACATGCTACTAAAATTACTCATAGAAATCAGGAAGTTGAGGGAAATCAAAGTTCATGTGAACTTAGTACACACGACTGGTTTTATGAGGGAGAGAGAGTTTCGCGGGCTTTCTTCAATTTTTGGGGCTGCTAGGAAATATGGTTCGGGCTGAATCGGACAGGTCATCCTGATTGGGTGAAAATGTTCGACGACTTTAACGGTCAAATTAAATTACGTGTCAAACCAAAAAATACAAGGTTCTTTCTGTGACAAAATTCATCTGAGCTTAGTACACACGACTGGTTTTATGAGTTCGAGGTTGATAACTTTATATGAAATCTAGAATGATACAATCTCATTCGTTGATTTTTGAGATATTAAACACGACACAAAAAAGATCCGAATCAGTAGAACCCACAAAATATTCAGAAATAATGATGTGCCATTTAAAAAATAAACGAATAAACAATTCTTACATCAAGTCTAAAAATTAAAACAGAAATTGCTGGCGCCAGTATTGGAGGGAAAACTAAAATGATGAGTACGTAGTCGTAAACAAACCATATGATCCTAAAAATAACTTATTTCAACCAATGATTGAAAAAAATTCTAAAATCTTGTTTACTATAAAAACAACTTGTGAAATCTTCTTCAGCAGATAACGGCAGACACCAAGAAGGATCAGAATGTAGACCCAGTTCACAATGGAATACAATAGTCAGCAACTAGATTAACGGTACAAATCAATTAATTTTTACTACAGCATAGCCGACAAGTTAAATGCAGTCGGTTGGTACGAATCCAGCAACATCAGTTGACCGAACTTTACTCATTGACCAACCACAGAGCAGAACAACTAAAGCAATTACCTCCCCAGTAAGTCAAGCTTTCATAATCACCAAAATATGGTCACATATAAGTTATTTCTTCCAACAAAATATTTATATTCTGCTTGAACATCTCATTCGTGTACATCTGTACAGTTTTAACCCCCCGATTTACTCAACGATAATAAATGTCCATACTACTCTTATAGCCGTAAATTTGTGGTCAACACTTTTTACGAGAACCATTGCTATCATGCCCTTTCATTATCTCTTCGGTCCTTCTCTCATAACTTTTAATTTCTGTGGCCTAGTCAGCTGGGGCTGCCGAATACCTCGACTGCATCTCCGCAGAGGGGTAAGACTCCTTCAATAAGTGTCCTGATTATGACATTAATCAATCTGATGGTGAGGCTTCAGTAATGCTGGAGCTTTGGGGAACGCGGAGTACCCCTTCATTGCCATTGCTCCCAGGTCCACTCTGCCGCAGAGTGGTAACACCTGATAGGATCCCTATCTTTGAGTTAAATAGAACTAAAATGTGTACATATGCTAAACTGAATTATTTAAAATAGAGCATTTTTTACACCTAATCTGTGTACTTAAGCTGGACTGAATTGTGTGAAATAGAACTGCTCCTACGTATAAAAATAAATTTCGCATTAAATAACCCACAATGGTTGGTATACAATAAAACTAAACGAAACTAAACCAAACCAAACCAAATCTTAATTCTTTCATAAGAACGTATCCACTATCTAAATAATAAAGTTTGTAGAAATTATTCTATGGTTTTCATTCGAAGAAAATTATCATATATACCTAACTAAATTTATCAAGTTGATTAGATAATTTTTCATCCTCTCTCATATGATTAGTTTTCTTTTAAACCGAAACCTTCGTTTGGCTGAGAACTGTCATTCGTTCCCTGATGTTTTTGAAATCACTGTCTGTTCACCTAAGTCTTTCGTCAGATCGTCAATACAAAGGGTACGACATAAAAGAGAAAATATAAAGAAAACTGAAACCAAATAATTAAGAAATAGCCAGGATATATTGTTATTTATGACCTGTAGATAGATCAAGTTTTACATGTTATGAAATAGGATAGCTAAGACGTTGACATGTTTTGACAATTGAAGTTTGTGCTGTGAATGCATATAAATTGTTTCGCTGCCATTTCTACTATTTCTGGCAATTTTCAGTCTCTATAATCAATAATATGTTTCGCTACGATCATGTTTAATTTTATTCGGCACTGTTTCAACAAAGCATTAACTATTCTCATTTCCTTGCTTGCTCACTGGATTCTCATCCAAGTCTTTGGGACGCAAGGCAAATATACACGCGTCACGTCATCTAAAACAAATATTCTCTGAAAGACTCCTGACACAGCATTTTCGCTTTTTTCCCTTTAGATTCTCTTTTATATTATAACTTTTTTGTTCATTTTATCTCTGTCCTCACACCAACTTTTACTCTTTGAAATTTCTCTTGTTGTTCGTTTATTTCATCGCTTCTACTCATTGCTGTAGCCGGCTAATGAACATGATTTCGGTATTGAAGTGAGTTGGAACTTCAGCTTCTGAACTTTGAAAAATAAGGGAAACCACTTATTCCCTTAGCTATGGATGACATAGCGCCACTACTTTTCTTCTATAAGGATGGCATTGGCATGAAATAACCCAGGAAGGGTGATATGCCATTAAACAAAGAATAATTGTATAATCATAGTAAATTAAACTAACGAGCGCGCTTTACTTTTTTATCCACCTCAACTCATCCTGAACACATATTCCATTTCTATTATGATTATTATCACCGTCTCTCGAACCCCTCTCTTTCTTATATATATATATATATATATATATATATATATATTATATATATATATACATACCCCCCATACACACACACACATATATATATATATATATATATATATATATATATTATATATACACGAGGGTCATTAAGTCAATATGTTTACTCAATTAAAATGATTTTTGCAACAAAGCAATTTTAAAGAATGCAAGTATTTATATTCCGAATATAAAATATTAAAAATTTCCCCCAAAATGAACATTTGTTTTTTTTAATACCCTTCTTTGATAAATGGACATTATATATATATATATATATATATATATATATATATATATATATATACATAAAGATAAAATATATGTGTGGATTTTGCTGTTTATTTTATCCCTTTTATACACACACACTCTCTCTCTCTCTCTCTCTCTATATATATATATATATATATATATATATATATATATATATATATCTTCACTCTACGTCTTTGTTATTTCAATCTACGCTTTCACTCCTCTATCACTTTTTCTTATATGTGTATCTTTACATGAAATTTCTATTACTCTCTATCTCTCTCTCTCTCTCTCTCTCTCTCTATATATATATATATATATATATACATTCGATATATGAATCTTATTCTCCTTTTTTACCTATCCCTCACTTTCTCATTCTCTCTCTCTCTCTCTCACACATGTCACCCGCTCTTTTTGTTAATTCTCCCTTTTCTTACCTATCCTTTTTTTTGTTCTTTGTTAACAGCTTATTTCAGCCGATCGTTTTCACGGTTCCAATGCAAACAAACACAGTGTAATCAAAAACTAAAGGTGGTCTTCGTATGATCACATATCGATCTGTATCCGGCATTGTGATTGACACAAGACCCAAACGGTGACGAACAGGAAAATGAAAGTGAACATAACGCTGGTCAGAGAAGCTCGATAGTGGCATTTCCAATCAACGATTGAGTAGGACTGTTAAGAGTACACTCCTTTATCGGAAGTGACCATTCCTTATTCACACATCATGCTATGGTCAAACGAACGGACATGAGTGTCTCGTTTCTCAACTTCTCATGTAAACTGATCTTTCTCTTTTTCTCTTCTCGCTCTCGTCATCGAAACTCGGAAATAAAGAGATTTCAGTTACATTGACTCATCGTCTCTTTTTTTTATTGTATAAAACACCAATTATTTCGGTTCGTTAGTTTCATCGTTCAAACACTTTCACAACTTCATAAATAATTTAGTGATCATGAGAACAGAAACTGCGAATAAGATTGAGTGTTTTCTTCAAGAAAAATAAACACTTTTCCCTACATTATATATGTACTATTATTTGTGAAGTGTCTGTCTGTCTGTCCTCTAACTACAGCAGCCAGTTTGAATAAGTATATACCTTAATTCTTCGCCATGAGCAGAATGTGAAAAAAGGTCAATTTCTATGTGGAGTTCAGCTTTTTTTATTTCAGAGATTATCTTTTTATTTACACTGGTTGCTTCACCTAGGCTAAAGTACTCAAATCTCACTGATATTTACCCATAGATGTGGGAGATCTGACAGATTCATGCGTTTCCTAAGGTCCTAAGCGCGAAGTTAAGCGTGAAGTTAAGCGCAAGCGACCACCGTCTAATATAAGAAATAGGGTCACCGATTCTATTTCCTACACCGATAACCGTTGTGCCTAGAGAATTTCTTTAAACAGTTGCCGTGGTAATCACTTTCATGCATTTATCCATCCTCTCTGCCACTGGTAGGATGTGACCGGAGATGAATTATTGAGAGGAATAAAACTGTTTTCATTTTATTCTGTTCTTTCTCCGAGACGGGTTGCCTTGCTAAAGCGAAGAAATCCAGTTTGCACTGTTGTTTACATCAAGCTGGATGGAGAAAAGATATATCCATGTATTAGCGTGAAATGAAAAGCCAACTCTCGTCTAGGATTAGAATTCGGGTCTCTGATTCCATTTGTTACAATGAGAATTTTCACGCTAAGCACGCTTCATAAACAATTTTATGTAGAAGCATAGCATTTGTTATATCTACGAGAAGTAAACTGAATTTTTTAACGTAGAAATAAGCTGGAAAAAAAAAACAGCTGCCGGATGGCATGGATAGCTGCAGAAGAAAAAGAATAATCACGTCACCCTTCGACCTTTAAATAAAATAAAATAAAGACAAAAGCTGCTAATCAATAGCTAATGCCGAAGATATAAAGGATATACCTGACATGATCCCCAGACCATTAATAACACCTAAATGCTATTAGTCTGAACAATTAAAGAAGGTAAATTAGTTGCAGAAACAAATTAAGATAAAATTAACAGGTTTTTAAGCGAATATTTGGATTTAACTAAGTTAAAACTGAACACATTTAAGGCGGAAACGTTTTTCTACTTTTTTCCAAACATATATTACCGGAAGCCATGGGAAAAAAATATGGTGGATATGAAGTAGGCAAATGAATCCGAAGTTGGTATAACATCTGGCTTCAACAGATAAAAGAACCTCACTGGTTAACGTCTTAGTCAGGAAATTACTGCTACTTATCTATAAGGTTAGCCTTTATGAATGTGGAAAAGAAAAATCCGTTCACGAAAAATTATCATAACTATATTCAAAAGCTGATGTCCAAGCCGCATCGTCCTTCGCATCGGTAAACAAGGGGCAAATTCGACTGAGTTTGAAGCTTTCTTAAAAGAGTTTAAAAATCAGACACAGAACTGAAACTAAAACCCGAACCCCAACCAAAATTACTTAGACGCTGAAATGCTGTTCAAATTGCAACATTTGATGCTTAGAATTAAAGTAGAATAAATCATTTACCCGAGCTGACAGTGTTTGCAGCTGAGCGCAATAGAGGCATCATATATATATATATATATATATATATATATATATATATATATATATAAGAATATAGATAAAACCATAGCGAACTAGAAAGAAAATATCATGACTTTGCATCAACACCAACCCAAATAATGCTAAAGTACATGATACTGGTTATGAATGGGTACTTGTCTCAGTATTTGTATGAACAAAAAACTCTGTCAATGCCGTTGTAGAAGGTGTAGGAATGCTTTTCAGGCTTTGTGCCATAAAATTAATAGCATAGAAAAAATCTTACCGAGAATGACACGTGCTTCATTTAAGGGAAGTTCCAGCAAGCAGTCATCTCTTGCTACAATCGCTCCAATGCCAGTGATGAAATATACATTATCATATTCTACAATGAGCTAACTTCCCTTGTTTGGAACATTACTGTTAGGGGACCCTTACCTATCCATTGATGGACTCTTCCAAATCCAATATTAATTGACAGCCAAGAACTCTCGTTGGTCAGTTGGTCGTGTGAGAGTGGATGAACACTGGATATTCGACTGACAAGTAAGCCTAGCTTACGCCACCAATTTTCTCTCTATCTTGTTACTTCAATATATCCTTGAACTTATACCGTGTTCCGAGTTATCTTTTCGTAGTCATAAACTGGGTCCACATGAATTACCAAACAGAACGTTCTGATCACCGTCGGAGACATGAATTTCCAAATTAGCCAAAACAAAACTAATAAATTCTGTCAACATAACTCATCAAACAAAAATGGGGAATATCAAACAGACTTTTCACTCGAAAACATCTATTTATGCCTTGTTCCTAAATTTAAAAAAATGAAAGGAACGCTATTGACCTACACCTACCTTAATGATACTAAAACACAACTAGACTACGGAATCATAAACAAGAGCCTAAGTAATGTCCTAAACATTGAGGTATATTCCTATTTTGAATCAGAGAATCTTCACAACGAAAGAATGTTAGAGTCTACACAGAAATAAGCAACAAACTCTTAATAGGACATGTTACAACTTGTCCTTACTTACCTTTAGAGATATTAGAAAAAGATATATGGTAACTGTAAGAAACAAATTCGATAATCTTCTGGGGACAGTCTTTGAGGGATGAGATCTTCGTCACAGCCTACATGAAAGCAGCTGTAGTATAATGCGTACCAACCAAATACAAAGCCAAATGTAGAGTTCCAGGAGTGATGGATTATAGGGACGAATGGAGAAAGAATGAGAGTCAGAGAAACCCGTGCTGTCAGAGCAACTTGATAATGATGATGATGAAGAAAAAAGAAATCCCATCAAGAAGATAGTTTCTAAAATTAAACATATCATCATAAAGGTGTGTTATATATTGACCCTCGACTGAGCCGCCAATTAAGAGATGCACCTGTGTAAATAAGCGGAAGAACAGCGGAAGCAGATGGACGTAGAAAATAATATAACTAGGTGCCCGGGGGGTTCGAGTCAGTTTGAGACCGGATGCCGAAGTGAGAACCAGCTGCAGATTGAGGGCTTTGGGCCCCCAATGATCCACGGTTGAGCAATTCCAGCCAAGATGATGAAGAAGTGCTACTATGGTCGATAGAAGAACTATGGTCAAATTAGCTGTCCGTCCCTGTCTCCACTCATTTCTGCCACGCAACAAACATCACCTTATCGAAAATAAAGTGTGAGAGATTTATATCTTTATAGAGAAGTGTATTCGTTATTGAAGTCGTCATTATCAGTTGATTATGTTCCCGTGTATATTTGTATACGCGTAGTATACTATACAACAGGTGTACCAACAGTATATATTCCTTTGCTTCTCTCTCGCCTTCCCCACCTATTGGCCACTGCACTTGTTAAGTTTTGTAGACAGTATCATGTGCCATCACAGAACTGATGAAAATAGTTTTTTTTCGGATCGGTCATTATTAGTGTGTCCATCGTTTTTTTTTTCTTTTCCTCTTTCATAAACCCCACACTTATAGATAAGTAGCAGTAGTTTCCTGACTGAGACGTTGACTTGTGAGGTTCTTCTGCCCAGCATCTGTTGAAGCTAGATGTTATTCCAACTTCAGATTCATCTGCCTACTTCATGTCCACCATACAACGTCCAATGGCTTCCGGTTATATAAGTTTGAAAAATAAAGAAGAAAACCGTTTCTGCCTAAAATATGTTCAGCTTTAACTTAGTTAAACTCCAAGAATTCACTTAAAAACATGTTAGTTTTATTTTGATTTGTTACTCAAACTTATTTACAATATTTAATTGTTCACACCAAGAGCATTTAGCTGTTATTCGTTTATTATTATTGGTCTGGGGATTATGTCAGATATATCATTTATATATTCTGCATCAGATATTGATTTGCCGGTTTTGTCCTTATTTTATTTTATTTTATTTTTTAAAAAGTTTGAAGGGTTACATGATTTTCCTTTTTCCTTCTACAGCTATCTATGTCTTCCGGGAACTGTTTTTTCAGCTTATTTCTACGTTAAAACGTTTAGTTTAATTCTTATACATCCATTTATGAAAGTTCACATTTTCTTATGTCATTTCAACTTGATTTCTTGAAGGATTAGACTTTGCTTTTTCAGTTTTAAATTGAAATGCTCAAGACAACTGAATGAGGTTGCCAGTCTAGCTACACTCTTCAGTCTCTACCATTCAAGTACCATTAAACACTCTGTGAGTTGAAACTAGTTTCATCCAGGTTCACTTTTTAGCAAAGAAATCTATTGATAACAAACATACGTGGTAGAAGGCAAACAAAGCAAGTGCGGTTTGATTGAGATTGGTCTGTTTTTTTTTAATTCACTTATATTTTGTATTTCTTTTTTATTTGAAATATTTGGGGATAATATTATGAGTCGATTATAGCAAGTTTTCATAAAATCTACTTGTTCAGTATCCTGTGGTTTTATAAACAATCTAAAAATGATTAAGACTTTGTAAAATCAATAAACACATAATTTGCAACCAATACACCATGACATAAAGTATAATTCCTCGCTTATGTTTGTATATCTATCGCCAGGTCAAGAATGCTACGTGCAATCTTGAACAAGTCCTGGCGGCAAAATCCCACAAGACACCAACTGTACGGCCACCTGCCCCCTATCACGAAAACTATTCAAGTTAGACGAACCAGGCATGCAGGACACTGCTGGAGAAGCAGGGACGAACTCATAAGAGATGTACTCTTATGGACCCCCACACATGGCCGTGCAAAAGTAGGACGACCAGCACGAACATACATTCAGCAGCTATGTGAGGATACGGGATATTGTCCTGAAGACCTACCTAGGGCGATGAACTATAGGGAGGAGTGGCGAGAGAGGGTCAAGGATATCCGTGCTACCAGCGCGATATGTTGATGATGATGATGATGATATATATATATATATATATATATATATATATATATATATATATATATATATAAGATAACCTGTTGTCGTAAGATCAGCTTGGGTTTCGATCCTAGCTTGAAGCATTTCACGTGTCAAGCCACACTGATGAATTGTGATACAACTAAACAGTCTGTCTATGGATGACAATATATATATATATATATATATATATATATATATATATATATATATATATATATATACCGAAACTTAAAGCTTAGCGTCGTTTGAGCTCAGAGACAAAATAAAAAATAAGGATTTTCTTGCGTATCTTCTGTTTTGATGAACACTGTATACGATTCATCCATGAACATTGTTCCTCAATAAGGCACTGGTCCAGTCCGCTGGAGCTGTAGAATACAGTAACTGCATCTCTGCAGAGGGGTAAGACTCCATCAATGAGTGTTCTAGATACCTCACGAAACAATCTGATAGTAAAACTTCAGTATTGCTGGAGCTTTGGGGAATGCAGAATACCCCTTCATTGTCATCGCTCCCCGGTCCACTCTAGCCCGTAGTGGTAGCACTTGATAGGTTCCTATCAATGGGTCGAATAGAAGTGTTTCACATTTAAAATATGTACTTACTTCAAACAATTTAACTGTGTGCAAACAAATTATCAATTGTATATAGAATAGAATTATTCGTTCTTGATAGGAATAAGTGAACCTATTTAACTTTGTGAAAAATGTGATCAGGCTGGTAAAAAATGTTATCAAATTGTATATTTAATAGATATATCTTTGGTATTAAATAACCTATAATGGTTGATATGTCATAAAACCCACCCGAATCAAATATATTAGGCAAACCGGAAATTAAGTAGAGATTATATTGATATTAAAATCATCATAAAAAATGCCGGTATCCTACAGAATAATCAGTATATTTTTAGTTAGAGATTTTCAACAAAAACACCAACCATAATCTTAAACCTAGTCTAAACAAAAGAAAACTCGACATTTTAAATATTTTTATAGAATGATTTTGATAGAGTTTAAATGGTTGATTGTTGTTGCTAGATGCTCAATCTTCAAATAACACTTAGATGAATTTATTGATTACTTCCCGTTCTGAACAGGCAGCCAAATTTCAATACGAGAAGAAAATTCATAAACTCGTCGTCAGTCACTTCCTGGTTTATTTAAATAGAAATGAATTTGGGAACAAACAATAAATATTCTTTGGCAACACATTTTAATATTTAATCAAGTTTTGATAGCTTCTCTAAAGATATTTTAAAAATAAAATCTCTTTGACCAATCATCATGTTCCCAGCTGTTGCATCGCGTATGAACTTTCACAGACAAGCCAAACCAATTTGCATAAGTAATCAATTAAACAATATCAAATTATGTTTTGTTTGATAGCATCGATTGTGAACAGCTTAAAGGAAGATGGTTATTGTTTAATTGGTTAAATGTTTATACAAAACCGTAGTTTAAGGCCAATGCTTAAAAGAAAAAAATATTCCACGATTAAAGTAAAATCGATGACAAAAATCTATCAAGCTACGTGTAATAGAAATAAGACTCGCATATCTATCTATCTATCGAGATAGATAGATAGATATACAAATCTAATTCTTATTTCCTATAATTAAAATTGATATGTAAACTGTTGTGTATTCAACAGCTTTTTCCAAAATCTATAAAAAAAAAAACAGTTATATAGTTAGTTCAAGAAATCTTCTTTTTTTTTCAAAATCTATCTTCTTATCATTTTAGGATTTGGCATATATTTAAATCAAGCCACAACTTATATATATATGTATATATAGTTACAAACATTATTTCGTGAGTCAGGAACAAACCTACAACAGTTTCGCCTGATGAGCCGCTTAGGAAAAACTGTTGTAGGTTAGTTCCTGACTCACGAAATAATTTTTATCACTATTTTGCTCTACTTAATATTGAGCACTTTTTCGCACTCGTAGCTTAGGAGCAATTATGGCGTTTTTTTTTCTTTTGACCAATCAATTGCTTAGTTTTTTTTCAGTTGGTATGACAAGGCTGGCCTTTTCTTTTTTTTCCAATATATATATATATTTTCCCCAAGACTCATTCGTTGTATATTTTTATCTTCGAATCACTTGCAGGTGTTTTCCCTTACCGTAAGTGCTATTATTCTATAAGTTTTTTTAATTATATATAAATATATATATATATATATATCATATTCATGTCTTGCCGCCAGCATGGTTATCCCTGACTCTCTCTCGACACTTCTCCCTATCGTCCATCGCCTCTGGCAGGTCTTCAGGGCTACATCCCGTATCCTCACATAGCTGCTGTATGTATGTTCGAGCTGGTCGTCCGGCTTTTGCCCAGCCATATGTGGGTGTTCATTGGAGTACATCCATTATAAGCTCGTCCCTGCTTCTCCAGCAGTGTCCTGCATGTCTGGTTCGTCTAACTTGGATAGTTTTCGTGGTGGGGGGCAGGTGGCCGTATATTCATTTTTATATACATTTTCAGTAGAAAAGTTTAAATATCCTTTGATCATTATTTTTCTGAAAATGACTTCCTATCAACAAGATGAGGTACTTTTCTATAATTTCAAAGTACAAGTAAACTGATTGTTGAGGTAAATTTTTTAATCTCATCAGATCATCATTGCTTTGAGAGCCACATGTCGTTCTCAGTGATTCCTGTGACATATCTGAGGATGACATATAGCTGTCAAACCTCAGTTAAAAGAAAATATAGGCTCTTGTAAAAAGCTCTAAGTAGATATACTGCGAAAAGTGTAAGGGTTAAAAACTAATTGGTTGATTGATATTTTATGGCATATCAATCCTGATGGGTTATTCAGTACTAAAATGTGTATATATATATATATATATATATATATATATATACATTTTAGTATTGGATAACCCACTATATATATATAAATATATCATTTATTTGTTAGTGAATAATTTGGGGGTAAATTTATTTTTTAAAGATTTGTTAGATATCGTTTGTTTACTCACATTTAAAAGGTTTCTAATATTTCTATCAAACACTAGTGATTATGTTAGTAATCATTTGTTTGCACACAGTTAAATGGGTTTAAGTATTCTTATTCAACACTGAGAGTTCTAATTAATAGTTATTTGTTTTCACACAGTTTAATGGTTTCAAGTATGGTAAGTCAACATTAGCATTTTCATTTATCCAGTATTCCTATGTAATAGATACTTTGCACGTAGTTGTATGATTTCAAATAACTAACAATAATCAATCTTAATAAACGATTGAACATTTTTATTTAACACATTGATGGGACCTTAATAGTAACTACCTCTCTTGGTCCGATTGGACCTTGGACTGGTAGCAATGGAAGAGTACTCCACATTCCCTAAACTCCAGGAAGCAGATCCTGTTTAATCTTAGACTTAGGACACAAGTTGTGAGAGTCGGAAACTTCTCAAGTAGAACAGTTGACATATTCTACAGCTCCAGCTTATTGGGCAAATGTTTCGAGGACATCTAATCCCCTGCCTTGAAGGATTTGAGAAATTTACTTGTTTCCTTCCGGCAATCATATTTACATGTTTCATTTGAACGGCACCAGGAATAAAGTTTCGGTATTACGGGCTTAGCTAATAGATATTCTTGATCTATCTCTGAATATCATTTTAATTCAATTGCCCGAATTCTTTCTGCTATTTGTGCTGATTTTCTTCAGCCAATTTTTTGTTTTAAATCCCATTTCATTCAATTTATTTCATATATTTGTCACAAACATCATCATCATCATCATCGTGTCATGCTTTTAGCACGGATATCCCTGATCCTCTCTCGCCACTTCTCCCTATCATTCATCGCTTCTGGCAGGTCTTCATGGCTACATCCCGTATCCTTACATAGCTGCTGTATGTATGTTCGAGCAGGTCGTCCTGCTTTTGCTCGGCCATATGTGGGTGTCCATAGGAGTACATCTCTTATGGGCTTGTCCCTGCTTCTCCAGCAGTGTCCTGCATATTGATTCCTAATTTAACCCATTTGCTTTTTTTCTTTTTACATTTTTTTTTCTATTTTTAATATATATTGCTTTAAGTTTTCTATTCTAACGCTTTGATGTCTTCTATGGTCTTCTGGAAGATTTTCCATTTTTTAAACACCCCATCTATTTTATATATACTTTCAATTTTATACAGAAAACTTGGACCAACCAACGTTATTTTCATACACTTTGCTGTTGGTTGGTACTTAGAGTGCATTTCAAGATCCAGTCTTTTAAGCTGTAACCCTGTTGTGTAATGGTTAAAATTCTGAAATACTATATCATTGTAAGCCTGTCGGAAATTTATTTATACTGTTATATCCATCTTCGGACTAATATTAATGGAAAAAGAACGAAGCCCAAAATTTCCATCAGATATGGGTGTAAATAGTCCCATATGGAAACTCAACGGTAAAAGTAAGTGTTAATTTCGGGACAGTAATCGGCTCGAAAAGCTGGAACATTTGAATCTGTCTTTTTCCATTTACTGACCAATCGGGACACTCATGCTGTGTTTAAAATTTTAAGATACTTCGTAGACGACAATATTTGACTTACCGCAAAAAAATTAGAAGGATCAAAACCCAAAATTAATTTAAGAAAACTTTTCCCATTCAAAACTCTTAAAAAATACAATATGTCGGGCCATTAAAATCCTCGATGAATCATCAACTTTAAAGATCTAATTTTGAGCCAACCTCACTTGTATGAATAAGCGAAGAAACAAATAATTCTTCAGTAGATTTATGCTTACTCAATTAACAGTCGGTATGGAACTTTTTCGATATCAAATCAACTTTTTTGCTTATTTTTTTAATGAAAATTGAACATTTTTTTCTTACAAGTATGCATTTTATGTCAACATTCCTTTACTATCTTAAACAAATATGTAAGTGGTTACATAAATTTATTAATACTGATATTACAGCTTCAACTTGCTGATGAAATTACCAACAACAGTAACCACGTATATATATTTATCTCATTAATATATTTTCCGCTCAAACGAGATCTTTTATACACACAAAATATATTCTTTTCGATCAGTCTAACTGTAATATAATGGCCGAGGGATTTCCTTTAATATATCTTGCCTTTTAGTTTAGTTAGGCTGAGAATCTTTCGTCTCAGCACATGGGCTAGTTAGATGCGAACTTGAGCTGGGGTGTTGACGCACGCGCGAGAAGAATATGTCGTTCACAGATGTCAAAATAAAAATCCCAGAGAGTGGATGTGATCAGGGATGTGAATGACGTCATGCACCGGAGGCGTGCGCGGAGAAACTGGGAGTTTTGAAAAAGTCAGTAGTTGAGTCTTGCGGTCGAAAGAAGAAGGGTGACTTTCGCTAGCTCGCAGAGGCCTTGTGGCGGGTAACACACGTGTGGGGGAGGAGGCAGAGGGAAAAAACCAGCATAGAAAGATTGTGCTTCTCTCTCCTTATGTCGAAAAACCTTTAAACTCAAAGGTAATAAAAGGTTTCGTACCTGAACTAGGAAGTCGTTACGTTTTTTTCGTCTTTCGGGATTCCTATGTTCTATGTATATATGCTATGAACATTCTATGTACATTTCAATATTCATGTATGGGTATGTTACATAACTGCAACTACTACTCTTCATACACGAATCCTAACTATATTAAAATATCTTCACTCAGACTAATATAATCTTTGCTTTCATTAAAAGAATTTGTAACTTCTGTTTTTCAGTAATCTTTTTACTCAATTTACAAAAATTTAATTGAACAAATTGTAGAAAAGAGTTTTATTTAATCATTTACACCTTTTACTCCCAAAACCTTTTTCTACAAGGATCATTTAAATATTGAATAAGTACTAAGATCATTTAAGTATTAAATAACGACAAGGGTCATTTAAGCTTTAAATAACTACTAGGATCATTGATGCATTTTAATAACAACAAGGACCATCTAAGCATGAAATAACTACAAGGATCATTTAAGTATTAAATAACGACAAGGGTCATTTAAGCTTTAAATAACTACTAGGATCATTTAAGCATTAAATAACTACAAGGATCATTTAAGCTATAAATAACCAACGAATATCTATATACAAAGGAACCAAAAATGAGTATTTTTCTAAGATAGCAAACTATTTCGTCTCCTCGATTTCATCGCTGACCATTACATTACTCTTCTGCTGTAGATTTTCGGAGTGGATGACTTTGGTTTTCCTACAATTTGTCTTAAATCCGACGAACGAACGATTCTTCAGAACGGTCAGCATTGCTGGTAACACATTTGTGAACCAAAGGTGAATTAATAGCTCACCCTTAATGCCAATTTCACTTCCTTGTCAATATCCGGGATGGCCATTTCGAAACAAGCAATGAAGTTCTTATCCAATTTTTTTTTTAATTTACTTCATTTTTTTTTCAAATTAGTATCGACTCGTTTAGTCAAAGTCTCGACGTCTAGACATCATTTTATTATTTAAACTGCTTTACTGTGTATGAATCTTCATTGAAATTTTAACTTTCAAATGGTAACATTAAATGAATTCAAGCTTCAATCTCTATATTCTTTGGATTACACGACGTACTGCTTGTTCATTTTCATAGCAAAATATGATTCATCGGCGCAACTCTTTCTTCGCCTTTCTATCTGTTCTTTTAATGTCTACCAAAAGAACTGAAATATATTTTTCTCTTCTTTTCATTAAAGTGGCAAGTATAAATATCTAACGTTTGCATTCTTTTGAAAATTGCTTTTATTTAACGATTTTTTATTTTTAAAAACTTTTTTGTGGAAATTAGTCTTGAGTTCCTTTGGTCCATTTTGGACGATACTTCTTTTCCTAGATTCGATTTTGTTCTCGTCCCTATATTTAAGAAGCTGCAATTATATAGTATGAAATAAAAGTGCAATTACTTGGGCCCTGAAAGAAAAAGAAATACTTAAATGAAGAATAATTAAAAAAATGAGAAACGATATATATTTCCTGTTTCTTTGAAATATTAAATCGTAATTATTCAAATCGTAATTGTTTGAATATATTGAGCTTTCTCAAAAATTTCTCATATTTTAAAACTTTTCCTTCATTTTATGATGGTTGTGTTAATTTTAAAAGCACAGTACGATTCTTTTAAAAAATAAAGAAATTCTTGTCTATTATCGGGCATTTGTCATTTGAATCTCGACGTATTGGTTCTTAGATTTTTTTTAAAGCAAACCTACTTTTTTAAACATTACTGAAATGATATATTCTCTTCATTCGACTAATTTTAACTTGGTATCTCGTGATTGAAATTACAGGAAGGAAAATCGTTTCGAGATCCGAACAAAAAACTACAAGAGAAGAGAAAAAACTTCAGAATATTCTAATAATTCACTTAAAACCCTCTTGAAATCACTAACCAATTGAAGAAATAATTCATAACCAACTTGAAAACTTTACGAATAATGATCTTGATACAATTTGGAACTAAATGAAAACGGTATCGCTACAGGTTTTGATAGAATACCTGAAGTATGAAATAAAACGAGGATATATTTCTTTACGTATATAGCCAAAGCACAGAAGAGGGAAAACAAAAGTAAATCGACCTCTAAAGGATCACTAAGCTAAAATAATAATTCATGCAACAGTTGCTAAAATATTTATAACGCCCTGCTTATCAATCGTATCGGACCTGAATTTGTGGACAATCTTATAAAAAAACAAAACGGCTTATAAAGAAATCGGTCCATAATTTAACATATTCTGACAAAACGTTCAATCGCCAAATGTCAAGGTAACAATCTTGTTTTTAGATTTCTTCAAGACATTCGATTCCATACACAGAGAAAAGATGACGCAGATATTTCTAGTATATGGTTTTCTCAATGCTTTAATGATAGGTAACAAAGATACGTTGGCCATAGTTATTTTGCCTACATTATGTATGACGAATTCAATTACTTCAAACTAAAAAAGACAAGTAGCAAACGATGTTGCACAGAAACTATTATTGATGTAAAATGCGAAGATGGTCTAGCCTTTTTGCAAATACACCCATTCAAGATGAATCCCATTGCTGGAACCAACAATTAATAGACATGGTTCTCGATGTTAAATCAAATAAACAAGATTCCGTGAGTTTTAATCATAATTGTATTATCTCTTTATTAACTGGCAAGCTCCTGAAATTTGTGGCCCAGTTCATATATCTTATCAAATAAAAACGAAAAAATATTCATAGAGAGAGCCTGACATGCTATTGACCGTTTACCGATCATAGTGAAATGAGATAACTCTGACAAAATAAAGCAATAATTCTTATAAGCTGTAGCCGTGTCAGTACTACTGTGTGGCTCCATCAATTAGACTTTAAAGAAATGCTCATAGAATAAGCTAGAAGGGAGTTACCCAAAGATGCTGCGACCAGTTTTGAACAACTAACAGAATCAGCATTCTAAAAAAGAAAAGTTATCCAGCCATTAACCTCTAATCTCGTAATCATCCAAGAAAAATAAGCAAGATATACGAAGCACTTCTGGTGAAGTAAGGACAAAATAGTATTGATATGCAAGTGTTATATTTTGACCTTTTGACCCGGCCCAAAATGCTATTCAAGGTGATGCACCGGAATGAAGTGACACATTCTAATGGCAGTTATGAGAGGAAATCGCGTGGGCGGAAATTGGCTGATGAAATGGGACGCGGTAAAAAAAATTCCATTATACTCTCATAGACTGACGCACCGGAAGAGAGTGACCTCTGAACTGCATGACAGTTATTTCCGCTTGATGACGATTAAACATTCGATTTCAAAGATCGAGTGGGCGTCGAACGATTATATAATTCAGTTGAGTTCGACGAGCGAGTTGAAGATCGGACGCAGTTGGAGAGAAGTGGTAGGGAAAGCCACACCGGCCAAGGAGGCCCTCAGGAAACCCGATGGAGTTTGGAGACCTGAGAAGTTGCTGATAAGATGTAGCAGATCACCTAGCAGAGTGAGCCCCTAGGCCTCCGGTTGAGCATCAAGAGAACAAGAAAGACACAACGTGACGGCCACAGACAGACTGTTTCGTTCTATCAGAACTCTTCAGTGTGGCTAAACACGCAGGACGCTCGAAGCCGGGATCGAAACCCGTTCACCTTTACGTTAGACTAAGGTTCAGACCTCTCGGGCACTAAGCGAACCACGTTGGCTAAGGGAATTTTTAAGGTATTTATTTAGCAACAGCAGCAGCAGCCTTTGTTTACATTTTTTATACCCTATCGGCTACCAGAGTGCTCAATTCTTTCGAAGAGCTTTGCATTACGCTAGCGGCGACCGACAATTCCTTCGCCAGAGTGCTCAACCCCCATGGGTGAGCGTATATATATATATATATATAATTAGAATTAAAGAGCTAGGCTTGATATGCCATTAAAAAAAGGACCGATCTCTTCTTTTTTGTATATATCAGTAGTTTTTAAGTTTTGTTAATATTGTTTAAAATTCCATCATGAAATTTGTTTTTTTATAGATATTCATAGACTTCGAAGAATGACCAAATAGAGTGAAGTTTTGATCCCACCTGAATTCATTGTTAATGATTCTAAAAGCTTTCCGTTTGCAATTCATATTTTACTCATTTTCTTGTGAAAAATGTTGCCAAGATACCATTAATATTATTTGAATTTACAAAGGATATATAACCAGGAAAAATATTTAAAAGTCATACATTCATGTGTCTTCATAAAAAATACTGTATTTAATATGCGCAAAAGAAATTATACGGATCATGATTTGCAACTTTTATAATAATAATAATAATAGTAATAATAATAATCTATATATATATATATATATATATATATATATATATATATATATATATATATATATATATATATATATCCTCATCTAGAAAAGTACATATTACGATATATCTCTTGTAAAAGAGTTCATTTTTTTTTTTCGAGAAAAGCATTTTATTAATTTGAATTGAAGACGAGAAACGCAAAATTGATGTTATTAGTTATCGAAATCTACAGCGTGGAATCGGTATAACCAAATATAAATTAACATAAATAAGTTGGCCCACTGTAATCAAGGACAACCTAAATGCTACCTTTTCAATAGAAACAACAGCGAGTTGTTGGGAAGGGCGCTAATCCTTTCCTTGGATTACTATACTTACCCTTGGTCTGGACTTTATAATACTAAGTGTAAAGCGAGGGGGCATCAAAGTACCATTTTTTAAAGTCTATGGCATGAC
Source organism: Sepioteuthis lessoniana (assembly GCA_963585895.1). Classification (NCBI taxonomy): domain Eukaryota; kingdom Metazoa; phylum Mollusca; class Cephalopoda; order Myopsida; family Loliginidae; genus Sepioteuthis; species Sepioteuthis lessoniana. The sequence goes on along the minus strand of OY757928.1, from coordinate 12,895,635 downwards.
TCGAACTAGGATAAAAACCTGGGTCTTCGGGACCATTGGTGAGCACTCTAACCAGTATACCAATGGGTCGGTATAACCAAATATAAACAGCCAATTATAAAACTTAACTAAAAATACATAAATATAAAGAAAGAGAGAGAGAGAGAGAGAGAGAAGGAGAGAGATATCTTCATCATTATGATGAAGTTGTCCTGACAGCAGGAAGTTCTCTGACTTTCTCCGGCCATCTGCCTCTATTATCTATTCTACATCGCTCCTCTTAGGTCTTCTAGATTGCACATGGTGTCCGCACCGTATTATTTTCATTCTATGCAAAATTGTTTACATCACTTTTAACCGGTGGTTTTGTAATTGAAGTCTGGGTGATCACAACTGTTTTCTGGTCTCCAGGACTCTTCTAAGTATCTAAGATGATTTTAGTCCTCTTATGCTATGAATGGTCATAATTATTCCTTTGATCTTTAGTTCCTCCAGTCTTTTCCAGGATTTGAGGTGCCAACTACTTTTGGTATAAACTTCACCTCTATTTTTTGGCGCAATTTGGGAAGATCCTGGTATTTTTCTATTTTTTAGTCTCTTTTTATTCTTTATATACTGTGCACAAGGGTAAGTGTTAAAATCCATTCGATGACTACTTGTTAATCAACACTGTATTGTGGCCGGCATTCCGTCATCCGTTTGTATCTAAAAAAAAAGAAATATATATATATATATATATATATATATATATATATATATATATATATATCGAAGATTTATGCGTCTCATTTTCTTGCATATGTTCAATTTTATGCAAATAGAAATTGTCAACATATTTAAATTTTATAGTAGATCATCTTTCCCTTGTATTGTATTACTTTTGTATCAGTTTTGTGCGTTTACTATTTATGTGAAAGCTCCGTCGGCTGGGCTTATTGAATAAAACAATTGGATCTATGCAGAGGAGTAAGACCCCCCCCCCGCACACACACACTTACGAGTGTTTTAGATATGGCAATAAATAATCTGATGGTTAAGATCCAATCCTAAAGCTTTGAGGAATATGGAGCACTCCTTCCTTGCAATTGCTCCCGGGTCCACTCTAACCGGAGAGGTAAAATCTGATAGGGTCCTATCTATAGGTCAAATGGAACTGTTTGACATTTAAACTGAATGCAAACAAGTGGCTTCGTTAAATCAAATTGTTAGAAATAGAACTGTTTACGCATTGAGCTGTGTAAAAATGACTGATATTTAATTGAATTGTTGATGATACATAGCAATACTTAAAACCATTTAACTGTGTACTAACGAATGAGTAATATTGACAAGAATTATAAGCAATTCTTGAAATTCTTTGACTGTTATATAATAAAGGTATTTTTTAATTATACAAATCATTTATTGTTAATTATATTTTATCATTTAGTTTGGTAAGGCTTTAAACTATCGGCGTCTTTTTGTTCAGGTTCTGTAATCAGACGGGGCATTCGCATGCCCGCACGGAAAGGATATGAAAATCATCATCTGTAAAATAAACTCCCTGAAGAGAAATAGGGAATAGACGTGCAGTTGGAGTGAATCGAATGGGTGGATGACTTCATACCCGGAAGATATGGCCTGAGAACCTGGAGATTTTCAAAAAAAAACGTGGAGTTGAAGTTCGACTGTCGAAACGGTGTTTTTTTGGGGGGGGGTTCGGATCTTATCAGAGCAAATCAGTTAGAATTTTGACCGATAGAGATCTCAACTCATCGTAGGCACCACAAGATGCGTCATGTGCGGGGGTGTCAGCTTAGTATGGTTAGCATAGACTTTTATAAATTGTGTCCTTTCCTCGGGTCAGCCAGGGCTGAAGGCAAAAGAAATAAACCTGTTCGTATCAGAAACGACAAGGTCCACATGTATTATTATTATTATTAATAATACTATTATTATTATTGAGATCATTAGGGTTATACAACATGTTTTCCTCAATTGAATTATCGGTATTAGATAGCTATCCTTGTGGGTTGGTTGGTTGGTTGTGGCATTTCAACCTTTGCAGGTTATTTAACGCCAAATCTATTTTTATGCAAATATTTATATTTCAAAAAATTCTGTTTAGTATGATTACACAGTTTATATGTCAAAAACATTTCCATTTCAAGTTATTCAGTTTCGTCCAGCAGTTCCAATTCAGCTAATTCAGTTTAGTATAAGTACAGATTTTGTTTACACACAGTTCAATGTCAAAACAATTCTATATCAAACAATTCAGTTTAGTGTAAGTACAATTTCAATGTCAAAAACAGTTCCATTTCAAACAATTCAGCTTAGCATAAGCACGCAGTTTTAATGTAAGTACACTGTTTAATTGTCAAAAACATTTCTATTTGAAGCTATTTAGTTTAGTCAAACAATTCAGTTTAGCATAAATATGAAGTTTAGTTTATTTAACGCATAGATAGGGCCCTATAAGGTGCTACGATTCTGAGACAGAGTGGACCTTGGAGCAATGGCAATGAAGAGGTGCTCTGCATTCCCCAAAGCTCTCTAGAACCTCACCATCAGATTGTTTAGTGTCATATACAGGACACTCAGAGAGGTTGAGGTCATACCTCTCAGCAGAAGTGCAGTCGGTGTATTCTTCTACCCCAGCCGAATGGGCAAGCAATACTTGCAACCACTTCACACTCTCCAAATATATATATATATATATATATATATATACTGAATACGATTATCTGTGTTAGATACCAAATAATTAAAGAAAAAGTTAACCTTGCAGGAACAAGACAAATACTAATGTATAAACAAATTTGTTATAACTCATTTAAAAGTACTTACAAACTATTCACTTACAAATCATATATATATATATATATATATATATATACATTTAAATGTTTACAAACAAGTCACTGATGTTAACTTGTTCATGTTTTATAAGAGTACTTTAAACCACTTAACTATGTACAAAAACGAGAACATGTTCATTTAAAAATGTTATAACAAAATATATTTACAGCCATAATAAATTAATATATATATATATATATATATATATACATACATATATATATATATATATATATATATATATATATATATATAAAGAAGATGTGCCATTAAAGCACGTAAATAGGTTATTTCCAATAAAAACCAATCAAACCAAATTATTATATGATTAACCGTTTCATCTCTGTCAAATGTATAACTTTACTTACGAATCTACTGTGTGACACCAATTTTTCTTGGATACAATTTGTTCTTATAACAATATATTTTCCTGATATTAAAGGAGATTCATTTTTTGCTTCATATTTTGTCTTCATAGCGTTGTACAGTTCCTTCCGTGTTCAATTGTAAAATAGATATTTGAACCGTATGACAGCATATTAATTATTTTCGTTTAGAAGTGCCATCGTCATTCATTTTTTGGGACGTCTTAATAATCAGGAAGTGAAACTTCCTTTCACTTATAATGCAATTAGGGTAGAATTACTCGGTTTGTATTGGATTGGTTCGGTTTGGTTTTATGGCATATCAACCATTGTAGGTTATTTAATGCCATATCAATTTTTATACATAAAAATAGTTCTATTTCAAGCTATTCAGTTTAGTATAATTTCACCTTTTAAAAGAGCAACTGAAACTAGACCCCTTAATTCATCTCAGTCACATGTTATAGCAACTTACACAATGAACAGTTTGATCTTATGGCTAGTAAGGATATCAGGTTTATTGGTTGGATGGTTGGTTTGTTTTACGGCCTATCAACTCTTTTCGGAACATTTAACACCGAATTAAATTTTAAACAATTCACTTTAGTATCAGTATTTATTTTTGTTTACCAGCAGTTAAATGTCAAAACAGTTCCATTTCAAACAATTCAGTTAAGCATAAGTGCACAGTCTCAATGTAAAAAACAATCCAGTTTAACTCAATTCTGTTTAGCATAAGTACACAGTTTAGTTTTATTTAAAAAAAGGTCTTTTTCAAACAGTTCTGTGGAGCATAAGTAGGCTGTTTAAATGTCAAAAGAATTCTATTTCAAACAATTAAGTTTAACATAAGTACGCAGCTATTTCTATTTGAACCATAGATAAGAACCTATCAGGTGCTACCACTCTGGGCCAGAGTGGACATGTGAGCTATGGTCATTCCCCAAAGTTCCATCATTACTGAAGCCTCACCATTAGATTTTTTAGTGTCATATCAAGAACACTTGTTGGGATGGTTTTAACCCTCTTCAGAGAAGAAGTCATGTATTCTTCAGTCCCAGCCAACTGAGCAAGTATATCAGGTATTTTGATTCATACTGAAGGAAATTAAAATTGCAACCATCTGAAGGAAGATACAAAAGTTGTGCCCGGGATCTCATCATCATCATGTGCTGCAAGCACGTATTTCCCCGACTCTATCCGTCCATCGCTCCCAGTAGGTCCTCAAGGCTACACCCAGTATCAGCACAGAACTGTTGTATATAGGTTCTAGCTGGTCGTCCAACCTTTGCTCTTACGTGTGAGGGGGTCCACAGGTATATATCACTTATGAGTTCGCCCTTACTTCTCCAGCAGTGTCTCGCACCCATGGTTCGTCTAACTTGTATGGTTTCCGTGGTGGGTGGCACGCAGAATCCAAGTATGATTTATGCAACCCATGTGTACTGATTTATACATGTATTTAAAATCATTTACTGTAAACCATCTATTCTATCGGTAGACTTATACCGGCTCATTGGCCTAGGGGCGAGAGTCTTCGCTAATGGTCCAGGAGAGAAGGTGGTCCAATCACAGGTTGAGTCATTACAAAGACTTTAAAAATGGTACTTGACCCTCCTTGCTTAACACACAGCTAGATTAGCAGAAGGTGCCTGCCGTGCTGAAGACTAGATGAGCAGACCATTGTTAGTAAGCCCGATAATGACTGGATGCCTTATAATTCTGGCATTGTACATCAACTCAGCTAAGCTTACAAAATTATTGTATGCATAACTAACATGGAGTAATAGTTAACAAGCCAGAATAGTAGACCTTTGTAAGTGAGTTCGATTCTCACTGGGTACCAGTAACTGTGGCTTTGTACCACAGCGAAGCAAAGCTTTGCAAATTATTACTACCTTGTACATTTAAAAGGCTCCTCACCTAGTGCAATGGTCAGAAAGTTTGATAAGTTGACCATTGAATATGAGTTCGATTCTAACTGAGTACCCCATAATTCTAGCTTGTGACAAAATTAAGCTAAGTTTAATATATAACTATATGAGCACTTGGTCTGGTGTAATGGCTAGCAAGTTCGATTTTTAAATCATTCTTACGGAGTTTGATAGACACTGGATACCTCATACTTTTAACCATGTGGCCATATCTTAGCTTAACTTAGAAAATATCGATTTTCACTGGTACCCTATAATTCTATTCTTTTGCTACAAATTAGATAATCTTAGGAAATAACTATATTACCCCTAAGTTTAGATGAGAGTAAATTAAGACAGATATTCAGTGTGTTGAATTTAATTTTCCCCCTCAAATTAAAATACGGTGTCTACAGAGTTGGGTTATTATAAACTCGTGACTTCTTTAAAATAACAAACATGAATTATTAATTAAAGTTCATTACTCTTTGACTGAAACGGTTTTAGGAGCTGGTTACTTTAATCAAAACGTAAACCATCCATTTTCATCTTCTTCAGTTCCATAGATAATATCCAGCTCCATCGATATGTAAAGGATCGTTTACAGAACAGACAGAGATTATTTGTTGATCAAATTGATACTATTGAAGTCATTTTTACAAACTTCTGCTCTACTGACGGATTTTATGTGCTAAATACGTGACCAGATTTTCCTTTAAATGAAGGTCTCTAAATGCAGATTATGAAATTGGGTGCATATTGAGACCGGGAGACGCCATGGAAGAATAAATCAGGAGAAACCATCTAGACAATTTTTTTAAAAATATTTGTGCAAAAGAATTGAAGCCAATGAAAACGTGGAATCGTAGACAGTCTTTTTGACAATGCAGATAATATTATCGCCATTTTTTCAAATAAAATATCTTTTATTCCTGATTTCAACTGTCTCCGCTTTTTTCTTCCGATAATTTACCACCGTTTTTTTTTTGTTTGTTTTTTTTTTGTTCTTTTAGCAGTTTAAGGCCGGAGATCAGATGAAATTCTGATAAACGAATGGGCCACTGAAAAGAATTGAGGTTAGCTCCGAACTTTTTTTCTATGGGACATACCATATCAAAATTTAGGGGTTTGATAACAACATTTAATCTCGTTATTACTGCTCAATGGCTCAGTTTTCAGTTTCTGTTTGCGCTTGAATCTCATTTACTGAATATTTTACAAAACTGTCTTTTTCTGCTTTGATTCTTGCTCATGGATTTATTTTTGATCTTACTTTCATCAGCTAATCCTCCTTTTTTTTAATTCATGTATATCGTTTTTATATAATTTTTTTTTTATTCTTATTGTTTTATTTCCTCACCTTCTGAAACGTTTCACCTTTTTTCGGTCACATTTTCTTCTTCTTCTCTATTCTATTTTGTTCTTATGTCTCCCCATCCAGCAGAATGGGAATTAGAATGCACTGACTATATCTTTTTCAGTGGGGTAAGACACCCACTTAAAATAGGGGGAACTGCGTATGATACTAAATTGATTTTGACGATGTGACTTTAGTTCTAGAACTTTGATAGTTATGAATTATTCCTTTATTTCCATTACTCTCAGCTCCACTCAGACTGACAGATATTACGGGCGTAAGAAATATTCGTATTCGATTGGACCATTTTCACAAGAAACTTTTCTAAGAAACAACAACGCAAAAATATGAACCTACAATAAAAAGGATTCCAAAACATCTTGGAATAGATTAACCCGAGATGGTTTGTCAGACCATTAAACTCAATCCATCTATTTTCTTTCTTTTTTTCCATATTTCTTGATAATATTTTTTTATAATTTGCGTATAATCCTTTATCCTTTATCTCCCCTCCACTTAGTCGCCATCAACATCAATGATATAATAATTACTTACAACTTTTTTTCTACCTATTTCTTCTTCTCCTTCTTCTTCATCTTCTTCTTCTTCTTCTTCTTCTTCTTATTATTATTATTATTATTATTTCTTTTCATCTTCATCTTTTTTTCCTTTTTCTTACCATTGTTTATATGCTCCCAGTTGCTCTTCTTCTTCTTCTTCTTCTTCTTCTTCTTCTTCTTCTTGAACATTTTATTCTAAAATTAATCCTTCATTTGATAATTCCCTTTTGCCTCCGCCTCTTCCTCTTATTTCATGGACTTTTTATTCTCATATCACACAATCATTTTATCATTTTGTCTCTTCTTCTTCTTCTTCTTCTTCTTCTTCTTCTTCTTCTTCTTCTTCTTCTTCTTCTTTAACATTTACTTAGTCAATTCTTTCAAACAAATCTCCTGTTTCTGATAGTGTTTGATGTCACTAAGTGGTAAGCACGGAGACGAACTTTTAGCGTCACGTTTTTAAACGTGTTTGAAAATCTAAACATCTACTTTGAAGTCTTATTGAGTGTATTAATTGAACGATGAGAACATGATGTTTGCTGTAAAAGAAATACTTTTGAAAGTTTAAAACCTATTTTAGTATGACTGAAAGTAATGTTTATATTTTTGTCAAAAAATCCATCGTTTGCAACTTTTATATGGATAGCAAGCCACCTGTAAAAATTGAAGTTAATTAGTTAATTAAATGTTTAATTAACTGAATTGTAAAAAAAGTAATAGAAAAATGTTTTTTTTTAAATTTATAATTAACACCGACGGTTTTCTGCAAATACGAGCCACAGTTTAGTTCTTTCTAATGTAATATACTAATTTAGGTAGCGATAGTGGATGAACTTAGCAGGTTCAATGCTGTCGAAAGATAACATCAACAAAGTGTTCTTCACAGGAAAGAAAAATATAGAATATGATGGCAAGAATATAATTTATTACTAATCGATAGAGTGACATATATTTCCGTTCGCATGTAAGATCAACAAATTACCGGATAAAAAACGGAGGTATGTAAGTTCCTATAACCAGCCATAAGCAGAAAATACATGAGGCGAAAAGGATGTTCTTACTTCCGCATGGATCTTGAAAAGACAAAAAAATGGTCTGTAATTTTTGACTGAAGGCAGAGAAACGCTGGTCACTCAAACAGAACTGTCAGCTCCTCGTGTATGTTCTCCGGCGGTCGCACTACTTCACAGAAAGGGTCCCCGCCACAGAAGAATGATATGTGCGAACTCTCTTTGACTGCATTCCAACAACACACTACTATCGCCGTCGAAGAATAACAATATAAATTATATTTTATATATCTAAGTGTTTTTCGTTGTTTGTCCAGCGGTTCAATATACGACACTAGCATTACAACCCACGTGTGATTAACAAGCTAATCTCCACTGGCTGTTGCCCGAGTTATTTAAAGTACAGGAAAACAAAATAGAAAAAAATCATTTTTATACATATTTACCAACCTCTCCGTTCGGGCAGGATATGACACAAGGTCAATTTTTAAGCGGAGTTTAACAGGTTTGAATTCAGAGTTTTCCTTCTCCTAGACTAGTTGCCTGATCAAGCATTTGTACCTTAATACCTTTGCAAACAGAATGAGAAATTCATCACATATAGTAGAGTGATGGTTTCATTTAAGCTTCGATACCTAAATGTAAAGCATTTTTATATAATATTCTTCTTGTCCAATTCAATGTTAATATAGCTAGGATGTTCCATTGTGGTGCTGTATTTCACAAGGATTATTTTGTAAAATATCAGAATGGAAAGTAAGTGTTTATTTTTGTCATGTTAATATAATGTAACATAAAAATGCTCACTAAATAATCATGCTTCATTTTTTTTAATATATGATCAATATACCTATTTTGTTTAACACACCCTCTCATGAGTATATTTTCAGAAAATAATTCATCCATTATACAAATGATCTGTTTGTGGGGAATAGGTCTCTTAGGCTAAAGAGAATTTAACAGGGGAAGTGACTATAATATAGTGGCTAATATAAATGACTCGGACATCGTAGGGAACAATTACAATATCTTATTGTACTCAAACGTTCATTTTCAAAGTGTTAATCTTGGCAAAATTATAAACTTTCTAATCCCAAAAATATATGGTTATTTATATGTGGTTATTTATATGTGCTTAATTATATATGGTCATTTATATATAGTTATTTATACATGGTTATTTATATATGGTCATTTATATATGGTTATATATATATATGGTTATGTATATATGGTTATTTATATGTGCTTATTTATATATGGTTATTTATATATGGTTATATATATATGGTTATTTATATATGGTTATATATATATGGTTATTTATATATGGTCATTTATATATGGTTATATATATATGGTTATTTATATATGGTTATTTATATGTGCTTATTTATATATGGTTATTTATATATGGTTATATATATATGGTCATTTATATATGGTTATATATATATATATGGTTATGTATATATGGTTATTTATATGTGCTTATTTATATATGGTTATTTATATATGGTTATATATATATATGGTTATTTATATATGGTTATATATATATGGTTATTTATATATGGTCATTTATATATGGCTATATATATATGGTTATTTATATATGGTTATTTATATGTGCTTATTTATATATGGTTATTTATATATGGTTATATATATATGGTTATTTATATATGGTTATATATATATGGTCATTTATATATGGTTATTTATATATGGTCATCTATATATGGTTATATATATACATGTTTATTTATATATGGTTATTCATATATGGTCATTTATATATGGTCATTTAGACGTGGTTATTTACATGAGGTTACTTTTATATGGTCACTTATACATAATTATTTATATATGGTTATATATACATGGTTACTTATATATGGTTATATATATATGGTCATTTATATATGGTTATTTATATATGGTCATTTATATATGGTTATATATATACATGTTTATTTATATATGGTTATTCATATATGGTCATTTATATATGGTCATTTAGACATGGTTATTTATATAAGGTTACTTTTATATGGTCACTTATACACAGTTATTTACATATGGTGATTTATATATGTTCATTTATATATGGTTATTTATATATGGCTATTTATATATGTCAGTCCACACGAAACGGTAGCTCTCTGAAACTAGTAGACAAGTTCACCTACCTAGGAAGCAGTGTCTCATCAACCGATAAAGACATCGACACGCGACTAACAAAGGCATGGACAGCTAACAATAGTCTATTCACATGGCCGTTCAAAAGCAGGGAGACCATCTCGAACCTACATACAGCAGCATTTTGAGGATACAGGGTGTAGCCCTGAGGACCTGCCGGAAGCGATGAACTATAGGGAGGGATGGTGGGAAAGGATCAGGGATATCCGTACTGATGGCACGATAAGATGATGATGAATGAATGATGATTTATTCATAGTTATTTATATTTGGTTATTTATTTATGGTTATTCATATGAGGGTATTCATATGTAGTTATTTATATATGGTTTATAATATATGGTTATTTATATGTGTTTATTTATATATGGTTATTTATATGTGGTTATTTATATATGGTTATTTATATGTGGTTATTTATATGGTTATTTACATATGGTTATTTATATGTGGTTATTTATATGTGGTTAATTATATATGGTTATTTATATGAGGGGTTCATATGTGGTTATTTATATATGGTTATTTATATATAGATTAAACAGTATCACTACTGTTCTACAAGGATGAATTTACTTTAAATAACCCCACGAAGGTTGGCATTATATTAAACAAAGAAACTAAACATAAATAAACAACTTTTTAAAAATATTTGATTATGCAAAAACAGTTATAAAAAAGGGGTTAATAAATTATATCACCAACACAAAAAATTAAACAATACACAAAAATGACAAAAGAAATTTACATTAGTTCTTAAGTTCTGAAAACCCATTAAAATCTGGGATAAATCTTTCGTTTAAAGGCTTGAATAATAAAAAATGTATCACTCAAACAAATTCAATTAGCAAACATAAAATGTCCACTGACATCGCAGCAATTAAAAAAAATACATATGAATAAATAGGTAAAATTAAACTAAATTGTCAATTTGTAAAACAATTTAATAGAACTGATAAAGATTCATTCAAATTTAACATATTATTTAAAAATTTAACTATTTAAAATCATTTACGGCTTTTTAACAAATCGTTTATATCTATTTTAACAGACAGTGTTTTCATAATCACAAATGTCGAGTCGATATTTTATTTGCATAAACAATTAAAACTATTGCGGAACAAAATGATAACTTAGTATTAATTCAATTCCATGATTCCTCGTGGTGTAATGGTTAAAGCGATGGACTACGGAATCGTAGGAAACAAGTTTGAACTCAGGTCGCTCTATTACGTTTACTTTCGGGCAACTACCTTTGTGGAAAAGTATGTACCCCCTTATCCTCCCCGCCCTGGGCTTAATAGTACCACTATTGTTCTCTTAGGAGAATGGCTTTGACATTGAATAACGTATAAAGATTGATATGCCATTCCTCAAAGAAACCAAATCAAACCGTGTATGATTCATCGGGAATTGTTTTTTTTTTTTTTTCTCATAAAAAGTTTTTAGAAATACACTCATTTATATTTCCTGGGAAATTATCTTCATCTGAGAGGAATAATTCATGTTCGATCACATATTTCTTTAAATTTTTGCTGGGTTAAATATAGGGGTAGGTTGACTTGATACTATTCCTAAAATGTATTTATTATGAAAGAATTCATCATCATCATGTCGCACAACCTGCACAGATCTCCCTGATCTTCTCTTGCCACCCATCTCTATCGTCAATCGTTCCCAGTAGGTCTTCAAGTCTACATCCTGTATTGGCACGGAGCTTTAATATATAGGTTCTAGCTGATCGCCCTGCCCTTGCTCATACATGTGAAGGGGTCCACTGGAGTATGCTACTTATGAATTCGTCACCACTTCTCCAGCAGTGTCCCACATGTCTGGTTCGTGTAACTTGGATAGTGTTTGTGATGGGTAGTAGTTGGCCGTCCAGCTGCTGCTTTAGAGAGTGCTGCCTACAGGACATGTTCAATGTGGTTTGTATCATTCTTGTGTAGTTCTCGTCTAGCTTTTTCTTCATAGCGTCCATGTAGTTCATCCATTTGGCAGTATCATCACGACTGCTGCTTGTAAAAAAATGCGATTTATTTTATTAGCCATGTCTGATTTCCATATGACTGATAGCCAGTTGATAGCTGTCCATGCCTTTGCTAGTCGTGTGTCAATATCTGTCTCAGTTGATGAGACTCTGCTTCCTTGGTAGGTGAACTTATCCACAAGTTTCAGAGAACAACCATTTAGAGTGGAGATGTCGCCACTTTGACTAAAGCACATGTATTCCGTCTTGTCTGCGTTGACACAAAGGCCTATTCCAGCAGCTGCTCGTTCCAGACTATGTAGCAGGATTTCGACTTGGGTGCATGTATTTGCCAGAAGCGGTATGTGATCAGCGTAGTCCTCGTCCGTAATTGTTTGTCCGGGGTATCTTCTGCTTTTTTTTCTTTGCCAGTTTGAAACCGTATTTCTTCATTTCATCAATAGCGGTTCTAAGCACGTAGTCTTGGCAGATGATAAACCAGTATGGGGCTTATGTGTCTCCTTGCAGCAAGCCTGCTACAATGTCGAAGTAGTCTGTGTTTCTATCCGGGGAGCGGGCTTTTACTATCGTATTTTTATATAGCATCATTATGGCTGCGACGGTTTTTTTGGGGGTTGGCCATAAGCGAGTAGTATTTGGTCAGTGCTGAAAAACTATAACCGTTTCTTGATTTTGGAGACATTTCTAAAATGAATATGTTTTGATAAATAAAAAAAAAGTGGTCCTGGCAAATCGTTCTGACACACCGTTTACAGAACACAAATGTCTCAGAACGAGATTATGCAACTTCTGTCGGATATATATATATATATATATATATATATATAGTACAATTTAATGAAGACTCAAACTCGGTTAAGTCGTCATAATAGATTTGTTTCGGCGGAGAATATTACTATACTCTCTGTCTCGTCAGATGACTATTTACATGCTTCTCTCTAGTTGTAGTGTGTGTGTGTGTGTGTGTGTGTTTGTGTTCTCTGCAAACATTATTTTAACCAACTGCATAAAGATTTTGATGTCCAAATAAATTTCTTTAGAAATTTCAAGGTTTGTTTTCTTCATATTTGGATTTTCATTTAATGTCGGTTTACATGACTTTTAAGTGGACACCTATCTAAGTGTTGACTATGCTCGTCGATACTCATCTTCAATGATCTTTCGAGAAGTAATTTCCAAAGAGCTTTCATTAGATGTGTTACGAAGCCGTATGAATAGGGCACCGAATAAGAATTGAACTCATTGGTGGAGGTTTCTTAGTCTAGTTTTGCTAACCATTACACCACCAGAGATTCCCAATGATCTTACGAGAATCATTACTTTCAACGTGACTCAATGCTAAGTTGTTGTTCTTGATTTTGTTGTTGTTATACTTCTTCTTGAACATTTTATTCTAAAATTAATTCTTCATTTGATCATTCACTTTTCCTCCTATCCTCATATCACTTCTTCATTTGATCATTCTCCCTTTTTTCTTTTCTTCTTCTTCTTCTTCTTCTTCTTCTTCTTTAGATTTTTTTCTTCTATCAGCCAACACTTCTTTCTTTATACATATTTTGTTCTAGTTTGCTTCGAATAATAAGAAACCGATCTCTTATGTTCGTCTTTTTGTTGTTCCTGGCTTGTGACCGGCTTTTAGCCAAGAACTCTCTCCTTTGCCAAGTATTTCCTACTTCTCCAACGAAGCTAAAATGGACACACACACATCCAACTACTAAGCTAAGATCAAAGCTCTTTAAATACATTAATCTCATTCGCCGCAACTCAAACGTGAGAACAAGTTGAAAAGAGAGAAACTGAAAATCACAGTAGACTGACTCTCACCTTCGACCTTTACGTTTGGACTCTCATGTTAAGTACATTTATTTAACCACATTCTTTTAGACATTATCGTTTCTCTCCTTTTAGTTACTTACAGCCTTTCAATTTTATCTTCTATTATACGATTTTCTTACATCGAATTCTTCATAGGATTATTTTTTGGCATTTTCTTTCTTGCTTGCTTCCTTTGTCTTATTATAACTTGATCCAGTTTTTACTTTATTTTTGTTGTCTCCTTTCTCTTCACAAGAATATCGAACGTGGCCCACCACTGATAGCACAGCGTTTTGTTTTCTCTCATTTTTTTTTCTTTTTTATTTACTTCGTCATTATTTTCTCGTATTTTTATTCACTTTTCGTTCAATTTCTTCTTTATCTTCACTCAATATCTTCATCGAATTCTTCTTACCTCTTGTTCTCCATTTGGGTTCTCTTATCTAGTTTTTATCTTATTCTAAAAGTACATATATTTCAAATATTCTGAATGTGTTTCAACTTACTTAAACGCTGTTTTCTGCGGCCGTTAAGTTCATCGTATTTACCGTTTTGTTGGCACGGTGTATTATACGCTTAGTGTATCACGAAAAATGGATGTTGTATGTATGGCACTAAACGGAATGTGGTGGAGAGGGTCCAGTTGTGGAGTTCTGTGAAGTGGCGTGTTACTCGTCTTTAATATACTCGTCAACTTTGACCTGTACTGTTAATATTTGCAAGGATATCACCAAAAAATCAAATACACGTATTTGACAGCGTTTAAAATGATTTTAAACTATATGAATACATTGAATATCAAAACTATTAATATTCTATATTTTCTAATACTTGAAAATACGTATGTACCATATACAATTTAAATGAACATTACTGTTTTACTGAATTCGCCCCCCAAAAACACTTGTAATATAATGGCCGAGGGATTTCGTTTTATACCTTTGGGTTTAGTTAGGCTGAGAACCTTTCGGCTCAGTGCATGGGATACTTAGGTGCAACATTAACGCAGGTGTTCATGAGCGCGGGCAGAGCCAACATGTCACTCAGAGATGTCACAATAGCCCAGGTGGGAAACGGGGCTAGAGAGTCCGGGTGACATCACGCACTTGAAGCGTGCGGAGAATTTGGGGGATTTTGAAAAAGTCAGTTGAGTTCTGCCTCGGGAGAAGACGGTTGGCTTTCGTTTGCTTGCTGAAGCCAGGCCAGTGGACTTGTGGCGGGTGCCACACGTGTTGAAGGGGCAGATGGAAAAATCATCATAGAAAGATTGTGAATCTCTCTTCCTTACGTCGAAACCTTTAACTCAAAGGTAATAAAAGGTTTCGTACCTGAACTAAGAAGTCGTAAGTGTTTTTCGTGTTTCGAGATTCCTATGTCCTATATATACGTGTTATGAACATTCTATGTACATTTCGTTTATCCATATCATGGGTATGGTACACATTGAAATTCTCTAAGATTAAACACTTATATAGCTATTAATATAATTACTTACAAATTAATAAATAATAGCCACACTACTTGAAACCATATAATTGCTTCAAAAATATTGTTATAAGATAGGAATATTTAAAACCATATAATTGTTAAAAGTAATTGTGGTAAATTGGAATAGTGGAAACTATATTCTGAGTAAATTATTTGTATGAAGAATTAATGAATTGTATCTTAAGAATTTGTATTATTGAAGGCATAATCTTTTTTTCAAATAATAATCTATATATATATATATATATATATATATATATATATATTTATATATGATGTGGACCCAATCTTGGACCACGAAAACATAACTTGGAACACGGTATAAGTTTAAAGGTATATTGAAGTAACAAGATACAGAGAAAAGTCGTGGCGTAAGCTAGGCTTACTAGTCAGTCGAATATCCAGTCTCTACGACCGGCTGACCATTCATCCCCAAAACAAGAGTACTTGGCTCTCGATTAATATAGGATTTGGAAGAGTCCCTCAATGGGTAGGTAACGGTCCTATAACAATATATATATATATATATATATATAGAGAGAGAGAGAGAGAGAGAGAGAATTATCACTTTACCACTGAATTGCTATTCAATGAATCATTATACTTTGCACAAAAATCTGTTGATATTCAATTTTAGAGACTTAAAAGAAAACGGCATGGTTAAAATTATTTTCTATTCCATGAAAAGAAAAGGCTGAGTGTACTAGAAATCAATTAGTAAATAGATTTCAAGAAGCAGCATTTAATCAAAATATGTTAATGTTTACATGTTTAGATGTTAAAATCATTCAGAATTGTGGCACACAGCAATATAGAAAAAAAAACCTAAAAAGCTCATTGGTGTTCATAATGTACCATACCCATGATACGGATATGCGAAATGGACATATAATGTTCATATATATATAACATAGAACATAGGAATCTCGAAACACGAAAAAACACTTACGACTTCTTTGTTCATGTACGAAACTTTTTATTACCTTTGAGTTTAAAGGTTTTTTCCACATAAGGAGAGAGAGGCACAATCTTTGTATTCTGGCTTTTTCATCTACCCCCCCACTATCTCATGCGACACCTGCCCAAGGTCTCCGCGAGCAAGCGAAAGTCAACCGTCTTCTCCCGAGGCAGGTCTCAACTCTACTAACTTTCTTCAAATTCCCCAAATCCTCCGCGCGCTTCCGGTGCGTGACGGCATTCACACTTGCTATCCCCGTTTCCTATCTCGGGCTATTGTGACATCTCTGAGTGAAATGTTCGCTCCGCCCGCACATGCGCGTTAACACCTGCGTTAATGTTGCACCTAAGTAACCCATGCACTGAGCCGAAAGGTTCTCAGCCTAACTAAACCCCAAGGCATAAAACGAAATCCCTCGACCATTATATTATAATAATATTTGATCTGATCAGCCACCTACTATTGCAAAATTTGTTTACAAGTAGTTAATCACAAGATTAGTAACTATTACTTCCGATGTTTAAAATAAATCTAAACTAGAGTACTAAATTGCAATAAATTATAAAATAACCGCTATAAAATATAAAAACTGATTTTACAGATGAATCAACAGCAATAATGATGATTATTGAACCAGATATAGAAATATGGCCCTCAATTTTCAAATAAATATATAAAAGAAGACTTGTTATTTTTGCATAGACACATTTTTAAGAAATCATTTTAAAATGTTTCCCTGTCTGCTTGGGCTGTAGAAAGCACCGACTACTCTTCTGCACAGGGGTAAAACCCCGCCACCAACGATGCCATGGATATGACACTTGACAATCTGATAGTGAGGTTCCAGTAATGATGGAGCTTTGGGGAATGCAGAGCACATCATCATTGCTATTGCTCCCAGGTCCACTCAGGCCCAGAGCGGTAGCACCTGATAGGCTCCTAGCAATGTGTTAGATAGAACTAAACTACGAACTCATGATAAACTAAATTACTTAAAATATAACTGTTTTGATACCTGCGTGTGGACGAAAACTAGACTGATACTAAACTGAATAGCTTGATATAGAACTGTTTGACTAAATTGAATAGTTTGAAATAGAAATGTTTTTTAGCAATCAAACTGTGTATTCAGGCTAAACTGAATGATTGAAATATGAATGATTATTTGTATAAAAATGGATTTGGCATTAAATTTGTATAAAAATGGATTTGGCATTAAATAACCTACAAAAGTTGATATGCCATAAAACCCAACTAATCAACCAACCATCTTCTTAAATGAAGGAAAGCTAACAACTTGATCATCGTTTGCAACAACAGGAACAGAGAAAAATGCCCTTTGAACGGTAATGTTTTTATAAAAGGCTACCATTGGATATACACCAATAGAGACAATTCATCTAAAAGCATATTGAAGGTAAATGATGAAGTATGTAAAGGAGAAGTACTTGTAGTATCATTGATAATTTGGTTTTATTTGGTTTCGGTTTTATGGCACATTAACTATTAGGTTATTAATGTCAAATCCATTTTTAAACTTAAACATTTCTTTTTCAAACAATTCAGTTAAGCATAATTACATAGCTTAAATGTCAAAAGAGTCCTATTTCCAGCAATTCAGTTTAGCAATAGGATACAGTTCAGTTCTATTTGATCCATAGATAGGACTCAATCCGGCGCTACCACTCCAGGGTACAGTGGACTTGGGAGTGATGTCAATAGAGGGGTACTCCACATTCCCCAAGGCATTACTAGAATCTCATTGTAAGAATGTTTAATGTCATATCAAGGACGCTCAATTGGGTCATGTCTTACCCCTCAGTACAAAAGCAGTTGGTGTATTTTACAGCCCCAGCAGTCTAGGCAATCGTGGCATAGTGACTAATGTTCTGGAATGTGACATCATAGTGGATGATAATAAATTCAAGTAGCACTCTTACGTTTAGTTTCGGACTTATAACATTGAGAAAGGCATGAACTCCCATATCCCTAAGCTATAGTTTAAATAGGACCATTACTATTCTTCTAGAAGAATGGCTTTGGCATTAAATAAACCAGGAAGCTTGATATGCCATTAAGAAAAACACAAACTTTAAAAGCTTCAAAAATTAAATGGAAATTATAAATCCAAAGGTTTAAAGTGTTGGTTTCTTTGTTCAATGGGATGTCAAGCTTTATGGCTTATTTAATTCCAAAGTCTTACTTGAAGAATTAATGTTGTAAGACTAATTAACAAATTATTGGAGAATGATGACCTACCCAAATATATTAGCACGAGTATTAACGTAAAAGCGTAATTGGAGATCGAACACACGATGAAATCACTGTCCATCCCATTAACCACTATACCATTGGGTCTCCACTTGTTTGTGAATAAAAGAGCTTAAAAATGCCAAACATGTAAGTTAGAACAATTATGCAATTATGAATATCTCGAAAACAAAATTCCGAACAATTTATCAATGTAAGTAAAGATGGCGACCGTTGTCGAGGGCTACCAGAAGGTTCCCTTTTCAGTAGCAAGTACACTGAGGTGTAGAGAAGGGCGCTACTCCTTTCGCTGGATTGCTCCACCTTACCCTTGATACATACCTGATATCGCGGAGTGTTGAGCAAGGAGGTATCAAGTACCATTTTTAAAGTCGTTGGTATGACGCAACCTAGGATTGAACTCAGGTATCGAGGACCATTAGGCAAATACTCTACCCAAATGAGCCGGTTATCAATGTAGACATATTAATAAAGTTATTATGAGTTACTCCTATTTACCAACCCCTCCGCTCGGGCATGATATGACACAAGGTCAATTTTTAAGCGGAGTTTAACAGGTTTGAATTCAGAGTTTTCCTTCTCCGAGACTAGTTGCCTCACCTAGGCTGAAGAACCTAGTCCGTCCTACTATTTACCCATAGCTGGAGGGAGAATAATTGGATTCATAGCTTCCCCAAGGGTATTAGTGCTATGTGAAGTGCAATTAGTCTCGTCCAGGATTTGAACTCGTGTCGCCGTGTTCATTTCCTACGACGATAACCATTACACCACGGGCACCTCCAAAGGTTACTTATCAGCTAGTGGATTTCAGTAAGTATTTTACCTGCATTTAGATTGTTCCCCTTTTAAAATCAGTAAGTTATCTTTGTTTTTTGTATTTGCGTCACGGGAACAAATATCATACCACGTGAGAAATTCATCTAAATCTTGAATACGATTGATTGACCACTTTTATCATCTATTCACGTCTGACAATATTTCTGCTTTCTATGAAACTTTATTTAACGGTTTAGATCAGCTTTGCCTCGTAGCATCGATATCTATTTACTTTTATTTTCTTATATATATATATATATATATATATATACAAAGAGAGAAAGAGAGAAAGAGAGGGAGAGAGAAAGAAAAAGAGAGAGAGAGAGAGAGAAGGAGAAAGATAGAAAGAAAGAAAGAAAGAAAGAGAGAGAAAGAGAAAGAGAGAATTATAGTGATAGAGAAAATGAGAACATATCTTCCTAGATAATATTTAATCCCTCTGTTTCCTCCAACTTTTTATTTCACTTTCTCCCTTTTTTTCATAGTATTTATCGTCAAAATTTTATCTTCTCACTGGTAGACTTAATGGTTTTAGCCTTAACTTCAGCAAAATTTCTTTTGAGCACAAATATTGTATGTCATGTTTAATTTTTTTGTTCAACTTAAAAGTCAATAAATGTCTTTCTTCTATTGTTCTCTTTTTTCTTATTTTTGTTTTATTTCTTATTTCTATTTTCTTTCTTTGCTTTTGGGTATTTTTTTACGATTTTCATTCATTTTTATTCCAACATTGTCTTCGGCATATGTTCTTTATATTACATCTCATTGTTTTAATAATGCATCCATTTTATCTTGGGTAGAAACAGTACTGTTGTTCATTTGATTTTTTCTTTTCTTTTTCCTTTTCTTTTTTGTTTTTCTATTTTCATTCTAAAATACATTGGTTTCGTTCGATTTTTTCTTTTTCTTCTTTCTTTGTTATTTTTCTCTTTTTAAATTTTTAATTCCGTCTTCTTTCCTTGTACTCCTTCAGTTTTTTTTTTACTCCTTATCTTCTATTTTCTTCTTCATTTCTTCTTCTCTTCCTTCGTTCCGTTCTTTTTTCTTCCTTCTTTCCTTCTTTATTTTTCACTTTCCATTCACTATTCATACTTTCCATTCTCCTTTCTTTGTAATTTACTTCATTTTTTTTCTCTTTTTTGTCTCTTTCTTTTTCACTGCATTCACTTCATTCTTCTTTTTATCTTCCCTACCACAATTTTATATTCCTCCTTTTCCTCCTTCAGTCAATTTTTTTGCTTATTTGAACATTTCTTTCTTTATTTTTTCTTTTCTTCTTCACCAACGACACCTTTCTTTCTTTCTTTCTTTCTTTCTTTCTTTCTTTCTAAATGTCTCTCCCTCTTTCATATCGTTCTTCCTCTCTTCTACTTCCCACATTTTACTCTTTCTTTCCCTCTTTTTCTCTCTAATTGCTCTTCTTTCTTTCTTTCTTTCTTTCTTTCTCTCTCTCTCTCTTTCTCTCTCTTTTCCCTCTTCTTTCTCGCTTCATTTTCACTCTTCTTCATTCCGTCTTTCTTTCTTTCTTTCTTTCTTTCTTTCTTTCTTTCTTTCTTTCTTTTATTTTGTTCTTTCACAGTCTTCATTGCCGTTTTTCATATTTCCCTTCACTTCTTTTTCTCTTCTATTCTTCTTTTACCTTCTTCAATCCCCCCCTTCCTTCCATACTCATTGTCTCCTTTCTTTTCCCTTTCACTTGTATGTCTTCTTCTTTCTTTCCACTACTTCTTTCTCTCTTCCTTTATCTTACTTTTTTTTTATCTTCCTTGACTCTTTTTTTATTCTATTTCCTTCTCTTTTTTCCTTTTTTTTTATTTTTCTGCCTCGGTACTCCTTTTCGCTTTTATATATTTTTCTTTTATTTCTTTCTTTCTTTCTTTCTTTTCGTTCTTTCATTATTATTTTTACTCACTTTCATCTCTTCGTCCTTCATTCATATTTTGCCTTACCTTTTACGGTTTTTCTTTTTCTTCTTCCTCTTTCTTCCTTCCTTCCTTCCTTTCTTTCTTTCTTTCTTTCTTTCTTTCTTTCACCTCTCTTACAAACTGATCAGATATTCTCTTTTTCTGTTCCAGCCTTTCTCAAATCAATACAAGTCGCCAAAGATGAACCGGCAAGTCAAAACTCTGTTTTTGGTTGGTGCCTGATCTGTGTTGATTTCAAGAGGCTTAGCTCCACTGTTTTCTGAGTTCAGAATCGAACAGGCGATATGAGGCGTGTAGAATGAAAATAGACAACTGCCTCGAGCACTTCTCTGTTCAGTGGGCTGAGGTGATCGGAGCTGGAGGTGGACAACCATTTTATTGATGAGCAAGAGACTCAATCTTGTTTTTATTTACGCCTACAGTCCTCCTCAATGCAATGAAGGGCTATAGAGAGGCCAGTATTTCTTTGACTGAATCGGTATATAATCATGCGGATGTATCTATTTATATATGCATACGTCAGAATGAAGAGGTGGAGAGTCGCAAAAATGGGTATTATGAAAGAATATTTGATTTTCTTTTCTTTTGAGGGTGAATGTTTATCGGGATCAAGAACAATATATTCTCATATGGTCTATATTTGATTCTGTTATATAGATAAGTATATACATAGATTTTTACGAGGTCAAAGAAAAGAGATGTTTTTATATTTTCTATTGCAAGTGCGTATAAATATGAAAACGAGGAAATATATATATATATATATATATATATATATATATATATATATATATATATATATAAACACTTTCACACATAGAGATAGATACATAGATATACTTCATCTATATATCACAGTGGCATTAATCTGAGTGTTGACAAGGTACCAACACCCTTCTGTCAACGCTTTTTAAAACTATATATATATATATATATATATATATATATATATATATATATATATGCGCACAGTCATCAATATTTTCAATTTATAATGCATAATGTAACAAACTATATATATATATATATATATATATATTTAATTAATGGAATTTACACTGCGACACCTGGGTTTCATGGAGTTTTTTGTAAAACAACAATCATCCGGCAGTTAACAAAATTAACATTTTATTAACTGTCTGATGATTGTTGTTTTGGAAAAAAACTCTATGAAACCCAGGTGTTGCAGTCTAAATTCTATGAATTAATATAAATATATCGAATATATTATTATTATTATTATTATTATTATTATTATTATATGATAGCGCTATCCAATATATTGAGTGCTCTCCATATTATAGTGCACTTTTTCCACACAAACTCACTAATTCATTTAGTGACAACAAACACTGTTATAATATATATATATATATATATATATATATATATATATATATATATATATATATATATATATATATATATATATATTCCCAAATATATAATGATACCCTTATTTTGCTTGCAAATTTCATACTGAAGATAGGTTGCGGAAATTTAAAATGAAAGATGCGTACATCTTATTTAAGGACCATAAACCTAATTTTGAGAATAAATAACAGTCTAGATTAATTAACCCCTCTAAAACTGAATTAGCGATAATCTCAAAAAACATAATTCAAAATATCATAATTAAGCAACAAAAAACTACCCTTATTAACCTTTGGAAAAAACTCAAATGATACAATTGAAAGGTTAAGAAATATTAAAGACCAGTTTTATTCAATTTTATATAATTGAGCTTTATCAATCTACAACAAAAAAAGGTATAATTTATAGTATTAACTATGCAAAAAATATGAGGAAATAACAGATGAACAATAGCGAAAAATAATAGCGTGTCGGAAAACTATACTTAAGAATAATGTGTACACGTGTGTAAAAACTGGCTTGGATCATTTTGAAGTTTCTAAGGGTGGATACGATTCTGCTCAAATTGCAGACCTTGTTGGTTTATATATATTAGATACACTTAGCAGAATATTTGACCTTATTTTATTAGGTTTATACTGTGATGACGGGATATTATACATCACCAATAGTGATTGTCCTAAGTGTTCCAGTTTACAAAGAATAGATTATATTTAAATTCTTAGTATTTAAAATCGAATTTTTTGCTAATATTAAAGTAAGAAATTTTCTAGATGTCACACTGAACCTCTCTGAAAACTCTTATTGACCATACCTTAAAATAGACCACTATCCTTCCTATATTAAAGTAAATTCTAATTACCCAAATTCTATAATTAAGCAAGTTTCTAAAGCTGTTTATACGAAAATTAAATATTATCATCAAATAAGAGAATTTTCCATGAAAGTTGTAAAATGTATATTGAAGCCCACAAGAATAACAGATTCGAAGAATAGTTTACTAATCTTGAGCCGAATATGCCTAATAATAATAATAATAATAATAGGTTGGATATGAATAAAGAAAATACGAATTGTAATAATAAGGTAAATTGTCGTAAAAATAGAAGAAAGAAAATTATATGGTTCAAACCCCCTTTCTTGTAAACTTGTTCATATAAATATAGGAAAATATTTATAAAATTGATATTACATAAATCATTTAATAGGAAAGCTTTAAAAATGAGTTACTTTTGGACGAGATATTTCTTTAAAGTAATTAACTCGCATAATAATGAAATAATATGGAAATAATAATAATAATAATAATAATAATGAAAATAATGATAATAATGATAATAATAATAATGATAATAATAATAATAATAAGGATAATAATAATAATAATACAAGTAAAGAAAACGATTGTAATTGTAAAATTAAAATTAATAATCCTATGATAGGTTTGTGTAATTTAACAAATGTAGCATACCAAGGGATTTTTTTCCCAAAAGAAAACATTACAGATAAAAAAAAATTATACCTGAATTTCATCACTGAGATGGAAATTAAGGTTTATATAACCACAATCATTCTTTCTCTAATGAACACCGGAAAAAAACAGCCTTGTCCAGACATTTTTGGAAATTTAAAAATAAGGTTTTAACCCCCAGAAATTCAATAGAGTGTATTGAAAATGTCCAATACCTCGAGCTGCTTTGATGGTAGATGTAATTTTTGTCTAGAAGAAAAGATACAAATTATGTTGTATCCTGATCCCTGTAACCTATTAAATCAGAGATGTGATTTAATAGGTAGATGTAGTCAGAGAAATAAATTTAAACTATAGTCGAAAATTTGAGTAGATAGTCGAAGTTAATATTTATCTATAATTTATCAAATTAATATAGATATTTTTAACATGGTAAAAGAAGTTTTGCCATTAGCGGCAGGGGTTTTGGTACCTTCAAAAAAAAAAAAATGATGACATACTAAAATTAAAATTGATAATTTTGTTAGAAATGGTCGAAATTTGAATATGTAATACTGGAATTGTTTAATTGTTAATTTTATTGGTTTTATAGTTGTCATAATCTTAAACGAGAAGGGACCGGAACAAGCCTTACGTGGGTAAAGGCTATACATAGCTGAAACGGATTTTTTCTCTCCCTCTCCTTCATTCGTTTGACTCTCCCCCCTATCTGGGTGTAATTCATTTTATTTTCTTATTGTATTTGATGAAGTATTGTTAAAAATTATTTTAGGGTCATTGATTTACATCAATGCTTTTAACAAGATCGAAATGAATTTATTACCCTAATGTGACCGAAAATTGTTTTTTCTAAAAATAATATATATATAGTCATCCACAGACAGATCTGTTTCGTTCTGTCAGAACTCATCAGTGTGGCTAGACATTAGCTTCCCGTAGCTGGGATCGAAACCCGGTTGACTCAAACGCCAAACCAAAGCCTCGAACCCTTCAGCCACGAGGAGCCATTAGCAGCGAAGTAAATTTTAAACGTTTATGAATCACAATTTCTATTGTTTACATACATCCGTTCAACGTCTACCGAGACCTCAATTTATATATGAAGGGGCTTGCAATAAACGCTAATGGCAACACGATTACTTACTTCAGAGAACTCAACCTTACGGGAGTAGGGGAGTATACATCTCTATAGTCATCCACAGACAGATCTGTTTCGTTCTATCAGAACTCATCAGTGTGGCTAGAAATTATATATATACATATATAAACATGGGAGAAAAAAAGCAATATACCAAATAGAAATGTTAAAGAAATTTGGTAAAATAAGTAAGTCGCGTAATGACCTGTATGAAACGTAAAATAATTAGATTCTCTGCAAGGGTTGTATTGTTGTGATTTTGCGTTTAAATAATGAAACAGGATGAGCCGAATGGGGAAGATCAGTGTTGTATACCCACGATAATCATTTCAGTCACAACTGTGATACAACACATTAATAAATGCATGCGGATACAGATACTCAGGTGACTCTGTAAGTTCAGGTACGAACGTTTATCAACTTCTGGACTTTCTTCGACTCGAGGAGAGAGACACAAATCTTAAAAGTCTTTCGTAATGCTAACTACATCTTTGAATGGCCGAGGAACTCAACTATCGTTTTCCATGGTCCAACCTCAACATCCCAACTGCTTGGTCGGAGCCAACTTCTCAACTGTCTGCCTTAATGGCAGACAACCCAACTGTTTGTTTGCATGGCCCAATGTCAAGCTTCCAACCGACTCTTTTTCAAAATCTTCAAATTCTCAGGGCATGACGTCATCCACTTTCCAGACCCATTTACTATCTGGGGTTTATTATGACAATTGAGATTGTCATATCCTTTGCGCGCGAGCGCAAAACTCTATCCAACGACCGTGCACCTAAACTAAGAGCCGAATAGTTCAAGGCCCATCCAAACTGAATGATAAAATATAATTAACGAAAAATGATTAATAAAGAAAAATCATTCCGTAATTATATAACAAGTGTAGAATTATTTCAGTTCTCACACACGTACATATATATATATATATATATATATATATATATATATATATATAATTCACAAATTTTTCCAAATGAGATAAAGACGTCTTCTTTTAATCTTAATTTATCCACGACGGAAATATAGTGTATTCTATTTCAGTTTAACAAAGCAAAACTACATCCCACAAACTAAATCGAATCATTAAGAATCTATAATTGGAATCATTTTGAGATGAGGCTTCTTAATCTGAGATTTAATTTTTATTTATTGCGGCCTTTTTGTCCTCACTTGGTAGTTTGTTTTTTTGTTGTTGTTGTTGTTGTTTCTTCTATCACTACGTTTCGGCCAAATTTCACCTCTGGCCTTCTTCAGGTGATTTACCGCGACCTCGGATAGGAATGCTGAGTCTTGTAACCGTATCCCCAGTAATTACAGCCTTCCATAGTTGTTGTCTAAACGTGATGTGATAGACAACAACTATGTGATAACATTGTGATAAAGTATTATGTAGAACCACCCATACATTTTGAATGAGGTAAAAAGAACTGAGTGAAACTGAATGTCGCAAATATTCAGAAAAATATACCTTAGCTTTTGGAATTTAGAATGTTACCTAAAAGGCAGATTGGTTCCCCTATCGAGGCTAGAGAGTCGATCTTACCAATACATACATATATATATTTAATTATTTTAAGTCGTTCTCATGTTTAGTTCTTTTTTTATATTGAATTTTGTCCCGAAATTAATGTGTGTAATAGTTTTTCATTCACAAATTGTATTTGATTTTTTTTCTCACTGTCAGAGTTATAGTAGAGATATAAAGTTTAAAATTATATATATAGTCATTCACAGACAGACCAGTCTCGTTCTATCAGAACTTTTCAGTGTGGCTAGATCCCAGAAGTTGGGATCGAAACTCGGTTGCCTCAAACGCCAATCCAAGATTCTACCACTCAGCCACGAGGAAACTACCGCAAGCCAAGGAAATTTAAACGCTTATGTATCACAATTGTTTTTGTTATATATATCATATTTACCCAACCCCTCCGCTTGGGCAGGATATGACACAAGGTCAATCTTTTTAAGCGGAGTTTAACAGGTTTCAATTCAGAGTTTTCCTTCTCCTAGACTAGTTACCTCATCAAGGCTGAAAAACCTAGTCTGTCTTACTATTTACCCATAGCTGGAGGGAGAGTAATTGGATTCATGCCTTTCCCAAGGGTATTAGAGCTATGTGAAATGCAATCAGTCTCGTCCAAGATTTGAACTCGTTATATATATATTGAGAGAGAGAGAGAAAGAGAGAGAGAGAGAGAGAGAGTGAGAGAGTGAGTGTGAGAAGAAACGAGTGAGAAATAAAATGTATTTTTGTCTGTTTTTCTTTCAAATTTTGTTAATTTTTTAAAAAATAATTAGCTAAACTTATATACGAACTGATCAACGATGTATATATTATGTATATTAGGCAAATAGTTACCGAATAGATATGCTGTCATAAAAATGCAGTCACTGGAAAAAAATGATTGAACAAAGTTTTAAAAATTCTCAGAGTGATCAAGGTCTGAAAAGATATGTTTGATCTAGCACCCCATACTTAATCAAGCCAAGGTGCCCCGCGATGGTCATCTAAGAGGTGCCGAAAGCTAGCCAAACGATATCCTTCACTTGTGATGGATATGAAGGCAGCGTATTCTGTGAACCCAAATATGTCAACGGATTTCATGATAATGCGTCCTTATTTGTTGACTGTGATACGAGGGAATAAACCTTTGTCTCAACGAAAAACGAGGAACAAATCATAGCTACGGAACTACCGTTCGTTGAAGAACGAATAAGCTAACTTGCATGTTGAGTCCATTTACCATTTTTTACTAAGTCAGTGGCCCTCAGAGTCCTAACGGAGAGATAAATACAATTAAGTACAACCGGTTATGACAAGTTTTGTTTTTCTTTGCCTAAACGATGATTATTATTAATTGAAATTGCAATCATCGGTGACTACACTGCAATTGTTTTCATTATTTGTCTTTAATAGAGGTACATTATTGCCGATCGTTTACACATACCACTATAACTCATTTGTGAAGACAAAAAATGTACTGTGTTGTACGTTTCGACCAATGAGCCATTTGAACTTTGTCAGTTGGATTTAGCATCCTGTATCCCTCAAGTAATTTTAAATGGAATCCGTTCCTTCGTCCAGGTATGTTATTTTGTCCACATTCATTGGTCTTTTTTGTCACCTCCAGGCAAATTCTAAGGTGTTATTTGAAATCTCAGCGGCTAATTAGTTTTATCCTCATGGCACCGAACTTTTCTAGTGAATCAATGTTTTCACACAGAATTTAGCCTAGGGCTGGAATTCATGGAAGAAATGAACGGATTCTCCCAATTAAAGATGCAAGACCTGTATTCTGACCTTTACTTTAGAAGTGTCAGTGTGGATTAGGCCTTTGCTTGGCTAATCATATATCATTGGTCATATTGCCTTGAGGTTAGCTGTTATTTACTTAGTCTGGTATAACACCCTTAGTGCCATTACTACCAGATCCACACTCACAAGTGC
>OY757928.1:12856708-12861708 GCA_963585895.1 Sepioteuthis lessoniana | reverse complement strand
TCATGCTGTGCTTCTTCATCATATTTTACAGTAGAAAGTAAGACTATATGACAGATTTTAACATCTCTCCTTGTGATCACTAAAATGGGACACATTATGTAGCATCTTCATCTATTCTTATTGATTTCATCATGGTACTATTTACCACCCCCTCCGCTCGGGCAGGATATGACACAAGGTCAATTTTAAGGTGAGTTTAACAGGTTTGAATTCAGAGTTTTCCTTCTCCTAGACTAGTTGCCTCACCAAGGCATTGGTAGACGTGGGGTTGTGATGCTTTTTGAACGCCTGTAAATAGATATCATCTGTTTGTGATTCGTTCTCTTTTTCTCCGTTGGTCGATGGAGTAGGTGGAGACAAATATTCACAGTGGTCGGAGAACGAAGTACGAATCAAATATATGGGAAGACTCTCCGTTCCAAAACGAAAGAAGAAGCAAATCAAATGGTGTTCATTGGTCATCTTCATCTTATTTTTTATGACTTAGGGTCGTAATGGCGAGAAAATAAATAAAGGAAGGTTTTAACGCTAAAACAAGTTGTGTTTTTTCTGTTTTTCTGTTCCGAGCAAAGGAAGAACAATCACTTATATAGCACGGTGACTACCTTGGGGTGTCCTCGTGTGTAATAGTTAAAGCGATGAACTGCGGAATCGTAGTACGCGAGTTCGTCTCCAGTCGCGCTATTACGTTCACTTTCGGGCAAATACCCTTGGGAAAGGTATGAAACCCCCTTATTCTCCCTCCAGCTATGGTTAAATAGTAGGACGGACTAGGTTCTTCAGCCTTGGTTAGGCAACTAGTCTAGGAGAAGGAAAACTCTGAATTCAAAACCTGTTAAACTCCGCTTAAAATTGACCTTGTGTCCATATCCTGCCCGAGCGGAGGGGTTGGTAAATAGTACCTTGCAAAAAACTTATGATCTATTAAGTTTTACTTATGTACAAACACATATGATTGTTTCTGTTCCACAGCCAAGTTGGCTGGAACTGTTGGATTCACCGACTGCAATTTGCAGAGTAGTAAGACCACTGCCAACGAGTGTTGTGGATATGACATTAAACCATCTGATACAAAGTTTTAGCCTTAGAGATTTGGGGAATGTGGAATACCCCTTCATTGCCATTGCCTCCAAGTTCCACTCTGACCTGGAGTGGTAGCACCTATCGTTGGGTTCAATCTAGGTTAAAATAGAACAAACTAGATGAAAAAAATGAATGACCTTAATTTGTGACTTATGTAGCAATAACTGAAACCATTTAAATGTGTGCAAAAAATACCTCAAGCTCTTTCAAGAAGCTTATCTACAAAATGTGTTAACAAATCATGAATATATTTTTATAAATACATATAAACAGGAGTTGGCTTTAAATATGATATGGCATAAAACCCAAACCAAAACAAACTTACTGTCCCATATATTAGTACTGAACGAGTTTCTAAAATTCTTTTGAGATATCCTGTGTGGTCATCCATCTAAGTACTGATACGTTCATGCCTACTTGATCTGGGGGGCTTGCGGAATCGGGTGTTTTACCAGTGTCATTTTAACATTATACACAGGGTAAAAACATGTTACACAGTTAATCGAGTTTAATCGATATTCAGGGGATAAGGTTGAGGTTTGAGACGCGCAAGATTTAATCTGTTTAGATGTTTTGGTTTTTAGAGGTTTAATCTGTATGGCTTCATTTCAAATGTTTTCGCGCGCCCATAGGACCAGTGATACTTCTGTATACTTCCCTTAACACAAGCATTTTATTCAAGTAATTACAATCTTCTATCTCTGTATCTAAATAAAAGTATGGGCATGGGTAGGCACCAACAATGGCCAAAAGCAGAACCTTCCAAAAAGAAAAAAAAGATTAGGAAAATAAAAATTAATTTTACATAAAGTCTGAGTATAAAACATGAATTTGATATTAAAAAACCAAACTATTATACATCAATAACAATGGTGATGCATTTATAATGATGATACATACTATAAGATAATTCACTATATATCTCTAAGTTAGGATTGTGTAGACAGAGTCAATTTGGTTTGATGATCACATAGGCATGAAATTGACTGTCACCATTGCTATTGACTACATCTATGCGATTATAAATTAGATATACAATGGATAAGGTGAATTTTCCCTCAGGAGTTGACAATAGGAAGCTCCATTTACATTTACCCATTTTTCAAGGAAATCGATAGTCATGGGTAGTTTCATGTTTCAGAAGACTGTCAACATCAACCTTATTGGACTGCTACACCCAGACCTTTTCTTTACCAGAAACTCAGTGTGTTTCCACTCTGACTTTTTTTTTTTTTACCCAGACTTGTAGAGGCAAATCTATATTTAACCCATTTGTAAACATTTTTTTTTTACCAAAACATGCTTCTCTATATACATCCCACACTCTTTTGTTAATTTCACATGGTTTGCACTTCTCACCACCAAAAATTTGATGACAAACCTCTGATTTGCTACCATTTGAATAGCCTCAACACAAATATTTTTGTGAGATTAAAATAGTTTTTACTATAAACCAATTCCAACAATGCAGAGTTTACATTTATGCCAAAAAATTCTGAAACAAAAAGTATTTTGTTTTTGTTTTTTTTTAAATTTATTTATTGAATGACCCTTGTTTTTCCTATAAGTAGTATGGAGCACATTTTATTGATGAATTTAACAAACTAATTTTTTTTTCATCATACAATGTGTGAAAGCAGGTGCAATACCCTGCTCTCATCAGATGCCAACCAGGAGTGATAACAGTTTCGGTAGCTCAAGGCAGAACTGCCACTCCTGGTGCTACCAAGCAGCTTTTGCTACCAGACAGGGTATTTAAAAGAAATATATATATATATATATATATATATAATATATATATCTCACATGCCAGATCAACTAAAAGCAGAGATTACATTGTACATTCATCTTCATTTTTAGTGCAGTTTGTGATTTTTAAAACACGTCACTTTAGGCCTTGATGTCATTACGCACTTACAGTAACCGTTTTTTGATGTTACATAATCACATGAGAAGGGTGGTTCATGTGCATTTCATTCATGCTGAAACTTTTTGCTTTTGACCAAATCCAACTTGATGCATATTGCGCTGTGGTCTGCAGACAATTTGAGGCAACTTTCAAACTGCAGCCAGTGATTCCTAGTTTTGAAACGAAATGACTGTTCTAAAAAACATGACAACCAACCTCAATAGGAATCGCATGGCATATCCAACCCTTTTCTACACAGTACTGGGAATGGAGTAGCGCCCTCCCTACACCTTGGTGTAGTAGCTATCGAAAAGGGAGCCTTCGGGTCACCCTCGACTATGGTCGCTAACTTTACTTACTTATATATGTATGTGTTGTTGTGAAAAGAGTGAGTTTTGTTTTCAGTCTATCTATCTTCAAGTTGAAACAGGTCAGTATAAATACCTTGCATATCACACACTCCCCTAATTTTATAGATCCCTTTATTGAATAACAAAATTTCAGTCATACATTTTTTTCACTCTTCCTACATTCTACACTATAACAGTCATGTGACCAACAAGGTGTGTGCCTTTCCTTTTGCATTATTCAAACGGTTTCAGCCTGAATGCTTTTTTCATTGCATCTCATCTTCCAATGCCTATCTGTTGTACATGCAAAACATCTAGTGTATATTATTCCATAACTGTACATGGGTCACCATTTCCCTACCCTCTTGCAATATGTGGTAAGTGCTAGATGGACTGACCCACACTTCCCTCCCAGGTGGACAAATACAGATGACTCAATTTCTACATTTTTCATTGACCCCACCACCACCAGAATCTTCACACATTAGCTGCAAACTGACCACAAATTAAGCTACTCTAAACTTCCCTTACTCACTGATTGTAACCCCTACCTCCGGCTTATCAATCAAATCCATTTTAATTACCATCAGCAGCTGCTGCCCCAAGATCATCCACCTTCTGAATAGTTACCATTCCAAAAAGTTGTTATTAGGTCACCTGTGGCCATGTTTTTTTCTATACTAGGCAATTGTTGAAGAGCCACAGAGAGATGCTCTGGATAACTGGTTTGACAATTATCTAACTCTTCCATCCAAATTTTGTTGGTATTTATTTGCTCCTCAGTTCATTTCACCATTCTTAGCTTTCCATACACTGCAAATACTCCTTCTGTGAAGGCCTCATTCAATCTGATGTCAATTTTTTCCTACATCTGCTTGGTCCCTTCTCACTTACCTTAGAGTAACAATGCATCCCCCTTCATTCCCAACTGCAAGAGGTCAACAAAGTGTGAAATATCTAAAAGTTCCATTAGGAGTTTAATCTTTTTAATCCACCCACCCACAACACCTTTACCTTTGAACTGTCACTTCATACCTTAACAACTCAATCTGACCTTCCTTGACATATCATATTTTAAAACTAAAATACATTATTGCAAGAATAGTGACATGAAAATGACCCTGACTTCAATTACCCCACCCAACACACACTTTCTTAAGGGTAGGACAAAATAATAAGTCCTAAGATCCTTTCCTCCACCTTTTTATACAGCAGGACTGGCTTCCAAAATAAAAAATTTTAAAAAAAGATCAGATTTATTGCACATAGTTTACCCATGTGTTCCCACCACCACCAGTTTTTTTTGTCTTCAGCTGAGGTAAGTATGTTAGAAGGCTTCTTTGTTTAATAACATATCAATCTTCATAGGTCATTTAATGCCAAAGCCATCCTTGTAAAAGGACAGTAGTGGTACTATTTAGCCTACAGCTGGGTGGATAAGAGGGTTCATACCTTTCCTGGGGTATTAGTTCAAAAGTGAACATTATAGTGCAACTGGAGTTTAAACTCACTTACTTGCAGTCTAGCCCATTAGCCACAACACCACTGAGAATCCAAGATAGATAGTCATAAGTTTGTGTGAGTGTGTAAAGTTGGCGACTGTAGTTGAGGGTGACCCCAAATCTTCCTTTTCGATAGCTACTACACCAAGGTGTAGG
>OY757928.1:12847142-12856508 GCA_963585895.1 Sepioteuthis lessoniana | reverse complement strand
GGCACTCAAACATCCTTGGAAAATTCCCGTAGCCAAGTGGCTAAAGTGCGGGGATATGACATTGTAGTTAGGGAGTTCAAACTCCAGTTACGCAATTTCACTCAATTTTGGTCTAATACCCAAGGGAAATATATAAACCTCTTGTTCCCTCCCCTATTTATGAGTTAGATTGTACCACTACTGTTATTCTGCATGAAAACAAACCTCCTAGGAGGGTAAATTGTGATTTGAAACAACATTTTCTTTCTAGACTCTTAATATTGGCTGGAATACGTAAAAGAGTCCTGGAGATTTATTGCTGTTTAGACTCCAGAAAAGATAAGGCTGAAGTAATAGAAAAATATAGCAAGGAGAGAAATAATAATCAGTTAAGTGCACAGAAAAGCAATGCAAAAAGAAATCTCTTAGCACTTTCCGTTTGACTGTGATATTTTGATAAACAAAGAAACTTTGTTACAGTGATAGAAATAAAGATTATTTCGAACAAATTATGGAATAATAATCGTTTCTTTATCTTAGCTATCACTCTGTTTAATATGTCGTAATATAATAGCAAGCTACGTTGATATTAGGCAATTTTTTAAGACATTATTAAAACTAATAATATTTCTAACATATACACAGGTATATCTGAAGCCTCATTTTACTGAAAGAGATCGAAACGAAAGATGATTAACAATCGTCAAATTTCCTTCCTTTCAGTCACTATTGTTCAATTGGCTGCCAAGAAATTGAATATTTTTTGCTATATTAAAACCAAATTATTGCTTTTGGAAAAGGAAAGACTGGAATAAAAGAATTTGAGTCAAATTTAGCGATTGATATAAAATGATAATTCAGATTTAAAAAGAGAAGTCGTATCACATTTCCATCCATATTTAAATTTTCTATGACGTTACAGCTTCAATACTTTTTTCTTTTGTCAGCATACTTTTTCTTTACGTTATGAAGCATTAATATATAGGTTGATCGTTCAAAATAAATCAGTTGAATCATTTTCTAAGAACTGTTAAAAAAACCTATTTCTGATCTGGTTGGAATAAAATACACTGTACTTTAAAATGCATTTAAAGGGTGGTTGAAATGTTACTCCCTCTTTTAAAATTCTTAAAATTTATTTCCTAACTGAATTTTTTACTAGAAAGGACGAGAGAAAGTAAAATATATATATATATATATATATATATATATATATATATATATATATATATATATATATATATATATATACATATCTGTGCGTGCGTGTGTGTGTGTGTGTGCGTGCGTGTGTGTGCGCACGCACACCAACACAAACGCTAATAATCGGACAGACACTTCACTTCATTTCTCTTAATTTTGATTCATTCTAGTGTTCGTATATATATATATATATATATATATATATATATATAAACTCAGAGATATTGAACGTTTGTAGGCACAAAAATAAATAATGGCTCATTCACTAACAGTTTATTTATACGTTTTTCCCCGATTTATGCTAATTTCTACAATATCTTGCATCTACGTGTCCGTTTTTGCAATCACTTTCAACCACTGTTTTCCTGAAGACTATATTCCAAGAAATCTAGATAGTAAGCTACTGTTACTGATTCACCTCTCTCTCTCTCTATATATATATATATATAGAGAGAGAGAGAGAGAGAGGGAGAGAGAGTGTGTGAGTAGGTAAATATATTTGGTAGATGTGACAAGATGATTAAAAATAAATGGAAAAGTGGATATATACTAAAACACAGGCAACGGTTTCAGTTAAGAATATTTCGTTTTTTATTGATAGAATTTTTACAACTGTTCAAAATTTTTTTTGTAAATTTTAGCAAAATGGGAAATGCATAAAATATAATAGATTTGAATACGAAAACGGGTAGGGTTTAAAGACGATAGAAAAGGAAAAAAAGAGAACTAGATTTAGGATTGAGTGGTGGTGGTGGTGGTGGTGGTGGTGGTAGGGTTGTTTATTTTGACCAGTGAGTAAAAACAGAGAGATAATTTGAGGAGGGAGGGGGGCTTGAGTGGAAGCATTGGAAGGGAAATAAAAGGTGATAAGATAATATCTATGTTGAGGTGGTAGAAGTTAATATCCAAGTATATCTTGTTTTGTTGAAAGTTTTTGACAACATTGAAAAATCTATTTGAAAGGAAATTCCAATTATGGAAGCACTGCGGGAGAAATAAAATATCTTTTTTTTTTGTCTTGAAGAAAGAATCTACGAACACAAATTAAATTAAATGACCAACTAAATGCCCTTTTCTCACACATGTTACATCTTAAACACACTTTTAATTTAGTTTTTTTCCCAAGCTACTCCAATAAAACACATACATTGCCAAAAAAAACGTGAAGATTTGTTAGAATCTGCAGGTATTTCACTAAGCAACCACCTTCCGTAAAAACCTTGATTTTACCAGATTTCACCTTATTTAGCAAACATCATCCAAGATGAATAATTATCAAAATAGAGAATGGATAAAAAACTTAAGCAAAAAAAGAAAAAATGAGACAACATTTTATCTCCTACAATGCCTCCATACTTTGTATATATATATATATATATATATATATATATATATATACGAGGATAATTAAATGAGTTTCCAGATTTTTTGTATGGTCACGTTTATTGATTGTACACATGAAACTCCAGTCCCCTTCGAAGTAATCTCCTCCGACTGCAATGTACTTGTCCCGTTCCAACAACTTCTGGAAGGCCCCATGGATGTCCTCTTGTGTCAGCGTGTCAATGACCTTCGTCACAGCCTCAGTTGTCTCTTATAACGACAGCCTCTAAGCTTAAGCAATAACCCAAAGTCACCGGGAGCAGTGTCTGGACTATATGGAGGGTTAGGAACTGTCTTGATGTCCATCTTGGTCAAATTGTCTGTGACAAGGATGGAGTTGTGGACTGGTGCATTGTCCTGGTGGAAATGCCACAGAACTGATTTGAAGAGTGCCGGCCACTTCCGATGGAATCTCTCCCTGAACTCCATTAAAACCTCAACATAGTAGTCCTAACCCTAACCCTAAACCTTTGGCCAATCAACTCTGGTGTATTGACTTCCGTACTCTTCTCACACCTTTTATCATCCCTCACAGACTCCTTGCCTTCCTTGAATCTCTTATGCCACTCAAAAACTGATGCTTGATTCATGCAAGTTCTTCCAAAATCAGTCTGAAGCATTCCATACGTTTCTGTGGCATTTTTCCAAGTTTAAAACAGAATTCTATTTCATATCGTTCTTCTAAAGTGTCCTCACGTTCAGATTGCATTTTTGAAATTCACCAGCTGTAACAATCAGGCTTTGGTAGGGTGTATTCCAATTCCTGCCGTAGCTGTTCATTTGAAGTTGAAATCATAAAAATTGGTCAGTCATCTCATAAGATGTATAGCAATAACATAAAGAATTTTCAAATGTCTACGACAATTTTAAATGCCTGTACAGAAAAAGTCTGGAAATCTATTGAAGGCACCACATATATGCCTAAATCTTGACCACTCCGTTTGTATCAATCTATGTACACATCCATAGATATATCATCGCACACGCACAAATACAAACACGCACGAGGGATATCCTTATGGTGTAATTGTTAAACGCGGTGGACTGCGGAACCGTCGTAAGTGAGTTGGAACTCCAGTTACGCTATTACGTTCACTTGGGAAAGTATGAACCCTCTGATCTTCCATGTTATTTCTTGAATAGTACCACTACTGTTCTTCACGAAGAATGGCTTTGGCATTAAATAAACACCAAAGGTTGATATGCCATTGAACAAAGAAACCAAAGAAACACACATCTATTTATACATAGCTTGACGACTTCCTTAATGGCTTTCTATCAAATGATCTATGCATACACAGAAATACTCACGCACATATATATATATATATATATATATATATATATATATATGTGTGTGTGTGTGTGTGTGTAGAGAAAAATTGATAAAAAGACAATTCAAGTGGAAGGAGAGATTTATTGAGGAGTCGACACAATTGCGTTTCGCTTCTATAGAACCATCATCACAACCATGAGGGGTGATATTAGCGATGTTAAGTCAACGATGGGTGTTTAAAAATGCAAAATACAAAAACCTAGGGGAATATTTGTATAACAAGGAAAAATTGGCCGTTTAATGAGTGAATCAGCGTTTGTTGTTTTAAATTATGTAATTTGGATTATTAAGAATATTGTATAGAATATATGTTACGTTTATTTATCGAGGAAGATTTTGAGTCCAAAGGAAGAAAAAAAAGAAAAATAGAAAACAAAAATTATCATATATATGGAATATATTGTAGGTATTTAAAATGGATTTACTCAAGTAAGGAGAAATATTATAAAAGCCAGGACGAGTATTTAGGGATTTAATGAGTGTGATTGTTGGATTACAATCTAATATTTACTTCCATATTATATGTATATATGAATTGACCTCTTGCTATCTTGTTTTCGATCATAGAAGTATCATCGCACACCCCCACATATATTGACCACTTGCTTTCTTACTTGCTTTACATCAATCAATGCATACATCCATAGATATATCATCATATATATAACGATAATAATAATAATAATAATAATAATAATAATAATAATAATAATAATAACATATATATATATATATATATATATATATATATATATATATATATATATACTGACCACCTGCTTTCTTACAAGGTTTCTATCAATCTATCTATGCATCTATTGATATACCACCACATACGCTGAACCTAACTCCGACCGACCCCTACAAACAAGCACACACACATACACACGTGCAAATATATATATATATATATATATATATATATATTAGTACGTACATTTATTTATGTGTACGGTCATCACAAAGATTGCTTTCGAAAAGACCTCTCTAACTTTGAAAAATATATTCGAAAAGAAAAATAATCGGCCCCTAGGCTATGACTTGAAAAGTTGCGATGAAACATTGCTATGCAATCTTATATTTATAGAGATCCGCCTATACAAGAAGAACAGCGGGAGGATATCGTTGATGTAGGAACACGGCGATTTCTGTTTTTCTAAAACTGGTATCGCCGAAGAGAATATTTTTTACTTCTCTTTTCTTTCGAAAGCAAAGACGTTAAGATATGTGACGATGTATTTATAGACTTCATTTTAGCAAAAACAAACATCCGGGTTTTTTTTTCAAGTTATATTCCATCTAAAATGAGGCGCGCACAGTGCGCTGGTTATCGATGCAGAAAATAAAGTTAGTGAGCTAGGTTCAATTCCCTGATGCCTTTGCGTGCGGTTCATTTAAGTCCTTCGAAAAAACATGAATCCATCTCTTTTAAAACAATCTTATTAAC
Source organism: Sepioteuthis lessoniana (assembly GCA_963585895.1). Lineage (NCBI taxonomy): Eukaryota > Metazoa > Mollusca > Cephalopoda > Myopsida > Loliginidae > Sepioteuthis > Sepioteuthis lessoniana. Next base: position 12,851,160 of record OY757928.1, on the reverse strand, counting down.
TGGTCCTGTAAAATGGTTTAGTCGATAGTGCTACACTCATGTAGTGTGTCTTTGTTATATAATTAAGGAATGATTCTTTTTATATTAATCATTTTTTGCTAATTATATTTTATCATCCAGTTTGGTTGGGCTTTGAACTATTCAGGTTAAGAGTTCAGGTGTATAGTCAATTGGAACAGTTTACACTCGGGCGCAAAGGATATGGCAATCATAATTGTCATAATAAACCTCCAGACAAGAAATTGGGCTGGCGTGTGGATGACGTCATGCCTGGAAGAGATGGTCCTGAGAATTCGAGTATTTTGAAAAGGGGTCAGTTGACAGTTGACTTAGGACCATGTAGGCAGAGAATTCTCTGCCATTGTGTTGAGGGTTGGGGATTCGGCCATTGAGTCGAAGAGTTTAGTTTTTCGGATCTCTACCGGCAGAGATGAACTGAGATCTTAAAAACCACGAGATGTGCCGAACGTTGGAGAGGTGTTAGCATAGTATTATTACGAAAGACTTTTAAGAATTGTTTCTTTCTCGTCGTGTCGATGAACTAAAGTCAGAAACCGTTCGTGTCTGAACAACAGAATCGCCTGCATTTGTACATGCCTTTGTGTTGTGTATTTGACTGTATATGAATATGTGTATTGTATTACAGTTGTGATTGATATCATTATGGCTAAGAGTAATATGCAACATCTTGAGTAGAAATAGCATGGTGGAACGCATCTCTCTCCAATTCTACGACTAGTTCGATGCATGTTTTCCTTCTAGACCGGTGACAAACATCATCGTTACAATTTGGGTGTACTGACAGCATGCCATCCTTTGACACTCTCTCGACATCTATCCCTGTCACCCATCTCTCTTGGTTAGTCCTTAAGACGGCACCCACTGTTAGCACAGAGCGAATGAATGTAAGGTTTTGCATGTTTGCTAACGCTGGTGTGTCCGTGTGTAAGAGTTCATTGGAGAATGTTGTTTATGAGTTCGTCCATAGTTTCCAGCAATGACAAGTAGTTATTCATCGTTTTTCTTAGATGTTTTTTGTTATGACAGGTAAGTGGCCTTTCAGTTGCTGTTTTTTTTTTATTTCTAATATCCCTATTGTTAAGCAGGGACCAGTCATAGTGTACGGTTGTGTTTTTTTTTCAGGCCTCATTCCTTCGTAAGCTCTGTTGTTTCTATGCCGTGATAATCCGGTGATCGGAGAACACACCCTTGAAAGAAGAATATGCCCCGCAATTCAATGTGCAATCAGTCCATTTCTTATAAGAATGTAGTCTATCTGTGCTTTAGCATTATTTGCATAGGTGTAAGTCCTTAGTTTTCCCTTTCTTTTCTGAAATTTAGTATTAAGGCATATTAATCAGGTGTTCTTCATTTTTGTTGGACGAGTTGGGTAAGCTGATATAGTTGTTTACGTATTTACCAATTTGGACATTCCTATCTCCACTGATGATTAGGACGTTGAGTTTCGGGATGTTACGAACTAGGGAGGATAGCTTGTTATAGAAGGCGATGATTGTCCGTTCCCTCACTAACTATAGCAGATGATTGTTGTACTGAGGTTGCCTTTAAAAATGGCAATCATTCATCCCCGGTTGTATTTCATCATCATCATATCGTGCTGGCAGCACGGATATCCCTGACCCTCTTTCGCCACTCCTCCCTATCGTTCATCGCCCTAGGCAGGTCTTCAGGACAACAACCTGTATCCTCACATAGCTGCTGAATGTACGTTCGTGCTGGTCGTCCTGCTTTTGCGCGGCCGTGTGTGGGGATCCATAAGAGTACATCTCTTATGAGTTCATCTCTGCTTCTCCAGCAATGTCCTGCATGTCTGGTTCGCCTAACTTGAATAGTTTTCGTGATAGGGGGCAGGTGGCCGTACAGTTGGTGTCTTGTGGGGTGTTGCTGCCAGGACTTGTTCAGGATTGCATGCAGCATTCTTGTGTAATTGCCATCTAGTTTCTTCTCCAGCCGTTTTGTTAGCGTCAATGTAGTGCATCCATATAGCAGTATCGATGTGACCGCTGCCTGGAAGAAACTGCGTTTCATTTTATCGGTTAGGTCTGATTTCCATATAGTCGATAGCCTATTGATAGCTGTCCATGCTTTCGTTAGCCTCGTTTCGATGTCCTTTTCGGTTGATTCGACGCTGCTTCCTAGGTACGTGAATTTGTCTACTAGTTTAAGAGGGGTTCCTTCTAGAGTGGTGATGTCCCCCGTTTGGTTATAGCACATATATTCCGTTTTATGTGCATTAACATGGAGGCCTATGCTTGCTGCTGCTCGTTCCAAACTATGCAGAAGAGTTTCGGCTTGGTCAGGTGTATTTGCCAGTATCGCTATGTCATCGGCGTAGTCGGCGTCGGTAATTGTTGTTGCGGGGTATCTTCTGCTTCTTTTCTTCGTCAGTTCGAAGCCATTCTCTTTGATTTTGTCAATCGATGTTCTAAGTACGTAGTCTAGACAAATGATAAAGAGATACGGAGCCAGCGTGTCTCCTTGTAGTACTCCTGCTACTATGTCGAAGTATACTCGATGCTATTTAGTGATTTTAGGGCCTGTGGACTGATAAGCATCCCTACACCCCCGATCACGGCGTTGAAACAGTTTTTCCATGCAGATACAGAGGCAAACATCCATCCATTGCATTCGCTATGAATGTATCTGACTTCTTGATCGCATATAATGTCATTGTTGTGATCTATCGCAGAAGCTGTCAGCTCCGGTGGTTGGCCTATTCTATTTAACGTTCAAACGTTGAATTTCACTATTTGTATTGTGCTTTTACATTTAAATGATTTTTGGTTTAGTTTAAGTTCTGTAGATGATTTTTCGAACCCTGGGACTAGAGCTCCAACCCCTGCACACATGCCCCCTTTTTGTCCTCGCGTCAGGCGATGCGGTTTGGACAAGTACTTTGAGTATGAGACATAGTAATCTTTCGATGGTTGTGTTTTATTCTCATCCACAGAAGCCACCCTGAAAGATTTTTTGCAGTGGTTTCCAATGTCCAATGCTGTCGTCAATGGAATGTTTTACGTGATGCCGTGCACATAAGTGTTGTTTTATCGTTGATGCTATCTTGTTGACGCTATTTTGTTGACACCATTTTGTACTTGGAAGAATATTTTATTCTTTTCTCTTGCAATCTCATGGCTTAAACCAAGATTTATATTTTAGAAAATAATTCCATTCAGGGAACGATACAGCAGCAAAACTCTTCTTTTAATAGTTTTTAAATTCCCGTTCCATTATTAATGTCGACTTAATGCCGCAAGTAATGTTGTACTATAGCCAGATACGGATATCTGAAATATACATAGAATGTTCATAACATATATACATAGAACATATGAGTCCCGAAACACGAAAAACACGTAACGAGTTCTTAGTTCAGGTACGAGACCTTTTATTACCTTTGAGTTAAAGGTTTCGATATAAGGAATGATGACTTTTCCATGTGTCCCCAACACGTGTGGCACCCGCCCCAAGGCCACTGGCCTGGCTTCGGCGAGCAAGCGAAAGATAACTGTCTTCTCCCGAGGCAGAACTCAACTAACTGACTTTTTCCAATTCCTCAAATTTCTCCGTGCGCTTCCGGTGAGTGACGTCACCCGCACTCTCTAGCCCCGTTTCCCATCCGGGCTATTGTGGCATCTCTGAGTGACACGTCCGCTCCGCCCTCGCACGTGGACACCTGCGTTAATGTTGCACCAAAATAACCCATGCACTGAGCCGAAAGGTTCTCAGCCTAACTAAACCCAAAGGCATAAAACGAAATCCCTCGCCATTATATTACAATGTGGATGTGCAGAAAGCACTTGCTGAAATTGTATCAAAGGGATGTATTTTAAAGTATAGAAGAACTAACATGGTTTCTAGTAAAGGAAGATAAATAAGGGATGAATAGTGCCATGCCGCTGATGGCATATCCACTTTTGTGTGCTCTTTAATGCCAAAACCATCTTTGAAGAAGTGTTGTATAGCCATGACCAGGACTAACTATACAAACACATAA
>OY757928.1:12777142-12842142 GCA_963585895.1 Sepioteuthis lessoniana | reverse complement strand
ATTTAAAGAATCAATTGTCAGAATCTGTTCTTCTACAAGTTATTCAGAAATCATCTAATGTTTGCTTTCAGAGTTGTACTCGAATAGATACACTAGTCTTCCATATGTTATATACTACAGAGGTGAAAGACGACAACACGTATCTATGATGATATTAACCCTTTTTATTCGAAAGGCACGAAATCGTTGCGTGAAAAGAGAGAGAGAGAGAGAGAGAGAGAGAGAGAGAGAGAGAGAGAGAGAGAGAGAGTCGGACTGCTACTATTATTGACCCCAGGTTGAGACAGACATTTTCATATTTCGACCACGTTGTGATAGATCTATATTCAGAGCCCCGCTTAATACTTCTTTGACAGGACTGATCAGAGCCACATCTGAACAAGGGACCACTTCTGAACAAGGGGCCACAGACCTCCAGGGCCAGAGCCTAATATGGCTTCTTCTTAGATTGCCCGTTTCTCATGACTGACCTCCTGTCCTCTGGAGGCTGAAACTTTCGTTATTGTATATATTCTGGACGCTAATAAATTTTCTTTCCGGTTAATTCACGTGATTCATTTACGCTGCCACTTGTTTACAGAGGTGTTCATCCTGTTTATGAAATCTCTATCAGACAGGTATGTCAAAGGTCAGTATGTAAAACAAAAAATTCTATTCTAATACGGGTTTGAATTCAAATATAATTGATTTGTTAACGGCTTTCATTAAGACATGCTCTGAATTTTTATTCCTCCAATTCTTCAAGTTGGAGATTGCTTATTGTAGGTCACTAATTAGGACTGTGTCCAGTTATTACAAGGGTGAGTTTTGCAAAATATTTTGAACGTGCTAGTTTCGCTGATCGAAGCAGTTCAAGCCGTTGTGGGTAATAACTGTGGTGTTGTTGGTAGTATTGCGGAATTTATTGCGCTGACACGTTGTGCATTGCTTCACTCTGTGTGTCGTTTGAAAGCTGCACAAATGAGTTCGAACTGGGTCATAAGGCTGCAGAAGCAACCAAAATATAATATCATATAAGTGAAGGTAGGCCTAAAATGGTGTGTATATTTAAAGGCATTAGTCCCAGCCAAGGAGTAATATCCGGCGTGTAACACACGGAGATTATGAAGCAAGCTTAGCACCTTGTAGTCGACTCTGGTTTGTCATCTTCAAAAAACCAGTCAAAGCTATCTAGTTTGGTTTCTTTGTTTAATGGCATATCAACCTTCTTAGGTTATTTAGTAACAAACCTTTCCTTCTAGAATAGCATTAGTGGTGCTATTTTACCCATGGATTGGATGATAAGGAAGTTCAAATCTCTTCCAAGGATATTTTTCCGAAATTGAACGTAATAGAGCCTCTAGAATTCGAATTCGCTTAATACGTTTCCACAGCCCAGTTCTTTAACCATTACACCATAAGGACATCCCCTGGAGACGCCGAATTGTGACTCATGTTACCAAAATAGTGTAAACGATTTTTATTCATTTAATAGAATAAGAAGATAACGATCTCATTATCCGATGTTTTTATTTTTTGAAATGTCCGATTTTCATTTAAATGTAGTTTTTTTAGGAAAAGTTTATTCTTAAGTTTGGTTATGGGTTATTCACAGATTAGTCAGGCTTACATGTGCATAAAAAGAAGAAATCATTGACAGACAACTTAACAACAGCATAAGTATCTCATTCCAACCGAAATTTTTACATTAAACAGAAAATAAGACAACCGAAATAATTTTATTATCCGTCGCAATGCAGTATTGCCAAGAATAATAACAGAATCGCTTTGAAACTAGAGTTTATCGGCCTATCTATTACTGAGGTGCCCGTGGTGTAATGGTTATCGTCGCAGGATAAGGACACGACGACACAAGTTCAAATCCTGGACCTGACTGATTACATTTCACATAGCACTAATACTCTTGGGAAAGGTATGAATCCAAATATTCTCCCTCCAGCTATGGGTAAATAGAAAGGCAGATTAGGTTCTTCAGCCTTGGTGAGGCAACTAGTCTAGGAGTAGGAAAACTCTGAATTCAAACCTGTTAAAATCTGCTTAAAAATTGACCTTGTGTTATATCCTGCCAGAGCGGAGGGGTTGGTAAATATGATTACTGACGCCTTTCCCTCGCTGAAGTCCACCCACTGTTCGTTGTCCTCTCTAACAAGTCTACGGACAATTTGTCCACCCTAACAGCATGGTATCTCTATTAATACTATCTTGATATTTGCCATTTTCGTTTACAGCCTATCGATGTTCAAATGACATATCCCTCTTTATTCGTATATCAGTGATGCCTAACAATATTTAACAGGAAACAGTTTCATGCATGAAAATATTAATGCTGACCGGTTTGAGGGGTAGGACTTCCAATACGAACTTTTGTCAGTTCACAGTATTTAATCTGAATACAACGATTACACTTTATATTAGGCAGTTAAAACCATTTTGCACCATCTTATCAACTCAGCATAATGAAGAGTCAATAGGAACGCCGGGCTTGTTTCCCAGCCGCCGGACGGTCCCATATGAGGGTGATGGGAGACAGTGACACTCAAATTGTATTACGTATATCCAGTCGACTCCGTAGTCTTGTTTCCGTGGCTGTCACCGCAGAAAATTCGGCCTTACACAGATATGTGGTTGGAAACGGAAGAAGGGATTTCAGTGCATTTGTGGAAATGTCAGGATATTCTGCTTTGACTTTAACCCAGAATTAAAAGAGATTTGAAGTGGTCTCAAATATGGATGGAAGATCACCGTCATTTGCAATCTAAGCCAATTGTTCCTCTTCAAGTTGGAATAGGATTGATTGACCTGGCTTTTAAGAAACGGGTTGCGGATCCATTAATTTGCCGTTTTGTGGACTTTTTCGATTGGGAAGTGATGCTTAAACTCTTTTGAAAGCGGAAACAGGTGGTCCCAAGCGAAGAAGCAAAATGAAGGCTCAACTCCAGTCTCTTCTACAACCCCTTCAACTGTTTGAAATATATCTAAAATCCCTGTGATTATCCCCGTCTCCATAATCCTGCTTACAGATCCTGAAGTACTAACAAAAATATAATTTGTATCAAGAAATATTTTCTTTACGGCCTTGTATCAAATGATATGCGGCCCAGTACCGGTCTGGAGATCAGGGATAGGGTACTACTGTCCTATATAACAACTTTATACCAATTATTCCATCTTGCTTAACTATTTCAACATTACAATTTGGTTTAGACAAGAAACGAATTAATCTTTCTCACTTAATCTAATTAAGATTCCAGTCAAGATTCGCTCAATTAAATCACCAATGTGACGAAAATAAAAAGTATGCAATGATATACAAAAACGTAAGTGTACATCCTATTTTTGAACATTAATGAATTTGGAATATATCTTAAGTGTCATAACTCCCAGTTCCACCCGGATCAGTTGTAGAAATACCTGTAAGCGTTCTATCTACGAATCAAATAGATCTGTTTAAAATTATTCTTATTCGATTGAAACTTGTAAAAAAAGCTGTCAATAAACAACTGCACAACAAATATAAACGCCCAATAAATGAGATTCCTATAACTCTAAGCATAAACTCATCCTCTAGGGGTTGACATCGCATTAAAACCAATTAAGCAATCAATCAAAACTCGACAGGGCTTATGCGTTTCCTATCGATTTATCAGTTTGTATTGTACGCATCCAGTGACAATTATTCTTAAACAATTGTAATATATATATATATATATATATATATATATATATATATATATATATATATATATATTGTCATATTTCGTTCTATCAGAACTCTTCAATAAGGCTAGACACGTAGGACGCTCGAAGCCGGGATTGAAACCCATCAAACTTCACGTTAGACTTCTCGGCCAAAAAGCGTACCACGTTGTTTAAGGGAATTTCTAAGGTATTATGTAGCAACAGCAGAATCCGTTTGTTTACATTTTTATACCCTATCAGCTACGAGAGTGCTCAATTCTTTCGAAGAGCTTTGCATTATGCGAGCGGCGGCCGAAAATTCCTTTCGCCAGAGTGCTCAACCCCCATGGGGGAGCGTATATATTGTCATCCACAGACAGACAGTTTCGTTCTATCAGAACTCTTCAGTGTGGCTAGACACTTAGGACGCTCGAAGCCGTGATCGAAACCCATCCAACTTTTCGTTAGAATTAGTCTCAGACCGCTCGGCCAACAAGCGTACCACGTTGGCTAAGGGAATTTTTAAGTTATTATATACCAACAGCAGCATCTGTTTGTTTACATTTTTATACCCTATCCGCAACCAGAGTGCTCAATTCCTTCGAAGAAATATACACACATATATATATATATATATATATATATATATATTTGAGTTATGCAGAATTCCCCATCATTGCTATCGCTCCAAGGTCCACTATATCCCGGATTCGGCATCAGATAACTAATAATGGTTGATATGCCATGAAACCAAACCAAACCAAACCAGGCAAACTTTACGTCAGTCGCATATCTTACAGACATAATATATATATATATATATATATATATATATATATATATATATATATATATATATATATTCCTGTTTTTATTGCTATAATAGTTTCTGAGGGTTATATCTACATTTTACGAGGATATGACTAGAAGTTAGTACTGAAGTAACGACAATAAATCAGTTGGTATATGGTTGTAAGAAATGCAATAAATCCTTTCACAAAAATAAGTGTGCAATATAATTTATCTCTTATGTAACTATTAACGTTGAAGTGAATTGACACTGTTGTTCAAGTTCAAATCCGTGACGATACAATTTGCACATCGCTTCAAGCTTATCATATTTACCAACCCCTCCGGTCAATTTTTAAGCGGAGTTTTACAGGTTTGAAATCAGAGTTTTCCTACTCCTAGACTAGTTGCCTCACCAAAGCTGAAGAACCGAATCTGCCCTACTATTTACCCATAGCTGGAGGGAGAATAATTGGATTCATACCTTTCACAATGGTATTAGTGCTATGTGAAATGCAATCAGTCTCGTCCAGGATTTGAACTCGTGTCGCCGTGTCCATTTCCTACGACGATGATCATTACACGGGCACCTCCACGGGCTTTTTTGGGGGGTGTCATCGTGGTGTAATGGTTAAAGCGATGAACTGCGGAATCGTAGTACGCGAGTTCGTACTCCAGTCGCGCTATTACGTTCACTATTACGTTCAAATACCCTTGGGAAAGGTATGAACCCCCTTATTCTCCCTCCAGCTATGGGTAAATAGTAGGACGGACTAGGTTCTTCAGCCTTGGTGAGGCAACTAGTCTAGGAGAAGGAAAACTCTGAATTCAAACCTGTTAAACTCCGCTTAAAAATCGACCTTGTGTCATATCCTGCCCGAGCGGAGAGGTTGGTAAATAGTACCTCCACGGGCTTATACATGAGTCCATCTCTTCTTCTATGGTTAAAGTTAAAGGGCAAGGTAGTCTCTTTAACCTTAGTGTGATAGCCTGTCTTAGAGAAGGAGAACTCACAATGCAACCCAGCCTTGTGTCATATCTTGCTTGTGGCGGAGGAATTTGGTCAATGCGGAATTAAATTTACTGTGATGTATGACAATACATTCCATATATCCATTGGTAAGTGTCGTGATTTTATTTGTCGGTTGGTTGGTTAATTATATATCATGGCAACACTGGAAGGTTTACTGAATGTCAAAATATTTTTTCAAGCACTCATATTGCTTTAGTAAACTATTCCCTTTAAATTATAACTTGTAAATAATCAGTTGTATGTTTTCAAGTATACTTATCCAATGCAAATAATTTGTTGACCCAGTCAGCTGGGTCTGCAGAATACACCGACTGCTTCTCTGCAGGGGGGTAAGCTCCCCCCCAACGAGTGTCCATGATATGACTCTAAACAATCTGATGGTCAGGTTCCAGTAATGCTGGAGCTTTGGAGAATACGGAGGTCCACTTTGGTCCGGCTGATAGGGTCCAATCAATGGGTTAAAAAGAACTAAACAGTGTAATTACAATAAACTGAATTGTTTGAAATTGAACTGTTTTACATTTAACAGTGTTTAAACAAAAAGTGTACTCATGCTAAACTGAGTCGTTTGAAATAGAAATGTTTCTGACATTTAAACAGTGTACTTTCGTTAAACAGAATTCTTTTAAATATAACTGTTTTGACATTTAAACTGGACTCTAATGCTAAACTGAATTGTTGATATAAAGCTGTTTTTGACATTCAAACTATGAACTCATGTTAAACTGAATTGTTTGAAATTGAAAATTTATCGATCATATGAAAAAAATCATTACGATCAAGTAAACTCTTGAACTTATACTAGTCGCTGATGAATACATAGATCGATATTACTCCTTAAAGGCGCGCTTAGCCAAACGGTTATTTTCGTAAAAAATGGAATCGGCGCAAAGAATTTAAATTTTAGAGAAGGCTGTTGAATTTCACTACGTGCTAATCCACTTGGAAAAGACATGACCCTACTTTTCCCTTGCCTGCAGTTCTGGTTAAATAGAAGGGAAAACTGGTAATTGGACTGGTTTAAAAGTTGAATAACTCAGCATTATTACAAAATTTACTCCACTTAAACTAATTCTTATGTCAACTCCAGCTTCCTGTGAGTGTTCACCTGAATACATACTTCTCACATCCCCATGTGTTTGCTAAATTGTTCATGAGAGGTTTCCTATTTAAATTTTAATAAAGTAAAGCTTTTTATTTGCTATATAGAAATAACCAAAGCCAACTTCCAACAGCACATCCATTCAAAAAAGAATATATATATATATATATATATATATATATATATATATATATATATATATATTATAATGTTTTATATTTGTCTGTTATTATATATATATATATATATATATATATATATATATATATATATATATATATATATATATATTATCAATGAGAGCAGCAAACGGTCTTCTCCCATGCCAGTATTGACAGTGTTAAGAAGACGTAACTGTCTGAATATGTAAGGTAATTATAGGTTATCTGAAGTACTAACTCTCTTAATCTTTTCTTTGGTTACCATAGGGACGAATTGATGACAATAAAATAGTTTAGATGACACTCATTCCAAAAGAGAACTTAGTGTTTTTTCCCCAAAGAACCTCAGATACTCACTTAAAAGATAGCTCGAAATGACAGCTCACTATTTCAATCTGACGTCTAGAAAACAGTCAGGTCACATCGGATTTCCACGGTTCATTCGAATTCATATTCAAAAGGTAATAATATCATTAGAAGGACACTTATTGCTGATAAACAAACACAAGAGGGTCGTCTAAAACGTTCATAGTCTGGCCAAAATACTTTCATGGAATGCGACCAAATGAGGTTAATTTTTCAGCATATTCCCCCTCGCTGTCGACACACTTCTTCCATTGTTGTTGCAGCGCTTGGATACAATTGATAGAAAAAAAAAACAACAAAAGATATGATATCATCATATGAAAATTTCTGCCAATGAACTTTTTAACCTACTCTCGTGATTTCCTTTGGTTTGGTTTCTATGTTTAATGGCATATCAACCTTTGTAGGTCATTTAATGCCAAAGCTATTCTCCTAGAAAAACAATAATACTACTATTTAAACCATAGCTGGGAGGATAGGGGGGGTCCATAACTTTCCCAAGGATATTTGTCCGAAAGTGAAGGTAATAGCACGACTCGAGTTCGAACTCACTTACTACGATTCCGCTGTCCATCGCGTTAACCATTACACCACGAGGACACCTACTCCGAAAGATCTCTTGTATTATTTGAGATGGGAGATACTTCATCTTTTTAATCATTTTATATCAGGAAGAAAATACTAAACAGGATTCGTTTTCTGTATTATTATCTTATTTTACTTGTTTGGCACGGGTATGAATCAGCTGATTTATCCCTGCAGGGTGGTGAATCCCTCCCACCATGTTCGGAAGCTCTGGAGAAAGAGGAAAACGCTTTCTGTGACATTACCCCTAAGTACTCTTTGACTTTGAGTAGTAGAACCAGTTGGGTTTCTATCTGTTAGTCAACTAGATAACTTTTGAAATATTCCTATTTGATCGTACCATGTGAAAATAAAAATCTTTCGAAACAAAAACACAAAAAGATATAAATATGAGAATACAATTAAAGCAATTTCAAAAATTGTAGACTCAAAATAACCTTAGACGGATCGACATACCATCAAAATCAATCAATCAATCAATCATATTTGAAAAGAAAATATTGAAATTCTTCGCTGAAAGTTGTACTTTTGCTTAGATATCAAGACATCTGCATGTCTTTTGAAATTTCTCTGGTTTTATTACCGGTTAATTTTTTAGTGTGTTAACAAAATTTGATTTGTGGTGTAAGAAGTGACTACTAGTTTCCTTAAACAGCAATCAACAATTATACTGACCCAAACCCTTCGCTATGTACAGGATGCGACACAAGGTCAGTTTTAAGCGAAGTTTTACCGGCTTTAATTCAGAGCTTTTCTTCAGCTTGATCAGTTGCCACAGACAGATTAAAGATCCTTGTTTACCCAGCTACTAACGATATCTGGAGGGAGAATAGTCTGATTTATCCCTTTCCTAGTGGTATTTGTTCTATTTAAAATGCAGCTTCGTCGAGGATTTAAACATGGATCAGCGTGTCCATTTTACACAACGGTAACCACAATGACACGAGCCTCTCCAAGCAAGAATACAACAATTACTTAGAATGAAATTTTTATTTAGAAATAAGTTTTTATTTTGATTCAATGAAAATAGCTTTTCAGCAAATGAGTTCGCCACAGTTTCAGAATGAGAGTATAACAGACAAAGAAAAAGACTGACTAAAAAATTGGTCGGTTTTAACGGTATGTCAACCTATCTTGTGGTATTTTATGACTAAAGGTTAGGGAATTGTGTACACTGTACGCATATCTTTTCATTTTTCTTATAGTTTCATTGCAGATTTCTCACTTGGTCTTATATAAAGTATTATTATCTAATCCAAAAACATATCTATTTGATCCTTAGATGGTGTCTTAAATGTTACTACCAATCCGGTTCAGAGTGGACCTGGCATTAATGGCAATGAAGGAGTATAGTCCATATTCCCGACAATCCGTGTAACTGTGTCTTAATTTAAGATGCAGTATTGTGTTATAGCTAGGACACTAAATTTTGGAGTGATAGTTTGACTCTTCACAAGAGGAAAGATAGATGACAGGGCACTAAACAAATGGAGTAATGAATGTAAATAGATGCCAGTGGAGCAAAGGTTGACAATAAATATACAGTAGGTAGAAAGTGAGGTCGTTTGGATCAGAGTTATCTTTTAGATTGGTGGTACTGGGGTCATGAGAGTCGGATGTAGTTTTAAGCAATGTGACAATAATAAAACAGTTAACATAATTTTTGAAAACAATTTATTTCCTGGTTTCATTTAAATTCAACAAGTTAACATTTTATCTTCACATAATTGTGTGTTTTCTGACTAGCATATGTATTATTATGATTTTGAGTTTTGCAGGGTTTTATTTTTGTTGCATACTCATATGCAGATGCACGCAGAATCATAACGACACAATGAGGACGAGCGGACACAGGTCTTTAGAAAAATACACCTCTCACTTTATTTGAAAGGGTTCGAAAGGGTAACTAAAGGTTTTACTGTGTGAGAGGTGAATTGGAGACGGATCAGAACTGCAACATATTGTACCCGACTCATATTGCCATAACAGCGTTTCTTTCCCGTTTTCCAGGGCTGCTCAACCGGGGGCCTGAGAGCCCAGTCTCTCTGGGACATGTTCCTCATTCCAACATCTTCTCTTCAACTAATCTGATCACCAACTGATTGAACTTTCTGTGCACCGAGTTATATAATTGTACCACGTTCACCTTCTTCTTGTCGGCGTCACAAATCGCACTCTTTCAACCCGTCCACGGTCAAGGCTATATCCTGATATTCCTTGACTGGATGCACCTGTCATTTACACTCAGGTGCATTTCGTATTTTGACAGCTTGGCCGGGGTCAATATGAGACATTTTATTGTATCGTAGGAAAAATAAGCACATTAGGGGAGATTTGTGTTAGCTCAATAGTGTTAAAATACTCCAATTTAGATAATAAATCAATTTAAAATCCAAATTGCAGCTTGATGTAGTGGTTCTTTGTTCATCCCTAACATTATAACTAATCACAAGAGATAACTATTGATTGCTGATTATAGAGTATTTCCCCTTATTTCTATTGATGAGATATGAAAAGCCTAATGGCTGTTGAAAGTTCATTGTAAGATGGAAATAACCACTTACTGGTAAACAATAATAATTACATTTAAAATTATTTCTTAAAGCCTCAAACATATAAAAAAATCTCTACCATCAATGAAAATTCCAGATGCTTATGTAATTCTAATCAATGCAAAGAATTGAGAGCTGATAAAAAAAAGAAGAATTATTCGACTCGTCATTTTCATTTGTGCAATTGTTTGTTATCAGAAGGTTCTGCTATTTGTAGATAATCAGTGAAAGTCACAATAACAATAAAACAATACGTAAATAGATAGCAGTCTTTTAGAAAATAAGTAGATAATATAATCAGCTTCTTATATTTTCTCCACAATTTAATAAATAAATCATACAAACCTCCAAAGTATTTTTTGAAATCAGGAAATAAAATATTATAGATTATCATTATTTTTTAAAACTTTCTGTTACAACTGTTTTTGGCCATCAGTAAACAGCATAGATTAGAAATAAAAGAATAATCCTCTGGTCCTTGTCTTTAGATTACTAGCATAAAGTGTTACATATTGACACTTTACCGAGACTTCAATCAGAGATTTTTCTGAACAGGACGCACCGATGTAAATTAGCGGAAGCAGTCACGTGGATGATTGGAAGTCGTGTGAATTATGAAATGATATATGCATATACCTGCGTGTATTCTTAAATATATCAGCGAATTTTCTTCAAAGAATATAAGTCATGGTGGAATGGTAAAAGGCGTAGTAAAGATTAATTTTCATGTCTGATTTTTTGCGTGATCTCTGATTTTTCTATAATAATGATATAGATACAGGCAACCACCCTGTATCTCTCTCTCTCTCTCTCTATATATATATATATATATTTATCCCTCTGTGTGTGTGTGTGTGTGTGCGCGCGTAAGATCATCAAAACGTCCATGGTTTAATTTTTTTAATGCGTTTTATTAACACAAAGTACAGTTATATGATTTCATGTATTCCTAATTAATATTAATAATCTGCTGGGATGTAATATTTCATGAAACTATTCCAATAAGTTGATACTAATCGAGCGTTTGCCCACATTTATGCATTTTCGAGTAATCCTATTAAAACTAATAATTTGCAAATATATCTATTTGAGTTTAACTGCTACTACCACTCCTGTCAGAATAGACCCGGTATTAATGGCAATGAAAGGTACATAGAAATCCAGAATCGAAGTCTCACCCGCCAGTACAACGATCCTTATTAATAGTAGTATATTCATGATATACTATCACTTAGGACATGCAAAGGAAAGTCAAATCAAATGCATTTGTAGATATGAAAAAATTTCACCATTGCTCCAAAAAGTACATTTTAATAATACTAAGAGCAAAGCTTACACAAACATATCCATAAAGGTATAATTATAAACTTACTGCTTCATGAATAAGCAATATGTGGAAGGGACTCAAAAATAGTAAACAAGAAAGTTTGAATAGGGAAAGAATAATAGCTACGTATCCTTACTGTTCCCAGCTTGGTTGCGAGATACGTCGGTCCAGAGATGAAATAGATCGAGAATCGATTTCTTGGGGTATTCAACGAGTACATCCATTCCCTAATGGAAATAATTATTTATTGTCTCTCTAGAGAGCAGATTATAAGTAAAATTGGTGACCGTAGTCGAGGGTGACCCGAAGACTCCCTATTTAATAGCTACCACATTGAGGTGTAGAGGAGGGCGCAACTCCATTCCCAGGATTGCTCCATTTTACCCTTGATCCCCACCTTATAATGCTGAGTGTCAACCAAGGTGGCATCAAGTTCCATTTTTTGAGTCTTTGGTATGACTCGACCTGGAATTGAACCCCCGTCTCCTGGACCATTGGTGAACATTCAAAAATTTTATACAGAATGTAACCTAGCATTACTTATTACGCATGAAGACACGAAAAAAATAAAATAAATCTCAAAAGGACGATGTTTTTTTTTTTGAGAAAACACACTTAACTGTTCATTTCCCTACTCCTACGTTCTCAACCCTTCTATTTAGATTGATTTTCTGTTTAGGAAAATCTTGCACGGAGCTGGATTTTATAAGTATAACGGGTGCAGCACTTGCACAATGGAGTGTTTCGACAAAGTTGTTAATTACAAAGTATCGAGAATTGGCACTGATTCATTTATACTTTCTCTAGACATTGTTCATATGTCTACATTGTTTGGTGGTATCTAGATATAATCCCTTTTTTAAAAACATGCTCTGCTCCACACATATCTTAATTTAAATTTTCACAAACAATTAGTCTCAATCCTTTTTTTTTTTGTTTTTTTTTTTTCATTTAATAGCATATCAACCTTCGAGGGTGATTGACGGCCACAGACATCCTTGTAAAAGAACTACAGGAATAATATTTAACCAAGAGCTGAAGGTAAACGGCAGTTTCTTTGTTTAATGGCATATCAACTTTTTGTAGGTTATTTAATGCCAAAGCCATTCTCCTAGAAGAACAGTAGTGGTACTATTTAACTCATAGCTGGGAGGATAAGGGGGTTCATACCTTTCCCAAGGGTATTTGCCCGAAAGTGAACGTAATAGCGCGACGGGAGTACGAACTCGGGTATTACGATTCCGCAGTCCATCGCTTTAACATTTACACCACGAGGACACCCCACCCTTTACCAAGTGTTTTAGTCCAAAAGTGATCGAGATTACAGGATATATGTCCGAACTCGCTTTGCAATTAAGATACACAGACTTCCCCCTCGATATTGTTTTGCTCACCCATCGTTTTTGTCTAGAGGTGTGTAGTAAATATTCAGCAACAAAACAGAAGCGAGCCAATATTTTATAACAAAATAATATTTTGTTTCTTGCTTAGAAATATTCGCTATGTATCTTAGGGATATTTTTTAGAAAAAGAAATTGAGATTCGTTGATTTGGTCAAAATAATTTATGAGATTCATGTCGGATGCCCCGTTTCCTTGAGACAGATTTATTGATGTTAATTCATTGCAGGTTTTCCCTCTGGATATATTCTTTCAAATATTGGCAGTAGAAGAGAAAAAATGGAAAATTAAAAAGATTGAGCACCAAGATAGAAACAACACACACATATAAATGAAACCTTTTGGTTGATTTTATATGCTTTTATAATGTTTACATTTATTGAATTTTATGTTTTAACAGTATCAAAAGATAATAATATATAATATATTTAACTTTAAATAAAAACTAGACGTCACTAGAAATCATTGTATTCCCAGAGTAAATGAAGTTTACATTGATATCGATACTTTTATTTATGAAGTATGGAACTATTTTACTGAGCATTTCATAATTACCTCAAATATTTGGCAAATAAAACAAAGACTTTCATCATTAACAAAATTCCATAAAATCGTCATTGAGATGGAAAGTAGAGAAGGAAAAATTTTACTTGTTATAACATTTTCAGTTTAAAACTCAAATAAAAAACTTTGCTATGGTGTACCGTTTTACTGAGTTATTGCCACTTACATATTTACATTATATATATATATATATATATATATATATATATATATATATATATATATATATATATATATATATATATATATATATATATATATAACTTAGCCAATGAGCGCATATGTAAATAAAAATACGTATATACAAGACATTCATTCACTTATGCTTACAGGCACGACAGCTTTGGGGTAAGATAGCTGATTGACGTAAAGTCAGCCACGTTTCGATTGCAGCTGAAAGCATCTCGCGTCCCTAGCAACACTGTAGTGTTGTGATACAGTAAGTCTGTGAATGACAATATTTATATAATTATTTTCGTCTGCTCGTTCGTTTCCTTATTATTTATGAAATATTGGTCAAGTTCTTGGATACTTTCGTGCCATAATGGTTACTACTTTTGGAAGTCGACTCTGCTACCCCAGTTAAAATTCTGTACAGTGTTATATGCATTTCAAATAGCGCTAATACCCTTAAGAAAGTTATAAATGCAGCTCATCTACATCCAGTTATGGGTAAAAATCAAGGTAGTCAGGAATTTTTAATCTTCGTATGACGAACGGTTTCAAAAAAGTAAGATAATTTGTAGAAATGGTAAAAGATGGGCCCTACAAGGCCAAACTTGTCATAGATACGCTGAACAAGAACAACAGGACGACCAAACTATGTTATTGGATCTTTAAAAAATACAATTTGACCAATCTTAATTTCAATTGTCATGTGAGCCTCTTTGATAAAAAGTTATTTTTGAGTAGCATTAAGCAAGAATCTGAAAAAAATTAGAATAAAATAGATAAATCACAAAAATTGGGATCCACTCGAGTCCTCTATCTTCAACTCTGCTAGATTAAATAGGGTTTTTTTTTCTGTGCTCCTGGAATATCTTCGCAAAGAATTTGGTCAGGAATGTATAATTCTTCTAGGTAGCATCATTGGTGTGACTCTTTTAAGAGGAAGGGAAGATCATGGAATTTAAGGTCATCAGAAAAAACTTCTTTTATACAGAGAGTAAACAAAAGTTGCATTCAAAGGAGCATCTCTCCAACCTTAAGTTAAACGGTTTGATTAAAGAATCCCTTAAATATCTGATTTGGACGGAGATTCTCATACGATTCTATTCTCAACAAACGCATTCCGGTCCAAGTCCTACCATACGACAAACGTAATCTTTACAACCTTCATCATTATCATGTCATTTCATCAACACGGATTTCTTTGATTCTCTTTTGCCATCCGTCCCTATCGGTCATTGCTCGTGGTAACGCCACCCACGGATGATCAATTTAATTTTTTTCTTGTCGGCTCAAAATGATTTTTCAAGTATAGGAATACTTAGAGAAAGTTGGACTCATTCTAATCTTAACTATTTCTAGCATGTCTTCTTAGCATTTCTGGAATGTTCTTTCTATGAGATGGGTTTTAGGTGCCATACAGTTGCTGTTCTGTAGCGTGATAATTGCTTCCATGATTTGTTTAAAGAATCAGGCAGCATTTTTGTTTTGTTCACGTCTAGTTTTTCTAGTTTTTTGTTTTGGAAAAATAAATCAAAAGTTGAACTTTTAAATTCCCACACACGTAAAGGCCAACGGGCACACAAAATTTAAAGTCCAACTGGCGAAACCATACATTAGTAAAGACATGGTCACAGCTTGATATCACTAATAAAATTAAAGTAAAACAAAATTGTTGTTTATTGTACTTTTTTTTACAATTGCTAACTTCAATTAAGAATCATTTCCTCTGAATATTTTTGGGAGAACAATTTTGCGGCAAAAGCAAGAACGCAACAGGTTAAATGATCATTTTCGGTGCTTCTGTCACAGGTGTTACACCGCTTCGAGTTTCAAAAAAGCTTTATACTTAGGCTTTAAAACAATAAGTTTTAACTAAGTATAAGTCAAACAATGAATTTTTATCTTAATTAGGATTTGGATTTTAGGTACTCATTTGTATTGCTACTTTTTCCCCTAGTTTATATGGCCAGCAATGTTAATAGATCAGACGGCAATTACACAAGAATGCTGCAAGCAATACTGAACAAGTCCTGGAGGCAACACCCGAAAAGGCACCAAGTATACGGCCACCTGCCTATCCAAGTTAGACGAACCAGACATGCAGGACACTGCTGGAGAAGTTGGGACTAGCTCATAAGTGATGTACTCCTATAGATCCCCGCATATGACCGGGTAAAAGCAGGACGACCAGCACGAACATACATTCAGCAGTGAGGATACGGGATGTGGCCCTGAAGACCTAACAGAGGCGATGAACGATAAGGAAAAGTGGCGAGAGAGGGTCAGGGATATCCGTGCCTGCATGATGAGACCTTTTCGAATAACTACTTTTAGCGTTACCGTTCGGTTTTGAATTTTGGTTCAATGATTTATTTATTTTTTAGGATTTATGATATGAAGTCAACTCAAAAAGAGTAAAGTACAAAAAATATTGTATACCTATTTGAATTTTCAGGATCTTTAAGGAGTACAACTTATCGATATCATACCGGCTCATTGGCCTAGTGGTTAGATTGTTCGCTAATGGTCGGGGAGACCTAGGTTCAATCCCAGGTCGTATCATACCTATGACTTGACACCCCCTTGCTTAACACTCATCAATATAAGGTACGTATCAAGGTAAAGTGAAGCAATACAGGGAAAAGAGTAGCGCCCTCCTCAATACCTCGGTGTAGTAGCGATTGAAAAGGGAGCCTTCGTGTCACCCTCGACTTCGGTCGCCAACTTTACTTACTTATCAATATCCATTATAATCGCAAGAGAGAGAGAGAGAGTGCAAGTGAACGACAGTGATTGATTGTGCATGAATTGATAAAGTCAAACAAGTGCATAGATAGATAGATAGATGTGCGATTGCTGATACCATTTTTTGTTCCTTAAGGAAGCATTTAATGTTGTTTGTTTTGTGTTTATAATACATGACAGGAAATCCAAACTTTGAACAACTAACGTCGCTTAGTTTTTGTTTTGGAAAAATAAATCAAGAGTTGAACTTTTAAATTCTCACACACGTAAAGGCCAACGGGCACACAATGATGAAAAGTTTGCAGAACTTTACTTGCAATAGAGATTGATTTATATACTTAAAAAAGGGTAAAATAAAAAAAAATGATTTGCCTCTGGAAATGAGTAAAGAAACAACGGGGAGTTGTTTTTTTTTTTTTGTGTGTGTGTGTGGTTGTTTTTGTGTGTGTGTGTGTGTGTGTGTGTTTGTTTTACTAATAAATAAAAAGAATGAAAATGGTTGCCGAGAAAAACAAACACGCATGCGTAATGATGTACGAATTTAAATCTCGTCTCCATTGAATAATTCTCACTAACGCCTCACTTACACAACAAAATACACTCGAAGAGTAAAGATTATAATTAGGAAATAAATCTGCCAGCAGTCAAATGAAAATATATATAAATATATAAAAATAGTTTGAAACGATATAAAAATTTATATCAGTCAATTTTCCGGGGGCGATTTTTTTCTACTGAATTTATTTGTATATATTTTAGTATTATTTTATGACTATTATCGCTTGTTTCCTTCTGGTGATGTTTAATATGCGAATATGTATATATGGATACATGTGTATGCGTATATATAAATTTATGTATGTACGTATCTATTGTGTTGTTTTTAACACAATTACCTCACTTTGTAGAGTAGTGTATTTTTTTTTTTTTTTTTTTTGTTCTAATTTCTTGTTTTATTTTTGTTTTACTTGTTTTTTTATGTTCTAATTTATATATAAGTATTTACTTACATAAACAATTCAGGAAACTGTGAGGAAAAATACCAAATAGGTAAATCCCCACTTTCGTTAAAGTGTTCTATATTTTTATACTGAAATTGAATATTGAATGAAGACATGGTTGATATTATTATTACTATTACTCTTTGAGAGTTGTGCCCAGTCAGCTTGGGCTGTAGAATACACCGATTGCTTCTCTGCAGAGGGGTAAGACCCCCCTAACAAGTGTCCTGGATATGACACTAAACAATCTGATGGTGAGGGTCCAGCAGTGCTGGAGCTTTGGGGAATGCGGAGTACCCCTTCATTGCCATCGCTCCCAGGTCCACTCTGACCCGGAGTGGTAGCACCTGATAGGGCTCTATCTATGGGTTAAATAGAACTAACAGTATACTTATGCTACAATAAATTGTGTAAACTGAATAGCTTGAAATAAAAACGTTTTTGACAATTAAACCGTACTTACACTTAACTGAATTATTTGAAATAGAACTGTTTTTCGACATTAAAACTGTATTTACACTTAACTGAATTGTTACATATAACTGCTTGAATAGTTTGAAATGGAAATGTATTTGACAATTAAACTGTGTACTTGTGCTAAACTAAACAGTTTTCAATATTACAGATTATTTACATAAAAATGGATTTGGCGTTAAATGACCTCCAAAGGTTGATATGCCATAAAACCAAACAAACCAAACCAAATCCTTGAGAGTTTTTCACTGGAGTCTGAGTGACAACAAGTCTCCTTAAGTGTCCAGGATTCTTGACAATATTCTCGCCTATCTCAGCGATGATGTACTTTGAATTGTCTCCACGCGTTCTCTTATTTCCAAATCCTCTAATCCTTTTACTAATCCTTGGGTGACTATAGCAAAAGTACCAATTACGATTGGTACCACTGACACTTTTATGTTCCACAGATTTTTTTAAAATTCCCTATCAAGGTCAAGGTACTTATCTTTCTTTTCGATTTCTTTCAATTTTACTCTGTGGTCAGAATACCCCTTGCAAGTTTTTCTCACTAGGAAGAACTGATAGTATTTCACTGGAGTTTTAATGACAGCAAGTCTCTTAAGTCGCCAGGACTCTTCCCAGTATTCGGCATGATCCCAACACTGACTTAGTTTGGACGGCCTTGACTCGTCTTCCGATTTCCATCTACTCCACCCCACTTACCAAGCCTTTGGGGATCATTCCGAGTGCACCAATTACAATTGGTACCACTGGCACGCTCGTGTTCTGTAGGTTTTTAGTTGTCTGGTATGGTTTACGTACTTGTCTCTTCGTTTCCTTTGATTTTCTTTTACTGATCCGTCGGGACGGAAAAGGCCGTTAATCAGCAGATATATATTTTAAAACAATAATTAGATCTGGTCTTCTGGCCAAGTTACAGAGTTCTGTTTGTATCGCAATATCCCAGAGAATTGTATGTCTTATTTTTAAGGACGGATTCTGGTTCGTGCATATGCCATTTAGTAGTTCTTTCAAATTTCAATTTCATATACTATTTTCAGTGAATCACCTTACCTACCAAGTCATGTCTAGTATTGTACTCTTTTTGCGTTAAATTACTACTTTAAATAATGCTATTCTAATGCTTGCTATTCTATTGGGGTTTTATCTATTTTCGCTCGTCCTTATGGCATTGTTTGTGCTCCTATTAGAAGAGATTCAGTTCTGCTCTTAATGTTTCTCTTTCTTGACCATGTCCAGATTTTCTCTTGAGAGATTTCGTCAGTTTGTCGCTGAAAATATCTATACATTTGTCTTCCAATTTTTCTTTCAAAGTTATTGTTATTCTTTTGATCTTTATGTTGTATTTCTAATCGCTCGAATTGATTTCTCTTTACTTCAACTTCATTTGCTTCGAGCGGTTCATTATCACTTTTTATTTTTTGCATCGAAATCATAGGTCTTCTCCTGCTCTTTAGACTTCAATTCTTCCTCCATTTCTACGTCTTCGGGTTCGATTCTTAATCAAAACTGGTTACATGGGCGAGTACGTGCTGTCCATTTTGCTGTTGTATTAAAGTGTTAAGCACTTTTTGTAATAAGATTATTGATATTTCTGGTGATGATTCCATATTTTTTTAATTGCTGAAAATGTCATTGATATGGGGACTTTGAATTGTCTCCCAGTTATCGCATTATGTCTTAGTTTTTTTTTTTTTTTTTCAGCATACGAAATTGTTTGGTAACTTATGAGGAACCTGATAGTTAGACTTCTTCTCTTTCATTGAATAGGGGAAAAATTCTTCACTTTTCAGTTTGCATCACTCTTTCTGCAATCACGTTAGTTTGCTGGTCGTACTCAAGTGCCAGTTACCCAGCCCTCACAATGTTCAGGGGTAATTCACATTTCAATCCACTGACCGTCCCACTTGGTTGGATATGTCTTCGGGTGAGACGGCTAATCGCTCTCTGCCCATGTTGTGTTTTTACTCTAGGCAACAGATTAATCGGTTATTGTAGTCGCAGCTCGATGAATTGATGGATGAGATCGCACAATTAAGAAAGCAGAAAACTAAGTCGACGCCATCAAATAGAGTACAAATCACAGACCGTAACAATAAAAATATTCAGTAAAAAAGTGTTTTTAAAAAAGTATATGTATTCACCCTTCTTAGGGGTGAGGGGTTATTGTCATAAATCTAGTTTACAAATTAATAGTCAAACGCAAGGACTTCATAGTCAAACGCAAGGACTTCAAAGTCAAACGCAGGGACTCTCAGTTTATTGTATACGTTTTAAACTTTTCAATTTTCGCTTCCTATTGTCTGTCATATGGCAATGGTGGTTATTGTTTCCTTTCTAAATACTTAGTATCAATTCACAAGTGTCGTAATACGTTAGCCCTTCTTCGCTTCTTTCAAAGTGACGGTTTATAGACTTTCTTTGCTTTCTATACCAAGAGCAATCTTGTACAAGGTAAAAGATTTAGGGTATCTCGGAAACAGCGAACCAATTAACTCTCTCTCTCTCTGGCGAGATGTGAAACCCTTTGCTTTTATGAATATTTTATTTGAGGTGGGTGACAAAGTTATTCAACATATGAATGTTCTTCTAATTTGGATTTCGATAAATAATTCTATTCCTTCAACTGTGCCTCCTTCATTTAGTGTTTATTTCTCCCTCACCATCACCTAAAAGGGGCGGTCACCCTCAATTTAGAATTACTACTAATTTTATGCTGGTTAGATATTGCATCAGAAAAAAAAATATTAATACGAATGTTCGTTCCCTGGCTGCCACCTGAGTTGTTAACGGCTCTGGTCTTGAGCAGAAATCATATTCAAGATTTTCGCTTCACACCGTTTCATAGACATAACAATTTGCCTGCATTAAAACATTATATATATATAAATATATATTCCTTTCTTATCGAATATTACGTTTTGACGATCTATACTTCAATTCAAAATCCATTTCCGCCAACCTACACATTTGTATTGTACTGTTTTTTTTTTCTGAATCCAAACAGGTCGGATATTCTTTTTTGTTTATAAATTTATCTGACTATGTCTCTGGCCTCCTGGGTTCACAATTTTGTATCTTATATGGGATGCAACCCAATGTTCTAACAATAAACATAGTTTCTCAAGGCAAAATTTGGGTGCATTATCTGCAGCTATCGTTTTGGGTACCCCATTTCTTGAAAATACTGTTCTCAGTACTTGCTTTTCTGTCAGTAATTTTGATATCCTTGGGTCATCCCAAGACTGAGTATATTAGTATTAAGAATAAGTCGACAATCGGACGTGTACATGATCCAGTGGAACCGAATCTAGAGTTATTTTCTTTAGGTTATCATTGAACTTTGGCTCGTTGATTTTTATTTTCAAAACATTTTGGACATGTTTTAATATAATCCTCAACTCCTTTCAAATATCCTGGCCACCAGCTAACAAGTTTAATCTTCTTTGTGTTGCCTTTACGCGAAAACGTACATTATCATGTAAATATTTTACTAGATTTTTCGTAAGGTTTATGGAGGAATCACTTTGTATCCATTGCGAATTATACATATCTATAATTAGTTTTCGTCACCTTTTCTTTGAATGCTCCCTGCATTTGAGCACCTGCTCCACATATTTCTTTAGAATTGTGCTTTACAGGAGGTTCGCCTTGTTTCTTTTCTGAGTTGATTTAGAGGCAAAATGTTCGTTTCCACCTAGTATAATATTTTGTCTTCAGCATTTTCGTGATTTTTTAACTCTTCATTTGCAAACTCTTATCTCGTCAGAGTGTCTACATGCGAAATTGTGTCCCTTTTTACATAGAGTATATCAAAACAGAATACCATTAGTTTTGTCTCCCAACTAAAGTTTCTCGATGATTTAACAGTTGGTAATTCTTATCTGGTATTAAATATGAATTTTAACAGAGTATAGTCTGACTTCAGGAAAAATTTCCATCCTAGTAAGAAGTTTCTCACCCTTTTCTTGCGCCACACTATTGCTACTGTTGTTGTATAGCCATACAGATCTCAATAATAACGGTAATACAAATACATTTACACATACAAGCGGACTTTGACGTTTCGGATACGAACGGGTTTATAAATTTCTGGCTTCGGTCCTTCGACACGAGGAAAGAGACACAAATCATAAAGGCCTATGCGAACCCTATCATGCTGACCCCACCCCCAACGCGTGGTGCATCTTGTGGTATTTAAGATCTAAATTCATCTCTGCCAGTTGAGATCCAAAAAACTCAACCAATAACTTCAACGGTCGATCTCAACTGTCTTTACAAAGTCCTCAAATTCTCAGGATCATCTCTTTGGGCATGATGGTATCCACACTCCAGTCCCATTTCCTGCCTGGGGTTTAATATGAGAGATGATGATTTTCATATCATATCCACGCGAGTGTAAGACTGCACCATCGGACTATGCACCTAGACTAAGAGACTCAATTAGTTCAAAACCTTACCAAACTAAATGATAAAATATATTTTGCGCAAAAATGAGTAATATAAAAAAATAATTACCGTAATTATATAACACAGTTTTATGTTCAATATTGGTGTAGTTTTTTCTGTTGCTGTTATTTTTCTTAAGAGTTATATTTCTGGGTGACCTTCTTGTGATAGGATTGCTGCTATGTCATTTTCATTTGCATCTGTGGTTAGCGTTACTTCTTTCTTTCGATCAAAGATATCATTTATCTGAGTTATTTTTGTTAATGCATTTTTTCAATATTTCAAACACAATAGTTTCTCTTTGTATCAAGTTAAACTTGGCTTTCTTTTTGCATAACTCTGTATCTTGATTGATACTTATAATAAAAAAGGATTCCAATTCCTAGTTATTTCTTGGTGTGAATGTTTCAGCTATTTTCTTGGTTAATCGTACAGCGGGTGATATTACCTTCTGAAAAATGTGGCTGGAAGTCTCTAAACTAAACTACAGACAAGTCCAGCTATAGTTGTTTTTATAGGAGTGGTGTCTTGAAGTCCTCGTTAATTTTATTCCAATTGCATACTGAACTGAGACTATTTTTGAAAATACGTGGTGCCTTCCATAGGTTTCCAGATTCTTTTTTTTTTTTGCACAGGCATTTAAAATTGTCGTAGACTCTTGAAAATGTACTATGTTATTGCTATACATCTTATGAGATGACCGACCAATTTTTATGATTTCAGTTAGAAATGAACAGCTACAGCATCAATTGGAATACACCCTACTAAAGCCTGATTGTCACAGCTGGTAAATTTCAAAAATGCAATCTGACACTTTACAAGAACGATATGCAGTAAATGTTAGTTTAAAACTTGGAAAAAATGCCGCAGAAACGTATGGAATGCTTCAGACTTCTTTTCGACCATCTTGCATGAATCGAGCATCAGTTTTTGAGTGGCATAAGAGATTTAAGGAAGCCAGGGAGTCTGTGAGGGATGATGAGAGGTGTGGGAGGAGTAAGGATGTCAATACACCAGAGTTGATTGGCCAAAGGGTTAGGGTTAGGGTTAGTATGTTGAGGTTTTAAGGGAGTTCAGGAAGAGATTCCTTGGGAAGAGGCCAGCACTCTTCAAATCGGGTCAGTGGCATTTCCACCAGGGCAATGCACCAGTCCACAACTCCATCCTTGTCACAGACTATTTGACCAAGATGGACATCAAGGCAGTTCCTCATCCCCCCCCTATAACTGAGACCTCGCTCCCTGTGACTTTTAGTTATTCCAAAAGCTCAGAGGCTGTCGTTATGAGACAATTGAGGAGATGATAGAGGCTTTGACGAAGGCACTATTTACCAACCCCCCCCGCTCGGGCAGGATATGACACAAGGTCAATTTTTAAGCGGAGTTTAACAGGTTTGAATTCAGAGTTTTCCTTCTAGACTAGTTGCCTAACCAAGGCTGAAGAACCTAGTCTGTCCTACTATTTACCCATAGCTGGAGGGAGAATAATTGGATTCATACCTTTCCCAAGGGTATTAGTGTTATGTGAAATGCAATCAGTCTCGTCCAGGATTTGAACTCGTATCGCCGTGTTCATTTCCTACGGCGATAACGACTACACCACGGGCACCTCCATTAATAGGCTTTGACGAAGGTCATTGACACGCTCACAGAAGAGGACTTCCATGTGGTCTTCTAGAAGTTGTTGGAAGGGTACAACAAGTGCATTGTAGCCGGAGGAGATTATTTCGAAGGGGACTAGAGTTTCATGTGTGTACTATCGATAAAAGTGCCCATACGAGAAAAGTCTGGAAACTTATTTAATGATACTCGTATTTTATTCTTGCTACTTCTTCGTTCTCAGTTTCAATATCTGTCACCAAAAACGAGTCTATGAATATTTCTTAATTCAACCCTATCTTGTTATCCCCCTATTAGGCTTTCTTAGAGCTAATATCGATGAAGACCAATCGCTGCAACCAGTTTTTTCGAGCATTCCTTGCTTTATTATTTAAAAAAATCGCCTCTGCCAATGAAAGGATTTGGTATATTTTTAGATTTCATATAGGCTGATTAATTGTTTCCCTTTTTAACAGATACTTGTCCAGCAGCCACTTAACAATCCAATGTTATTTTTTGATGCTTTTATAGAATTAAGGAGTTTTGTGGTATCCCCTTTAAAGACGTCAATTCCTATTAGTCCATGAACTTTATTGCTTGCAAATACTGTGATGAGTATTATTTTGAAGCGCATTTCTTTAAAAGTCCCTTAAAAATTGGCAATTACTTTAATTAAAGTTCAGTCAAATTTCTTCAATTGCGGATTGTTCTTTCTCAACTTTGGTTTGATCCTTTTCTCTCAGAATTTTATCGGTATTAAAGTTACATCACTAGCCGTATTCACTTGTATGTAAAAAATATGCCATACATCGTTATTTTTCTTTGGACTTTTAAGGTCATTCCTTGCGTATTTATCGGCAACCGTTCTAAGCATACCAACTCCAATTGATATCACTGTCAAAGCGTAATAATTTTTTTATAATTTCAGTTTCATTTATTTTCACTTGTGGCCCCGCAAGTGGGTAGAGTGTTCACCAATGGTCCGGGAGACCGGGGTTCAATCCCAAATCGAGTCATACCAAAGACTATAAAAATGGTACTTGATACCTCTTTGCTTAACACTCAACAATATAAGTTACGTGTTGATGGTAAAGTGGAGCAATCCTGGGAAAGGAGTAGTGCCCCACCTACACCTCGGTGTAGTAGCTACTGAAAAGGGAGCCTTCTGGTCGCCCTCGACTACGGTTGCCAACTTACAAATAACTCAGGTCTTTTGGTATAGAATAGTTAAATGTCTCGACACCAAGAAGACGTTTGCACAACCACGTTTCTAACGGGTTTGTTAGGGTAGCACAACGCCTTAAGTTTTAATCGGACGTCGTTGTAACCTTGTCGCGAGAAAAAGTGAGGAACGTACAAACACCATCTTGCCTCGCTATCTTAAAAGTTTATTTGCTGCTACACCTCTTAGTAGCCACTGAAGAGAGAAAAAACAGAATATGAAATGAGTCGACTGCTTTTGATAGAAAGAAATAAACCGTTGAAGGACCATGAGAAGCAAACACAGACCTTAATATTATTTTTCTGGTTTTCTGTTATAATTCTCGAACGTGACTGCTCAGTGTCCCGTCTTCACATCTTCGAAGCGGGTGTGTGACCCTTTCGCGGACCTCACACAAAAATGGGTACGGTAATTTTCGGCTCGTCTTCATATCATCGTGTCTGGTGTCCAGCTGACTTTATTTTCCTCTTTTCAATCCCAAGTCCCACTTAAAAGCTATTCCATTTGAGTTTCTTCTAGCCATCACAGCTCGAGGCCAATGTTCTACTGATACATTTTCATTTTTAACTCGCACGTCCGCTGCGATCCCGATCTCGACTTGTGGAGCCCCAGATTACGCTTCTCACCGACCTTCATGCCCCTGTCTCTCCTTCTCTCTCTCTTACTGTCTTTTAATTCTTTACTTTCTCGAATCTCTTTGTCGTATCCTTTCTTTTCCACTATCTTCTGGTTGACCTCAAATCTTGTTAAGAAAAAACTTACTAGTAAAACAATCAACCAAAATCCCTAATTATATCACAATAGTTGATTCGTTTGTATCTGTAAATACCAGAGAATTTTGTGTGTCTCATTTCTTTGGAGGTATTCTGATTTGTGTATTTACCATTTGGTAGTATGGTTAAATTTTGATTACTTTCACGATTCCTTGTAGATTACCTTTTCCAATGAGTCGTTCCAGGTTTTGTACTTCTTTTGGGCTACTTTGCGGTAATTAACTATTTTCTGATTAAGCATTTCGTTTTTTGTCACAATACAAGCTACACTTGCTATTCTCTTGCGTAATATCAATTTCCGCTCAATTATAATCGGTTCTTATGTCATCGTTTGAGAAGAGTTTCTGTTTTCTCTTTTAAATTTTCCCCTTCCTTATTCTGTTCCTGTCTTTTCTAGGCCAATTTTTGTTTGAACCATCCACGCGTTTATTTTTCTTCCTATTTCAGTTTCTAATTTCTTCCCCAGGTTTTGTAATTTTGTACGTCTTCCCGAGTTAATTATCGGTTTTATCTCTATTTCATCTCTTTAATAAGTTAACTCGTTTAGTTCAGTAATAATTGCTTATTGGTATATTTGTTAGTAATTTAACTTTTCGGTTCCTCCCTTACAGTTTTCCAGTCTTGGCTTCTGAAAGATGTTAATATACTTCTACTTTCAGCCATGATTTTCTTTATCAACTCCACATTTTTATTTTCTTTTGTCTTTATACTCATACTGGGTTTCTTGTGTCTGTAGTGTTTTGGTTTTTAGTATGTTATGCTTCTGTTCGGGTCTTTATTATTTTGCTTTTGCAATTCAGTAAGTTGTTCTTATTCATAATCTTCACGACTTACATGTCAACATAATTCTAGCTGCTTAAAGTATAAGAAAAACAACCTTTCTTTAAAATCGTTCTAGCTTAGTCAGCAACTCGATGGCTTGTTCTATTAAATCAGCGGGTTCTGTTTAAATTTCTCTCATTCTTTTCCTATACTCACTTAGACACTCTCGATCTTAAAATAAAAATGAGGCACATTTTCGTTGTCTTCCCGTCCATTTTTTTTCCGGTTAGTGTCTCTCAGTTGAGGTGTTGCTTTGGTCTTTGTCCGTGTACCTGAAATAAGCAAACGTCTGCAGGATTCTACCCGCCTCTTTCTCCCCATATTGACTATTAAGGGTTCAAATTCAGGTCCTGACACGGAGATCTGCTATTTGAGTTCCATGTTTATTTGGATTTGTATTTATTATTTTTCATGGGTTGTACAATGTAGTTCTACCAGACCCAGAGGTTGATTAATATCTGTGCTCCTGTCAGAGATATTAACTGTCTTCCTCCAAGGAAGAATACACTTCAGCAGGCCACAAAAAAAAAATGAATACATAAATAATAAAAAATAAAAAAAAGGTTAGTTACACCTTTAATATTATTAGGTCTTTCGTTAAAATACACGGACGCTTTTTCTTTTATTTTTGAGCTGATATTATAGTCATCACTGGTATTATATTCTTTCCAATATATTTCACAATTAACACGCTCTATTTCTTTTTTTTTAAATTCGAATGTTTACCATAAAGAAGATCGCAAGACTCAAGGTAAATATAAACTAATTTTAAAATCATACATGTATTATACTGACAGTAACCAAATGAAAAAGATTAACGCAGTAATTAGTTTTATTTATACTATAGGTTAACCTAGTTGGTTTTCTTAAACTCGACTTAGTTATGTTACAGTGTAGGCTTGGGATAATTCAGTTTAGGTCTTTCGAAGTGAGATGAGTTTTTAATTTTGGTGGGGGGGCAGTTTTAAATGCAACTAAAGATTTCCAAATTAATTAGCCAAGTTCAAATCCCCTTATATTAATTCATCGATTATATTGGTAGATACAAAATCAAAAAGATTTGTAATAGCAACAGCTTAAGAATTTTCTTATTTACACGGCTCTTTTCATCTGCAATTATTTAGAGACTAGTTAATGTTGTGATTCATTTTATTTATCTTTTTAGTCAGCCTAATTGTTTTGCAATTTATTCCGAACACATCATCTAACAATGAGGATAAGGATAATTTATTTTAGGTATTTTAGGATAGGTAGGTTCTTTTCGGTTTTGGGAGGAAATGGTGATTTTTAATTCAACTGAAGATGGCAAAGCTCCATACAGATTAAACCAACTTCAAATTCACACATTAATTCTCCGATTAGAATGACAAATACGAAAAGAAAACAAAATCATTTATGCAATATTCTTTTAAATAAAGAATGAAATATTAGATTTTTCATTCTTGACGAAAAGATACCAGAGACAAATTTAAGATAATGATATGATGCTGAGTTCATGCGAGGAAAAGGAAAAAAGAAACTTTGGACACGTTGTCACAGAAAATATACCACTTGATTTTGTCATTCAAAGCATTTTGTCTATAACAAAAAGAAAAAAAAAAATGGAAATGGGGTGCAAGGTCTAGTTAATATTGTGGATAGGGTAAATTAAATAAAATATTTTTTCTATATGATATTAGCTGAATGTCGCCATGCGTTACATTGGAGTAGCAAAACGTTTCTCTGATTGGTGCGGGTGGGTTGTTTTCTTATAATAATTTATAAACACATTGCAGTTGATTTCAAGATAAATTTTGTTGTGGTTTTAAAAGTCAAAATGAATAATACAGTGGTAGTTCCCCTAAACACAGTATGATATTTTTATCATTCAATTCAGCCTTTTGCGTGGGCTTCAAAGATTCATCCTTGTAAAATCAATCTTTTGTAGCATAAATTGCCAGAAAGACTAATTTTTAGACATTTTTAATTATAGTCTTGAGTCTATTTTTGAAAGAAGACTTGTCGCTTTGAATATGTGACCTTCCTTATTCTTCTCATTAAGAGTATGAAGAACTCAAATTTGCTCAAATTTCATATGTTTTTCAAGTGGCGGCAGATTCTGGATTGGGATGAGTTGGGGTCTAGTGATAATTACCGAGTACTTTTGCAGAGTTTGCATTGAACCAATTCTCTTAATTTTCGTTCATCTTTGAATAACTTATTGCCATAAGAAAACTTCGACAAGCATTTTTGGATTTGCCGTTCAGTAATGACGCTTTGGTTATCAACACAAGAAATATTCACACTTTTTACAGCTACATTTTTGTTATTCCAAAACTCAGCAAAATTGATTGTCCAGGCTCAGTCCGTTCTTTTTAGGAGCACGAGATCATAGATTAAAATACGATGTGCACTCTTTCACTACTGAAAAAAATGTGGAATGACGGTACGATTTAATCGGGTAATTTCAGGTTGGATGTTTGAAATACGTGGTTACAGTGTGCTTTCAAAAACCTGGACTTGGTGGTTAGTTGCAACATAATTGTGTTTGTTAACTCCTAAGCCACGGTGACTCCACACTTCGTGTAGGTTGTAACAGCAATATATGTATATAATTTATTTCAATTCATAAATATATCATTTAGATCTACAACAAAAATTCCGAATATCTTTCAACTGCTCAATATTCCTATTATTCCACTATGCAAACACACGCATAGACACATGTACACATGTACACATACTCTCACACGCGCGCACTCACACACACACACACATATATTTATATATATATATATATAGAGAGAGAGATATATAACTCACAATGTATGCACTATTAAAGATATATATATATATATATATATATATATATATATATATATATATATATATATATATATATAGTGCATACATTGTGAGTTCTAAAAATGGATCATTTTTTGGTCATGTCTCATCAGAGAATCCTCATGACAGGCAAGCAATAACAAGGAATAAATCAAGGTAGTTGATGACTAAGAAGAAAAAAGAGGGAAAAAAGCAAATCCCTACAGGTAAGCGTACTTTTTTTTTTCCTTTGTCCCCATTTTTCTCCCTAATCCTCATTTACCTTGATTTATTTCTCGTTATTGCTGGCCTGTCACGGCATGTGAACGAAAAAAAATGTCCTTTTTAAAAATTCACTGTACATGCTCTACTTAATCCTATTCATAAAGTTTGCACGTACCATAGGATTTATATACATTTAATCATTCCAAGGTTAAAGACTGAAACACAAGTGAGTCAATGGCTTTCATTGCAGAAAGTGGACTAAAGGAGCTGATATCAAATCTTACCCAAAAATGTTTGCACTTCGCTTAACTAATGTCCACTGGTAGAGTCCGTGGCCTAATATCTATCGTACTGGAGAGCGACATCTTTGTAAGCTAGTCCAAACTTTAGTCGTTCTACGAAGTTCACTTGCCTACGACTACTCTTGGAAATCGTACCACTACTATTTTTCAACGAGGAATTCTTTTTTATATTAACTAACACACAAAGTTTGATATATCATTAAACAAACAAACTAAACGAAACTAAACACTCATGCCCTTTGGAACAGAAAGTATTCTATTTTCTGCTGAAAGTTGAGGGTAGGTATTTAAGCGGATTCAGCTCCCTAGCTTTGTAGGTTGGCAAAGCTGTCAATGAGAAAGACAAACCGTCTACTCTAAACGAGGTGAGCTGCCCAACCCCGTAAATATACAGTTTCTGCTGAAACCATGGCATCATTACTGACCAGGTTTATGTGTGACATCCTATGCATTATTAGAATTTTGGGTGATTGGTTGGTTGGTTGATTGCTCGATTTAACGCCACGTGAACACTTTTTGGGTTATTACATGACGGAATCTGTTCAGTAATTTTAGTCTTCAGTTGAATAAGTTTGACTTCATTATGTTTTATGACATATCAACCCTTGTTGGGTATCTAATGCCAAATCCTTAGTATACATATCATACGTGATTTGTTTAGTTAGTTGTGATTTTTGGCATATCAACCTTTGTAGGTCATTTAACACCAAATACATTTTTATGTGAATAACCAGTGCCATTTCAAACAAATCAGTTTACTATGAGTACAGTGTTTAATTGTCAAAAACATTTTTATTTCAAACTATTCAAGCAGTTATATTTAACAATTCAGTTTAGTGAAAGTACAGTTTCAATGTCAAAAACAGTTCAATTTCAAACAATTCAGTATTGCATAAGCACGCAGTTTAAATGTAAGTACAGTTTAATTGTGAAAACATTTCTATTTCAAGCTATCAGTTCTAATTCAGCTAGTTCAGTTTAGTATGAGAACAGATTCCAAGTCAAAACAGTTCCATATCAAACAATTCGGTTTTGTGTAAATGCAGTTTCAATGTCAAAAAACAGTTATATTTGAAATAATTCAGTTTAGCATAAGCACGCAGTTTAAATGTAAGTACGGTTTAATTGTCAAAAACATTTCTATTTCAAGCTATTCAGTTTAATCAAACAATTCAGTTTAGCATAAGTATGCTATTAGTTCTATGTAACCCATAGAGAGGGCCCTATCAGGTGCAACAACGTCGGGCCAGAATAGATCTGGGAGCAATAGCAATGAAGTGGGGCTCAGTATTCCCCAAAGCCCCAGCATTACTGGGACCTCACGACCAGACTGTTTAGTATCATATCTAGGACACTCGTTGGAGGTGGGTTCTTACCCCTCTGCAGAGGTGCAGTCAGTGTATTGTACAACCCCAACCGACTGGGCAAACGTGATTTGTATATGCATAGTTTCTTGTTAAATTTTTAAACAAGCAAGTCCATTAGTTTTTCTATACAGTTAAATGGTTATACATATGATTTTTAAGTCAATAATTTGTAGGTAATCTTATTTTTAAAGGA
This sequence comes from Sepioteuthis lessoniana, assembly GCA_963585895.1. Lineage (NCBI taxonomy): Eukaryota > Metazoa > Mollusca > Cephalopoda > Myopsida > Loliginidae > Sepioteuthis > Sepioteuthis lessoniana. The sequence goes on along the minus strand of OY757928.1, from coordinate 12,810,438 downwards.
ATCAGATATAATTTGTTTACACACAAGTATTACTTTTGCTTCCACTCAAATAATCTAAAATATTCTAACACGAATAGTTCTATTTAGAATTAATCATTTGTTTGCACTTACTTAAGTGGTTTCAAATTATGGTATCTAACATAATTTTATTTGCACACAGTTAAATTGTTTCATGAATCACTATGTAACACTAACAATTCAATTAGAAATCAGACCTTTGTTTACACACAGTTTAATGTCAAACAGTTGTATTTGAGCCATACATAGGTGCAAATCAGGTGCGACTACTCCGGGTCACTGCTGACCTGGGAACCACGTCAATGAAAGGGTACTCCATATTTGCAAAGTTCCAGGGCTGAAACCTCTAAATCAGATGTTTCACTGTCATATCCAGGATACTTGGTGTGGGGTCTTACCCCTCAGCAGATATTTTGCCAGTGTATTCTACAACCGCAGGCTAGAGGGCTGCAGTTGTATAAGAGAAGGAAAAACAGAGAGTTTAGAATTATCGAAAGCCCACCATCTCTTGAAAACCTACTTGCTGAATCCATTGTATCATTATAAGGTTATTTGCTTCATAAAAATGTTGGTTGATTGATTCGTTAGTATCACTCCAGGTCAATCCTTGTTTGTTTTTTGTTCTGCTGAAAATCAGTTTTACAATTATGATCTCCAATCGGGTAGACAGCATAACATATAATTCAAAACTATGGTAACACTTCAATTTATTAAAATCTGCATGCTAGACAGAGAGAAAAATTAATTGATAGTTTGGTTTCTCTGTTTAATGGCATATCAATCTTTGTAGGTTATTTAATGCCAAAGCTATTCTCCTTGAAGAATAGTCGTTGTACTATTTAACCCATAGCTGGGAAGATAAGGGGGTTCATACCTTTCCCAAGGGTATTTGCCCCGAAAGTGAACGTAATAGCGCGACTGGCGTACGAACTCGCGTACTACGATTCCGCAGTCCATCGCTTTAACCATTACACCACGAGGACACTCCCCCCCAAAATAAATTAATTGAAAATGAGCAGCATGGAATAGATAGATTGATGATCAGAAAGGAGTAGATACGTTAATAGAGAAGAAGAAGAAGAAGAAGAAGAAGAAGAAGAGGTTGGTTGGTTGGTTGGTTGGTTGTTTTTTTAATGAATTGTCAATCTTTATTGGGTTTTTTGATGCCATGGCTATAAAATTATCACCAAAACTTATAAGGAATTTTCTGTTAGTTGATTATTCAGCCTTCATTCTCATCCTCTTTACAGTATTGTAACGGTCAAATGCTTTCTATAAAATTTTAAAGGCAATTCAATCCGTTTACTCTTTAACTATTTTTTACTTCCTTTTTACCGCACTTTTTTCTATTTACCTGCTGTTTGATATAAACGTCAAAAAGTAGATCTGGATATTGAGAATAACCAGAAATTAGTGAAGACACTCGGAAATTTACATTGATGGAATTGACAATCACAGTTTCCCTGTTTCGCATTGGGATTAATCAATAAATCTTTCGTTCTCAAAACGGTTCTTTAACCAAAACTACCTTTGCAAAACAATGACAGTATTTAGTGATAAAAACAAAACCATTAATCATATCAAAAGTGAATGTAGCAAACTAGCACTAAGGGAGTATAAGACAAGACACGGCCAGATGAGAAAGATGATCCACTGGGAATTGTACAAGAAAATGAAATTTGACCATACTACCAAATGGTATATGCACAAACCAGAATCCATCCAAGAGAATGAGACGTACATTTCTCTGGCATTTTGTAATACAATGGATCACTTGATCCCTGCCACCAGACAAGACCTAGTGTTGATTAACAAAAAAAACGGAATATCTGCCGTCTTCAGAATTTTCCGTTTCCTACGGACTACAGAGTGAAAATCAAAGAAAATGAACAGAGATACAAGTATTTGTACCCTGCAAGAGAACTAAAATACTTTAGATCATGAAGGTGACTGTGTTATCAATTGTAATTGGTGTGCTTGGAACAATTCCAAAGGCTTGGTAAAGAGATGGAGGGGTTGGTAATTGGAGGACGAGCCGAGAACATTCAAACTACAGCATTGTCGAAATCAACCAGAATTCTAAGAAGAGTCCAGGAGACTTAAGGTGACTTGCTGTCTCTCAGAATCCAGAGAAAGATCATCTCATAAAGCTGGTGTGAAAATTTAGGAAGGCATAACATAAATAGAAGAAGACTATTCCTTGATGTATTAGTGCTTTTAATTAATGTATTTTTTAATCAGTTTCCGATTGTATTTAAATATATCATTTGTGGTAGCGTGCCACATTCCGTCTTTCATTAAAAAGGGATTAAAAAATTGTGTCGTCATCCATGCTGTTACCACGACGCTACACCTTCTTCAAAACAGGAACCTGTAAGTGTCTGGGACACAGAACAAAGTATGAGAACTGAAGGAAAATACCTTGAAAATAAGAATATACTGTCTTGTAAAAATAGATCTTTGTACAGATTAGTAGAGTGTCCGCCAATGGTCCGGTAGACCAGGGTTCAATCCCAGGTCGAGTCATACCAATGACTCAAAAAATGGTACTTGGGGTGGCCTTGGTTAACACGCAGTATTATAAGGTACAGATCAAGGGTAAAGGGGGGCAGTCCAAGAAATTGAGAATCGCCCTCTGCTAGACTTCGGTGTAATAGCTATTGGAAAAGGAGCCTTCGGGTCCCCCTCAACTTACGTCGCCAACAACTTACACCAGAACAAGAATTTATAATCTACCACTCATATACTAGAAACAGGGTTGAGTTTCTCTGTCCAGTCATTTATAATGTGAGCAAAAGTACCAACCGATTTTATCCATGTGATAACGGCTTTTTGAGACAATCATTTCACTCTAAAAATGAGGTCTTCCATTATTCGATATGTTTTTGAAACGTCAAAACTCACTTTGTTTTTGGCAAAACCTTTTCGTAACTTCGAACCAAAATGTATCCCGGTAACTTATACCTTAACTATGTCTGGCAGTTATGATAATAGAATTTTCACGTAAGAACATCAAGTATTTTTATATGCTAGTTTTTCTTAGGTATAGGCATTACTAATGGTTTATCCTGTCAGTAAGATTGATTGAGCAAATAAAATCATAAAATGTACTACAGAATACAGGCAGTTAATTTTTTCCAGGTGACACGTACGTTGCATCAGAGATCAGGTGACCTGTGTATAGGACATTGGAAACGATGTCGATTTATTTAGTTTATAAAATAAATAAATAAATAATACCTCAGAAGTCTATTACACACGTAATCATAATTTTATCAATGTTATTTCGAATCAGTGATTAGTGGTGGTGGTAAATTTGGAATATCCAAGTAAAGACGTAATGTTAGATCAGGATTTAGACTACGTTGTACATTCAAAGTATTGCGTTGACTTTTATTGCATTACAGTAGTTTTTAAAATATAATTTGTGTCATTAGATGTTGAAGAAAAATCTTTTAAAATTAGCTTGGCCAAAAGTTCGAGGTGCACGCAGTATCCGATAAAAAACACCTTCTTGGCGCTAAAATTTAGAGACCGTTCATTACACTAAGTCGTTTCTTATTTGAGTCTATACTGACATAGAATTAAACTGAAACGACGGTTGGATTAACAACAATAACGGCAACGAAAACAACCACAACAACAACACACACACACATATATATATATATATATATATATATATATATATATATATATATCTATATCTATATATATATATATATATATATATATATTACCTCGTAATACCTTTTATATATAACAGACTTATAGGATTTGAATTTCGTCGAAAACAAGGAATGATTTGAAATCTCTTGATGAACGAACGGAACGTGAATTCTACACAATGTTTCTAATAGGTAAGGTGACATAGTTTACCGCAACAAACGCTGATTCATTGATCAAACGGCCAACTTTTTTTGTTATACAAATTTTCCAAAGTTTTTATTTATTTTTTACACTTTTTACACATCCATCGTTAACATAACATCACTAATATAACTCTTCATAGTCTTGATGATTCTTCAGCAGAACTGAAACGCTATAGTGACGACTTTCTTTCTCAATAAATCTCATCTTCTACTCAGATTATCCTGTTATCAATTTTTCTTCAAAAACTGACAGATTACAATCCATTTTTTTCTTATATATATATATATATATATATATATATATATATATATATAAGTATTTCAAGTTATGGATTAGAAGCATTATAAGGTGCGGATTAATGGTAAGTGTAGCATTCCAGAGAAAGAAGTAGTTCCTCCAACAAAACGTTGGTGTAGTAGCTATCAAAAAGGGAGAATTCGGGCCACCCTGGACTTCGATTCGCCAATGGCTCGGGAGACCGGGGTTCAATACCAGGTCGAGTCTTATCAAAAACGGTACTTGATGCTTTCTTGCATAACACTCAGCATTACATGGTACGAATCAAGGATGAAGTCTGAAAATCCAGAGGAAGGAGTTGCGCCCTCCCCAACATCTCATTGTAGTAGCTATTAAAAAGGAGCCCTTATATATAGTCATCCACAGACAGACTGTTTCGTTCTATCAGAACTCTTCAGTATGGCTAGACACGTACGACGCTTGATGCCGGGATCAAAACCCGTCCGACTTTACGTTAGACTGAGTATCAGACCGCTCGGCCAACAAGCGTACCATGTTGGCTAAGGGGATTATATTCTTGATGCTGTTGCTGTTAATGGATGCATGAATTCAAGCTGACTGGCAAGGACGTAAATACATCAGCTCTGTACGGAAACCGGATGCAGTCAAGAGGACCTTTCAGGTGTGATAAACGATCAGGACGCATGGAGAGATAAATTCAAGGAACTCCGTCCTATCAGCATAACTTAACCATGATGATGATGAGGAGGATGATGATGATTTTTTAAAAATTTCCTAATTGAGTAAAACAGTGTAAATTAATTCTACTGAGTAAAGTTCTTTTTTTTTAATTTAATGTTTTTAGCCTTTTACTGCCAACTGTCTGTTGTCTCATTGTGTTAGTATCTATTTAAAATCAATAACAGAGCATATTTTTTTAGTTGGAGAACCAATGCAGAAGAAACCTGGTTCAGAAAATAAATTAGGTTTTTAAAATAGTGCAATTTTTGTTGTTGTTTTTTTTTTCGGAGGAATTTATTTAGATATACATAATATATACGGCTTGTTATTATCGACAGATCTCAGTGTCCGCTGGGGATCCTACTGTACCTCAAAAACCAGTTATTGAATTCCAGACTTTTAAATAAATTATCCAACAATCCGTTACCTTTCAGAACTATTTCATGATTATTCACAAGCTGCAGTATTTTTGCTGATTAAAATGAATACATGCATTAACTCGAATACGTTTTATTTCTTTATTATAATCATTCTTTCTTACAATATTTCTTTATTGTAGTCGCTTTAAGGGCTGCTTTGTTTAGGGGACTCCATAGAAATATCAAAAATGACATTTATTTATTTGTTTTATCTTTTATTTTTTATTTTTCCTTCTTTTTTGTAAAAAATGCAAAAAGTTTATATTCAATGAAAAATTTATCATATGGTTTTCTTAATAGGAGTTGGCTCCCTGCGGCTGAAGAACTTGCTAAAATTATGGGAGAGGGATCGAAGCTTAGAGCATCTGAATTGAGTCACCCGTCACATTGAAAACACGGAATTCTAGCGTAATGAATGTATAGACTCTTTTTATTCGACCTCAAGTGGGCCCACTTAACGGAATTAGACCCCAACCAACCCGTCCTATCATCCGATGATCAATGCAGAGCAAACAGGAGAAAGAAGTTCTTGCACTAAGCATATGCGAAAAGCATTGCATTATTTGAGGGTAAAAGGCGAAAAGGTTTCAAGCCATTCGAAATCTGCATCAGGGATTTATTGTTAGCTGTACTTCACGATATAAACTCATTAGGAATGCCAGTTAAAAGCACGGAACCAATCCTTATGAAACATTTTTCGCTTCATCATCATCATTTTCAGATGCAGCAGGAGCAGCAGTAACAGAATCCTCATCTTTTTCATTTACTTTGTTATCGTTTTTTATGTTATGACTTTTGTCTTTTTCTTTTTTTACTGGTTCTTCTTCTTCTTCTTCTTCTTCTTCTTCTTCTTCTTCTTCTTCTTCTTCTTCTTCTTCTTCTTCTTCTTCTTCTCAGTTTACTTTTCTTTTCCTTACTTTTCCCACCCACGAATCTTTTTGTCATTTTTTATGTAAACGCCATTCCATTTTTCTTTATTCTTACCGATTTCTCTTCTCCTTCTTCCGTTTGCCCTTTTTCTTCTTCCAATTTTCTTCACCGCTTCTTCTTCTTCTTCTTACTATTATTATTATTATTATTATTATTATTATTATTATTATTATTTGTGTAAATCTTCCTTCTTCAGCTTCACGTTTTTACATGAATTTCTTCTTCTTCTTCTTCTTCTTCTTCTTCTTCTTCTTCTTCTTCTTCTTCTTCTTCTTCTTCTTCTTCTTCTTCTTCTTCTTCTTCACATTTTACTTTTCTTTTCCTTACTGTTCCCACTCGCACCTCTTTTTCATTTTTTGTATAAATTTCATTCCATTTTCTTTATTCTTACCAATTATTCTTCTCCTTCTTCTTCCCTTTGCTCTTTTTCATGTTCCAATTTTCTTCACCTCTTCTTCTTCCTCTTCATCTCATTATTATTATTATTATTATTATTATTATTATTATTATTATTTGTGTAAATCTTCCTTCTTCATCTTCACGTTTTTACATGAATTTCTTCTTCTTCTTCTTCTTCTTCTTCTTCTTCTTCTTCTTCTTCTTCTTCTTCTTCTTCTTCTTCTTCGTCACCCATTATCCAATTTACTCTGCGTGAATAGCTTTTAATGATGTCGATCCTTTGCTAGGCAGAACAAGTTTGTTGGACCCCAAGGAGGACAATTTCATTGTCTGCAACTTTTGCATACTTTCTTGCGGAGTCCTAACATAAAACTTTTTTTAGCTCACCTTCATCCATTTAATAATGTTTGGTCGTCGATTTCGATACATAAATCTACATTTTAAGCAAATCTCCAATAGGTGATGTGCTGTGTGGTTCTTGGTATAAATATTTCCATTCTGGACAGCCTAACTTGCTTCCGGATGGACGAAACCACTGTTTATTATTTATGCCTTAGTTCATCAGGGTACGTTTAGCCAGGGGAACCTTTTCCTTGGGATATAGAAATATAGATTAGCATTGTATTTACTTGTTTTCTATTTCAATTTATTGGATAGATAGATAGATAGATAGATAGATAGATAGATAGATAGATTTTTATATGAACACAGAAATAAGTGGTGAAAGTCAAAGTGATATTTATGAACATGTGATAGATAGATAGATAGATAGATAGATAGATACATTATGGACTTAGTTATGAATAATGAAATACGTTACGAGAATCAGATTGGTAGATATGAATATGGGAATGTTGATAGATTGATATGAACTGACTGAATAGATAGATAGATAGATAGATAGATAGATAGATAGATAGATAGATATATATATAGATAGATAGATAGATAGAGAGAGATTTTTGTCAAATTTTGATTATTTGGTGGGACGAATTTAATGAAAATGAATTAATCCACCAATAATGTATGTATATTTCCCTTCTCGTGTTTATGAATTTATCCATTTTTATTTACACATGCACGTACACTTAAGTCATGGGTAAGGCTGATTTGCTTTCACTTCGTGCTAATGCCCCTAAGAAAATACCTGGCACCATCATTTCTATATTCTTACAATGGATAAATAGTAGGGAAGGCTGTTTTTTAGCTTTCGTAAGGTCTCTGGTTTTATTAAAAAAAAAAAACAAGCAAAAAAAAACCGTTGAATTCAGATCGGTTGTAATCTTCTTAAATATTGACCTTGTGCCATATCATAAAAGTACTCTTAGACACACACAAAATTCTTCGGTATAGTAGAAATACCAATGAAATTAATAATAGAATCGTTTACACTTACGATTCGTCGGTAGAATAGAAACACCTATGAAAATACCATTAGAATTCGTTACTTATTTTAAATATAAGCACCACAATAATCAATGATAGGTTTTACAACTGTAACACGGCAGATTCACGGATCGACAAAATACGAGAATTGTCATTAAATGTGCTTAAATTAGTTTAGCACAAATATGAAAAAAACTCACTAACAACTCTCTACTAACCTTATTCTCTAACCATTATAAAACAGTAGTAGTCCTGGTGACGAAGCGACAGACATGTTGAATTGTGACATGTCTTGGACCCCCTTAAGGGCCGCGCGAATGGTATCTGGTTTAACCTGTCGATAGTTGGACGGAAAAGTAAATCCCGTTGTGGTTTCGTTTTCTATATAATTTAGAACACTTTTTAGATAGATATCTTTACTGTTCTGGGGGGGTATTTTTTGAAAATGAAATTTTGAATATGATCAACGCTGACTGTATTCCAAGAAGAGAGATAGAAACTCCAAAAACGAGGTTTCTTGAATATGGAACCAAATTGCATGTGATGGGAAGGCTTCAGTAACATATAACTAGGGATTGTGGAGTACTTCTTCATTTGCCATTACTCCCAGATCCTCTCTAACTCGAAGTTTTAGAACCTGTTAAGCACCCATCTCTGGGTCGAATAAATCCGTATAACAATTATAGATATTCTATATTTTATTTACCAACCCCTCCGCTCGGGCAGGATATGACACAAGGTCAATTTCTAAGCGAAGTTTAACAGGTTTGAATTCAGAGTTTTCCTTCTCCTAGACTAGTTGCCTCACCAAGGCTGAAGAACTCAGTCTGTCCTACTATTTACCCATAGCTGGAGGGAGAATAATTGGATTCATACCTTTCCCAAGAGTATTAGTGCTATGTGAAATGCAGTCAGCCTCGTACAGTATTTGAACTCGTGTTGCCGTGTCCATTTCCTACGACGATAACGATTACACCACGGGCACCTCTCAAATAGATATTCTATAGGACTATTAAAAGTCCTTTAAGTAAAAAGTAGACAAACATGAAATTACTCTAAACAAGTTTGTCGAATCTCTTGTCATAAAATGACCTTAAAGAGGTATAATTATTATAAAAATCAATCACCCCATTGAAATTTATAGACATAAAGGAAGAATCAATTTCACGCTGTGTTGAAAGTGTTGTTTTGTGACCTCGTCGATAGCAAGTTCAAATTCTAGTTACACAATAAAGTTCACTTTCGGAATAATTACCTGAGAAAAGACTTGAACTCACCCGTTCCACAGCAATGAATTAAATGGTACAACTGCAGTTCTTCAACAAGAATGGATTTCGCATTAAATACCCCACAAAATTTGATATGACATTAAACAAAGAAACTGAAGAAAAATATTAGAAGCAGATTCAAAGCTAAACTGAATAATGAGAGGGGAAAAATAAAAACTTTCATCGAATGTAATTTTATCAATGAATGAATCTTGAAATCTATACGAAACAGAATCAGAATGGAGAAGTTTATAAAAAAGTTTACAAAAGAAGATTCAATATGAAAGCCAAATTGTCAGAACAAAATTAAAAGTGAACAAATATAAGGACTTAAAACATATGACGTTTCTATTTTTTTCTTCTTGTATCCTCTCCATTTTCAAGATGATATAACAGTTTATTTATATATGTGTTGTTTTATTGCCTTTTCGTTGGTTTTTTTTTTTTTTTAGTTCGGTTGAAAATTTCTCTATTAGTAGAGTTAACAGATAATATTTGAGATCTATAATTTGGAATTTACTTAAATAATAGAGGAAATTGCTTGGGAATTTTTGACATTATTCAGTGTGCTGTTTGGCTTTCCGTGTGGAGAAAATATATCGCCATGATGGTTACTTGTAATATCCCGAAAATTAATTATTTTTCACTTGTTTGTTAGTTCGTTTTTTTGTATTTATTTCTTTAAGTCCTTAAAGAATTATATTACTTTCTTCCAAGTAATTTTTATTTTCTTTATTTTAGGTTCCTTATAGAAATTTATCCATCCAATCTGCATGTATTTACCCAGGCCATCCGCCATGGTTAGGATGTGGCACATGGTCAGTTTTCAAGCGAAGAAAGACTCTTTTAATTTTAGAGTTATTATTCTCTACTGGTCGCTAATCAAAGCTAAAAAAAAAACAATCTTTCTTCCTATTTGTTAGAGAGAAACGATATGGATCCATGAATTTTCCAATTGCATTAGCGAAAAATAAAACGAAAGCAACCTCAGTTGTCTCAATTTCTGAGACAAAGCTTGATGATTTTTAGGGATTTTCATTAAGGGTTTTCGGACTATTGTCTTCATCTTTATTGTTATTTCCACAGTCGGACACATAGCGTAACGGTTATAGGCGTTGGTTCCCTAAGCTTCTAAGGAAAAAATCATATGGAGGTTGCTGGTTCAATCCTGACTGCAGGCGAGTAACAATACAGGAATATTTAACACTTGTACCTGGTTATGGCTAACGGAATAAGGAGGTGCCCGTGGTGTAATGGTTATCGTCGTAGGAAATGGTCACGGCGACACGAGTTCAAATCCTGGACAAGACTGATTGCATTTCACATAGCACTGAATCCAATAATTCTCCCTCCAACTATGGGTAAATAGTAGGGCCGACTAGGTTCTTCAGCCTTGGTGAGGCAACAAGTCTAGGAAAACTCTGAATTCAAACCTGTTAAACTCCGCTTAAAAATTGACCTTGTGTCATATCCTGCCCGAGCGGAGGGGTTGGTAAATATGGTTATGACGAACGGAATCAGAACAGGTGACCCCCGAGGATCCAATATAGGACGTAGTTCGAAGTTCCATGAAGATTCCTTAGTTCGACAAACACCTGAAGAAGGCCGGAGGACATATCGACCAAACCGTTGTAGAAATAACAATAAAGATGATAATAGTCCAAAAACCGTTAATGACATAAAACAACCTCGTTCCGGATTTGAACTCAGGTTATCCATTCCATTTCCTACGTGGATGAATTATAACATAAACATGACTCCGTCATTGGTTTCTTGAAAGACCAACTCAATTCCGGTTGACTATCTAACTTGATACAGCTATACAGCCTCCAAATCATTGGAAATCTTTTTATTTCATTTGGTTTGGTTTTATGGTATATCAATCCTTGTTACAAGTATTCCTATGTATGACTAACAATTCAATTGCACATCAGTCATGTGTTTACACACAGTTAAATAACCAAACATTTTTATTTCTGGCAATTTAATCTATCATAATAATTGTAATGGTTATCGTCGTAGGAAATGGACACGACGACACGAGTTCTAATCCTGGACAAGATTAATTACATTTCAAATAACACTTGGGAAAAGTATGAATCCAATTATTCTCCCTCCAGCTATGGGTAAATAGTAGGACAGACTGGTTCTTCAGCCTTGGTGAGGCAACTAGGCTAAGAGAAGGAATACTCTGAATTCAAACCTGTTAAACTCCGCTTGAAAATTTACCTTGCATCATATCCTCCCTGAGCAGAGGGGTTGGTAAATATGATAATTTGTTAGCACTCAGTTTAAATGTCAAACGTTTCTATTCGGCCCATTGATAGGAGCCTACATGGTGCTACCAGTCCAGGCCAGAATTGACCCGGGAGCGATGACAATGAAGAGGTACTTTTCATTCCCCAAAGCGCCAGCATTACTCAAGCCTCACCATCAGGTGATTTAATGTCATATCTACTCATTTGAAAGGTGTTACCCCTGTACAGAGATGCAGTCGGTGTATTCTTCTACTCCAGCCGACTGGGCTTCTTGCGTATCATGGTGAATGTAAACTCCCTATGAGAATGTCAAATTTCTTTTCTATCCAAATTATATCTCAGTAATATTCAATCTAAATGTTATTTTGCTTGGTTGAAGATTTTAGAAATTTACTGATGTAGCACAGTCACCTATGACTGCTACATCAGTGTTGCCCAACCCTCAAGTGTGGGAGGAGGAACATAACAAAAGTACCTGTCAAATGTGTAAGTGCCTCTATTGTACTCTATTCTCTCCGTTCATTTTCTTAAAATGTGGAAGAAAGTGGAAATCAATAATATACTCAATATGTGAAGTAGTTTCCTCTTTCTCCCATGAACAATATCTTCTTATATTTTTGAAAGGCCACCACGCTCTCCGTACGCATAAACGTTTATCTTCTTTTACGCTTGCCACAAGATACTCTTTACCAACCCCTCCACTCGGGCAGGATATGACACAAGGTCAATTTTTAAGCGGAGTTTAACAGGTTTGAATTCAGAGTTTTCCTTCTCCTAGACTAGTTGCCTCACCAAGGCTGAAGAACCAGTTTGTCCTACTATTTACCCATAGCTGGAGGGAGAATAACTGGATTCATACCTTCCCCAAGGGTATTAGTGCTATGTGAAATGCAATCAGTCTCGTCCAGGATTTGAACTCGTGTCGCCGTGTCTATTTCCTACGACGATAACGACTACACCACGGGCACCTCCAAGGTGAATCGGAATATTTCTCGCCTTATACTGGAGATACCCGTGCTGTAATGGTTATCGTCGTAGGAAATAAACACAGAGACACGAGTTCAAATCCTGGACGAGACTGATTGTATTTCACATAGCACTAATACTCTTGGGAAAGTTATGAATCCAATTAATCTTACTCCAGCTATGGGTAAATAGTAGGGCAGACAAGGCTCTTCAGCTGCGGTGAGGCTATTAGTTTAGGAAAAGGAAAACTCTGAATTCAAACCTGTTAAACTTCGCTTAGAAATTGACCTTGTGTCATATCCTGCCTGAGCGCAGGGGTTGGTAAATTTGTATATTTGAGTACACAAAACACCCAAACCTCACTTGTTTGTCCACTTTGATTAACAATCAAGTCTGGTGAAAGTCAAGGTTAACTGCTGTTTTAGGCAGTAATATATTATCTTTGGAAAATTATGTCAATATATTCCTAGCAAATCTGTGGACAGTCATTCAAAGGTTATCGATCGCAGAGAAATATGATTTCTGTTATAAAATAAAACAGGAATTATTCCAAAATGTGGCTGAGTCAATATTACTGTGCAGATGAACCGCTTAAGAAACGCATGGAGAAAAAGCAAGATGGGAACTACAAATGAATGCTACATCCTGTTTTGAACAAATCCGAGATGCAAAATCACACAAAACAGTTATGAGGCTATCCATCTCACAAAGCATCTTAGTGAGATAAAAACGATATATGGGACACTGCTGAAGAAAAAAGCGAAAACTCATAAGTGACGTTCTCTTATGAACTCCAACACATAGACACACCAGACTTGACCGTGTAGCAAAGATTTACAGCTCTTTCCAGACACCGGATGAAGTCTAGAAAAACTTCACTGAGCAAGGGATGATCGGGATGGATGGAGAAAAAGGGCAAAGGAACTGCTAGTATGACTTGATGATGATAACGATGATAGATCAAACATATTTTTCAACGTCAAGTCTCCTGGACGAGATTTTGAATTTTGTCAAGCGTCTTTCTGCTGACAGCTTGCTTTTTTTCTTTTTTTCATTTGTTGATAATTTATCTATGCACGCTTTGGTTCTATTTCCTTAAAATGCTATAATATCAACTAATATTACAATAATACCATTAACTAGAGTTTTTTAAAACTTTTTGATCCATTACCTACGTTGCAAACCACACTAATTTAATGAATCACTTCCTATTGTCTCACCATGCTTTAAAAGTTTCAGTTGTTTACCTATTGCTATCAGCCATTCTTGTAAGAAGTTGTTCGTTAAAGATTAAAAATGTAAGATCAGGAAGCGAGTGAATTTCATAAAATAAATGATAAACAAGCGGGAGAGGACTCTTAGTGGAAAATGACGATATATGAATAGTATGGTTACAGTGTTCGCCAATGGCCTTGAAAACCTAGGTTCAATCCCTGGCCGAGTCATACCAAAGACTCAAAAAATGGTACTTGATTCCGCCTTGCTTGACACTCAGTATTATAAGGTACAGTTCAAAGGTTAAAGTGGAGCAATCCAGGGAAAGTAGTAGCGCCCTCCCCAACACCTTGATGTAGTAGCTATCAAAAGGGAGACTTCGCGTCACCCTCGACTACGGTCACTAAGTTTACTATATATTTAACAAGAATAGTAAATTTGTGTTAATGACACAATTGATAAAAAGCTAATGCTGTGAACTAACCAAACACTATCTTAATATATCTGAAGATTATTTTTAGATTAATCAGTTACGTCTTAACTAAACTTAGTTCTTAGCCAATATACTTCTCGATCTCCCTTTCGAAATTCCACATTATTCCCAGAAAATATTCAAATTTCTACCTTTGGAAGACTCTGCTTTGAATAAACAAAAGAAATTGATTAGGTAGAAAGGAAAACGAGACAATAATCTCGATATAAATTGCCACCATTTTAACGAAATGATTTTAAAGTGTTATAAATGATTCATCATCATATCGTGCTGGCAGCACGGATATCCCTGACCCTCTCTCGCCACTCCTCCCTATCGTTCATCGCCCTAGGTAGGTCTTCAGGACAACAACCTGTATCCTCACATAGCTGCTGAATGTACGTTCGTGCTGGTCGTCCTGCTTTTGCGCGGCCGTGTGTGGGGATCCATAAGAGTACATCTCTTATGAGTTCATCTCTGCTTCTCCAGCAATGTCCTGCATGTCTGGTTCGCCTAACTTGAATAGTTTTCGTGATAGGGGGCAGGTGGCCGTACAGTTGGTGTCTTGTGGGGTGTTTCTGCCAGGACTTGTTTAGGATTGCACGCAGCATTCTTGTGTAATTGCCATCTAGTTTCTTCTCCAGCCGTTTTGTTAGCGTCCATGTAGTGCATCCATATAGCAGTATCGATGTGACCGCTGCCTGGAAGAAACTGCGTTTCATTTTATCGGTTAGGTCTGATTTCCATATAGTCGATAGCCTATTGATAGCTGTCCATGCTTTCGTTAACCTCGTTTCGATGTCCTTTTCGGTTGATTCGACGCTGCTTCCTAGGTACGTGAATTTGTCTACTAGTTTAAGAGGGGTTCCTTCTAGAGTGGAGATGTCCCCCGTTTGGTTATAGCACATATATTCCGTTTTGTGTGCATTAACATGGAGGCCTATGCTTGCTGCTGCTCGTTCCAAACTATGCAGAAGTGTATAATGATTATAAATGATTAACTGATACATTTTAAAGGCATGCCAACATGTTTAGCGTTATTTAATGCCTTGACGAGTTTTGTTCCTTATCTATTCATGAGTATATTTTTGAGCGCTCTTTTCTTCAGATTTTTGGTACACAGTTATATGATATCAGGTATTCCTATGCAATACAATTAATTTGAATTCAGTGTATGGTTTCAAGAATTGCTACCAGATATCCATAGTTTGTTGCTTTCAAATAAGTATTACCATTTGATAAGTCATTTGTTTGTACACAATTTTATGGCTTCAGGTAACTAATTATAAATCGCGGTGGAGTATCACCGTGGTATAGTGGAAAACATGTTGGACTGTGACAAAGTAAGCGAGTTAGAAATCCTAGTCACACTATTACGTTTATTTTCGGATTATTACTGTTATGATCGATTATTAGGGGTCAATAAATATAATAACTGATCACGGAGATATGAAGTGCTACATAAATGTATCCAAAAGTCTCTGAGGAGGGTCTTCTTGGTTCAATGTACACGAAGACAAGCAAGGTGTTACTACACCTGCAGCTGCTGCTCGCTGCTCTACCAGCTTAGTTCTTGATTAATATTTTTTTTGGGTAAGTCCATTATTCTGGTCATAGGTGAGTCACCTACAACAATTACCTATGGAAAATGTGTTTAACCTCTCATCTCCCGCCTGTGGGTTTATTAGTACCTCTACATTTCTTCTACAAGGATGGTTTTGGTACTAAATAGCTTACAAAAGTTGATATGCCATTAAATAAAGAAACAAAACCAGAACTTACAATGAAAGTAAAGTAAAGTATAGTTTTCTCCCTTTAGTCGAGGTCGACCAGAAGGCGCCCTTTTTAATAGCTTCTACACCGAGGTGTAGGGAAGGCGTTACTCCTTTCCCTAGATTGCTCCAATTTACCCTCGATACGTACCTTATATTGCTGAGTGTTAAGCAAGGAAGTATCAAGTACCATATTTAAAGTCTTTGGTATGACGCGTCCTGGAATTGAAACCAGGTCCCCTGGACCATTGGAGAACACTCTACTCACTAGGCTAATGAGCCGGTTAAAACTTACAATAATCCTTCGTAAATAATTATCATCATCATCATCATCATGTCGCGCCGTCTGCGCGGATATCCCTGACCGTCTCTCGCCATTTCTCCCTATCACTCATCGCCTCCGGCAGGTCTTCAGGATTACAACCCGTGTCCTCACATAGCTGCTGTATGTAAGTTCGTGCTGGTCGTCCCACACTTGCACATCCATGAGTGGGGGTCCACAGGAGTACATCGCTTATGAGCTCGTCCTTGCTTCTCCAGCAGTGTCCCGCGTGTCTGGTTCGTCGAACTTGTATAGTTTTTGTGATGGGGGGCAAGTGTCCGTATAGTTGGAGTCTCGTGGGGTGTTGTCGCCAGGACTTGTTTAATACTGCTCTCAACATTCTTGTGTAATTTCCGTCCAGCCTCCTCTCCAGCCGCTTCGTAAGCGTCCATGTGGTGCATCCATATAGCAGTATCGACACAACCGCTGCCTGGAAGAAACTGCGTTTCATTTTATCTGTTAGGTCCGACTTCCATATGATCGAGAGCCTATCGATAGCTGTCCATGCCTTCGTCAGTCGTGTGTCGATGTCCTTCTCGGTTGATGAGACGCTGCTTCCTAGGTAGGTGAATTTGTCGACTAGTTTCAGAGAGGCTCCGTCTAGTGTGGCAATGTTGCCTGTTTGGTTGTAACACATATATTCGGTTTTGTTTGCATTGACATGTAGGCCAATGCCAGCTGCAGCTCGTTCCAGACTATGTAGTAGTGTCTCTGCTTGATTAGGCGTATTCGCTAGTAACGCCAAGTCATCAGCGTAGTCGGCGTCCGTGATTGTTTTTGCGGGGTACCTTTTGCTTCTTCTCTTAGTCAGCTCAAAGCCATTTTCTCGGATTTTGTCGATCGAAGTCCTAAGCACATAGTCTAGACAGATGATAAAGAGGTACGGGGCTAGTGTGTCTCCTTGTAGTACTCCTGCAACAATGTCAAAGTATTCCGTGTCTCCATCTGGTGAACGTACTTTTACTTTGGTGTTTCTGTAGAGAATCATTATCGCTGCTACGGTTTCTTTTGGTAGGCCGTAAGCTAGTAGGATTTGCTCCATCTTCCCTCTGTGTATGGAATCGAAGGCCTTGGTAAAGTCGACAAATAGTAATGTCGCCTGTAAGTTTTTTGCCCGAACGCCTTCCAGGATTCTACGGATGGTCAGTATTTGTGAGGTTGTGGATCTATTTCTCCGGAAGCCATTTTGGTTTTTCCTAAGGATGTTTTCCATTTTGGGTTCTATGCGGTTTCGTAGTAGGGCATTGTAGATTTTGGCTGCTATGGATGTAAGTGTTATCCCTCGGTAGTTCTTGGCTAGTCCGAGGTCGCCTTTTTTAGGGAATGGAAGGATGCATCCCTTCGTCCATCGTTCTATCCTATTTTGACTATAGACTGCGTTGCATTGCCGGAGCAGTATATCGTCGAATTGTCTCGTCTTCCACACTTCTGGGGGGATCTCGTCTAGCCCCGCCGCTTTCCTATTTTTAATTCTTCTGAGAACCGTGTCGAGTTCTTCTTTGGTGAAAGGACCTAGTTTTACGTCTAATTGCTTACTAATAATTCTGGTGATCGGTTCATCCGTTATTTCCGGTGGGTTTCCTAGTAGATTTTTGAAATGCTGTTCCCACAGTTTTATTCTTTCTTGTTGGCTTGCAGCTTTCAATTTTGCTTTGGCTGTGCTCTTTCTTCCACTTACTTCGTTTATTGTTTGCCAGGCTATCCTGGATTGCCTATCTTCCACCGAGTCTCTAATCTTATCTATCTGATTTTGTACGTATTCTGCCTGTTCTTTTAGGTATATTCCTGTTAATTGATGTTGCGCCTTTTCTAGTTCTCGTGCATTTGTATTTGTTGGGTTCTGTTGATAGTTCTTGGAGGCAGTCTTCACAAGTGCACGTTTTTCTCTAGCCGCTAGCGTTTCCCAAGGGACTCTATATTTAGTTCTAGGTTTTGTTGGAATACACTTTTCTGCCGCCTCCAGGTGCGCTTCTACAAAATTTTCATATTCGTCATTTGGGGTGCCTATTTCTACCTTCTCTTGTAGTGCTTCGAATCTGTTTCTTAATTCTAATGCATATTTGTCTCTAATATCTCTGTTGTTGAGTAGGGCCCAGTCATAGTGCTTGGTCGTGGCTTTACGTGTGGCGTTTTTTCTTAGGCTTAGTCGTACTTTGGCCGTAACTATTCGATGATCGGAGGACACACCCTCGAAGGAGGAGTATGCCTCGCAATTCATCGCACTGTTTCTCCATTTCCTGTTTATAAGGACGTAGTCTATCTGTGCTTTACTCTTATTTGCGTATGTGTAGGTCCATAATTTCCCCTCCCTTTTTTGAAAGTTTGTATTGAGGCAGGTTAATCTATTTTCTATCATGAAATCTATTAAATGCTGTCCATTCCTGTTAGACGTGTAGTGTAGGCTGTATTTGTTGTGTCTGTTTTTCCCGATTTGTGCATTCATATCTCCACCAATGACTAGCAGGTTGTGTTTCGGAATGCTACGTACTAGGGAGGATAGATCTTCGTAGAAGGTGGCTATTTCGTTTTCTTCGCTAACATTGGTAGGGCTGTAGCAGGAGATAATTGTTGCTTTGGGGTTGCCATTAAACGTTGCGGCCATCATCCTAGGTTGTATTCTCTCAATGCTGTTCAGTGTTTTTAACGCTCTCGGTCCTAGAAGTATTCCCACCCCTCCTACCGATGCATTGACAGAGTTTTTCCATGCCGATACAGTCACCAGCATCCATCCATTTCCAGTTTCGTGGTACTTGATATCTTCGGTGTGCGTGTATCGTAATTATAGCTTAAAGTAATTTCTCTTAGAATAAATAGCTTACGATGAATGATATCAAGTATTCTACCGAATGCGAAAAATGTTTAAACAGATCTATTTGAACGATAAATGTGACCATAATAAGCTCTACCATCCCATGTAGGAGTATGATAATGGAAGAGAATCCTGCATTAGAAAGATTACTAAAATCGGACCCCTCACACCAGATGCAATTTTACCGTCACACCCTGAACTGCCCTTTTTTTTCGACAAGTGGGACTCTTATCCCGTAGCAGAGGATGCTGTCAAAGAATTATATATCACACCTACAGGAGGGAAAGTGTTATGAACTGTGTTAATTTTATATTATTCTAACTTGATTAGTTGGCATAGGAATTGATCCTGTAAATAAAGCGGGCAAGTACTAAGATTAAAATGAAATCAATATGAGATGTGATAGGGCACTGAGCTATGACACCGCCAGGGTTATTGATCCTCTTCGCCAAATCTCAGGTAGATATTTTTATTTCATGAGAATCATGCAGATCAAAGTACCGAAACCACAAATATGCGTTTCGAGGAAAGGAAAGTTTGTAGATTAAAGTACTATTTTTAAAAGATTCCCCGTACTACACACACCCAAAAACAGACACAGACACACACAGACACACACACACACACGCACACACATATATATATATATATATATATACATTGTAGTAAACGTGTTCGAACTCCGCTTGAATTATTAAGGTCACTTTCGGATAAGTACCTTTGATAAAGTTAGGAGATCCCTTATCTCACGGCGATGGCTTGGATATTTACAATACTTTCTTTTGCAGGGATGTCTTTGGAATTAAATTACTCAAGAAGGTTGCTATGCCAGTAAGCAAAAAACCTAGCAATTTTCCTAGCCGTTAGATATCAGGTCACTCACAATAATTCACACACATACACACACACACACACACATATATATATATATATATATATATATATATATATATATATATATATATATATATATATATATATATATATATATATATATATCTTAGTCTACAACTGATACATCCTGCTACAGTAATTATATGTCATTTGCCCACCCAACAGGAAAATCAAATATTCTGGTTTTAATATTCAAAATATTGGGTTAGGGAGTTAGGGGGTGTGTTTCTTAGGGGAATTGTGGAAAATCTTCATTTGAAATTTCTCATCATTTCTTTATCTGATGATGCAGATCTAATATTTAAAAAAAAAGGTCTTCTGAAATAAATATCATCGTAAAAAATGAGGAATTTTCGAAGGTTTTCTTTCGAATAATATATATATATATATATATATATATATATATATATATATATATATATATATGTATATACACATACAACAGGTCATTCAATGAATAAAGGTAAATGTTTAGAAAAAAGCAAACTTTTTTTTCAGAAATGTTTCATTCAATGCGAATTCTGCATTGTTTGAAATTCTTTATTGCAAAAATTATTTTAATCTCGGAAAAATTATTTGTTTGAAGCAATTCAGAATGGCATAAAACCGAACAGATTGCTTCAAACTTGAACAAACATCTTTCATCAATTTTTTTGTCACTGAGGTTTGCAAAACTGATGTTTATTGAGGAATGTATGATGTATGTTTTGATGAGCTAAACAAGGGTTTCCCAGTATAAGTTATCTGAGTAGAAAAGACAGTTCATGAAGTTGAAACATACTGACTCTCCAATAAAGAAAAAAAATTCGGTCACAGCTGTCAGTTAAGGTTATTCTGAAAGACATCTGGGTAATGAAAGGATTTCTACTGATTTCCTTGGAAAAGATGCAATTGTAAACAGTGCTTCCTATTGCCAACTCTTTAGACAAAATTGCCCTTTTTATTAAATTAATCTCTCTCCTTCGCATATATATATATATATATATATATATATATATATATATATATATATATATATGCGTAAGTGTGTACGTGTGTGATTGTATGTGTTTGTATGATTTTAGTATTTCTATGAAATTTGCGTACATGTTTGCACCTGATTATCACTTTCCCACTCTCTTACACCACTTCTCTCTCTCCTCCTTGGCTTATATTTTTTTCTCACACTACTTGTCTTGTTATATATATATATATATATATATATATATATATAAGTTGTTGTTTTCTATAAGGATCAGTATGGAGTATGTTTCTAGGAATCAATGCTTTTTTTAATTTTTTTCATCTGATTTATAATTGTAGTGCATTTGGTTACGCTAAAAAGTTCTTAACTTTACTCATGAACTAAACAAAACAATAAAATTTCCTTTTTAGATGTTCTCATTGATACTGACAACAATAATAACTTCGTCACCCCCACTTACAAAAAACACTCTTATAATAACTCCTTTCCCCTCAAATTTAAAAGAGAATGTCCCTTCCGACATGAAGAAGCAATTATTAATAACCTGACATACCGTGCCAAACTGATCTCCTCTTCCAAAACAATATTTTATAAAGAGGTAGGCAATAGAAAACATGCTCTAATTAATAATGGGTTGCCTAACTATATTGTTGATGAACAAATGAAACGTATGATTAAAAATGTTAACCAACAAAATAAACACTGAACTACTCCACCCAATCAACAAACACATATCAAACATTTTTACCGTAACCAAATGCACTACAATTATAAATCGGATACCAAAATGTTGAAACATTGATTCAAAGAAACATACCCCTAACAGATCCTAATAAAAAAAATTGAACTTATTATATATTATAATAAATTTAAAACTTCCAAGTTTGTCATTAAAAATAATTCCTCTCCCTCGATTAAAGTTTTAAAAAGAAAGCTCATATATATAAATATATATATATATATATATATATATATATATATATATATATATATATATATATATATATATTGTTTGTGTATGTGTTACATAGCCATATACACGAATATGGCCATGTGCGAAATAGACATATAATGTTCGTAACGATAGAACACACTCGGAATTCGAAAACACGTAACGAATTCTTGTTCAGGTACGAAACCTTTTTATTAATTTTGAGTTAAAGGTCTCGACGTAAGGAGGAGAGAAACAATCTTCTATGCTGTCTTATTCATTTTGGCCCCCAACTCGTGCGCCCTATGAGGGCCGCACGTTCGCCTCGCGTCTGCGAGCTCCAAAAGTCGATCCTTCTCGTTTGGCGTCTAATTCTCAACCATCAAACTTCTTCAGATTCTTACAAAAAAAACCGAACGCTTCCGGTGCGTGACGTCACCCGCACCCTGTCACAGCGTTTCGTCTCGGACTATTATGACATCTGAGTGACACCTCCATCCGTCCGCGCGCGCCCGCGTTAACACCTGCCTCAATGTTGCACCTAATTAACCCATGTGTTGAGCCGAAAGGTTCTCAGCCGAACTAAACTCAAATGTATGAACCGAAATCCCTCGGCTATTATATAACATACCAATCCAACCACAAATAAAATCATTTGTCAACGATGATGACAAATTATTTTCTTAAACTATTGTGCCGCTCCTCCTCATGTCGAACTGAGCAACAATATTTTCATCAATACAATTTCAACAAAATAATACAAGAAACATGCGTCAGTCCCAAGCTCAAAAGTCACTGAATAAAAAATAAAATGTGTCCGTATTGTCCTTCGTTTTTTTTTGTTTTATTTTCATTTTTTTTTTTCTTTTTCCGACCACATTTTCTGGTTCTTTTTTCTCTTTTTCTTTTTTTTTCAACAGTCACTCGTTCGGTATGTATATTTTTTCAGTCTTTAATTTTTTCTCATATATATATATTTTTTTAAATCTCAGGTCAATTGCTCATTTTGACTTTTGCACTTTTGCCTTCCTTCTACGTCCGTACTCATTACTTCTAACTTTATATCTCCTTCTTATGTAATCTCTGTCAATAATTAATGTACAAATTTTAACCTTCCACAACCAAGCATAGCTCGTAATCCAACCAAGATACACGTTTCCCCGGTTTTTCCAACTTTTGACCACCGTCAACCGGTCTATCTCACATCTTTTCAACGGCTTATGAGTACCCTTCTTTCTTATCTTCTTTCTTTCTTTCGCCCTTAAAATACCGGGTGTTCTTTTCTAAACCACCTAAACCTTTATTAGCTCACTCAATAAAATTTCTCCCTCGACACAACTCAAAATCGAGTCCGCGAATTTTCCAAACACATCCAATGAGACTACCAAAACTCTGCGCATATCTTAAATAACTAATCTCCAAACCCATGTTTTTCCGAACATCTTCCACAACAAAACTTCACAGTCCCACTCCAAGGGAGAACTCACAAAATAACCGTTTGCTCTGTCAGATACAATAAACACCCGTCTCTTCGTTGCTCTGCATCCATGGCGAGATATCCGAGACAATTTTCCAGTCGATGCAGACAACGAAATGTCCGAAGCATTCCAACCGTGCCTCCGATTAGTTTGACTCGACAACTTAAACAAAACCCAGCCTGATTTCTTCAGCGCCCAAAATATCGATTCTCCAACATCGAAACCTGTCCCAAAGATCCCAACCACAGATATGCAAAATTTTTCTGGCAATCCCATCGATGAGCGAAATCTCCTAGGTCCCGAATCAAAATTCTAATCTCCGAATATTATTAGCCCGGACCACCAACAAGTTACTACAAATTTTTATTCATAAAAAAACGTTATTTACTACAAACTTCACCCACAATGACCCCGTTTATCGTAAAATTCATACATAAAATATTATTTATTAAGGCTGTCCATCATGTGCGCGACACAATCCTCAGTCCACACAGCGACCATCTTTTTTTCTTCTTCTCTGCTACTCTTTCTTTCTCTCCCCCCACTACGGTATAAAGTTACGTACAGTAGTAATCATAATTTTCTATGCTACCAATGATGTTTTTTTCTTTTAAATTTTAGAATTATTTCCAAAACTATCCTCCACAACCATTCAAACTCTATTCGAAAATTAAACTATGCGCAACGTAAATGAGCAAATACCTTCTTATTCTTTTTCTTTTCTTCATGCCCTTCTTACTTTTTCTCTTGGGGTTGAGTTGTTTGTTTCTCTTTTTCTTTCTTTTTCTTTTCTTTTCACGCATTTTTTTTTTCTTTTGGAGTTGCGCTGTTTTTCTACTTCTTCTCTTTTCGGTGTTGGACTTTTCTCCTTTTTCTTTCTGGTGGGTGCCGAATTTCTTCTTCTTGTTTTTGGTCTCTTTTCCTTGTTTCTTATTTTCTGGGGGCCTTGTGTTTTCTCTCTCTCCTTCGATCACCTAAACAAGCCGCTCCGAAATAGATTTCCAATTGTTTTTAGCCGCTTCTCAGATCGTCTCCGTGGAACCATGGTAACCCAGTCGTACTATACCCATGATACGGATATGCCTAGCTCTGGCGCCAAATATGTTTAAATTTACAATCAGCAAATACGGCTATTTGGGAAATAGATAATGTTCATTAGAATCTCAAAATTCGGAAACACGTAACGAATTCTTGTTCAGGTACGAAACCTTTTTATTAATTTTGAGTTAAAGGTTTCGACGTAAGGAGGAGATACACAATCTTCTATGCTGTCATTCATTTTGGCCCCCATCTCGTGCAGCCTCATAGGGCGCACGTTCGCCTCGCGTCTGCGAGCTCCAAAAGTCGATCCTTCTCGTTTGGCGTCTAATTCTCAACCATCTAACTTCTTCAGATTCTCACAAAAACGTCACCCGCACCCTGTCACTGCGTTTCGTCTCGGGCTATTATGACATATTCGTGACACCTCCATCTGCCCGCGCGCGCCTGCGTTAACACCCGCCTCAATGTTGCACCTAATTAACCAATGTGTTGAGCCGAAAGGTTCTCAGCCGAAAGGTTCTCAGCCGAACTAAACTCAGATGCATGAACCGAAATCCCTCGGCTATTATATAACATATGTTTATCTTTCTGCACCTCTCTTTCTCTGTCTTTCTCTTTATCTGTGTTAACGCAATCAGAAGATGTTTAGGCCGGAATTAGATGATGTTTTCCATTTTCGTATTCGTTTAAAATAGGTCACCCGCAATTCTTGAACACACACACACACACACATCAGATTGTTGAAAGCAATATCCAGGACGCTCGTTGTGAGGGTTTTGCCCCTCTGCATGTTATATAGCCGCAATGCAAATACACAGGCGACTCCGTTGTTCAGGTACAAATGTTTATTAACTTCTGGACTTTCTTCGACACGATGAGTGAGACAAAATTCTTAAAAGACTTTTGTAATCATTCTATGCTAACAACATCTTTAAATGGCCGAAATCCAACTCTGTGCCCCAATGGTAGGAATTCAACTTCGTCTTCCCTGGTCCAAACTCAAAATCCAAACTGCCTGGCCGGACTCAAACTTCTCAACACTATGGTCTTAACTCAACTTCTCAACATCATGGTCGGACCCCCAACTTCTCAACACCGTGGTCGGAACTCAATTTCAATTGTCTGCCATTGAGGCAGACAACCCAACTGTCTGCCTACATGGCCCATAGTCAATTTTCCAACAGACTTTTTTTCAAAATCTTCAAATTCTGAGGTTCATTGCTTCCGGGCATGACGTCATTCACTCTCAAGCCCATTTCCTATCAGGGGTTTATTAGGACAATTGTGATTGTCATATCCTGTGCGCACGAGCGCAAAACTTTACCCAATGACTGTGCACCTGAACTAAGAACCGAATAGTTCAAAGACCAACCAAACTGAATGATAAAATATAATTAATGAACAATGATTAAAAAAAATCATTCCCTTATTATATAACATGCAGAGATGCAGTCGGTGTATTTTACAGCCCCAGACTACTGGACGATTGTGAGACATACAAACTTTTGTTAATGTATGCAATTTATTTTTACAACTACAAAAATTTTGCAATTTTAGTGTATATATATATATATATATATATATGTATATATATATATATATATAAGCGTGTGTGTGTGTGTGCATCACGCGTGTGTGCGTACGCGCGTGTGTATGTGTGTGGGGGGCATGAGTATAGATTCCTAAGTTACAATGGGTTGCAACACAACCACATCAGAGATACTGTTGTGTTTTATGCATCAATATATTTTCATGGGTGGATTTAACACCCCTATTTTACCTGATTTTCATATCTGCGTTTTTTTGCTTTTTTATAGAGTGATATATATATATATATATATATATATATATATATATATATATATATATATATTAGCTGTGGACATTAGTTATGAGCTGAGCGTTTTCGGTATGACTTATCTGATAATAATTCATATCAAAAGGAATTCCAAAGTTAAAGACGTAAACAGCTGAGATAAAATATTGCAATCCCGTAAAATAAATAAATAGAAAATTCCTTCTTGAATAATCAAATCACTAGCTACAGTGAAAGAGCTATAGTTTATATCTCAGAAAATTTTGTTGCTTTAGTCTAATAAATATATATATATATATATATGTGTGTGTGTGTGTGTGTGTGTCTGAAATGGAATTTAAGAAAAAAAAACACAGCACGATATACTTGGATTTTTATTTTCAATCGGCTTTTACATTTCTTGAATCTGTTTTGATTAAATTTAATATCTTATTTTCTGTTTTGCAGAGTCCATTTTGGTTTAATTTCTTCTTACTCCATATGTTTGCCCTGTTTTATGTATTTTCAATGGGAGGTGCAGATGGTGTATTGATTAAAGTCACCGAAAATATAAACAACTCGACATTTTAAATTGTTTGTGCTCAATTGGCCCGGGAAAGGCATGAATCAATCTCCAGCAACAGTCCTAGCGTATGGGAATGTACTTGGGGTATCTAGTCACCATTAGCCATTATGCATACACAACAGCGAGCTGGAGTCACTAAAATTTCTTCATACTTGCTGGCACACATCCTGGGATAATAGTGATATCAGAAGCGGGCTTAGTATAACAGTTATCACTATACAAAATGAAATAAGGCAGCCGGGTACACATCCAGGACAGAACTAAAGCATTCGGGGATGGCATGAATCAATCTTTTTTCCTAAACAAGGGTTTAGTAATAGGGAAGATTATGTTATTGTAATATAGGTCCAGAAATATTCAAAAATACGAATATGATATGAATATGAATAATGTACATATACATACAGATATGTAGAACATACGAAAACGTTCATTATGCATAGGAATCCGAAAAACACGAAATTGGTTCAGGTACGAAACTTTTATTTACCTTTTTGAGTTTAAGGTTTTCCGACATGAGGAGAGAGAGAGACACAGTTTCTTTCTATGCTGACTTATCCATCTGACCCTACCACGTGCAGCACCCCGCCGCAAACTGCTGGTCTCGGTTTGCTCCGAAAATCGACTACATTCCTCTAGCGTCGAATCTCAACTCACTGAGGGTTTTTTTCAAATTCCAAAATCCTCAGCCCATCGCTTCCGGGCATGACGTCATTCACATCCCCGGTCATATTTCTATCTGGGGTTTTTATTGTAACATCTCTGATTATCACATCCACCCTGTACGCGCGTCAACACCTGCATTCAATGAGTGCACTTAACTAACCCATGAACTAAACCGAACGGTTCTCAGCCTAACTAAACCGAAAGGCAAGATATATAAAACGAAAAATGATAATATAAAAAGAAAATCCCTCCGCAATTATGTAACATTATTTATCCTCAGTAAGGTATACAGTTTAAGTGAAGTATATTCATCTGTAGCTGATTTTTGGAACACTGACGTCAGAGCTCCAACCTCAACAAAACGCGCCCCTTTTTTACTCGAGCGAAGAGCGATGCAGTTTAGACAAAAAGCGTGAGTGAGAGTCCAGCGGTTGTGTCCATATAACTATATGGATGCACTACATAGACGCTGATTAAACACATAGATAAAAAGCTGAAAGGCAATTACACGAAGATACTACGAGCTATATTGAACAAATCCTGGAAGCGAAATCTCACACAACAGCAGCTGTACAGCCACCCTCCTCCTATATCCCAAACCGTTTGAATCAGATGAATAAGACACGCAGGACACTTCTCTCCGGTATATACGTCTTTAACTTTGGGAGCAACGTTCTCCTGTGGACCCCTTCACAAGGACGAGCAGGTGTTGAAGCTTCGGCTAGAACATATCTACAACAGATCTGTACAGACAAAGGATGTTGTCCAGAGGATCTTCCAAATGCAATGAAAGATAGAGACGAATAGCGAGGGAGAGTCAGGGAAATCCATGCTAGCGGTATGGCATGATGCTGCTGCTGCTGCTGCTGCTGCTGCTGATGATGATGATGATATTTATCCGTGCCTCCAACCAGGCTGTATTTAACACAGCGTCTTTTTTGCAGTCAAGGTTTTTAGAAGAGTGTTGTCGTGCACAAGCCAAACCTCGAACACTACTGGTCAATGCTGGATAGATTCACTTGGTGTAATGTGAATCTAAGCTCGTCAATGATATCCTGCTAGCCCGGCACGAAATCCAGGGTGCGTGATCCGGTATCAGGTAAACAGGGTTAAGACAAGGACAAATTTGATTTCAAACTCGATGTACTCCGCTGAAAAACTGGCTTCTTCCCGGTTTGAGAACGCGGAGGATATTTAAAATAAGGAGATCGTAAACGTTCCCACATAATAAAAAAATGGTAAATCGAATAAAGAAAAAGTCAGTTGAATCAGGGTGTTGAATGCTAAATTAATTATTTGAAAGAAACTTTTCATTTATTTACCTGAGTAAATGCAGTATTAATCTCCATATTTCTCTAACATTTATGATAAATAGCCTCATTAGGCACCCCCAACACGCACATGCAAATATATGTTGTTTTTTTTCAAGCAAAAAATATGTTGATTATAAAATATATCAAAATCTAGTTGAGTACAACTGAACATTAGATTGCTTAAAATCACATTATATGTGTGTGTGTGTGTGTGTGTGTCGGTGTGTGTGTGGGTGTCTGTTTGTGTGTGTATGTGTGAGTGTTCATATATATATATATATATACATTTTCGAATATATATATATATATATATATATATATATATATATATATATATATATATATATATATTTGAAAATGAGCAAACATAAAAACATAAAAAATGTACCAGATCCTCCATATATATATATATGATAGCCCAAGATGGTTCCGAAAGTACTTGGGAAAAAAATATTTATGAAAAATAAATTAGACACTTCAAGTCGGATATTTTAATATCAATATGCCAACTTAAAAAGATTAAAATGAAATATATGCAGACAAAATATGTTTGTACGATATCATGAAATATCACTTAACGAAGAAATTACGCCCAGTTTCACACACACACACACACACACACACACTCGTACATATATCTATATGTATATATATATATATATATATATATATATATATATATATATATATATATATATACATATATATATATTTGACAATTTTTCTGGGTTTTTAGATATGTAAACTAATATAATATAATATCATTTGTTTGAAAAACATTTTTAATCAACACTGTCTTTGTGTTTCCTTTCTTTTTCTAATTAGTTTTATGTTCACGAATTTGTTTTTGACAATTAGGGGGAGATTTACCAACATATTTTTATAACAAATCAATCATCGGATAGTGGAAACTATAGCCTGGGATTCATAAGAGTATTACTCTTGTTGTATTAAATAAATTCTTAATGATTTTTAGACACTTAAGGATATCTTATTTCCAGGGTTGTTTAAGCGATTTTCGATGATATTTGTGGTTGAATATTTGGGTAAAAAATACATCTATGAAATAGATTATTATCAGAAATATCGTTGTCAGGAATTTTTTGTAAAAAAAAAACAACAAATAGTACACACGATAAAGCACACAACATAAAACTTAGGAAAATTGTCAAAACTACTATCATTTCAAATCAGAATATTATGAAACAAAAACCAAGTTTTTGAAATTAATCACTTTTTTGGTCAAACCAATGAGTAAAAAGGTTGCGAAATTCCTTATTTGAAACAGTTTATTTCGTTGTATATATATATATATATATATATATATATATATATATATATATACTTAGATAGATAAAAGAGTGATAGAAACAGGCAGACGGACATTAATGGATTAAGGTTGGTTTGGTTTGTTGGGTTTTATGACATACGAACATTTGCAGGTTATTTAATGCTAAATCCATTCTTATGTGAATAATCAGTTCTATTTCAAACAATTCAGTTTAGCATGAATACACAGTTTAATTGTCAAAAAGATTTCTATTTCAAACTATTCGGTTTAATGAAGCAGAGCTAATTCAGTTTAGTATAAGTACAGATTTTGTTTACACACAGTTAAAAGTCAAAACAGTTCTATGTTAAACACTTCAGTATAGTGTAAATACAGTTTCAATATCAAAAAACAGTTCTATTTTAAATAATTCAGTTTAGCGTAAACAAGCAGTTTAGATTTAAGTACGGTTTCAGTTTAGCATAAGCACGCAGTTTCGACACGTACGACGCTTGGAGCTGGGATCGAACCCACCAAACTTTACTTAATATCAGACCACTCAGGCAACATGCGTACCACGTCAGCTATGGAATTACGGGGATTGTATGTGTGCGTGTGTGTGTGTGTATGTATAAGTATGTGTGTGTGTGTGTGTGTGTGTGTGTGTGTCCGTACACGCACAATAAAGAAGGAAGTGTTCAACATAAATATAGTGCAATTATTTTTGTAAAATCTGTTAATTTGACAATTACCAAAAGTGGTACCTAACGAATATTTTTCATTTGGATTTTTGTTATCAATAACAAAATGAAAGTAATATATATATATATATATATATATATATATATATATATATATATATATATATATATGTGTGTGTGTGTGTGTGTGTGTGTGTGTGTGTGTGTGTGTGTTTTCATTCATTCATTTTTTATAATTTTCTCTTCGAAATCTTTACATTCCCTTTTGTCAAAACATATTGCATTTCGTTTGCTTTTCATTCCTTCTTAATTATTTATCAGTTTCTTTCTTTCCTTCTTTCTTTCTTTCTTTCTTTCTTTCTTTCTTATTTGTTTGTTAGTTTGTTTCTTTTTTGTTTGCTTTCTTGTTGTTTGTTTGTTTATTTGGTTCTTTCTTTCTTTCATGTTGGTTTATTTTTTCTTTCTTTCTTTGTTCGTATGTTTGTCTCTTTCTTTTTTGTTTGTATGTTTGCTTGTTTCTTTTTTTTTTGTTTCTTTGTTTCTTTCTTCCTTCGTTTCTTTGTTAGTTTGTTTGTTTTATTCTTTCTTGTTTATTTCTTTGTTTCATTGTTTCTTTCTTTTTTTCTTGTTTGTTTGTTTCTTGCATCTTTTTTGTTTAAATAATTCCTTTTGGTTTTGTTTGTTTGTTTGTTTGTTTGTTTGTTTGTTTGTTTGTTTTTCATTCTTTCGTTTTTCGTTTCTTCGTTCATTCGTTTCTTTCTGTTCTTGTTTGTTTATTTGTTTCTTCTTTTTTGTTTCTTTATTTCTTTGTTTCTTTCGGTCTAGTTTGTTGTGTTCTTTTGTTTCTTTGTTTATTTCTTTATTTGTTCGTTGGTTTGTTTGTTTCTTCATTTCTTTCTTCTTTTGTTCGTTTGTTTTTTTTTTTTTTGTTTCTTGCTTCTTTTATTTCTTGTTTGTTTGTTTCTTTCTTTCTTTCTTCGTTTTTTTTCTTTCTTTGTTTTAGTTTGTTTGTTTATTTGTTTCTTTTTTTTTTCTTGTTTATTTCTTTGTTTCATTGTCTATTTGATTCTTTCTTTCTTGTTTGTTTATTTCTTCTTTCTCTTTTGTTCTGTTTGTTTGTTTGTTTTCTTTCTTTCTATTTTGTTTCTTTGTTGATTCCTTTCTTTCTTTCTTGTTTGTTTGTTTAGCTGTTACTTTCTGTCTTTCCTTCTTTCTTTCTTTCTGTCATTCTTTCTTTCTCTTGTTGTTTCCATCTCATAACATTTTTATTTTCCTATCCAATCCTTCAATTTTCTCATTTGCCTTTCTTTCTTTCTTTCTTTCTTTCTTTCTTTCTTTCTTTCTTTCTTTCTTTAACCAAATTTTGATGCCTACTCATCTATAATTTTGTGTTTTTTTCAAATTCATAACTGATGCATTTTGTTTTCTGTCTTTATCATAACACTTTTCTTTCTCACTTCTTTTCTTTAAACGTCATTTTGTTGCTGTATAATTTCATCAAATTTTTCTTTTCCTTTTTTTAATTTTTTTTTTCATTTTTGAAACATCATTTTGTTTTCTTCTCATAAAATGGTTCTTTCTTTCTTTCTTTCTTTCTTTCTTTCTTTCTTTCTTATTTATTTATATATTTATTTAAACATTCCGTTAGTTCCTGATCATCTAATAACATTTTACCAATTTCTTTCTTTCACGTATCAATCTCAGTTCTTCTTTTCTCAACGTTAAATCCTTTATATATATATATATATATATATATATATATATATATATATATATATATATATATATATATATATCAATAAATTTACTTTTCAACTTTTATTCTTTTTTTCTTTGCACCTCATTTCATAAATATCTCGTTTTGCACATTGCTTACTGATTACAGTCCTCCTATCAAGTGTTCCCTTTACTTACATTGTTGAACGATACGAGATTTATTTTTTCTTCAGTTATTTACATCAACAAATCTGGAGCGTATTTTATTTCCCTTCGATAAAACCCCAAGTAATTATTCTAATAATATTCTTCCTTCATTTCATTTTATTGTTTAATAATCTTCAGTCTTTTTCCCATCTGATCGGCAAATGAGTGGCTCCTGTTAGGCCTTCGTTGTATTCGATAACAATTTGTTTTTTCACTTATATTCCTTCTTCTTCTTTCGTTTTTTTTTTTTTTTTAGGGGAGGCTCTGATTAATTCACAGTTGACTATTTTGCCTAAAAACACATCAGTTTTGTTTACACATCGCGTGTCATAGTTGGAATCTTCGACCCCTTATCTCGTGGTCTTTTCCCATTCACGTGAATTGTTTTGCAATTTTTGGAACTGGCCAATATGATTGTTGCAGTGAGAGACACATCTTGCCCTTCTAATCTTGTCCCCAGAGGAAAAATAAAACAAAAGAAAACAGAACCAAAATTTAAAGAACAGAAATATTAAAAGTTTCTCAATCAGTGTCGTTAAACATTTGCATGGCTTTTATTTGAGTTCTGTATTTGAAATCAGACTCTTCCTCACTTCGACATTTTTTTCCAATCCGTACTTTTGATAAGGTAAAAATTTATTGCTATAAT